>JAAKBH010000299.1:0-1219304 GCA_019776075.1 Amaranthus palmeri
CGATTTTCTACAATATCAATCTTCAAGTCAATCCCTCATATCCATTTTCACTCCTACGCTCTACGTCATATATGGTCTTCTTCATCCTCTTTCTAAGTCCCCCTAATTCCAACTTTCTATCTAGCTTACTGGTTTGCTAAAACCCCATCTTTACGCATGCTCAAACCATCTTAAACCTATTAACAGATTTATGAGTGGAAGTAACTCATAGAAACAAAAAATTGGTCAATTTAATCATTCATTATCTTAAGAGTTGGGATTATAGCTCTAATATTGTAGTTATTTACAATCACAAAAGGTACTTAAGCATAATAGAGATCAACGATATGTGGATTTTTATGGATGTTTATCAAAGATTTGATCAAGCGACAATAAAAGACATGATAACATAATAAATTTTAAAAAACTAATAAAAGAATAAGGCTAAGATTGATCAGAAGCAACGAGCAATCGCCTGTTTCAATTTCTTAATAGTCAATCCAAAGGACTGATTCCAGGAATGAAAATATGAAGATAAAAGTCAAACCTAGGAAGATGAGAAGCAGTGTATAAAGATGTGTGCTTATGGGTCCAAGGAACAGTGCCCAAACTCCTAGAAATAACTAGACAAGGTATGTCATACGAAGTGCAACAGGAGCACTAATTTCATGTTTGCAACCTGTTTTTAAAATGTTGTGTTTGAAGCACCGCACATTACTTTGACCTGAATCACTGCCCACGGGCCACACTTGTGCTTTGCGGCCAAGATCTAGGACCCTCTATCATCTTAGTCTGCCTATACCTTTTTACACATTAAAAAAGACAGAAACCTTTAAATTGCATCTGCTCTATCCCCCCATGGCATTTCTTGAAGCAATTCTAAATACGCTACACATATGATCCAACAATAATAACACAACTTTATGTTTATAAAGTGAACCGCAAGAAAACAAGGACATCTTGGGTTGATAGTATACAATGCAATTTCATCAATAACAAGTCAAGTCATGAATGCATGAATGCTAGAGAAAGGAATGCAAGATTAACAATGAAAGCAGAAGTCTGTATTTAGGGGTTCCCTCAAAGGTCCAACATATACAGAGGTTGATTGTTGTCGTTCGATAGCCGACAGAAAAATAATTTCTCATAGAGCTTATTCTTTCTTTCTTTCTAATTTCGATGGAACTAAAGATATATAAATCTCTTCTTTGAATTATAATGGACTATATTTAAATGATTCATTTAAGCATGTGCACTTCTTATTCATGTGTAGTTGCTGATGATAGCTTACTATTATGGGTCAATCGAATGTTACACTAATAAGGGTAAGGTTGCATACATCTGACCCGTCCAAAGTCCAAAACTCATTTAGGTGGGAGGTACTATAGTGCATTGGAATAATAAAATGTTGATGTGTATAAATTATTATTTTTGACTTAAAGCTACCTTTTGAGCTGGATTGAAAGTAATTAAGCAAACATGTCTTTTTGACAGCTTAACCAATAAGGCAATAAATAAACCAAAAGCCAAATACAACCTGGGACAAAGGTATTCTCAGTCAAAGTCCCATAAACTGTAAACGTGCATCTCATGTACAAGAAGCGAACAGCGCACAAAATTAGACTTAGGCTCAAGCCAACTCTCGCAACTTATCACGTATTGTATGACAATAGAAATTTAAAAAATTGGGGAAAAATGAGAATAATGCACAACCCAACTACAGATGGTGACTAGTGAACAAACTTGTCACAGAGAAACAAATAAGACAGAATGGTACCTGCTGGAACATAAGGAACAACAGCAAGACTATCTCCACCATTGTCGTTTCTGTGTGCATCATGCATCAAGGCCTCAGTGGTAAAACTACTCAAAGGAAAAATCTCCAGCTCATTAGCTCTCCTACTTGACTCGAGTTCAGCCTCGCATTTTTCCAGTTTTTCCTTCAACTCTGCAGATACCTTTTCCAACTCTTTCTTTGCAGCAATTTCCTTTTCAAGCCTGTCTTTGTAATCATTTTCAACTTGACTTACATGGGTTTCTAAAGCCTTTATCACACCCTCCAGGTCTCCAGCCTTTTTGGACCACTCCTCAGAACTCTCCTTATACAGATCAGCAAGCTTAGAAACTGTTGAAATTTCTACTGAATACCTTTGTTCAGCAGCAGAAATGTCATCTTTAGCAGAACGTAACTCTTGCTGCAAAGATTCCAACTTTGATTCCAGCTCCCTGACCCTCTCCTTATGCCTAGTCAAAGAGTTAGAACATTCATTGTACTGTTTCTCCATATCAGTCAATTTCATCGTCAAATCTGCCTCAATTTCTGCACTGTTCCTACGCTGCTGCAGCAGACTGTCAACTTTCAATGTCAATTCATCGTTAAGCCAAGTGTTATGCTTCTCAATAAGCTCCTTCTCCTGCAAGAGTTTGTCATTGCTAGCTCTACAGCGCACCAACTCTGCCTCAAGCTCACTCACCCTAGCTTCCTTTTGTGCGGCACGCTCTGTCAAGTCTGTAATCTTGTCAAGGTAACTCTTGATAGTAGCATTCTTCTCACCCATCTCAGCATCCTTCAAACCTACCAATTCCACAACTTGTCTCTTTGACTTTTGCATCTCCTTAACCTCCATTGACAGCCTTTCAATCTCCCCATCTTTTTCAATCTAAGGCAAACGACAACAATAAACCAAGTAAGAAAATTTTCTATGGAAACCATATAAAACACAATATACACCATATTCCATGGAACGCCGCTTTGAATGTATATCAAAAGTTCAGCATCCTCCACTTACTAAATAAAGTATCTTCCAAGAAAACATTAATGATTAACAACCTCAGTTTCCATAATTTCCGCATGAACAGTACTTACTTTGTGACAAGCTTTGTACTCAAATGCAGAATAATTCAGCAATGTGGAAACACATAACTCAAACTAGGGACATACCAACCAAAATTTCAACAACCTTAACTTACTAAATTAAATTGATTCCAGATAGTCTAGACAATTAAAACAAAAATTATTCTACAATTTCCACTCAAACAGTCGCTAAAACTAAAAAAATTTCATCAAAAAAATTTAACACAACTAAACAGTTTACAAAAGGTAATCATAGAGTTCATATGTCGCGTGTTAAAGATAACTAACTTCAAATTTTAATTACTGGAAATAACACGAGAACTACTACAAAAAGTTAAATAAAGATACAATTAACATACGATTTTGAGGTGAAGTTGGTGCTTCTCAGATTGAATTTGAGCAAGTTCAGATATTCGTTGCTGGAGATTAGAATCGAGTTGCGAGTAACGAGATTCTAGTGAAGCGAACTCGGATGAGAGCGAAACATGTTTATGCTCGAGAAGAGAACAAGTTTGTTCGGCAGTAATGGCGGCAGCATCAGCTTCGGCTTTAACAGTTTCAAGATTTGCGTAAAGATCGCGAATGAAAGAATCTGCTTTCTCCGTAATAGCTGAAACATCGCCGGCGATTTTAAATCGCTCGAAATCGTCATCAGAGATGAACAATGGCATGATGGATGAGAATATGAATTAGGTAATAAATTAGGGTTTTAGTAAACTGATGTTTTGGGGAAAAATCTAGGGCAGGGTTTTTTTGGATCGAACATTTGAGAATTGAGAATACGGAAGAGGACGAGGGAAGATGAAACAAGGGTTTGAGGAGTTTTTGAAAGAGGTGTATTTCTACGGAGTTTTTTTTTATTTTTGTTCCTCACTTCCTTTATTATGAAGTATTTTTTTTAGGAAAACCTTTATTATTATTATTATATTTTTGAAGGAACCTTTATTATTATTATTAATATCAAATAAAGCCCTGATTTTCAATACAAATTATTATATTTTTTTTGAACTAAATGATACAAATTATTATATAAAGCTATCATAATCAATTTCTAAACCCTTCACAAAACTAAATAAACGTTTAATGTCTAATGTAATACTTATATGTAAACTTGATAAGATTTGATCTCATTGGATATTGACCTCTAATTTGAAAATGATAAGACTCAAATTCAAAATTAATTTAATTTGAAATTAGCCTGATCACAACTTGTTCGATTCATCACAGTTATACAGTTACAACTATCCACAACTAAAATCTGCTCAACAATTACCTTACACCAACAATCCATAAAGAAAGTCTATAATTGGTTTATGAGTCATTTGAGTTCGATTCAATAAACCAATTATAGACTTTCTTTACTTTGTTATCAGGCCGCTTGTATGAGACCGTTTCATATTAAATATGTTTTTGAATTCGCATTGAATACATAGGTTTGGGTCTTGGTCTAAATTAAGGTGGACCAACCTAATCCTAATCCATTACCATATGTGGGCTATTGGTTTAATAGATATTTATTATATTTTGTGGATGTTTTGGGCCATGTGGCTCAAATCGAATGATATTAGTAACGTACTCCTAGAAAGGATTATGCAAACAGCTAGTCTCTTAAAATACCGTTTTTTTTGGAGATGTATCTCAAGCCCAACCCATTAAGGCTTAATGCCTATTTACATTATCCTTAATGCCTACTTACCGTATTCTTAATGCCTACTCACAATATCTTAAATGTCTACTTACATTATTTTTAATGTCTACTTACAATATTTTAAAAAATATATAATGGGTTGATCCAATTAGAGATGGTCTCTCAAAAAGACCGTCTCTCACGAGAATTTGCGTTATAAGACGGTTTTCAGTAAGATAATATGTCAATTTGATGTATACTTACTTTTTTATGAGTAAGTGTTTACTTATAATTTTAAAGTCATTAATTCATCATCCTATTCCGTATATCCCGCTCATAGAGAACTATGGGCAGAGTCTAGGTTTAAAGTCATTAATTATGATGTTAAAATGATCAATTAGTTAAATGAGCCAATTATATGATCTCGTCTCACAATTTGACGGTCTCATATAAAACTTACTGGGTGATTAAATATAACATATTTTTTAACACATAATTCAAAGATAAATTTTTAATTTATTGTAAGCAATATTGAAAAAATATTTTTTAGCATAAATCAAACGCTTCAAAACCATCATTAGTATATTTCAACTAAAATTGAGTGAAAAACATAATCTATCTAGGAATAAAATAAGCGAATGATACAACCGTTATTTCTAACTAAATTTTTCTTTTAGGATAGTCAAATTATGGTATACCATTTATCAAAGGGTTGAATATTACTTCAAATCATAAGTTGATTTTATATATAGTTAAAAGCCATTCTCTTTTATATTGCAATATATGCATTTATCATTTTTAATGCGTGTTTATATTCTTACTATCATAATTTTAATGGTATTTTTTTAAAGACTTAGTAAGCAAATATACAAAGTCAAAAGCACTTAGTTTTTTTCAAATGATTAATTATAGGAAAGCTTCACTATAATTCAAGTTCATTTTTATTTTCTAAAAATTTCTTATTTTAACTAATTTTTATATAAATAAATAATTTACTAATATATCGACAATTTAGCTCCTCCGATCCAACTCAAAATCCTGACCTCATCCCTTACAATACTAATTTATGTTCAATCTTTGGCACATAGGTATGTATCTCCTTACTCTAGAACTTAAATTTAAAAAGAGTTATTATTAATTCTCTACTGGGAAACAATTATTTCATTAAATAATAAATTTCATTTTCTTTATTAGTTGACTTTTTAAAATCCTTCCAACATACCAACTTTAATAATTATTAAAAAAACATTTTAATTAAAAGAAGGTCTGAGATCATACTACAAACTTTAAAACATTTATCCAAAAAATTAGGTAAAACTATCCTAAATATGTGAAGAAAACTTTACAAGTGTACAAAAAACAATTGATTGGGCATGAAGTGGTGCAATGTTGTAAAACCCAAAACGAATCAAATAAAAAAATAGTGAGAAAAAGGATGAAACTTACTACCATAAAGCAAACTAAAAGTATATTAGATGTATAAATTAAAGTATTACTACTAATTAAGCAAATTAACAAAAACCATTCGTATTTTAAGGGACAAGCTATGGATATGTCATTGCGGGTAGAAGCTTTTAAAAGTCATACCCAACCTACACTATTATTAACTATTTAGTGGTTATCTCTTATACATACACTTTTTGAATTATTCTTTATATTCATCAACAAAACTATATGAGACTATATTTTTTAATGCAAAATAATTGGTTATCTCTATACACTTTTGAATTATTCATTATATTTATCACGTTTGCAATCACGAGTTGATTGGAAAAAAATTTTGAACATAAAATCGCTTGGTATGTAATATCAAACACGATTTTTCAGAAAAAATATTTACTTCTATTAACATAAAATCTTATTATTTTAAAATTTTATAAATAGGACTGTATGTGGTATATTGTGAGTTAAACCTCCTAAGATATTACCTGAAAGTGGATTAACATAGTCATAGCCATACTCAATTGGTTAAATTTATTGCAATCATTTTATTAGTTGCCGAAAAAATGAGTAAGATTAATTTAATTATAAGAATTAGCTTAATATTCTTTTTGTATAAAAATGTCATTAAAGTAAATATCGGTCTTGAGTTAGAGTGGCTAATACTTAATTTATTTTCAATTTTTTTTATTTATATATCTTGATTTTTTTGTTTGTAAGTTTAACTCTGACCTTAATTATTTTCAATTGTCAATACTATAACATTTCAAATTTACTAAAATATTGATGGTCATAGTTAATTAAGTTTGACTTCAAAATAAAGAGAAATATGGTTGGTAAAATAGTTTCCCTTATTCATTAAACTTAATAGTTCAAATTATTGTCCAGGAACCAACTCAACCAAAAGTTTAAGTTGATGGTTGAGATCCCAAGACATGTTACCCCTCACACGAGAGTCCTTTGGCCTAGAAGTGTGGATGCAACACAGACCCTCCTCATACCTGGTGCTAAATATTCCACATTTAAATGAGGAGTGACTGAGATTTGAACATGTGACCTCTTGTCACACTGGCTTTTGATACCATGTCAAGGAACCAACTCAACCAAAAAGCTTAAGTTTATGATTGAGATTTGAGACCCCAAGATATGTTATATACTCTAACAATTATCATAAACTTAATTGTTATCTAATTTTTCTCTAATTACATGATATGCTAAACCTACTAAACACATTATAAAAAAGGATTTAATATTTTAATCATTATTTGCATCATAAAATAATAAAATGGTTGGTGTGAACAAAACTAAGACGTCAAAAGGGGTGACTCAAAGAAATGAATGTAATCCACAAGCTAAAATTATTGTGGGGCGACGCACGAATGACGAATGACTAATTTAGTCTAAGAGAATGTTCTTTTATTTTTTTATGATTATTTGAGATGATTATTAGTCAACAATGATCTATATATCCATGGCAATTGGCAAACCCACCAAAGTTATTAAGTCTTAGCTAATCATGATTTGATTAGCCAAATGTTTAAAATACAACTCACTCTTAAATTGCTTTATGATGAGGAAAAGCATTTCAACATTTAATTATTTTTTATCATATCAAAAAATATTTATATTATATGAGTCAACTTCCATGAGAAACTTGCACACGGTTTTGTTACTTAATTGTAGAATTTGAATAAGATACTTCTATAACATAAGAAATAAGCTAATGTATAATGTAGAATTGCATATTTTCCCTCTAGAATCAATGACGTATTTTAACATTTTATGAGGTGACTCATCATCATCATCCTAACCCAGTATATTCCGCTCATAGAAAACTATAGGCAGGGTCTGGGGAGGGAAGGACAGCGACAACTCATACCCGTAAAGGATCGGAGAGCACGGCCAAAAGGAGTCCCCCGGCTCCAGGAAGAAAGAGATACGTACCTGTCACGTGAGGTTAAAAACAACGCATACTAGATCCAAACGCATGTAAAACAACTATAAAACGTAAAGACATAAAAAATAAATAGACACACAAGAAACTAGGTCAAACAAGGAAGCACGCACGCCCCAAACGACTCTAAGAACAAATTCAGGGGTTGAATACAACAATATTAGTCAATTATGAGGTGACTAATTTAATATAAATGTCAAAAAAATTAAAAATTTAAAGGGGATGAAAACAACACTGTAATTAAAAAAATTCAGAATTGTCACAAGCTAGCAATAAAGAAGGTCCACTATTAGTCGATTACATTTAAATTTCAAAATTTTAAACTAATAGATGTAACTTAGGATATTTTATACTCATTTACCCTCTTAATATGGCCGTCTTAATTCTGAAAAAAATAAATATAATCTGATAATATGTTGTATATTTCATTAATTTTAGTGATAACTATTATAAGCATATATATACCAAAAATTCGGTATGACTTAGTATGAGGGTGTGCTAGCTTAGTAGTACTTCCTCCGTTTCTTTTTTATTGTCCACTTTCTTTATTTAGTTAGTTTACCTAAATTGTCCACTTTTTATTTTTGACAGATTTTTTACCTAAATACCTTATGTTCACACAAGCAAAGACATTATACCCTCATTTATATTATTAAAAATACCCCAATCAACTACCATCTTTATGATTATTATAATTACTTAATTACACCAAGTACACCTTTACAATTATTATAATAATTTAAAATACCTCAACTATCACTTTCTTAATATGCGTGCCTAATTCAAAGTGAACAATAAAAAAAACCGAAGCGAGTATATATTCTTATTTTATTTGTCTAATTAAATATTAATATTAATAGCTATATATAGCTAGCAACCATTTTCCTTTAATTAAATATTATATGGACCTTAGGTCAAAAAAAAAAAAAAGATTATATGGACCTCATATAAAATGGGCGGCGCCTATGTAGTTTGAGTTATACACTATACAGAGTTCCAGAATTCCAAAAGAGAACATCAATTTTTACATAAACACATGGACATGGTCATACATTATTATTTGTCTTCATCACTTTTTCGATTTAATTCCTTTTTTTCTTTCTATATTTCTCCTCAAAATTTGGGGACCAATTGTGATCGAATGAATTATGAGTCTGACATATACCTTTACTTTATTAATGAGGTGATACAGAATTTGGTTGAATATTCATATAAAAAATGATGTATATATTTAAAATGATTTTTATTTAATTACTATTAAAACTAATTTAAGAACAAATTAGAGAGACAAATTCAGAATATTAATTAGTATTCGATAATTCACTGAACACTAATCTCTAAGATTAGGATTAGAGGTTTACATTCAAGTGGTTGAGTAGATTTCGAGTATAATTAATGTTTTGGATCAGTTATAGATTTTTGTAATCATTGATTTGTGTGTCTGTATATATGTACGTGTTTTAACAATCTAATTTGAGATTTACATACAAATTATTTCAAATTGAGTGGAATTACATGAGCAGAAGTCTAATATGGACTACATAATAGGAGTTAAATAATATGACCAACTTTAAAATAACATGTATTTTTCCAATAACATACTCTCTCTGAATCATTTTAGATGTTTCATTTTCTTATTTGACAAAATCATATCAATTGTCTCATTTCTTTTTCTATTTATCTGTTTTTTTTTACCTAAATACCCACACTTTTCCAATTTCCAATACCCAACTACCACATCTACAATTAATTTAATCAATTAAAATATCCAACTACCACCTTTTTAATGGACCCCACACCACAATTAATAAACGTAAAAATCCAAATGGGACATCTAAAATGATTTTGAGGGAGTACTTGTTTGTATTTTTAAAAAAGATAAAATTACAATTTTTGCAAATTTTATCTATTTTTAATTAGAAAGCTACTAATATTCACAAAAATAAAAATAAACTTGTATTACCGCCACATAAATTAGAGCAAATTTTTTCTCTGGTAAACTATGATTACTGTGGGCCATGGACACGTGGCGACGAGTCCATTGACATAGTGTCACGTGAGCATCTTAGTTTCAGGGTCTGTAATCCTGTAATGATCACTAGTTTCTGTCTTCTGATTGTTCTCTGAATACTCTGATTCACCGTCTCCTCATCATTCTAGCTTTTCTTTTCTTTTCTTTCTTTTTTATTTTTTATAGTGGATTAATTTATTTATTACCTCATTATTGCATCACCATTACCTCAGCATCATTAGCAATTTTTGAAGCCCATCACATGTAATTTTCAGCTCCATATTGTTTGTGATTAGACTTAGACATGGCCACCGGCCGGGTCAACATGACCACACTATGGGTCACATAGTTGATTCTGCTAGGCTCGAGTCTCGACCCAGTAAGTGTTATGTCTGCTTTGGAACAACATATGACAAATTCATGTTTATTCTGATACATCAAATTTGAGATCTTTTGAAAATCATAAAATTTATTAAAACTCGACTTTTTAATTTAAATGGCAAATTTTAACGTCTTAATGATTATATTTACTATGTTAGTAATCTACTTTATGTTATTATTATGAAAGTATCAGAAGTTATAAGCAGGAGCGAACATATATTTGGGTTTCATTTGACACGTGCATCTAAAAAAATTTTTAAAAATTAAGATAAACTTATTTTTTTAAATTGTCAAAGATTAGTATTGTATGATTTAATTACTAGATTTATAAATTTGTCAGCCATAGAGGAGTAGGAGACTTAAACCTAAGTTTTCTTCGTACTTACTCTTTCAAGTGCTAGAAAAATTTGGTAAACTTCAAATGTTTGTTTATTCTCTATCATACAATTATTTATGCTACATATTAATTAATTATTATTCACTAATCTCAGTAAGACATAGTAGTATGTCTTAATTATGTTTAATATTTTCTAACATAAAACTAAGAATAAAAAGAAAAATGTTTAACAATTCAGAAAGCTAGTATCTTATAATTATCTATAGTCTGATTTTTACCATGTTAGGGATTTTCTTGGAAAACACCATTTTTAAGTTTATATTATTATTCATGGTTAATCAATAGTTGGTATTATTGTAGGAAAATCAACAAAATGTTGTATTATTCACGGTAATTTTTCAAATAATATATTATACTATTATTAATATATTTTATTTTGTAAACTAATTAATATTTCACATACATTAGTATTACTTTATGGATAAGGTGTACAAAATATATAACTGTTCTTCTACTACATTTCCGGTGGTTAAGTAACTGTCTTATCAATAAAAGGATTGAGCAAGTTTAGTTTAAGCTGTTGACTTTTATTAATTAGTTGACTTTGTTTTAGTTCAACCTCTCTCGATAAAAGAAAATCATAATTAATTAATTAATTTAATTCAACGAAAACTAATTAATTAATTAATTAAAGTTAATGAACCACTCCTATGTTATTTTGGTATGGTAGAGGAGTCAGAAGGCATGACATGATCACTGATTTAAAACAAAAACTTAATCAAGTAGTCAATTCACAAAGAGGGAACATTCTTCAGCTGGATATATGGACGTAGAGAACATACAATTAGTTGATAGATACATGACCTAATCTTTTTTCTATGTACAATATGGAAAATAACACCTTCGTCTTTACTCTTAGTTCGTTATCGAGAAATTTTATATGGAGTATTGGCGGATAAAATGGATGAGCCGAAACGATCGTTGTCTAGTATAAAGAGCGGTCTTGAGTGTTTATAGAGTGTACACCGTAAACTTATATGCAGATAGATGACGATATTAAAAAACAAATCCTATCTTTTCGATAGTTACTTTAATAAAAATGTGTCGGAGAATAATTAACTTTTTACAATACTTTAATAATAATATTTTTACTTTTTAATAATTATATTAGAAAATTATACAATTAATGCTTCGTATAATTTCAGAAACAATTTTATACTCAAGCATAGTGAAATTAACCAAACAATAAGAAAATAAGTGGGTGATGAGTTGGGTGCAAACTCGTCACAATTAATTCGGTAATAAAGATTCATCATCAAACATTGTAATTTGTATCTTGGACTATAAAATTTATATTGAAAATTAGTTAATTTCATTATTTATTATTTTCTCTATTCTTTTTTGTTTTTCTCGTTTAATTTTTGCACAATTTTCAAAGCAAATTTTGAGTCTTAATAACTATGAATATGCATGATAGAAAATTATAGAAATACATAATTAAAAAGAATACACTAAAACAACTTTAACAAAATCTCACGTGGATATAGTTTATCTTCTAAATATGTCTCAAAAACATTTATCAAATTTCTCTTTTATTAAGGTGAAATATTTCAAACGGAAAGAATATTAGAGAATAGAGGGACTATCTTTTTTTAAAGAAGAATACAAGGTTTAAAAGTTAAGATCCTCTATCTTAAAAAAAAAAAACTAAGATCCTCTAATATCCTCTATAGAATAATTACTTCATATTTTTATTATTTGGTGAATATTTAGATTTTAGTAAATATTTTGTAATATTTTGAAATTATATTGTTTTCTAACTTGGTGATACACTTTGTATTAAGTTGATTGAATTTAATAAGAAAAGCAAGGGAATTAATTTCAATGTAGTATCATTTGCCTAGGTATTATGGATAGTTCGGTTACTTAATTTAATGATTGAAATTACTCGATAACTGATAGAATTTAGAAATTAAAATGGGTCTGGATAAAACCAATTGGTAATAGTAGGAGTGATGCATGCTCTTCTTTTTTCACCAATGTGAAACAACTCACATGTGGGTAATACATGGGCACTTCAACAATAACAAAGAATAAAAAACTATTAAAATTTAATTTTTTTCAATTTAAAATAGAGTATCAAATACACAAATTTTTGTGAGAGACGGTCTTTTAGAGCGACCACCTCTAATTGGATTGACCCACTAGTAAAAATATAGAGTAAATATAGACAATAAGCTCTAACAAATTGGGCCTAAAAGACATCTATCAAAAAGACAGTCTCATAGGAAACTAACTGTATCAAATAATGTTAACATAAATAAAGAGAAAACGTAATAGAAATCTACTCCGGAAATTTAGAAAACAAAAATGGAAAGATTTGTGAAATTGGAAAAATGGGGTCCAGTGTGCCCTTCAATTCTTGCACGCGTGATTGACATTAGGGTCCCATTTTTTGACCCATCTTCGCTCTTCATATAACTTCATAATTATAAGCATCGCGTCACGAAACTTATTTCCACCATTCCAATTACAACCATGTAGAAAAATAAATGTATGCTTAATTTAGAAAAAAAAAAAATTGAAATTGCAATCCAATGACCTTTTTATAAAAATGCAAATTTATTTATTATCATTATATTCAATAAATCTCACTAAAAATTATTATAATTATTAATCATATTTTTAAAAATAATAAATAACGATAGACTATATCTTAATAGGAGTGAGGAGGTTATTGAAATGAAATTGAGGTAATCTCAATTTAATTTTACTTTTTTCTTCTAGTGTTTATACTTTTTTCTAATTTTACTTCATCTATTTCTAGCTATCTAACAAGATTTTATCACATTTTTTTAAACTATTTTTTTTAACTTTGCTAAAATTTTCTCATAAAAATATTTTCATCATTTTTTATTCTTATTCATACATTTTAGCTATTTTTAATATTTTCTATAATATTCAAACAATTTTACTATTTCTTAATTTTTATAGAGTATCTTATAGTCCAATGAGAAGGACTTGTGTGGACATTGGTCCACACTAATATTAGCGTGAACCAAGTTTTACACTCCACCTCACTCCTGACTCCACTTTACTACCCTTCACTCCACTCTACCCAATTCCACTTTACTCCCCTCCCCACTCTTCACTCCACACTTCCACTCTATTTTAATCTACTTTTATACTTTCACATTTGGTCCATTTCACTCTTATACTTAAAAAAGTTTAAAAAAATAAATAAAAATTTAAAAATTTAAAATATAAAATATAAAAATTTTAAAAATAAAATATTTAAAAATTAAAATTTTAAAAATTAAAAATAAAATTTAAAAAAAATTTAAATTTTAAAAAACTAAAAAAATTTAAAATTTTAAAAAATGAAAAAAAAATTAAATTAAAAAATTAAAAATCCTTTTTAAAAAAAATATCAAAAAACTTTAAAGTAAAAAAAATTAAAATTAAAATAAAAATTTTGAAAATTAAAAAATTAAAATAAAAAATTAAAATTAAATTTTCAAAAAAATGTAATTATAATATTTTTTTCTTTTTTAAAAAAATTAGAATGTAGAATATAGGAGTGAGAGACTGGAAGTAGAGTAGGCAGTAATAGTGGAAAACTTAAGTATACCTTAGACCTTTTCATGGTCTAATATATTAATTAGGAATTAAGGAGCTAGGAAGTACTCATTAAAAAATATTACGAAAAAGCAACCTCACACTAAAATTTAGTCTTAACATAAATTAAAATACCACAACTTTGGTCAATACAAAGTATGATTGTTAAAATTGGTTTTAGGCTTTGGATGTTGACTCTTCTCCCAAAAATATTATTTCCATCTTTGACTTTTGTTAATTAGGAATCTTTGCACGGGGACGATTTCAAAGACAAATAGTATGACGGTTATTATTATTGTAATTAACTTAATAATATAATTAATATATTATTATAATTAAATTAATAATATAATTGATATATATGCTCGTAGAATACATGATTTAAGATTTGCATTATATAAAATTTATAATGATTGATCTTAGCTTGACTTTAATGTTCTCAATAACGTGGTATATTTAGTCATATACAAAAATTTACCATTAATTTATTTTTATTGTGATTTGCATTGGTAATAAAAGTATAACTCAAATATTATGTTTATTCTGACAATTTTTAAAATTATTTTATTTACAAATTACATCTGAAAATAAGTCTACCACATGAGATTGAGAGAATTGATTATAACTTAATTTGATTAAATTCTAAATGAGTGATTATTCAACTTAATCAACTGAGGCTCCACCAGCATAATCAACTTGATTAAATCCTAAATCAGTGATTATTCAACTTGATTAATCTATCTATTTATACTATACTAGTATAAAACCCCGTGCAATACACGGATTTTTAAATACGTTAATATTTCAATGAAATTTTAGACTAATAATATTAAATGAATTAGGTGGGTAGTAAGTATTTAGACATATATACTGTAATTAAAAAAATTAAATATAAAGAAACCCAAAATACGTTGTTAAACAATTTATAGATTTTGAAACACCTCAATATATATACTACATTTTAAGTGCGATGACATATTTTACCATCCTTGTCGCATATGAGAATTCTTTGTCTTTTCCTTCTAGTCACTCTAAAAATGGCGACGTAAAATTGTAATGACTAAAAACAGGCTAACGTAGGAATATACCAATATGGGATATTGTTTGTCCTTGACTTTTATTAATTAATGTATAAATTTTTTAAAAAATGCAAACGTGTAAATATGGAAAGTCAACAAAATGCAATAAATCAATTCCATTAATATCATCCAATGAAAAAAAGACAAATGTCATGCTCACATTCAACTTGCTTTTTTCTAAAATACATTAAAATTATTAAATTGTATGATACTAAAACCGTTATTCAATAAAGACACATGTCACTCTCACGTTCATTATTTTTCCTCCAAAATGACAAATGGGTATTTTTAGAAAATTTCTTTATTTGGCTAAATTGAATAATTAAAATCATTCTTTATTTTTTATCTATAATACTACATACTAAAATCGTTTTTCAGTAAGACACATGTCGTCTTCATGTTAATTGCTTTCCTTCCAAAATACTCATTTAGCTAAATTGGGTAAGTAGAATAATTAAGATTGAAAGCCCTATTATTTTGATCAATTAACGTTTTAAATGGTTGGCCAAAATTGGGCAATACGTTTGATGCAAGTTTCAAATTGGGTAAGTAAAATTCTATAAAATGGCAATAAAAAATTATTTTTTCCTTTTAAAAACACGGGCCCCATAAATTAAAACATGGGCACTATAAAAGCAAATGCGTGTCACATATTTTTTATCGCTTAAATATTTTTTTAATTCTTAATTTATAGTCGTAAATATTGATCATTCTACAAGTTCATTAAAAATAATTCAAGCCCAAAGTTTAATTTTAGAGTTTTATAATTTGAAAGAATTAGTATAATGCAAAGACTAATTTTCTCTCACACATCAAATATTATTTTCTCTATATTTATTATGTTTACCAAATATTAGAATAATTTAAACTAATTATATTTATATTTAAGAGATCATTTAAATATTTTTTGATTATCCGTGCTTAGCACAGGATTCAAGCTAGTTGTCCCTAAAATCAAATATCAAACATGAACAAAATGGCTCTGAAAATTCTAAAATTTAAAGAGATATTTTTATGAAATAATAAAACTAATTCTTAACCTACAAAATTAATAATGTAAAGAAGAGAACAAAATTAACAAACAAAAATAGGTCTCCTTGTCGAAATAATCTAGCAGGATCTACATGTTTTGCCAAGTAGCAAAAATTCAACGCGTTAGACATTTTTTTTTATTTCAATTTCAATTTGTCGTCAAAATCTTTAGGGAATGCAATCTAGAATCATGAAGAGAGCCTAACTCTTGATTTTTCAACCATTTCTATATATTTTGATCAAATTCAACGTTTTCAAATAAAAGTCAATTATATTTTATTTTGGAGAATTAACTCAATTAAAAATCCAAACTGATTGTTAAAGTTACAGAATATATGTTATTAAATTAAATGACAAATGTGTGAGATTTGAACCTATTACTTCTTGTAACGCTGATTTTTGATATGTTATATAGCCTAAAAAAATATATGTTAAGGGGTATTTGACATGTTAACTTATTGATTTATTTTAACTTATTTGGATATAAATAGAGGAGTTTGAGTAGTCAAACCAGCTAATGCCAGTGTTTGGTGAACTAGTTGGTTGGAACAACTTATTGATATGAATAAGTTGTTTTTGAACAAGCTGCTCATGGCAGCGTGTTCAAAATCAGCTGATTAAGCCAATCAATAAAATCAGCTGGTCAAATCAACTACTATAGTCAGCTATAAGATGTTTGTCATAAACTAATTAATTATTTTAGCAGCCAAATTTTCCAATAGTTAGATTATTAATCACATGAAAAATATACTTCTTTTATTGCTCAAATAAAGCCAAAAAAGTTGGAAAATAAAAAGAATTAATCATTACTTTTGCAAATGGTTATATGGTCCAAAAAAATTATACATAATCGACTCAAATTTCTAAATATAACAAATTATCAAAAAGAAACAAAAAAACAAATTGATGAGTAAGAGGAATTGATGACGCCGTTTTGATTGACCTTTTGGTCATTTTGTGAAAGAAATTATATTGTGGAAATTGTTAATATGTCTGGTCAACTGCACCATTTCTACTTTCTCTAATCCTATGATAATTTGATCGATGATACTTCATCCATTCCATAATACTTGCTACATTTCACTTTTTTACGCAATCCAATGCACAATTTTGATCATTAAAATCTTAAACTACACTTATCTAAAAATTAAAAAAATTTAATATTATAAAAGTATGCGATTAGACGATTCAAACAAGATCCCACTTAACTATATTTTTACTTACACATTAGTCGCAATATGTAAAATAAGCTTGAACAATAAATAGTGCACAAAATCGAAATATAGCGAGTATTTCGGAACGGGGGAAGTACATAAATATGGTTTCTGAAAACTGTACTACTCTTACTAGTCATCTAATATCCCAAGATTAGGTTTTAAAAATATCTCTAATAAAGTTCTCACGAATGTTTATGGAAATTAAGGAAAATAAAATATTTTAGACAGTGGATATATTATTTGATTAAATAATAAATTTAATTGGAGAAAAGTAGAGGCGGAGCAAAAGTTGAGAATTTTTATAAAGGCTCTGTGCAATTTTATGATATATTTCTAACAAATTTGTATCTTTAAATATCTAACATATACTAAATAATTTAATATTGAGACCTCTAATTTTTCGAAGCCCTATGCGGTTGAACATGCTCATAACCTCCAATGGAGAAAAGTAGAGACCATAAGCATTTAAAAAAATATGGGACCACAGCTAATAAAAAAATAGTTCTATAAAGTTAATGGGAAACATAAGGAGACCATAAGGAAAACTAAAATATTAAATTGAAGTTAGTGGAAGATATGTGGGGTCCATAAACATTATAAAAATATTAAAGTGAGTGAATAATAAGGTTATTTTATCCAAAATTTGTGACATAAATAGAAAGATTTTTTATGGGAACAACAAATAAAACGCCTAAAATGATAAATGAGAACTTCTTTAAGAAACGAGGGAATATGTAATAAAGAAAAATTATCGATAATAATTCTACATTTTATTACGAATAATTTTATCTTTAAATTATAATCTAATAATTTTAACATTTTTATATATTTGTTTCTAGCATATGCAGTCCACTAATAAGGTTGGACTATAATTAAAATTGATATAGGAATAGGAGTAAGCATAATCAGAAATCAACAAAAAAATTTATTAATTATGTTGTGTAAAAAAATGGTGTCTTGTACCGGGTACATAAGCCCGTGTTTGGCCTAACTTTTGTCCAAGAAATAAGAATCTACCTGTACCAAATTGACCCCATTAATTTAGTTTAACAGTAATTATTAACTGCCATTGGTTTATACTAAATATTATTTTATTGCAAAAGTTGACAAATGCGATCTGACATTCTTTAACAAATATAATGATATATATTTTAAAAATAAATTAAATATAATAATACTCGCTCTATTCACCAATCATCTCAAGTGTTTTATTTGCTTTTTGAACACTATTTATTTTCTGCTCTTAATTTGTAATAGAACATTTGAGTCTGAGCTAGTTAAAGATTGAGTTAAAAAAATGCAAAAATTCGAATAAAAATAGGATTTTATTGTGGTTTTTTTAAACAAACCACAAATTCAATTATCAAAGAATAATATAAAATAATAGTCAATATAAGCAATCTGTCTATATATTTGAAATCAAAATCACACAAAAAAACAAATTTGATAAACAAGAAAATAAAAGATTTAGACTCAGTCGGTGCATAGCCAAATTGAATTGCCACATTTTTTGTGAGATCTAACTCTAATCCAACTCTACTCAAAGTCACATTATATATTTGAAATCAAAATCAGACTTTTCTTTGAGATTAGTCAAATTATTTTTCTCAAATCGATTCAAATAAACTATGTTCGAATTCGGATTAAATCTAAGTGATATCCCTAGCTACAAATACAATTAACCATACTAATTAATATATAATTTTTTAAAATAAAATGTTAGCAAAGAGATAGGACTCATATTCTAAGATATAAATTTGTACTTAAAATTATTTTTATGATCATTTAATATTTTTTTAATATATAAATTGTACATTGTTAGAGTATAACATATCTTGGGGCCTCAACCATCAGCTTAAGCTTTTGGTTGAGTTGGTTCCTTAACATACATGATTCTGAACCAACAATGAACTCCTAAAACAGGGAAAAAAAAACCATCCAATTCACCTAATTTTGGAGGTTGATTAAATACGAAAAAGTTTCCTTTATTTTAATAAAAGAGATAATCCTCTTGATGATAATAATTAACCTAATCTTAAAATCAAAGCAGGTTGTCTGATGCCATGCATCATCATAAAACATTATTAAACTAGATATAAAAAAATTTTCAAAACTAGAAATCATTAGAATAAGTAATGTTTGAGTGTCAACTTATTTTATAAAAAAAAGTTTCAAAAGACTTTAAAGAATTTAATAAGTTTATTTATGTCATATTATTTTATACATGTAGATATAAATATCAACTAATATAGTTAGTAGAAAAATAGATTATTATATATCGTAGATATGGTACGTAAGAAATTTTTATATAATAATCTTTTGAACTCCTTATACGATTATTTTAGATGTGTAGATGCAGCACATGCATATGCTTGTTATACTTAAGGCTAGTAAAATGAAATTTTAAATTTGTAATTTTTCGTCTCCTTAACTTCTAATATCATATTAAAAAACTAACTTAATAGAAAACTCAAAACGTTGTGTCTATTGATTAACCATACGATATTTTCCTCTTTAAAATAAATATTAATACCAAAGGTAAAAAAAGGAAAAATTACCTAGAATAATCCAACCTATTCATGATTTTCCTACAATAATCTCATCTATTGATTAACCATGAATAATCTCGACGTTGAGGAATATTTTCCTAAAGTAAACTCGGTAATCGGTTGACTAACTGTATCAAGTTTTATTTTTTTTAAAAAAAGATAAATTAAAATAAATACTGAAAAAATGTTTAAAACAATTTCATGTTTTTTTTATTATTTAGAGCTTTTTATGTAAATATTTAAAATTTTTCTCTAATTTTAAATTAATTTTCCGTTTACCATTTTGGTGAATTACCTACTATAGCAGATCATCGGGTTACCCAAGTTTACTCTTGGAAAATTCCCCTAAACTTGGGATTATGGTTAATCTATAAGTAGGATTATTGTATCGAAAATCATAAAAATATTAAAATATTTTAGGTAATTTTTCTAAAAAAAATTGTGAAATTAGTGGACAATATAAGTCAGAAATAGTGATGTGCCAACTTATATACAAGCAAAACTTCAAACTTCACATTATTTGTATCATATAAGTATCAATTATAATACGCCTCTCTCTTTGAAGCTTTTAATAAAGAAATCCATCATAAAGATAACATTAAATAAATAAAGAACCAACAATAAAATAAAATTTCCACACAAAAAGTAAAGATATATTAGATTAATTAAATTAGTAATTAGATAGAATTCTCTTTGTCTAATCAACCCCACCCCAAAAATGTCAACCATATTCCGGTATATAAGTACCACATTCCCTAATCTACCAATTGGTCTATATTTTCTACACTCCTCTATTAGTTACTCCACTACTTTCTCATACCTCAAAATTAAATAACACACCTTGTACAACAACACTTTTTTTTTTTTTTTTTGCTATTTGTAAGTTGAAACTACAATAAAACTTCAATATGGAAGAGTTCCAAGGCGGAGTTTGTGGCGGCACGTGGTGGAATCCACCACATAATTTGTTCTCCGGTGGCTTATCGTCACCGTGCTCGGTGGCACAACTTGGTGGTGGTGGATTTGATATGGGAAATTTTGGGTGGCAAAATGATGTTATAAAGGGCAAGGTTAACAACAATAATACAATCTTTGATAACTTGTTTTTCTCTGATCAAATGGATTCTTCTCTTGATATTTTAGGCTTTTCCTCAAGTACTGATTGGAATAATCATCAAAATCTAATGTAAGTATATATTTTATGTTAAAACTTAATTTACCATTTATCTATCTATATTAAAACTTAATTCACCATTTATCTATCTATCGGTCGAAGACTTTCTCATTCACCACCTACCAGAACTCTTGTCTATAGTGGGGAAATTCTCCAACCTTACCCCCTAAATTTTTTTATTTGAGAAATATGAGTTCACCTAGTTGAAGAATTTTCCGTTCAATTTTGTACTCTTTGGCCGCGCTTCTTTTTGGGTATGAGTTGTCGCGTCCTTCCCTTTTCAGACCCTGACCATAGTTTTCTTAGGACTTGATTTGGGTGTAATTAATTAATAGTAATTAATTCAGTAAATTAAATTTGCAGGTGTAACAATGAAAATAATGAAGCAAACTTTGGAACACTCATACAAGAAAACATGAATAAAAATGATGAAGATGCATCAGCATCCATGGGTATGACAGCATCAAGCAACAGTTCATCAGGTGAATCAAGTACAATCACATGTGAAGGAGTACTACCCACCAACACTTTTCAGATCAATTCCTTAATTCAATCTTTATTTGATGATTCTGATGATCAATCACAATTTATTAATAACCCTAACCCAAACCCAATTACATCAAACTTTGGTTCTTTAGATAATTCATGTAATGAAATTATATCATCTAATACCAATTCTTGGGTTAATAGTCTCCCTAATCATCATCAAAATTCTAATCATCAATACACTAATGTACAATTACTACAAAATAATAAGGTTGATGAAGGATTTAATTCAATGGTCAACGGTCATGGGCAATATTCCCCTACGACTCTTGATAATATTCGAGTTAGCTTGCTCAATTCTTTGCAATCAAGATCTCGTGCTACCTTTGGGACCAAGGTAAATTCACATTAGTTTAATTAAAAAATTTAACTTGCCCTAAATATTTTTTATAAAGTATACTTATGTCCGGTCTCACAAGATTCGCTAATCGATAGAATTATGGTCGATATTAGATTATTTTGAACTATTTTTCAGTGAAGTGCTAATTTAAAAGGTGAATTAACTAAACAATTATTTTCACTGCTTTTATCTTATTAATATAGTATAATCATTTATGAAATATCAAATAATTTTAAAATTTATGAAATTTAGATAGAAACTAATACTTCAAAATTAACCAGCAAGTATAATGAAACGGAGGAAGTACCTCATAAAATTTAATAAATTTAAATGTATTTGATTAATTATAAATTACAATATGGTTGGTTTTTAGTTTGAATCAATTTATGTGTAATTTCTTTAAACAAATTAATTTTAGGGTTTCTAAGGAGTTAGACTTTTTTGTTTTTTTTTTTTTTTGAAATGAGGAGTTGAACTTAATTTAACATGAAGTTTGTGTGAAATATAACTTTTCAGGTGAATAGTGAGGAACATCGTCGTGAGTCTAAAAACAACTCCAAGGATCAATCGCCACCCAAAAGGCCGCGAATCGAAACCCCTTCTCCTTTGCCAACATTTAAGGTATTTATTACTTTCGTATATTAGGAGCGGAGTAAAAATTGAAAAATTTAATAAAGGCTCTATGTAATTTTTAAAATTATAATATTTTTTCCAATAGTTTTGTATCTTTGAACACCTAATATATACTAAGTAGTTTAATATTAAGGGCCCTAATTTTTCAGGGCCCTGTGCGGTTGATTATACTGAATATGCTCAAAATCTCCCATATTTCGTATAATAAAGTTGATGATTAAATACAAAATATATATTTTAAGATTTCAATTATATCATTAAGTTTTTATTTAAGTTTTGGTTCTAAGAAATTTGTTATATATTCTATCATACATAATTTAATCAGACTGATTTATTTTTCAGTTTAATTTTTCTTCGAAAAAAATACTTAAATTTTTAATATTTGTGTAATTACAAGGTTCGAAAAGAGAAGCTAGGGGATCGTATAACAGCACTTCAACAACTTGTTTCTCCTTTTGGGAAGGTATACTAGCTTCAAATTATTATTTATTCATTATATGTGGTGTACGTATTCGCTATTTATTTTTCAATAGTTACGCTTATTACTTAATACTCTTGATTAATGTTAGTGAATAATATCTAATATTCAAACATTGCAAATAGATAAAATTAGAGTTATATTGTAACTCATCATTATTTAAGGCTAATTGTAAGAAGTAATTATTATTTTGTAGACTGATACGGCATCCGTTCTACACGAAGCCATCGAATACATCAAGTTTCTTCATGATCAGGTTAATGTAAGCATCATAATTTCTACTTTACAATTAATTTTCTTTATACTTCTCTAAGAAATTGCTAAACTTTCTTTTTCAATCTGTCCCTTTTAGTTCGCATAATTTTTTTTTATGAAAATTTTTCTACCACTTTTTTAATTTTTACGTTCAAACATTTCAACTGTCCTTTGATATTAATTATATTATACAATTGAAATGATCATAATATTGTTAAATATTTATTTATGTAATATACAACTGTAATAATTTTCTGTGTAGCCGAATAGTAATTAAGTAGCATAAAATAAGGCAATTATAGCGTAACGACTGTTTATTAATGTATAATTTGGGTATGACTTTCAGGTTTTGAGCACTCCATATTTGAAAAGTGGAACTGCAATACAACAACAGGTAACAAACAAAGCCTTAATGGTGTTTTATTAAAAAATAATTAGTTTAAAATTATAATAATTATATATACACAAATAGGTAGTGATTACTGATTAAAGCAGAAAAATTGGGCAGATCAAAGCAAGATAGAGTAGGAGAGGGGGGAAGCTACATGTTTGCACATAAAATGACAAACTTTTTCCTAATTATTGTCCATCATTAGACATCATTTTTCATATATATATATATATATATATATATATATATATATATATATATATATATATATATATATATATATATATATATATATATATTATAATAATAATAATAATAATAATAATAATAATAATAATAATAATAATAATAAAATTTATATGGGTTTAGTTATTTTAGCTGGAAAAATTACTAAATGAACTAATAATAATTAGAATTAAATGTAAAATCCATATACTTCATTTGTGTTTTTGATCCACATTCCAAAGATAGTCAGAATAATAATATTTAAGTATTGCTTTGGATATTAGTGCGTGGATAATTTTTTAATTAACTATTCTTTTATTATCTATAACTTTTTTAATTTGTATACATGGGTTTAGTTATGGAATTTCAATAATTTTTACTATCTATAACTTTTTTAATTTGTATAATAACTTCTAATTGTTTTACAAATATTACTTATATTCTTATTTACTTACTAAAAAATGCTTCCTTTTTTCCACTTTAACTTATTTACTTTTAACAATCAGATGTGCAATGCAATTTTAACATTTGTATTGTTATTTTTTGAAAATTGTCTTTTATACGTGAAGAAAATACAGATTTTTTAATAAAAACACAATTTTAAATTTGAAATCATAGAAAAAATTAAGAATATACGAGATACTTCAAATTTGAATCTTATGCCACTTCATCACCAACTAAATAATTTAAGTTGCGAAATGACAAACTTCATCAACATGTTTGGATTTTGTTAAATTGTTTATCGTTATACTATTAGCTTTGTATAATAATCCCTATAGTTACATAAAAATAACAATAGATGTCCTTCATTTTACTAAATAATTAGTATTTGTTTTAATCATGTAGGGATGTGAAAAATTGAAGGATAATGAAGGGGATAATGAAGATTTAAGAAGTAAAGGGTTATGCCTTGTGCCTATATCAAGCACCTACCCAATGACACAAGAAACCCCAATTGATTTTTGGACACCTACACCTACATTTGGAGGTACAACATTTAGGTAGCCTTCTTATTGTAGGCCATGCTTGGGAATAACTTTATACCCTTTTCATCCACAATTGTCCAAACCAACTAAATACTACACTTAATTAATATCATATTTTTAAAGACTAAACAAAATACTTTTAACAAAATAAAAAAAAAATCCTAAAAAAAAAAATCATTTTATGGTGGACAATTCTTGGAGTAAAGCAAGGGCCATAATGGAGGCAAAAAAAAAAAAAAGAAAAAAAAAAGTAAGAAAAGAAAGGACAAGTCTGGTCCACTATTACAGGAATTACTCCATGATGTATGTAGGGCACAACCAAAATAGTTAGGACAAGTCTCCCAATTTTTTTCTTTTTATTTTATTTTATGTTTTTTTTTCTTTTTATTTTTTATGTTTAGTTAAATTAATTAGTACTTTAATTTGTAATAATAGAGAGGTTAGGAGCAGGAACAAATGCTAAATTTAGCTGGATAACCTTTAATTATAATAGGTTATTAGATTTTTTAGGGTTAGTAGAGAGATTATTATTGTTGGTAGAGATTTGGCAGAAGTTAGCATATTATGTTCCTGCATCCTTCTTATCTTCATGTATATGTAAAAGGAATATTTTGTTGAACTAATTAATCAAAAATTTGAAAGTAGAATGCAACTTTTTTATTAATTCTGGGTTAAGATTATATAATTTCTACAGACAAAGGGAGACGTAATTATAAATCTTTATACAGGTGGTGGAAATTATTGTTGACACTGCTAGAGTATATAACATATTCTGGGGCCTTAACCATTAGCTTAAGCATTTGGTTGAGATGGTTCCTTGACATGGTATCAGAGCCAGGGTGACAAGAGGTCACAGGTTCGAATCTCAACCACCCCTCATTTAAAGTGGAATATTTAGCGCCATGTATGAGGAGGGCATGTGCTGCATCCACACTTCTAGCCCAAACGGCTTTCGTGTGAGGGGGCGTGCTAGAGTATATAACATATCCTGGGGCCTCAACCATTAGCTTAAGCTTTTGGTTGAGATGGTTGATGGTTCCTTGACGGACACAAAGTTGAAAGAGAAAAATCTCAATTATTATTACTCTGATTTACAATTCTCAAGAGTGTATTCGAAATGAGTTATAACACTTCAAGTGTTTTAATTGGAAATGATATGGTTTAAACAAATTAAAATGTGTTATTAGAATAAAATAGAAAATGATTCTCATATAAAATTGTTGTCCTAAATAATTGTGTCTTAACCAAATCATGAAGGCGAAAATTTAGATTCGGATTTTCTAATTAAAACGTTATAATATAAACTACTCCCTCCTATTCACCTTAAGTGTCCCATTTCCATATTGGGTCAAGTCACCCTAAATGTCCCATTTCTATTTTTGGTATGTTAACTTTACCAATTTATCCCTACTAAACTTAACTTTTTTACACCTTTATACCTACTAACCCCACTTTACACCTATAAAGATTCAAAAACTTTACATTTTCTCTTACACATGTGGTCCCATTTGACTTTCCTTAAAATCCGTGAAAAGTCAAATGGGACTCTTAAGGTGAATAGGAGGGAGTATTTGATAAATTAATCAATAATTGACAATCAAATGGAATATTTTTTATCACATATACAGTTCTGAACTTGTCTCTACCGATATACTTCTATATACTTCTATATATATTATATACATACGTAATAATTAGTGAATAAAATATTGTATTGCTAAAAGGGAATACAAATTTCTGTGAGAGACGATCTCTTTGAGAGACTATCTCTAATTGGGTTGGTCCATTAGGAAAAATATAGAGTAATTGTAGGCAATTAGCTTTAGTGGATTGGGCCTGAAAAAAATCTCTCAGAAAAACGGTTTCTTAGAAGACTAACTGAAAAGGAATAAAAAGTTATGGAGGGAAGTTGATTAAATAAGTGATCCCAAAGTTGAAAATTTGAAATGCTGAGAATTTTTTGCTGATATGTTTGGAATGTTCTGGTGAGGTCAGATTTAGAGGGATTCTCTATTCTTGAGTTTGACATTATTACTTGTTAGGGCTTTTTTTAAGTGTAAGTGTAAAAGAATATATTTAGAAAAAAATATATAATTTTTAGCAAATTTATAAAAGGAAATATAAGAGAAAGAGATAGTGAGCTTATAAACTTATGCATAGATTACCCATTAGAAAATCCCAAGTAAAATTATAAAAGCTAATTTTTTTTTTTGTATATTTTAACTATAGCAAGATAGTAAAATTATAAAAGCTAATTTTTTTTTGTATATTTTAAATATAGCAAGATTTCACATAATTTTTTTTCTGACAAAGATAATTTCCACTTTTTTTAGAATATCATATTACTAGCTCCTTATTTTTTGGGAAAGCATATTATTATTAAAATATTTTGAAAACGTACATATTTTTCAACTATTATTCATTAATATGCAAGCATGTGATTGAAAGTATGAGATGCATATTTGTTTAATCTTTAATGTTTATAGTTTTATAAGATTAATATTTAAGGCTTTATACATCATCATCATACTCAACTAGTGTATCCCGCTCATAAGAAACTATGATCAGGGTCTGGAGAGGAAAGAACGACGGCAACTCATACCCATAAAGGAGAGTGCAGTCAAACAGTTCTTCGACTTAAGAAGGATCTTCACTGAGAGTAAAACCTACGACAACTCAAAAGCCTATAACTTACAACACTCGTTAACCATAGAAAAATTCACAGATATTTAAGACTAATCTCATAAAATATCTTAGTTGATACTCCATGAATTACCTCATTCTACCTTATTTTTTGGTAAGTACTAAAGATTGATATTTTTCCCACAAATGGCCTTTTTAAAGCTTGTAAATTACGTAGCAAGTTTAGAATCTTGTACTGTGTTTTATTGTGGTTCAAGGTATGCGTTTACGTATGTGTTTTGGCGTATTCCATTGTTGATTTAGTCTTATATTTAATTACAAATACATTAGGTAATCTTCTTCAAATAATATAAAATAACTCTTAAATTTCAAAAATATTCGTCAACTAACAAGAAATTTTATACGATGATGAGTTTGGACAACAAAACGTTTATTAAAACTCAAATACATTTTTATTATTTATACTCTCTTCGTTTTCGTTTGCTTTTTGATATTATACATTATAAAAATTATAAAAATAAAATTTTTAATAAAATTCTATACGTTGAGATGTATCTAAGAAGATCTCACATAATTAATATAAAAATAGCCACTTTGCCTTTTGAAAAACATTTTTTTCTTAAAATATTCTTTCAAATATATGGAATAATAAATTGATATGAATACTAAGATTATATATATTTAACCATTTTTTAAGAAGATTGTCAATCAAATTTTTTTAAAAATTGCATTGAAGTACTCCACACTCCTATTTTGATATCATACACAAACATTAAAGTACTTGCTTTTTCACTTTGTGCATGCAATAAAAGTCACTTTTTTTTTTCTCACTTAACTAGTTCAAGCTAGTACACATTTTTAATGAGTGAAAAGTAAAAGTAATAAAACTTACTCCAACTTACTAATTAAAGAACCCTTGATTTAAAAAATAACACCAATAAAATGCACATGGGACTAGTTGATGTATTAGTAGTTACTTTAAAAGTAAATCTTATTGACTAGTATATTCTATTGTCTCCTCATGCATTGTTTACTTTTGATTTGAATTTGATTTGAAATTTGATTTTGAGTTATCTTATTAAATTATTTATAATTTTAATTATATGATAATTCAACTTGCTTTTTATACACACGTCATTCTCATAAATCAAACGGAATCAGACCATGCTAAAATTTATATTTAAATACGTCTTATAAAAATAGACAACCGTGATATATCATATAGCTTTGTCTTTCATATTGATGGATTTTAAGACATATCATGATAAAGAATCAAGACCTTAGGAGTCCTAAGGTATCCCTTGAGTGACTTCAAATCAAAGTCAAATTTAATTTTGGGATAATTAGGGTTTAGAAAAAGCATCTTTAGCATCATTTTGATGTTACTAAAGATTGTATGTAGACTTTAATAATGAAAGAGTAAAGCTTTCTTTTTAAAAATTAAGGAAATCTTTTTTCTTTTTTGTGTCACTTTTTTTTTTTCTTTTCCATCTTATCAAAGGCAAATTCTTATTTTTGTCTTGAAGTAGACGTTTTTTCCCTCATATAAACTAAAAGGTTAATTTCTTTTTGGAACTTCCCTATGAAGTTATGATTTCATTTTCTCTTTTGGATGCTTCATGACTTAAAGTTATATACATGTGGGCTAGCTCCACATAATTAAAGGTCTTCTCGTGTATCTGGCTTTCTTAAGCAATTGATTATCATGTTAATTATGCTATTTGAGGGGTCTTAATATTTGAGATGAGGTCTTGATAAAGGATACACCACATTATACACGGGAACACGTTAGGCCATACTAATTCGTCACATGTTCACTCTCTAGGACCATTTGTGTGGACGAACCTATTGGAGCGCCAATAAATTTAGGGTTAATAAGCATTGATTTGCATACACACTTGATGGATTCATTCTCAAAATCAGATGGTGGTAGGAAGATTATCCATCAATATTATATGTAAGTCCATAACCCACTATTTTAGTAATGTAGAATCTTCCTCACATGTAAACTATTTCTAACGAAGGATATACTATATATAGTGAGTCCTCTAACATTGAAAAAAGGGAAGAAAATATTTCTACACTTCAGGATTAACTCATATTGCTACAAATTGGTTTTAGCAGTGAATAAACGAAAGAGAGAAAAGATAAAATTCTAAAGGACCTATCATTCAAAGTCGAACATTATTTAAAAATTGGCGCAATTTTAGCTGAACGAAGAAAACATTTTACGGCAAATTGAACAAAAGGTTGAAGAAGATGATGCTAGACCAATGTATGAATTACGTCATGAAAGTGCACAGTAATACTAGTAGAATGTACAGTAATCTGGATAGGAATAGCTAGTACAAAACAAGCTATTACGAGATGGAAGTCACAAATGGCTTAAGCTACTCTTCACATACTATTATTTTCTCTGTCCCTTTAAATTTACTACAAAAATTGACATTTTCCTCACAAGTCAGAACATATTACATACAGTAGCATATGCACAGGGACATAACAATATAAGCTAATAAGGTGCAAGAACAATAAACTGACAAATGACAAGTTTTAATGTGTGGGTCCCCATTTAAGCAAATAACTGCACATAAATTTAATCAAAAGTTAGTTGCAGCCTTGCAAGTAGATTTACTACAATAAAATTGGTTTGTACATGTAATTCGTATGAGGTTTTGTGGCATTTAGGATATCATTTACATTTATATTTAACATTGGTATACCCCCATAAATATGCTAATGAAGTCTGAAGACTTATTTACAAATGAAGTTCTTCAACACTTATTTTTCCATGGGAATTGAAGGGAAAATTCATCAGATCGTTCACTTATTACTTGTAGTTCATGGCCAGAGTATATGTTTTGTTTTTAAGTCAACTTAGAAAGTAGAAACTCTTGTTTAGAGAGTTTTAGTAGGGAGCACAATGAGCGACTGCTCAAGCCCTCACGTTATAATAAAAAAGTGTACCTAAGCAGAATATCTTTGAGTTGCTTGGCTAGACAGTTTGTGATGTACTCTAGTAAACTAGGTCCCTGGAGACCTTCAAAAGCTTGGGTGCTCTGCACATGGAAAATAAATCCGAGTGTATCTATGATTTAGGTGGGCAAAGACATGCCCTCAACTACTCACTTTCGAGTCCCAAAAGGATTGGTTTTGGCATTTTGGGCATGTGTAAGTGCAAGGTATTCGGCCGCTTCAGACATTTAAATTTAGGATGTGTATTTTGTTCCGCCCCTGCCTAGTTGAGTGACAACCAAAACCTACAAGAGCTAAAAAGGATTGATGGGACAATGAATCGAAAGAGGCGTCTGTAGCAATCTTGGGCCTTGTACTGTTGTACACAACTACACTGGCAGAACCATATCCACGTGATCATGTTGCCAACTGCTGGTTTCATATACGATCCATCACCCATGATTCTAATACCAACCATACCAAAATTTAAAGAGAGTAGACAAAGTGATATTTCAACTGGTCAGGAAATCACTAGTTGATATAAGTACGTACTAAAGTTAAATTTCAAATTATATATATATACTATATACTTGGTTGAGCAAATTTCATACAAACACAATAGAACAAATCAAGAAGACAAATCAAGCAAACACAATGAAGTAAATAATAGATAGAATATCCAAGGAACATACATAATACACAATAATATGCAGATATCTCAGAGCAACAAGTCTTGTTTACGCACCAGCATTCGTAGGTAGATTAAGCTGGAGTCTTGAGCTTCTTTGCAATGGTGGCAAAGTATTTGCCTTGGTGGAAAGCTTGCTGAAGTTCCAGCTCAGAAGGCTGTCTAGAACCGTCACCAGCAAAAGTGCCAGCACCATAAGGTGAACCTCCTTTGACATGCTCCATCTCGAACATACCAGCTCCAAATGTGTAACCGATAGGCACAAAGATCAGTCCATGATGGGTGAGTTGTGTTATGGCTGTCAACCTGCGTATTGGAAGGTCAAAACATAGAAGAAAGAAATTGTGGACACGTAAACTTCACACACAACCATCAAAAAAACCCAAGAAAAGAGGAACTCACGGAGTTGTCTCTTGTCCACCACCTTGAGATCCCGTGCTGTAAAAGATGCCTGCAGGTTTCCCTGCAAGTTGTTGTGTTCTCCAGAGTCCTCCTGTGGAATCCATGAATGCTTTAAATTGAGCAGACATCATACCAAATCTTGTCGGGAAACCGAAAAGAAATCCATCTGCCTCAGCAAGCTCATTAGGTGTGATAATCGGAACATCACTCTTTGGTGGAGCACTCATTTTAGCAAGCACGTCATCAGATAGAGTTTCAGGTACCTTTTTAGATTATGATTCCTTTGATTAGTTGTAGCTACTTCCTAAAGAATACATAACTATACATAGTAACTTCAAGTAGGTTCACAAAAATGGGCTTTTATAAGCCTACCTGCCATAGTTTTGCTTCAACTCCTTCAATGGATGCTGCTCCTTTCTCGATCTCCTCAGCTAACTTCTCAACATGTCCATACATTGAATAGTAACTACACCAAACAAACCAAATTCCACTGTTTTATTTCTTAACAAGACATAAAGTTGATTGATTGTAACATTCACTACTTATCTTCACAAACAAGCGCAGAAACACAAAGGACAATCATTCCTCTCTATAGACTCATCAATCAATTTGCTCTCATCTAAGGGGAAATGATAGAGTATATAACCTGTCTATAATTCTTCTACACATTAATTGTCATCTAATCACATGACTAATTAACCTAAGACTCAAGTCACACTTCTTTCATTCGGAGCTGCTGTAGGTGCCTTGTTCGAGGCATCAATCTGTAGTACAAGTGCCTTGTTCGAGCCTTGAGTACAGCAGCAGTCAGTGGGTCAGCAGAGGAGCTGCTCGTACGAGCTCCGTACTGACTTGAACGAGCACATCAGTGCACCTGAAGAAAGTAGCCTGCTGGCCTGCACTTTGGATTCTATTCTTAATCTTTTCAAGTCTCCAGCAGCTGTTTTATTACACTTTAATATGATCAATTCATACCATTAAAGTTACATTACTCATTAATATATTATATCACTATAAAAGGGATGTTCAAATGTCATTGTAAAAACATCCACAAAATTACCCAAGCCAAACATTAGCCTTATTCTCTTTTATCTAATTGTAACTCGCAATTTGTTATAATATAAGAGATACTACACCGGAAAACATAGCCTAAATTTTGGGTGAACCTCATTAATATTTCGTGTCATTTATTATTGCATTTTATTCCTACAAACATCGATTTCATATTGTTTGCGTAATTTGTTTCACACGACTTCGCACTTCCGATCTTGGTGATATTGGAGATTGAAACACATCGTTCAATTTCTAATACGTCATCGTTTTCAAAAGCATATTCCCGTTCAAAAGGGAATATGGAAGAGTTACATTACGCCAAATGCAGTCATGGCTGCAAAAGTGAAGAACGCCAGCATCAAATAACGTCAGAAACTTGAGCTGACATGAAGGATTTAGCTCATAGACTATTAGACTGAATCTTTCACCCATTCCAAACAAAGAAAATTGAAAAAATATCACATCATGGAAAAAATAATGCAATCAAAAGGTGCAGGGAGGAAGGTAAACATCACTGTCTGGCAGATTATTGCTATTCCTCTAACCATACAGGTGCCAACTAGATTTCCAAACATTTGACAAATGATAATGCTTTCTCTAATCATCTCAACTTGACAATCTCTTTATGTTGATTTGTTTTGGTTCATCTGGCCAACCTCATATTGAGTTCCGCAAAGTATCACTCTCATTACTTAAAGGTGAATCTAGAATACTAGTATCGACTGCACCGTCACCTCTACACTATTTTTCCTGTGTTACTTGTACACAATTTAATAGTTATAGCCTTATAGAATCTTCAAAGTTTAAACAAATGACCAGGGCCATCTGCTTTTTAAGACAATTACAGTTTATGTAGAGACTAAATTTCTTCATTTATCCAGTCAACATCATAATAACTTCGCAATAGCCCCCATATTAAAACTGGTAGAATTTTTAAATCTTCATGGATGATATACTTTGGATAATCATGCAGAGCAAGAATATAAAACTAAATTTCAAAGATAAGAAGGTTTGACAAGTTCTAGAAAAAACTGGTCCACAAAGGTGTAAAGTCAAAAGGTAACAAAAGAAAGATAACAACATCCCACTAAAGATGCATCTTCACCACCATGCCTCCAAAAAGCTACTTTCTCTAACCAATTCACATTATTGATACATCTTACAGTTGCTCTCCATCAAGGGAAGCTTAAAAGAGAAACTACTAGAACTTAATTACCAAAAATGGATGAAAATTGCAACGTTAACCAACTTGTGTTTTGGGGTAGACCATTCAAGTATATATTGACCTCTTTATTTCTAGTTTGAACTAAAAGCAAGCAAAGTCAGAAATGCTAACATAACATTACACTTATACTTTAAAATGGACTGTGCCCGACCCAAATAACAACACCCATACACAATCCAAGTCCTCAAGTTCGAGTAACATGAGCCAAATGAGTTGAAGTCAGAGTCATCAACCCGGTAACCAGTAACATGAGCCAAATATAAGGGATATTTACTTATATTCTTTCAAATCAGTTGTCCGAAGAAACACATAACAATTAAACTTGGCCATTTTACCACCCATAAGTTTGAGTGATGTAATGATAGAGTATAATATATCTACAATACAGGTCGTCGCTGCCTTTCACCCAACACTCCGCCAGTACCTCCGCCAGCAGACTCCAACAAAACATACAATTTTTACCCCATCATTCAAGAACCAAGGGTCAATCACCGATAAATCAATTACTCATTTCAACTTGATCAGAGCATGGTATTTTTTAAGTCCATTTATGCAAAGCTGACGATGTTAGAATTGAATTTATGCTAATTCTGTCACTAATTACAATCTACAAGGGAGAATATCAATCGTCAAGTAATCTACAATCGCTTTCGCTTAATCAGGAACAGAAATTTAACCTAGAAACTACTAACATCTTCATTCTCCATAATATAACAATAAAAACCAGAAAATTAGCCAGCAAGCAGTAATAAACAGAGTAAATTCAAGAATACATATACAATTCCATCAACTATAATCATAATCCATCCTATAAAAAACTATAATCCTAATTGAAAAATGACGAATCAATTTCAATGAGAAAGCAAATAGCAATGCAACAAAATAGAGACAGAGAAAAAGGAAATTACACTATGTAGATTTTGGTGGCCATTACTGCGAAATCCTGTTCTTTAATCTGAACTCTGGAAGATTCTGCTAATTGGTAACTGGCAAGAGCAAAGTGAAAGGATGATTTAGTTAATTCTAGAAAGATTTGAAAAGATGGATTAAAATGGTAGTCCTATTTATAGAAGGGTGTTTGTATACAATATCTGTAAAATCCATATTGACGTCCAGGTGTGTTGCAAAGTGAGAAAACTACCAACATTTTTGACATTCTTTTCAAGGACAAGACGTATTTCTTGACCATCCTAACAATACATTTTATGGCTGATTTTTTTTTAGAAAACATTTATGATGTTTGATGTTTGATGTTTGACGAATTAAATAAAATTTGGGGAAATTTTACATGGTAGCATCGATCTTTAATGAAACATGTAAGTAGTAGTATTTTTGTAAGATTTTTTCACATTGTAGCATTCAATTTACGCCTTATCTGATTGTCGTAACATTTTTCGTTAAATTTTTGTCAATTTCCATTCAATTCTCCATTTTGACGTTTTTATCATTATTAATGTTGGTTTTTGTCTTTATAATTTATAATAAGCGTTGATGAATTAAACGGTGAATTACACGATGAATTAAACGTTTGAGAGCATCAAAATGATGTAGGACAAATTATAAAGACAACAACCAACATTTGATAAGGGTGGAAACATCAAAATGGTAAATTAAACGAAAATTGATAAGAATATAACGAAAAATGCTACGACAGTTAGATAAGGCATTAAATAGATGTTATACCATGTGAAAAAAATCGTACAACAGTGTCATTACTGGCGTTTTATGAAAATTCGATGTTATCACGCGAAATTTCCCTAAAATTTTATATTTTGTTATGTTTTAATTAATAGATTTTAAGTAATTTACAAATTAAAAATGATAAATAAATAGTGCGATTTTTTTAATGTATTAAGTCATATAAAAAGGTGGAAAGAATAGTATTGTGTTAACAAAAGTCTTAGAATTGAGTATTTGAAATTCAAGACTCTTTTTAATGTTTTTTGTGGACTTTTTCTATAAATTAATTATCAAATTACAATTTTGTTATCTCATTTACATGGCTGTCTCACACGTTTAATTGACCTTGAGTGAAATCGATTATTTGTAGGCCTTTAAAAATGAACGTTTGTCTTATTGTTTTTTAAGGTGATGGTTGATAAAGATTGAACTTTTTATTAAACTAGTTAATGTACAAAAGAAAAAACCAACAATACTCTTGATCGTCCAATAACAATCTAAATAAAAATCTTATTATGCAATTTTATATTTTTATTAGTACACTACTGATATAAAGTTTAAAATATTAAACAAGAAGTAGAAAGACTAAAAAAAAAAAGAAAAATTATGGAAATAAAATTTAAATCTACAACCTATGTCATTGCACTATAATAACAACAAAACTATTAAATTTGGCGAGACTAGAATTTATCACATATCAAAATTTCAATATTTCATATATTTGGGCTCGTATAAGTCATTTAGATCATTAAATGCAAAATAAAAGGGGATAATATATTGAGTAGTACTTTATTCTTTTTTGGTTATGGAGAATCTCATCATTCTAATTGTCTGGGACAAATCAAAGCGTGCTTTTTTTTTCTAATCAAACTCAACCTTTCCAATTTCTTATTCTCATCAGATTTTATTGGTAAATATAATAACCCCATAATAAATTTAGAATCCGTTTGGTGGTTGGTATTAAATGAAGGTAATAAACGTAATTTATTGTATAAAGTTACATGAACTGTACCATGTTATTAATGGTACATTGAACTAAAGTTTGTAAAAAGTGAGATGATTGGAATAGATCAAGCATGATAAATGTCATCCCAACAAGATATTTAACAAACGGATCGTTAGTATGTAGATGAGTTATCTTAAATCTTAATATCATATTTCTCGCAACTTAAAAAATAACTTATCACAGTTTGAAAGAAATTACTATTTTTAAGGAAATGTTTAGAATTGGATTCTTAACGATTTCCATTTTGTTATTTAATTTTAGATTGATAAACTTTTTATACCTCTTCGTTTTCATATGTTCTTTTCAAATCGAATTTACGAATTTTAGTGTTAAACTTTGACTATGATTTCTCATCGATTTGTATGAAAAAAAATATTCGTGCGGGATCTTGATAGATTTGTATAAATATCTATTTTCAAAATATCAACTTTTTGAAACTTTTAATAACTCACAATTAAAATTATTTAACTGTTAAATTTGCATTGAAATCTGAAAAAAAAAATGAGTGGAAAAACAAATGAAGAAATAGGTAGTACTTACTACTTAGTACTTACATAGTTACATGTAAGTTGTGTTCCTACAATTTTTTTTTTTTTCTAAATCTGGTTTTAGTGGTTGTGATTGCAAGAATAGACCTTTGTTGTTGATTTGAAGTTAAATTAGAGCTATCTTCTTCATTACAATCATTGTGTTGATGTGTTATGGTGGTGGTTGTGTTTCTAGAAGTTGGGTCATGTGTAACACTAACATATTTACATTATATTCATAACCTCATGGGTCATCCACTCATCCCACACAACCTAATTTATTCACTCATGACATGTTTGGTAATCAGTACTAAATGATAGGAATAATTATGAAAAATTAGCGTAATTTTGGTAAAAATATTTCTTAACAAGTTTAATGAAAAACTCAATGCAATTTTAATACATTACCATTTGAACATGTGATATTAGGTGATAATGAAAAATTATATAAAAAAAACTTTTTTATAATCAACTTTTTATTACCATGGGAATGACATGATACATATCACACAAATCAATTTCATTCCTCCTATTTAATATTGATTACCAAACGGACCGTGAGGGTAAAAAAATCCTACCAACTACAACAACGTTTAAAATGGAGAAAATATTTGAACTATTTAAAAAAAGATTCAAAATTAAAATTTTGAGTCGAAAAGTGTTTTCTGTTTTCACAACCTAGTTTAGCCTGAAAGACTACAATTTTCCCTCTTTAATTTTACGCTCTAGTATATTCATTCTTTTCATCCTTAGCGATTTTTTAAGCTTTCATTATTAAAATTTAGGTATTTTAGTTCATTTATTTTTTTAAGAAAGTCTTTCTTACATTTTTTTATAGGTTACCGTTGGGGCCGAGTCATTAACAATTTATGCGTGCTTTCTTAAATAAGAATGGTTTATGGTTATATATAAGAATAAATGTTTTGTAGAGGGTTCTTACATACTAATTAATTATTTAAAGTTGAATGTAAGTGTTTTATTCATATCATTATCGATGTGATTACTACTATTAGACGAGTAGTATATTATAAGGGTCAGAATATTTGAAAAAGATCAGTATTAAAATGTTATCTTTTCAAATATTCACTGTAGAAAGATTAGAGTAGGTTATAGGTGATCATGCATAAGTAAACGTCGATAATTGAGTATATACTAATTTATTGTGTGAAGATATTGAATATAAGTTTTTGAATATATGATTTTATAGTTTAGTAATCGAAACAAATTTATTACTAAAGACTTTTTACATTGTTTATTTTGATTCATATATAGTTGATATGGTATATGGAGATTATGACTTTGACATTATTATCATTAATCTCGTTGTTAATCGATGTGTTAAAAGTGGAGTGAAATGGATGAATTTTAGTCATGTAGGATTTTTATTAAGAGCATCCGGTTTGCCAAATGCTCTCTCCTTTTATTCTTCAAAACCTTGTTTTTTTCTACTTTTACTCTGGTGAGAGATCGTTAAATTTGTATGATATAATTAAATAAAACGTAATTGAGAGTTAAGTTTTTTTTTAAAAAAAGTAAACTCTATAAACCCATGCCTTTTCGTTATTGCTCATTTGTTCGTTACAACTCACAGTTATTGCTCATACCACAAGTAAACCAAACCCATGGGCTAAATTCGTGCCTGGCCCATGGACATGCAATCCCGACTAGAACTACTCTAAATCTCAATTCAAGCATGTGAATGGTATTTTTGTTTTAGCGATTTTTGTATGAGATTGTCTAAAGGTAAGACTCGTTTATATAAGTTAAATTTAAAAATTTATTTGAAGTATAAAATTGTATATTTAATTTATTTATTTGAGTTATTTAGTCTAATTTAGAATTATTTTACTGCGAGACCGTCTTGAATGAGAATTTTGATGGTTTTAAGGGTTTTGTTTGTGTATATTAATTTTTGATATAATTTTATATGGTGTTCCCGTTAAATAACAGTTTAATATTTGAAAAATCTATGATAAAACAGAGTTATCAAAAATTGATATGATTATGTTTTTATATTGTGTCTTGATGAGAATTTTAATCAAAGTTTAGGGCTCTAAAATTTAAACATTCTTTTGAAACAAAATTAAAAAGACAAATAGAGTAATTTTATAAAACTTATATTTAAGAATTTAAGTAGTATCCCAAAAATATTCGACTTAAAGCAATTCGTACCCACTTCATATATGTCATATACTCTCTCCGGTCCAGTTTACTAGTCCCATTTGACTTTTGGCACTATTCACTCATCACTCTTAATTTATATTTTACTCTTAATCTATAAGTTAAAACATAGTCATGTGAGATCTTGTTTGATTCATCTCAATACAAGGATTATTAATATCAATTTTTTATAATTTTTGATTAAGAATAATTAGAGATATTAAAGGTTAAAATGTTGCCTCGGCATGTGTGAAAAGTCAAATGGAACTAGTAAACTGGAAGGGAGGGAGTATAAATTATTCTTATCGATAGATTTGATTTTAAGGTAATTTTAGTCAAGGTAGTTTGGCCTCATAAATCATAATGTAACATTGTTGGATCAAACCCAACAAGCGAGCCTCATAAACCTATATCATTCGAAAAATATAGCTCATGCAGGTTGAAAGAACGAAGGGTTATGTGAGATGCAATTTAAGGACATTATCTTAAAAAAAAACGGTATTTACTCAAACTAAAATAAGATACAGTTCTCGTTAGTGGTAGTATTAATCTTGAAATATAGGCCAATTTAAAAAGAATAAAAAGGACATATGTATATTATGATGGCTGTAAACAGAAATTGACATATGATGAAACACACCTAAATCCTAATAGGCTTATTCGAAAACTGATGAAAGTAGACAAATAAAGCAGTGACATAATTGTTTTGGAGTAATTAGAATCATGAGATTTATAATTAGACAAGAAAACAAGCTAGCTAGTAGCTACACTCAACTTATTATCATCAACCACCAACCTAATTAATCAACTTGCTTTTGCATAAGTCAAATAAATTGCACAATGTAGGAATCATTCCAGAATTGATGGAATTATACTCTTTCTATCATTCTATCCTATTCCTTTTTTTTGCCAAATATTTCATTGGGATATTCCACGTGGTAACCCTGAGGTTTTGGTTTTTTCACGTGGTAATCAAAACTTTTAAAAAATCCACATGGTAATCCTGAGGTTTACCAAATTGTTCCATCATGACCTTTTTGCACATAAATGTTAGCAAAATGTTAAGAAACATTAATTTCGAAGCTTTAAGGTTGTTGTACGCTTATATATGCGACTCACCATTTTAAATGCCATTAGTCTTAACCATTTTCCCAAAATATAAACTCAAACTCTACCATATTCGGATTCGGGGAAAAAAATTATGATTTGGATGAAAAATGTGGTAGATTTGAGGGTTATATTTTGGGGAAAAAGGTTCAAACTGATGACATTTCGAATGTTGAGTCGCATAAATATGCATACAACAGCCATAAAGCTTAAAAATTAACGTTTGCTAACGTTTTTATGTGCAAGAAGGTCATGATGGAACATTTACGTAAACCTCAGGGTTACCGCGTGGATTTTTTAAAAGTTTTGGTTACCACGTGGAAAACCCAAAACCTCAGGGTTACCACGTGGAATTTCCCTATTTCATTTTTAGATTTTCACTTTTATTTATATAGGAAAATTTTATGTGATAACTCTGAGGTTTTAGGTTTTTCACGTGATAACTAAATAAAAGTCATTAATTTTATTATCATTTAACTCTCTCATTTTCTCAACATGCCCTGCAATTCAAAAAAAAAAGATGTACTAAAACCGAAAAATTATCAAATGTAGAAATTTTCTGAAGTAGAATATTTTCTAACTAAATAATCCCTCAATTACTCTATATGCGTCCAATTTGATTTTTACCACACTCATCCATAACTTCTTTTTGTTAATCAATTTATAGTCAAATAAAATCAAATTAATTATCCCAATATAAATATTAATGCATATGTTAAAAATATTAATAATTTGAATCAATGAGATACTTCTAGTCTTCTACATATCTAAAGAAACGAAGGGAGTGACTAAAGTACCAAATATTAGTTGCAAATCACGTGTATAATTATAATTTCCCCTTAGAGTAGGGTCAGCCCGGCGGGCCCCACCTATAAACTTTGATGCTTTCTCATTTTAAGTTTCAAAAAACTTGTGTGAGATCGTCTAATTTGTGAGATGCATCTTATTGAACCGGTGTAAATTGTACAATTTTCTTTTATCAAGTTCCCAAATTAAAATGTCAATAGTTGAAAGACCAATTCAAAGACTTAAAAGACCAATTTCAAGGATTTAAAATTGACATTAAGTCATGTAATTTTATAATTTTAAAACTAAAAAGGTCAATTTTAATACTATAAAAAACCAATTTTAAGACTTAAAAAACCAAATTCAAAACATTAAATTCTAACATCAACTTTAAGTTAGGATTTTTCAAACATTAAAACTGATATTTAAAACTTTAAAATTGACTTTTTAAGTCTTAAAATTGGATTTTAAAGTCTTAGAATTATCTTTTTAAGTTTTAAAATTAATATATCAAAATATTTTTAAAAAGTTATTGGGCTCTAACTAGTTGCACAAACACAACTAAAATCGTCTCACAGGAAATTTACCTTTCAGTTTTCTCATCAAGTTGGCCCAAAAAACAGTTTTTTTTTTCTAGCCTTTACCAAAGGGCCCACCCATAAGATGAGTCAAACCAAATGACAAATTTATACACCAAACAATTTGGAGATTTTTGGATTATGATGTCACATTATTTAATTTAACTATTTTGAGGTGGAAAAAAGGATCCTTCACTGGCCTGGATTAGGCCATCTGTTACTTTGTGTGGGTTCATTAACAAACTTACAACTAAATCAAATCACCCCTTATATTTTTTTTGAGGATGATATCATGCCAAATCCTTGTTTTAAGCCATTCTAGCTCTCTTCTTTATTATTCCATTCAGATCTTTTATTGGTTGTTTAGGATTATGATCTACTTTTAATTTTTGTTTTAAACCACAACTACAAGTACTTTATTTTATAAGAGTGAAAATAACGGAAAAAATTAGAATAAAAAACAAATTGAAGAAGTTTTAATTTCGACACTGACTTTGGACGTTACATAATGGGATTTGCTAGTTACGGGTTTTATAACGGAATTTATTGGTGAATTAGGAAATGCAATCTATTACAAAAGTGATGCTAAATTGAGTGTGAGTAATAAAAAACGAACCATGGTTCACCTACTAGTTAAAGATTTTTTTTAAATTTGTGACGGGTTTGGTTCTTATCATCTAAAAACAATTCATTGTCCTTCTCTTTTTGCTGATAAGTTATTCATTTAATCAGGGGTAGAGCAGAAATTGACAAATTCTATAAAGACTCATTGCAAACAATTTTGTATCTTTAAGTGAGACCCCTAAATTTCGGGGCCTGAATAATAAACATGCTCAAAACCTCCTATACATTAACCTTAGCCCAATATAAAAATAAATAAAAAGATATTTTAAAATTAAAATTAGATTGTTTAAAGATTTTCAAGGTCTCAACCTCATCCATGGCTCAAAAGTCAAAACCCATGTCTTTATTAGAGAATTAAGGTGGAAATTCGATAGAAACCCATTATCATACCTTCATTGAGTATCATTTCTAGTTCGAGATTAGTCCAGAATTAATGCATCATTTTGTCTTAATCCCAGATTAGTGAATTATTTATTATCTAGAACTGATTCTTAACTAAATTTCCTTTCTTTTTACCCAAAACAGATGCAATCGCACTAAACCCAACAAAGAAAATAATTAAGATTAAACAATATTATCCACCATTTAAATACAATTAAAAGGCCTTAATTACTCAACATATGATCATCATCATCAATTAAAACAAAATTAGCTTATTAACCCCACCATTTATTCTAATATTAGAAGCTTAATTAAATAAGTTGTGTGATGATTATGATGATCAAAATGGTTTCCCATTTGGCATAAATTCTGCAGGACAAATTCCTCATTAGGAGTGTTTGAAACAAGATTAAGTATTAATTAATGAAAATACCCAAAAATAAGATGCAATAATAAATAAATCAAATTAAAAAAGTTCTTCCTTCTATCTATTTATTTTTAAAAATATACATTGTGATCACATTGATACAACAAAAAGAAACTTCTATTCTTTTGTTTTGTACAACAAAAAGAACTATCAAGATTGAACCAACATGTGGAGTATTTGCTAAAAGGGTAAAATTTTAGAACCCAATATAAATCCCAATCAATTGACCTCAAATTTAAATTTTTTTATATAGTCGACCTTATATATTATCGAGATTAAGAAAATTTCAATCAACTTACCTAAATTTTCGGGTTTTTTTGATTGATTTTATATAGTCGACCCCATATTATTGAGATTAAGAAAATTCCAATCAACTCACCTCAATTTTCGGGTTTTTTTGATTGATTTCATGTAGTCGACACCATATTATTGAGATTAAGGCTTAGATTAATTCTCTTGCAAAACCTTGGCTAAATTTGAAGCAACCCTAAGAATTTTCTCATTATCACCTTGAATTAAACCCAAACAAATCTCTAAAACCCCTTCATTTCTAACCATTTTCTTAACCCTTTCACTACAACAACATAACAAATTTAATGTCATCAACCCATATTGAATCCCTCTTGAGCTCCCATTCTTCACATAGTTAACCAATATCTCAACAATAACCCCATCACATTTAACCATTTCTTCCCTTCCTTCTTCACACTTTGCCAACAAACCCATTACTTCAATTGCCCTCTCCATGCCCGATTTCGCCATTCGAATCAAAATTGGGACCGCCCCGCAATCAACCGTCCTACGACGGTTTTCGGGAAAGGAACAGAGAGCGAAAAGGGCGGTAGCAGCCTCTTTTCGCTCTCTTCCTTTCCCGGTGCGGAGGAGGTAAACAAGGGAACGTATCGCGCCCGGGTGTGCGCCAATTGTCGCCTTGTTTACCTCAACAACCGCTAAACTTGTGAGCACGGTTGCTGCTACAGCAGCAGCCGGGCCAATAAGTGCGTTGACAAGTTTTGTCACCGCACCCTCGGCTACTAAACCCACTTTATTATCATCCGAGTCAAGACTCAGATTCAAAAGTAGGGATAGCGATTTCTCCTGAAGAGAAGGATCGTTATCCGAGTCCACACAGCGGAGGAGAGCCGAAACAGCACCTGACTCAGTGAGTCGAGATCGGAACTCGGCGTTAGATTTGGATAATGAGTTGAGCCGGCTCAGCGCTTCAAGCTTCTGACTATGTGAGGAAGTTCTAGCGGTGAGAGTGGAGATTGACAAACCGAGTTGACTCAGCGAGTCAGATTCTGAGTCAAGACGAGTTGGAGGCTGGTGATGATGAGTGTTGTTGGAAGGAGCGTAGTTGAAGATAAGGCTGCGAAGGGCATGGTTAGGGATGAGAGAAGGCGGGTCGGGTATGGGTAATTTGGTAATTGGACAAGTACGGTGGCCGGAGTCAATCCAACGTTGAATGGAGCTCCGATCAAAGGTGTGACCCGAAGAAAGGATAACCGGGTCGGACATTATTTCGAGTGAAATCGGGCATTTGAAGTATTCAGGAAGTTCGGTGGGTGTAGCCATTTCTGGGTATGGGGTTTTGGGGTTTGGGTTTTGGATTCTGGTTTTTTCTATGACATTGGAGAGAGGAGAGAGAAAAAAAAGAGTTGTTAAGAAAAGAGGTCTTCTTGTTCTTAGCAAAAAGAAGGAGCCAAAAAAATAAAAATGCTAAAGATATGTAGTGATGGCCACGGTCCGGGTTGGCCCGGAACCGAACCGGTCCCGAACCGCTGAAAACCGGAACCGGAACCGGAACGTTCGCGACAGGTTCCGAACCGGAACCGAACCGCTAAATCGTGGACCCGCCGGAAAAAAGTTGCCGGAACCGTGGAACCGCCGGAAAAATTCGAAAAAAACCGGACCAAAGAACCGCGGACCGGTTGGACCGGACCGGACCGGGTGAACCGGCCCAACGGTCCATTGGAACCGGTTGGAACCGCAGAACCGGACCGGAACGGGTGAACCGGCCCAACGGTTCCAGGGAACCGGAACCGGAACCGGACCCGGAACCGCACGGTTCCAACGGCCCAACGGTTCTTTGGAACCGGTCAAACTAGCCGTTGGGGGGGTCAAACTAGCCGTTTTTTTCCTCTTCTATAAATACCCATCACTTTCAACCATTCCAATTCACAACTCATCTCTTCTCCTTCTCTCTCTACTTACTCTCTCTACTTAATTTCTTAATTACGCAATTATTCTCTTAATTACATAATTAGTTTACTAATTATTTCTTAATTATTTCTTAATTATTTCTTAATTATTTCTTAATTAGTCATCTAATTAATTCTTAATTAGTTCTTAATTATTTGTTAAATATTATATAATCATGTCTTCATTTTTGAAAAAAGCCACAAAAAAAGTCACTAAAGTGGCAAAATCTTTGGGGGGTTCTTCTTCAAGCTCCAAAAGAAAGGCACTATCAACTCCATCAATATCAACAACACCGTCGGTTAGTAATTACGAACCGACTTATCCAGAAGGCTACGAGCCTAGTTACGACCGAGAATTACACGAGTACGCGGAATATGTTGAAAGAGAAATTGAAGATGAAGAAGATACACCACAAGAAGAAGAAACACCACAAAATACACAAGAGGAAGATGATCCAACGACCCCTATCGGGATACTTAGATCTCGACAATCATCAACGAGATCGCTTGAAGAAGCACAACAACAACAAAGACAAGCTCGTGGTAAACGAGTCAATTTTCAAAGTATCGGTTAGTTTTCTAATTTTAATCTTCAACTTGATTGAAACTTAAATTCTTATTTATTTTAATAATGTTTTTATATTTATATTTAGATGAAGATGAACCTGTAAGACAACCTTTTCCAGCAATGCCACCTCCTAGTGGTAGAGCTGTTTCACATGTTTGGTCGTACTTTACAAAAGAACCAACCGACAACCCGGACGTGTTCTTATGTACTTGTCAAATATGTGAAAGCCAAGGAGTAAAGCCCTCGGTTTCTTATAATTTCACCAAAGGTAAATAGTTTTTAAGTTTTAACTTTTTATAAATGATATTAAATATTAGAAAGTATTAAATATTCATTTTTTGTGTTTTGTGAATACGTATTAGGTGGTGGTACCGGATCTTTCAACAAGCATTTGGCCAAAAAACATGGAATTACAAAAGAAACACATACAAGCGGCAGCGGGACAACAAGCGGAAGCGGACAACCACAATGGGCAGCGGACTTTCCCGGCGGACCTGGAGGTATGCCTTTTAAATATGATCGTAATTTAATGATTGATGAGTTTTCTAAATATGTTATTGGTGATGAATTGCCCTTTGTACACGGTGAAAGTCAAAGATATGAATATTTCAATAGGAAATGTTTACAACCGCAATTTAGAGCAATCCCTAGGAATACTCTTAAAAGAAGAACTATTAAATTATATGAATCAAAAAGATATGAGTTAACACAAATGTTTAAAACATTTAACGGGAGAGTTAGCTTAACGACCGATATTTGGTCGGCTCCCCCACATTTAGAACCATATATGTGTGTAACAGCACATTGGATAGACCGTAATTGGTCTATTCAAAAAAGAATAATCGCATTCGAGATAATGCCCGAAAGACATACGGGCGAAAACATTAAATATAGATTAGTTGAAATTTGTAGAGAATGGAACTTATTGGATAAAATATTTAGTTTATCTACTGATAATGCTTCCGCAAATATAAAATGTATGGAACTTTTATATAATGAACCCGCTTTTACTAATATATTAGGAGGTAGTTTATTACATGTACGTTGTTGTGCTCACATAGTAAATTTATCTTGTCAAGCAGGTATCAAAAGTTTAAGTGATTTATTAGGTCCAATTAGAGACATAGTCAAATGGCTTAGATTAGGACACGTTAAACGAAGATATAAACAATTATGTGCCCAATATAATCAAAAAAAAGTATATTGGGCTTTAGACACTCCTACACGGTGGGGTTCGACCCACGATTTATTAAAAAAGGCGATTTTATATCGCCCCATCATAACACAATTATATAGTGAGTTTACGGATAGTACTATAAGTGATGATACCTGGGACTTGGCTATAGGAGTAGAAAAATTACTACAAGCGTATGTCCACGCAACTAAAATATTTTCTTATGTATATGAACCAAACGTTCACTTAGTAATAAGTGAATGTGTTACTGTTTTTTATCATTTGCATACATGTTCTTTCGAAGATACTAACGTTGTTTTGAGGCCGATTATTGCAGAGATGATGGATAAGTGGAGAACTTATTTTACCGATTTCCCTTATATTTATGGCATTGCTACACTTTTAGATCCGTGTTTGAAGGCGGAAGTCTTAACTAAAGTAATAGGATTTTATTATCAAGCACTAAATCGCCCGCCTACTGATGTACATAATTATATAGGCAATTGTAAAAAATTGTTATCAGACCTTTATGACCATTATGCTACTATATATAACCCGAAACGCGATACGTCTAGGCGTGCTAGCGTCTCGGCACGTCCCGATACTTATTATAATTCCGTAATCGCTAATATAATGAGCCGCGATGATACTTTTCTTGGAGCATCTTCCTCCACCCCCGCTACATATATAGAATTAGATAGCTATCTAAAACATCATTTTGAAATCGACCTAAGTACTTATAATATTTTAGAATGGTGGAGAGAAAAAGCGGCAAAATACCCTATATTATCGCGAATTGCAAAGGATATCCTTGCAATTCCTGCTTCTACTATTGCGTCCGAGTCGGCTTTTAGTGCAGGTAAAAGAGTTTTGGATGAAAAGAGATGTCGTCTTGCACCACATAGCATTCAAATATGTGTTTGCAAAAAAGATTGGGATCAGGCGGAGGTCCGAATGCAAGGAGAACAGAACGATGATGATCAAGACGAAGATGATCCATGGATGCTGATGGATACGTCTGCATCGTCGGGAGGAGAGTCGGCGGGAGCATCCAACCAACCAGATGACGATGACGAGTAGGATCGCGACAACGGAATATCGGACCACGGCAATACGGCATTCAACCACTACTAATAAAAGGTATGTCAAAGAACTACGTGGACTTTGATTCCTTCGGGATACGTAGGCAGCTTAGTATTCCTTCGGGATACTAGGTTCAAGTCCATTCTCTCCCCCTTTTTTTTTTATGATATTTATCGTTGATTCGTTTCTTATTAATTTATTTTTTTCGTTCTTTTTAGTAAATATTTTAATAACGATGACAACCAATGCATTTCGCTAATAATCAAGTAATCGACGAAGGTACGTTCGCATTATTATAGTATTTTTTTATTAAAAATAAAGGAAAAATAAAAATGGAACCGATGGTCCGACCCACCCGGCCCGGGAATTGGGACCGCCGGAACCGTCTCATGAACCGCCAAGGAACCGGTTGGAACCGGCCGGAACCGGAACCGGAACCGGAAAAGTCTGGGTCAGGTTCCAAATGGAACCGGAACCGGGTGGAACCGGAACCGGTTGGAACCGGAACGGAACCGGCCCAACCCGGACCGCGGCCATCACTAAAGATATGTAGGAAGAACATAGTCCACTAAATATTGAGAAAATGAAAAAAAAAAAATACATAATAATTTGGTTATTCAAATTTTGTTGATTTAATAATAATAAAAAAGACATTAGTAGGTCTAATAAATGGAATCAAAAAGTGATAGGAAAAAATTATACGTATAAGAAGGGTTGCAAAACTAGTTGGATATTAAGTGATAAGTATTGTAAAATGCAAAAGACTGAAGAAATATGGTTTTTTAGATTTAAATTTTATGTTTTTTAGTTCAAAAGTATATTTATTATCGTCGTAATTCTAGTATTTTATTTTTAATTGAGTAGAGATCTTTGTGTTTAAGGGTTTAATGATCGAGATTTTAGGTTTTAATGTTTGATTGTGCTCATAATTAGTCATAAATAAATATGTTGAATTCTTGGATCCGAGGAGATTTTTTAAATGTTTTTAGTGTAAAAAGTTATCCACTCTTTTAAAATAATTTCGGTGATTTGTATCTAACTTGTTTAATATATTTGGAAAGGTTAATTTTAAATAAAATGGGTTTCGTCATAAAGGATGTCAATTATAGCTAAAATGTTTATTTTGATTATTGGGTTAGTATTGAACTTCATGAATACTTGTACACAGACTCACAATAATGTAGAAAATTGACGATTTTAGCATATGTGATTAACTTAAAGCCTCAACGTCATTTATAGATGATATTTGAAATCGAATCTAGTTTATATTACAACCAATACCACTAATTTATCTACTTGGAAAACGGTAATACACCATCCATTTCATTATACAAATTAAAATTATACATTTACACGTATCTTATGTTAAAACTAGAATATCATGTAAGATACAAATAAAACGTAAAATTTGTCGCAATCACCCTAAAATATGGAAAACACTATTGACTTTTTACAGGCTATTGTTTTCTCCAATTTAGAAACAACCCTTTGCTTTAAGGTTGATCTTCTTGAATCTTGCATTATGTATTTTCAAGTGGAACATACTCCTTTTAATTGGAAATTCCTTTATATAACATTAACATTTACTTTGGTGAATATTTTAATAAAAATTGCAAATCCTATTATATCTACTGTAAAATAATTATATTGATCTTGTTCTTGTTATATGAAGTATTAAAAATATTGATGATAAATTATTTAAAAATACAAAGACAGTTTAAAGTCATTATATTGATATTTAGCTCAAAGTTAGTCAAAGATTTTTATACCAATTTAGTAAAAAAAAGTTTAATTTAAAGGTTAAGTTCCTTACTATTAATTAAGTTCAAAAATACATAGTAGCACCATAAAACTATAGAAGTACTACATCCTAAGCAAAAGTGCTCAATAGCAAATACATAGTGTTTTTGAAGTGTATTCAGAATTTTCTCTTAAATCAGCAATATTATCTTCAGATTATCTGTTTTAAAGGTATGCCCAAAATTAAAAACATAAGATTATTTTAAAAGCAACACAATACGAGACGTCGCCATGATCTTCAAGAATAATTAGTCAGATTTGTCATTTTATAGCTTAATTTGGAGAGACTATTGTTTTGCCCTGCGACCCGTCTAGCTCGATGTCCTGCCTGCTCTTATTGTGTTACAACTTACGACTTTTATTTGATCATGAGCTGAATAACACGATACGATATACTACTTTAACAGACCCGCGAAGACACGGCCCGCAGACCCACCAACCCTGCTGAAGGGTGCATGAATTGATAAGGAAAGGTAACGTTGTAAAACTAAAAGGACAAATGGATTAAATTCCAAGTAAGGCATGAATGTGTATAGTAGTATTTGTTGTAAGCATAATTGGGGCTGTTACTGTTACTGAGATGGGTCTACTTTGACTTTAATGCCCCAGCTTTATTTATGTTTGGCACATTTCCCTTTATTTTTATGAAGTCAACTGTTTCGGCAAACATCCAAACTCGTGTGCTAAGCATAAATTAAACAGGTATGTAATCGGCCTTAAGATACTACTCTAGTACAACTTACATGGACTGATGTAATTTGGAACAAAAGGTAGTTTTGGACTTTTAGGTACATTACAATTCATATACTCTTAATTCAGGGCCGACCTTAAGGGTGGGTAAGAGAGGCCGTCGCCCAGGGCCCCATATCAAAAAAAATTAATAGTTATAGAAGGTCTATAAATTACAAAGGATAAGGCCTCAATCGGCCCTCTTATTATAATACTTTCTTCGTTCTAAAATGCACTATTCATCGTTTAATTTTATTTCAAATATCATGGTTAGTGTATAAGAAAAAAATATCGTCAAGTGGTGTTTTGTTTGAATCGTCTAATTGCATACTTTCATGATATTAAACTTTTATAATTTTTAGATGTGTATAGTTTAATTTACAAATAATCAAAGTAACACATTGGTTTGCTAGTAGATTATACAATAAAGAATCAAAATGGTTCTTACCAGGAACTTGATGATCTTATTGATTTCTCCTATTTCTTTTTCAATTTAAAGTGTAATTATTTTGAACAAGTTGAACAGTAACCAAAAAATGAATGGACAAAAAGTCAATAATTTACTACTATCACAACTTTCTACCAAACCATTCCCCACTATTATACTCAGCTAAGAAAGTGATTTGGTACTGACTATCTCCTACAGAATTCCATGAGATAATTGTACAAATAAGACCCTGAACTGATAAGCACTCAATATAGCATTCTAGTTAGTGATGGCCACGGTCCGGGTTGGCCCGGAACCGAACCGCTGAAAACCGGAACGTTCGCGACAGGTTCCGAACCGGAACCGAACCGCGAAACCGTGGACCCGCCGGGAAAAAGTTGCCGGAACCGCCGGAAAAATTCGAAAAAACCGGACCAAAGAACCGCGGACCGGTTGAACCGGCCCAACGGTCCATTGGAACCGCAGAACCGGACCGGAACGGGTAAACCGGCCCAACAGTTCCATGGAACCGGAACCGGACCCGGAACTGAAAAACTGCATCAACTTCAAACGCTCGCCATTTCTTGCTCAGTTATCGGAATCGGACATATAATATACCGTTGGAAAGCCCTTGAAGTCTAGTTTCCAATGCCACAAACCTTGTATTAATACGATATTCCTATCAAAAGTTATAGCCAAAAGAGTAGACATGTATCAAATTTCACCTTAATACTTTTGCATTAACCTACTCTTTTGCTTTTTTACTCTTTATGGCTTGACAAAATTGATAGCTTGATACGTTCCTTGAGCCTTGTAAACATGATTAGCACCAAAAACCCACAAAAATGACTCAAAGTACCATAATTCACCCATTTGGCTACAAATTGGACATGGAATACCGAAATGGAGTGAAACCACATAAAACAACCCTAAACCGCCTCAAAACATCGAAAATGAGCGCAAATATGTTAATGATGAGTGCAAATAATTGCACTTATCATATGTCCACGAAACTAAGATTTTTTCATATGTTTATGAACCAAACGTTCACTTAGTAATAAGTGAATGTATTATTGTTTTTTATCATCTTCTTAGACATTCTCATGATGATAGTAACGTTTTTAAAGCCGATTCTTGCAGATATGATGGATAAGTGGAAAGCGTATTTCACTAATTTTCCTTATATTTATGGAATTGCGATAATTTTAGATTCGTGTTTTAGTACGGAAAACCTAAGTAAAATAATAGGATTTTAGTACCAAGCATTAGATCGCCCGTCTAGTGATGTACATTAATTGTGTAGGAAATTGTAAAAAACTTTTAGCGGACCTTTATGACCATTATTCTAGTATATATAACCCGAGTCGTGATACGTCTAGGCGTGCTAGCGTCTCGGCACGTCCCGATTATTATAATCCCGTAATCACTAACATAATAAGTCGAGATGATACTTTTCTAGTCATCTTCTTCCTCCTCCTCCGCTTCATATTTAGAATTAGATAATTATCTTAAAAATCACTTTGAAATCGACCAAAGTAATTATAATATTTGATTTATGTCTTTATTGTTGATTCTTTCGGGATACGTAGGCAGCTTAGTATTCCTTCGGGATACTAGGTTCAAAACCATTCTCTCCCCCTTTTTTTTTATGATCTTTATCGTTGATTCGTTTCTTATTGATTTATTTTTTTCGTTCTTTTTAGTAAATATTTTAATAACGATGACAACCAATGCATTTCGCTAATAATCAAGTAATCGACGAAGGTACGTCCGCATTATTATAGTATTTTTTATTAAAAATAAAGGAAAAATAAAAATGGAACCGATGGTCCGACCCACCCGGCCCGGAAATTGGGACCGCCGGAACCGTCTCATGAACCGCCAAGGAACCGGTTGGAACCGGCCGGAACCGGAACCGGAAAAGTCTGGGTCAGGTTCCAAATGGAACCGGAACCGGGTGGAACCGGAACCGGTTGGAACCGGAACGGAACCGGCCCAACCCGGACCGCGGCCATCACTAATTCTAGTCATAGTCATCAACACAGTATCCCGCACAAAAGTCAGGGTCCAGGAGAAAAGGTAGCAAACAGATCATACTCGTACCCCTCGAGGGAGAGAGCATGACAAATGCGCGCAATCATAGCATTCTGAAAACTTGAAATTAATGTGGATTCATACAATATTATGGATGTTCTATTGCATGAAGATAAATGTACACAATGAACTTAGATACACATAAATAATATGAGTATATGACTAGATATCTTAAGCTCATCATAATGTAGTGGTTTTCATAAACTAGATCATTGCAAGACATTTTCAAAAAGATAAATGTTTGATGGCTATGGAATCTAGCTTCTTTCTGATTTCCTCAACCGTCGGTGAGATCTTATCAGCAACAGCAAGAGGATTGAAACGAGAAAAGAAGAGGCTCACCTTTTCTGAGGCTTTACCAGCCTTCATGAGCTGCTGTCGTGGAGCAAGAGTCACAAACTCGTCAAGCAAATCATCAGCATCATAAACAGCATCCACGAGCCCCTGTATATAGAGCCGCGCCTGATGGGTAATCTCCTCCTGCTTGGCGTCTACATCGAGAAGTATAGCCTTAACTGTGTCAATGGTGCCACAGAGCTCATCAAGTCCGGATTTGTAACGCACAAAAGAAAGCGACTCTCTGAGCTTTGCATTTGTCAGCAGTGACAACAAAAAAGTAGCATATAGTGCACCTCTTGTATACAAAATTACAAGTCAAGAATTTAAGAATTTGCCTCTCAATTCAATAAAATATAAATATAATTTTAAATACAGTATAGTATTTATTTAATTTTCAATATGAACGGAACAAAAGTACACAATAATTCTTCCTTGGTATTTTACATATTTTTTGAACTGTTAGCGGGCTAATTTTACAGAGTTTTTCTTCATAGTTTTTGTTCCGTCCATACTTAAATATATAATATATACTATATAACCCGTATCGACCACAATGCCCTCACCATAACCTACCATGACCCAAACAAACTCTTGATCATGGACCGACCCACCTTAACCAAACCAAACTATAGCCAACCCGAATTCATAAAAAGAAGAAAATGTACACCTCTAGCTAAGCTTAAACCATCCTTCATCGACCATCTATCACGGAGGTATAAGAGAGTTCATTTACTGAATAAGCTCCAGCACTTGACGACGATGGATCTGCATCATGCAAGCTTCCTTTATGGATAAATGCAGGTTGACCCGGAGAAGGAAGTTCCACATTGTTGCTTAACATAAACACTACAGTTGACATTGTTGGTCTGTCGTCTGCGCGTTCTTGCACACATAGCAATCCGATTTGAATACAGCGTAAGAGTTCCTCGTCAACATCAGAATCTTTCACAGATGTATCGACTATTTCCAATGATCGTCCTTCTTTCCAAAGCTCCCAAACCTATAAAAGGTTTACATAAAAGTCATGATTAGTATCACATCATAAACCTTTAACAAAGATATGAATATATACTCCAATCCAATAAATGGTAATAGTTAACTTACATGACCGACTAAATTGATGGATGGATTGTCGGGATAAAAACCAGAGTTCTTTCTACCAGTAATAATCTCCAATAACAAGACTCCAAAGCTAAATACATCCGACTTTATGGACATTACTCCTTGCAATGCATACTCTGGTGCCATATATCCACTGAAAAAGTAATAAAACAACAAAAATATTATTCGCACACAGCTAATTTTTAGGTGAATTGTATTACGCGCAAATATGTTAGATGGGCATGTAATGCACTTACTAGGTCCCAACCACCCTAGTCGTGTTAACCTGTACTTGCTCATTTCCGAATATTCTAGCCATGCCAAAATCTGAAATTTTCGGGACCATGTTTTTGTCAAGCAGGATATTGCTTGCTTTTAGGTCCCTATGGATTATCCTTAATCGTGAGTCTTGGTGAAGATATAACATTCCTCGAGCAATCCCGATTATAATGTCAAAGCGTTTTGTCCAATCTAAAGATGACTTGATCTCTTCATCTACGATGAGTCGATGACATTAATATGCAGTAGCAGAGTACATAAACCAACAGTTTAAGATAATTACTGAAACTAACTTACTGAAAATAAAAGTGTCTAAGCTTTTGTTTGGCATGAATTCGTAGATCAACATCTTCTCCTCTCCTTTGATGCAACAACCTAACATCTTGACGAGGTTTCTATGCTGAAGTTTAGCAATTAGCCTAACTTCGTTCTTAAATTCCTGTATACCTTGTCCTGAATTCAGAGCCAGTTTTTTGACAGCAATTTCTTGCCCGTTTTCCATCCGACCCTATAAATCCACCATACTATGCATCTCTTAAACATATACAAGATCAATAAAAGTCATAGAATTGTAGTGTACGATAAGGTACCTTGTACACTGATCCAAAGCCACCTTCTCCTAGCTTATTAGCCAAACTGAAATTATCTGTGGCTGCAGCTAATTCGCTACGAGTGAAGAAGGGCAAATCTGAGCCAGAATCACTTTCGTCGACATCTTTTGTCCAAAGAGACCTTTCTTCAGCTTCTTCCCATGCTATTAACAAGTATAAGAATTACAATACTCAACAAAACATATCAAATCAAAGAAAGATTTCTACATTACTCAATTATCGATTAATAAGCTTTAAGCATGCATCAAATCCTATTTATAATGTCAAAACATTTGCCTTTTCTTCAAACCTAAACAGAACACCAGGCATTCAGTAGAAGTACCTCTTTTCTTCTTCTGGTGAATCCAATACACCAGAAAAAAGATAAATAATGTGGATGCCAGTATCACCAGCACAATCAGAACTGCTTCCATCTTCTTATTCGAGAAGGGCCCTTTCGACTTTTTATATTTTGCTGCAAAGGAAACATGCCCCTTAGAAATACTGTCTTAGCCTTGCATAACACTCAATCTGTCTCTTTGAGTTTGCTACATTAAACTTCAAAAAACTCACCACAAATTGTCCGATGTAGCAATCAAAAAGGAACAAAGAAAGTTACAAAGGTTTCAAAATTGGATTACAAAAAAACTCAAACTCATTTTCGAAGACCAAGCACTTATAAGACTTACAAAGAAGTATTCTCAATATTTTATGATCCAGTTTTTGACTGAATTGACATTAGACTCCATTATGCCCAAAAGTAATATTTGCGACCTCTAATTTTTGAGAAACAACCTTTACATAATAGACTATAACAAATGACTTGTTGAATTATTTACGTCTCTAATCAATGTGACGTTGCAACTGATGTTTGTAATCAAAAGTAAATGGAAAACAACCTCTTTGTACAACTTACAAGGTTAAGGTTGATCACATTCATCCCAAAAATCGTGATTAGACAGGCGTCACTTGGCATTGAGTTGATGACATGTTGTTTAATGTTTGACCCACCCTTACGGCCCGTTTGGTAGGTGGTAATAAATGGTGGTAATGTGAATGAAAACTAGTGTAATGGTCATGCTTGTCCAACTTCAATCATCTCATTTTCTTCATAAATTTCATTCCAATACATTACCATTTGGATAGGTGGTATTAGATGGTAATGGAAATTTGTAAAACAAAAAATTCTTTGTGATCAAAGTTTCTTTACCATGGGAATGACATGGAACTTATAATGAAATTTTACACTATAAATCATTCTCATTACCACTATTTAGTACCATTAACCAAACAGACCGTGAGCTTTGTAACTCGGACCTAATCATGTCAGATCCTTCACACTCGAATATAGATATGACACTTTAACACTCAAATATAGGTATGACACAAGAGTATACAATTCTAAGTCAACTTAGAAGTTATTGTTTTCCATGAGACTAACTAAAGCAATGTGTCCAGGTAGGACCATTTATTTAAAATTTATCTAGTACCAAGTAGAATATGTCAAAGTTTTGTTTCTTAGGACAATATGTTTTTAAAAATGGAGAATTGAATGACATACAAAGGTGATACGTGAAAAACCTGACTTCTCTAATGTTGAAAAATCTAAGGGGGCCAAGAACTCACTTGTCACAAGCTGGCAAAACTAAAAATCTAAAACCATTTATTTCTTCTTAAATGAGAGAACCAGCAAAACACTTGGATACAGTACAACCACAATTTAAAACCTGAATGCATGATAACGAATTAACCAAACTTAAATGATATCATACCTAACTCAACTGCATCTGCTCGAAAGTATACGTCCTGGCCCCCATCAGGATACACCCTTGTATCAATCAAAGCACCATACAATGAAATGCAGCCACTTCCTGCACCAGTGTCATCTGCACTTGTATAGCCTATGCAAGAGCAGTTCTTTAAGCATTCTTCTTCGCAATCCTTCAAAGTCGAGCTTTTATTCACTAAAGCGTTCGAGGTATCAGGCAACTTCACACTTTCTAGCTTCAAGAACCCTTCTCCATTTTTGCACATTGATCTGTTTTCTTGTCTCACACAACCTTGTGAACCATCTCTTAGATACCAATCTCGCGGTGATTTTGGTTCATATCTGTCGGAAAGAAAAGTTTGTGATCTTCATAATACACAGTAACACACTAACATCATCCAAGTGACCTTTTTTTTAAGTATTCTTTGGGTTAATGATTTTCTGTTGTATGCAAAACAGCTCTTAAAACAACTTTTAGTATACAGACCTATTCCAACTTCTTGGGAAATTGATATAAAAAAGTCAAATTCTGATTTGGGTTATAAAAGTATTCCCTAAGAGTAAATAAATTATGAGCAAACAAACAAAGAAATAGAAAAGTACCCAGGAAAACAGGTGCATTGAAATTGGTTGGCACTATTGGGGTTGCAGCTAGCAAAAGCACCACACTCTCCATACTGATCACAGAGCTCCTTCGGTGCTGACCAGAACTCAATCCAACGTTTTGTATTCTCTTGCCATGTTCGTCTCTGAACTGTTCCCGAATTTCCATCAACCACGAAGATTGAGATTATAGAATCATTCAAAACTCTGTAGCTTACAGATATCTCATTTGCGTCGCTGACAAAACTATAGTTGAAAATATAAGCACGTGTCATTTCCGGAACTCCACTCCATTTCTGTCCGACCCAAGGACCTGTTCTCCAAACTGGACTCGAACCTTGGTACAAGAAGAATTGAGGAGACCCATTTGGATCAACCCGGAATGAGAAATTCCCAGGACTTGGATCATCGTTTGATCTCCAAGAGGTTAAATGACGGTTTAACCCAGTTCTTTTATCCAAGCCAAGCTTCATTTCAGGAAGAAAAGTGTCTGTAATGTGATCAAAGCTCTGCCACAGCAAAACTTTACCATTATCAGTAGTCAAGACTAAATTCCCCGTATCTAATAGCTTGCATGAGGTGCTGTTAATGTTCACAGAACCCGGAACTGAAATATCAGCGGACCATAGGACAGTTTTCCGAGAAGTGATTCTAAGATGCCCGTCTCCATTGATTGCAAGAGTTCCAAGAGAATCATTGATGGGTGTATCTCTGTTAGCAACCCAAACAACTGATAGCACAGAAACCTTAGTGAACCAAATTCCGACGTATCTTTTTCGAGTGGAATTTCCAGGGCTGAAGAATCCTAAAGTAAATTTTCCTGCTTTTGATGTCAAGACATCACCATCTTTAAGGGGACTAGTAGGAGTTATTGTATCAACCGAAGCACACAACGGTAATAAAAGAAGCATTAGAAAAGCTCTCAGAATCATTTTGTAAAATAGAACCAATGAAAGAAAGAATAGTTCTGAACCATGTAAAAGGAAATTGTACAAGTGATTACTGACAAAGGGAAAATCTATAGTTTTAGTTGTATCTAGCTGCATTTAATAAGGTTTTAGTTGGAAAGTCAAGTTTGTAAGTACAAAAGTAAATGAAGTGATGGAGAACAAAGATTAATCTTAATACACTACGTGTAGGTAGCATACACAGATACACTGGCTTTAGTTTTGATATTTTGGGCTATCTCAACTGCCCAGAATTAGACAGCTAGTAGTATTTATTACTCAGGGAGTATTTGGTTCTACACTTAGATAAACTAAGATATTTAAGTATTCAGGCATCAATCATGGTACTAAAACACTATGGGATGGTTGACCTGGTAAGAGTAAACTTGATATTTGATTATCTTCAAAAAAAAAAATCAAGGCTCAAATCGAACGCAATTAAGTATAGAATTAGGAACATTTTATTCTATGATTAGCATTTATTACACTGATCAATACATGATTTGTCATAATTTTCAAATCCGAGGCTGTTTTTGGAAACTCTTACTGGGTATTTGGTTATTGGTATTGAATAATGGCAATGGGAATGAGTTATTTCACTTTTCATGAAGTGTATTATGTCATTTTCATGGTGAAAGAACTCTCATCCTTAATCGTATGTATTTCTTCATAGTTTTTTTAATACCACCTAATACCATTCTTTAGTGGTAATGATGAGAATGAATATTGTAAAGAAAAAGAATGATAAGAGTAAAACAAGCATGACCTACTATATTAATTTTCATCACCATTCCACATTTTAATACCAACAATCAAGCGGGACATTAGGGGATGTACCTATCAAAACCGAAAAACTTTACTATTTTCCTGATTGCTTGTTTGCTTAAGTGGATGAAAATGACTCCGCTAAAGGGGAGAAGAAATAGCAATGTGAAACATATAAGCAACAATGACATAGGCAAGCAATTTAGTGTTGGTGGATACACTTGCTTTTCAAACATTTGCATCAACTAATATTTAACCTTACTTCTAAACTGAGCGAGCAATACACAATAATGCCAAAGCCTTGATTCCAAAAATATTGAGTTGACACTCGACACTCGTACAAGAGCAGATTATTTTTTAAGATCATACAAGAATAGGAATGGGCATTTCGAGGTCCAGGTCGGATTTGAACCTAAAAGGAAAATTAACCAATAACTTTGAGCATTGAAACATGAAACATGAGGAAAGATCCTAAAATCAAGGTTAGTCACTGAACAAGCTGCTGCTCAACAAATATTGTGTTGTGGCCAATAACCAATTCTCCTTGTGTGGGGTGGTGATATTGATCATCTCATTTCTCATTCCATGGCTTGCACACTAAATGCTGACGAAGAGTGTACAATGGGTTATGGAAATTTGAGGTTTGGATCACTACATGAAGTGCAAAGGATGCATGAAAGGTGCCTTAATAAAAGGTCCCTAACTTTTTATTTCATATTTCCTTCGTCCCACAGAGTTTACTCTATCACACTTTCGATGTGGGAGCTTTTTAATATGTTTGGGAGTCAGAACAAACTCAAAAGGGTCACATAGGAGTCTTTGAGGGTGTGTGATGTGATCGATTGCACAGGGCCCTCTATTTCTCTCGTATTAATTTAAAAAAAGAAATATGTTAAGTTTATTAATAAAATAAATATATTTGCTATAAATAGACCCCAAATTTTTCAAGACGGCTCTACAAAGGGACACAAGAGAAATTAATTATTATAGTACTGACTACTAAATCAAGGCATTCCAGAGCAGAATATCAAAATAGGTTATTCATCAAACCTAAAAAGTAATAGAATCTGGTTCTTTCACCCCCAGATGGTATAATAACAGAAAGCGATATCTATATTATTTTGTAACAATAGGCCATATGTCTATGTTTGATACATTTATCCACAATTGCCAATAAGGGTATTTTTATAATTAATTAACCTACAATAATTAATTAGCCTTAATTATGTCTCGTGTCTTTATCCTAATTGAAGAATCTTAACATTAGGATAAGCAATGGCCGACTGTTTCAGCAATTGTTTACACTTTCCAATGAAGGAAATTAGCTCAAAAAACAAGAATATTGTCTCTCATAGATAAAATAAAAAGTACTTCGATATATGTAGCCGAAAGAGTTCTATATAAGCATTTGTTACATATTTATATAACTGAGTGATACCTATAAATTATGCTTTATATGTCATTTTATTTACTGTTACCTTTATAAACATAGTCGAGCAAAATCTTTACTACGGCAATTAATTCGCTTTTTGAATTGAGATTCACTGAAAATGACTTAAAATAGCCCAAAATTGACCATAATTTGTTATCTTTTTCGCGATTCGCAAAAAGATTAGTAAATCATGTGAGATGTGACAATGGTCACGACTCACGACCAGACCACTAAATCGTCGTCGTGATATGGTCTTGTGACCAAGAGATTTTCTAATATAAAAAGGACATAAACAAGAGAAAACAAGTAGAATCAAAATTCACTGACCATTTTCTGTAGCAAAGTATTTTTTAAACAATAAAGGTCATCAGCAAGACAGCAACTATTTAAACATGCCCACTTTCCCTCACAAGCTAAAAAGCATAAGCTCCAACCACTTTATACTCATAAGTCATACCCCCAAGGAAGTTTCAGCATCTACAAACTAAAATTCATCGAAAATGACATCTAAAGCAGGGAAATACAAGCATGAGCTAGTAAATATTGATGTTGAAATTGAAGAAGAACCTGAAGAATTGGAAGATGCTCCAGCACATCCATCCAGCATCACTACCAAAATATACTTGAAGTCGATGCATCCTTCAGAAAAGATGGATAAGGATGTTATTTTGAGGCGCATCCGACATCATAAAAGAATGAACAAGCTAAAACGTGCAGCTGAGGCGCTGTGTGGCTCCCCCTTTTCAAGTACTGTCAACACAAAGCCGAAGATAGATCGTGGTGAACTACCCCAGCGATGGGTAGATGATGCTTTTGCTGCACTCTAGTATGTTACACTTTAACTATTTTTAACAGGTAGATGTAGGCCGGAGCTTCACTCGCCTATCTCAGGTACACAAAACTCATCCATGTAGCAGATTCCAAGCTCCTACTATTGTATATCTGAACCAAAGGGCTAGTTTTTAACCTGATAATTTTTAGTCTGAAATGCCGTGATTTATTTCCCAAAATCAGTGATAACTCGGGTCATTCCTTTCCAATATTTGTATTTTGTACCTCTAAAACTATGTAAAACATTACCAGATTAGTTATTCAACAAGGTATTGATAAAAATGAGCAGAAATTTCAGCATAACAATGAAATATGAATTAAGCATTTCAAGAAGATATTCGCACATATTATAAAAGACTGTTTGAAGTAAAATATATAGATGTTCAGCCAAACCAAAGTTCATAACAACCGAACTTCATGAAGATATAAGCACATATAATCAAAGACATATAATCAAAGAGATTTTGTGATAAACTCTATATAATCAAAGACCTTGTGTGATTATTTCCAAAAAAAAAAAAAGACCTTGTGTGATTAACTCATAACAAACGAAGTTAAGCCAAACCCAACAAGTAAATGGCATATTCAGGCTGTTACGCTGCCACTGATAAAACGAGGATGGGCATAGTCAGGGTGTTACACTGCCACTGATAAGAGACAGAGCCTGAATCAATTTCAAGATTCCAGTTTCACTACTTGAATTGGCACGAAAGTCACATCCTTATTTAATTCACTATGTTGCAGCAACTCAAGAGAACAGACAGTAAAACTGTAGCAAAAGGACCAAGGGAAGAATCACACCATTTTCCACTGGCATTAGAAGAAACACTTGGGAAGTGACAACAATGGCCAACGGTCTGCCACTGGCCGCACGTATACAGAACCTCACTTCAATAATTCGGATCTCCTCCTTCCCCAATCCCAAGTCTGAGACATCTGTTATGCTGTTGAACCACATCTCGCAATTCATCTCGCAACTCTATATTTTCTGTTTCATCTATACTTAAATATATTAACCCGATTTAACCCAAGTCGAGCGCAATGCCCTCACCATAACCTACTATGACCCAAACAAACTCTTGAATGCACCAACCCCACCTTAACCAAACCAAACTATAGCCAACCCGAATTCACAAAAACAAGAAAATTTCCACCTGTAGCTAAGCTTAATCCATCCTTCATCGACCATCTATCACAGAGGTATATGAGAGTTCATTTACTGAATAGGCTCCAGCACTTGACGATGATGGATCTGCATCATACAAGCTTCCTTTTTGGATAAATGCAGGTTGACTCGGAGAAGGCAGTTCCACATTGTTGCTCAACATAAATACTACGGTTGACATTGTTGGTCTATCATCAGCGCGTTCTTGCACACAAATCAATCCGATTTGAATACATCTTAATAGTTCTTTGTCAACATCAGAATCTTTCACAGATGTATCGACTATTTCCAAAGATTGTCCTTCTTTCCAAAGCTCCCAAACCTGTAAAATGTTTACATAAATTCATGATTAGTATCATAAGCCTTTAACAAAAATATGAGTGAATATATACTCCAATCCAATGAAGGGCAATAGTTAACTTACATGACCAACTAGATTGATGGAAGGATTGTCACGATAAAAACCAGAGTTCTTTCTACCGGTAATAATCTCCAACAACAAGACTCCAAAGCTAAAGACATCCGACTTTATGGACATTACTCCTTGCAATGCATACTCTGGTGCCATATATCCACTGTAAAAGTAATGAAGCAACAAAAACAAGATTATTCGCACACAGCTGATATTGGGGCGAATTGTATTGCACGAACAACTATGTTAGATGGACATGTAATGCACTTACTAGGTCCCAACCACCCTGGTTGTGTTAACCTGTACTTGCTCATTTCCGAATATTCTAGCCATGCCAAAATCTGAAATTTTCGAGACCATGTTTTTGTCAAGCAGGATATTGCTTGCTTTTAGGTCCCGATGGATTATCCTTAATCGCGAGTCTTGGTGAAGATATAAGATTCCTCGAGCAATCCCAATTATAATGTCAAAGCGTTTTGTCCAATCTAACGATGACTTGATCTCTTCATCTACGATGAGTCATGACATTATATGAAGTAGCAGAGTACATAAACCAACAGTTAAAGACAATTAATGTAACTAACTTACTGAAAATGAAAGTGTCTAAGCTTTTGTTTGGCATGAATTCATAGATCAACATCTTCTCTTCTCCTTTGATGCAACAACCTAACATCTTGACAAGGTTCCTATGCTGAAGTTTAGCAATTAGCCTAATTTCGTTCTTAAATTCTTGTATACCTTGTCCTGAATTCGGAGCCAATTTTTTGACAGCGATTTCTTGCCCATTTTCCATCCGACCCTATAAATCCACCATACTATGCATCTCTTAAACATATACAAGATCTTTCAAAATAAAAGACATATACAAGATGAATAAAAGTCATAGACTTGTAGTGTACGATAAGGTACCTTGTACACTGATCCAAAGCCACCTTCTCCTAGCTTATTAGCCAAACTGAAATTATCTGTGGCTGCAGCTAATTCCCTACGAGTGAAGAAGGGTAAATCTGCACCCGAATCACTTTCTTCGGCATCTATTGTCCAAAGAGACCTTTCTTCAGCTTCTTCCAATGCTATCAACAAGTACAAGAATTACAATACTTAACAAAATATATCAAACGAAAGGAAAAGATTTCTACATTACTCAATTATCAATTAATAAGATTCTTTTTTTTTTTGAGATAATAAGATTCTATTTAGAATGTCAAAACATTTAGAATGTCAAAATATAGGCATTCATTTGAAGTACCTCTTTTCTTCTTTTGGTGAATCCAATACACCAGAAAAAAGATAAATAATGTGGATGTCAGCAACACCAGTACAATGAGAACTGCTTCCATCTTATTTGAGAAGGGCCCTTTCGACCTCTTATATTTTGCTGCAAAGGAAACATGTCCCTTAGAAATACTGTCTTAGCCTTGCATGACACTTCATCTGTCTCTTTGAGTTTGCTACATTGGACTACAAAACACTCACCACAAATTGTCCGATGTAGCAATCGAAAAGGGACAAAGGGAGTTACAAAGGTGTCAAGATTGGATTAAAAAAATACAAGCTCATTTACATGGATGGACCAAGCACTTAACAGACCTAAAAAGAAGTATTCTCAATGTTTTATGATCCAGTTTGACTGAATTGACCAAAAACTTATGTGAGATTCTAACTAATCATTAGACTACTTGACATTAGACTCTATTATGCCCAAAAGAAATATTTGCAGTCTCTAATGTTTGAGAAACAACTTTAACATAATAGACTATAAGAAATGACTTATTAAATTATTAGTGTCTCTAATCAATGTGACGTTGGAACTGATGTTTGTAATCATAAATCGAAAACAACCTCTTTGTTACAACTTATAAAGGTGATACGTGAAAAACCTGACTTCTAACGTTGAAAAATCTAAGGGGGCCAAGAACTCACTTGTCACAAGCTGGCACAACTAAAAATCTAAAACCATTTATTTTTTCTTAAATGAGACAACCAGCAAGATACAGTCTGTACAACCACAATTCAAACCTGAATGCTTGATAACGAGTTAACTAAACTTAAATAAATGATATCATACCTAAGTCAACTGCATCTGCTCGAAAGTATACGTCCTGGCCCCCATCAGGATACACCCTTGTATCAATCAAAGCCCCATAGAATGAAATGCAGCCACTTCCTGCACCAGTGTCATCTGCACTTGTATAGCCTATGCAAGAACAGTTCTTCAAGCATTCTTCTTCGCACTCCTTCAATGTCGAGCTTTTATTCACTAAAGCGTTTGACGTATCAGGCAACTTCACGTTTTCTAGCTTTAAGAACCCTTCTCTGTTATTGCACATTGATCTGTTTTCTTTTCTCACACAACCTTGTGAACCATCTCTTAGATACCAATCTCGCGGTGATTTTGGTTCATATCTGTGGGAAATACACAGTAACACACTAACATCATCCAAGTGACCTTTTTTTAATATCCTTTGGGTTAATGATTTTTTGTTGTATGCAAAACATCTCTTAAAACAACTTATAGTATACAAATCTATTCCAACTTTTCTTGGGATCTGATTTGGGTTATTAAAGTATTCTCTAGCGGCCTGTTTGGTAGGCGGTAATAAACGGTGGTAATGGAAATGAAAAACAAGTGTAATTTTGGTTGAAAAATCTTTTGGTAACCTTGATGGTAATGCTTGTCCAACTTCAATTATCTCATTTTCTTCATAAAATACATTACAATGCATTACCATTGGGAGAGGTGGTATTAGATGGTAATGGAAATTTGTAAACAAAAAAACCTTTTTGCGATCAAAGTTTCATTACCATGGGAATGATATAGAATTTTTGATGAAATTTACACTATAAAACAATCCCATTACCGCCATTGAGTACCACTAACCAAACGGACCGTAGGAGTAAATAAATTATGAGCAAGCAAACAAACAAACAAATAGAAAAGTACCCAGGAAAACAGGTGCATTGAAATTGATTAGCACTATTGGGGTTGCAGCTAGCAAAAGCACCACACTCTCCATACTGATCACAGAGCTCTTTCGGTGCTGACCAGAACTCAATCCAACGTTTTGTATTCTCTTGCCATGTTCGTCTCTGAACTGTTCCTGAATTTCCATCAACCAAGAAGATTGAGATGATAGAATCATTCAAAACTCTGTAGCTTACAGATATCTCATTTGTGTCGCTGACATAACTATAGTTGAAAATATAAGCTTGTGTCATTTCAGGAACACCACTCCAAATCTGTCCGACCCAAGGACCTGACCTCCAAACTGGACTCGAACCTTGGTACAAGAAGAATTGAGGAGACCCATTTGGATCAACCCGGAATGAGAAATTCCCAGGACTTGGATCATCATTTGATCTCCAAGAGGTTAAATGACGGTTCAACCCAGTTCTTTTATCCAATCCAAGCTTCATTTCAGGAAGAAGAGTGTCTGTAATGTGATCAAAGCTCTGCCACAGCAAAACTTTACCATTATCAGTAGTCAAGACTAAATTCCCGGTATCTAACAGCTTACATGAGGTGCTGTTAATGTTCACAGAACCCGGAACTGAAATATCCGTGGACCATAAGACAGTTTTCCGAGAAGTGATTCTAAGATGCCCGTCTCCATTGATTGCAAGAGTTCCAAGAGAATCATTGATGGGTGTGTCTCGGTTAGCAACCCAAACAACAGATTGCACAGAAACCTTAGTGAACCAAATTCCAACGTATCTTTTTCGAGTGGAATTTCCGGGGCTGAAGAATCCTAAACTAAATTTTCCTGCTTTGGATGTCAAGACATCACCATCTACAAGGGGACTAGTAGGACTTATAGTATCAACCGAAGCACACAACGGCAATAAAAGAAGCATTAGATAAGCTCTTAGAATCATTTTGTAAAATAGAATCAATGACAGAAAGAATAGTTGTGATTGTGAACCATGTAACAGCAAATTGTACAAGTGATTACTGTCTAGTGACAAAGGGAAAGTCTATAATTTTAGTTGTATCTAGCAGCATTTAATAAGGTTTTAATTGGAACTTGGAACGTCAAGTTTGTAAAATACACATGGAGAACAAAGATTAGTCTTAATAGTTAATACACTACGTGTTGCTAGCATACACAGATAGACTGGTCTTAGTTTTGATTTTTTTTGGGCTATCTCAGCTGCCCAGAATTAGACAGCAGCTAGTAGTATTATTTAGCCACAGAGCATTTGGTTTTTCCTATGCGGCGACTGTACTTATGCGACCAACCGAAATTTTCAGCCCAACAATTTTTATCGCTATTAGAGCATCATTATTCATGACCTATATAAAAGATCATCTTACTATTTCATAATTTTTTTCTCTGCTAAAAATTCATCTTTCAACCTAATCTTATTATTAATGACCTCTTTTAAAAGATCATCATCTTCTTTTTCTTACTTTTAATCTACCCCACTATATTTTCTCTCGATTAATTTATCTTTAGTTTTTTCATAATAGCAAAATTAATTTCTTATTAATTAAAAAATTTTAGTCTAAACTAACAGTATAGGGCCGCCTATCTTTCTTCTCTCTCTTTAAACCTTTCCTCTGCTGGGCGACACAACTTGCCCCGCCATGGCAGGCAGGCGGCGAGGGCGACCACCGAGAAAGTCGAGTTTTCCGGCGTGCTAGTGTTTGGTAGTCTATCCAGCAGATTTGAATCAATAGATGGCCTCATACTCTATAGTTCACGATCTGGAAATCGAAGGCATATTCGATTTGTATCCTGAAGCTTTGTTGTAATGGAATGTCCCTGTTCATGAGTGTTGAGATTTGGCAAACCCCATTTCAATTCCGACTATTGGGTTGGGTTTGTCTTTACCGGTCAATGGAGCCTAGATTTAGGGTTCATGTTTAGGGTTCAAATAATATCAAAGTTGGTCTCATTTTATAGATCGCGAAAAAATATGACTGTTGGTATAATTATTTTTTTAATTTATGTAAATATGAAAATAGCCGTTAATTAAAATAAACAGCTATTTTTTCACATCCAATCAAAAGACGCCAAGTGGAAAGGGGAGCAGCAAGGTGTTAGGCGAGTATTGCAGAGGTTATTTTGCTAGCCAATTGTATTGCGCCTCGCGACATATTTTTTGAAAAAAATTGGGTGACCATTCAGCTGAACTGGTCACATAAAAACCTATTTACTCAATCTATTCCTCAATCCATCCTGATATGAATCACCATTAAAAGGTAAAACTCTGTTATTTGGTCATATGATCTAAAATTAGATCGTCATAATAGATGCTCTTAACATCATACATTAAAGTTTCAATGCCAGTTCAAGGCTTAAGATGCAAACCCCAATGATTAAAAATGTCAATTACAAATACTAAAATGAACATTTCAAGGCTTAGTTAGCATCCAACTATCTCTATCAATCTTAACAACTCATTTTTATCTATTACAAGTCTTAAAATGTACTCCCTCTGGAATCTCAATATTGCACCACTTTTAATACTAGTTGGTCCCACTCATTTTGCACCCCATTTTGACAATAATCCCACACAATTTTTCTTTTAATCTCATTCAGAAACTTATTATTTCTCTCCATCTTGAGCACTTATTTTTATGGGAAATTTTACATGGTAGCACCGAACTTTCATGAAACGCCATTGGTAATACTTTTGTTAAATTTTTCCACATGGTAGCATCCAGTTTATGCCTTTTTTAACTGCCGTAGCATTTTTCGTTAAATTCTTGTTAATTTTCGTTTAATTCACCATTTTGACATTTGAACGAGACAATGGGCGTATGAAATGTGTCTTGAACGAGGCGAGCAACAGCAACAAACAGTGATAGGGAAAACTTATATGCTGGTTCAGTGCAGGGGCAATGTTCGATTTTCTCATTTGCTCGATGGTTGGTGGAAAAGTTTGCCTAATGGGCTAGGATTTATTCTAAAAACATATATGGACCCTAAATCAAATTTTGAATAATCAAGTGCAGGCTAATAAAAGGGAAAACGGGTTTGAAAAACCTAAAAGTGAGATCTTTGAGCTTGAGAGTTTGGTCCCAGGCCGCGTGAGGAATGTGTCATTATTGTACTATATAACTTTTCATGTTTGTTTGCTCTTAGATGTGTGATCTGTTCCCTAACTTTTCATTTCATATTTCCTTCGTCCCACAGAGTTCACTCTATCACACTTTCGATGTGGGAGCCTTTTAATATGTTTGGCAGTCCGAACAAACTCAAAGGGATAGAGGGTCTTTGAGTGTGTGTGTGGTGATTGATTGCATAGGGCCACTTTTTCTCCCGTATATGAAAAAGTTAATAAAAAAAGAAATATGTAAGTTAATTAATAAAGTAAATATATTTACTATAAATAAGGCACAAAATAAAAATTCTATACATACTCTTAGTATGTTTGATACATCAAAACCAAAAAGTAATAGAATCTGGTTCTTTCACCCCCAGATGGTATAATAACAGAAAGCGCAGATACAAGTATACAACAGCGATATCTATAATATTCTGTAACAATAGGCCATATGTCTACGTTTGATACATTTATCCACAACTGCCAACAAGGAAATAATAATAATTAATTAACCTACAATAATTAATTAGCCTTAATTATGTCTCGTGTCTTTATCCTAATTGAAGAATCTTAACATTAGGATAAGCAATGGCCGACTGTTTCAGCAATTGTTTACACTTTTCAATGAAGGAAATTAGCTCAAAACTAGAATTTTGTCCCTCATAGATAAAATAAAAAGTATAATATATGTAGCCAAAAGAGTTCTATATAAGCATTTGTTACATATTTATATTACTGAGTGATACTACAAACGACCCATTTGATTAGTGATACTAACTACTAAATGGTGGTAATGGAAATGATTTTTAGTGTAAAATTTTATTAAAAGTTCATGTCATTCCTATGGAGAGGAAGCTCTGATCACAAAAATGTTTTTTTTTTACAAATTTCCATAACCGCCTAATACTACATCTCGCAATGGTAATATATTGGAATGAATATTATGAAGAAAATAAGATAATTGAAATTGGACAAGCACAATCATCAAGGTAGCCAAAGGATTTTTCAACCAAAATTACACTAATTTTCATTCTCATTATCACCGTTTATTACCACCTATCAAACGGGTCGTAAATTATGCAGTAGTTGGTTGTTATTTTTCAGTGTTACCTTAATAAACAGTCTTGAGTTTCGACTCTTGAACATAGAGCAAAATCTTGACTGTTGTAGCAGCTATGGTCACGACCATTGTAGCATAATGCGCCTTTTGAATTTACGATTCGCAAAAAATGACTTAAAATAGCTTAAACTGATCATAATTCGTTTTCTATTCGCGATTCACAAGAAAATTAGTGAATCATGTGAAATGACAATGGTAGTCGTGAAATGGTGTTGTGACCAATATTTTGAACTAGGATTCCAAAAGATTTTCTAATATAAAAAGAGCATAAACAAGAGAAAACACGCAGAATCAAAATTCACTGACCATTTTCTGTAGTGAAGTATTTTTTTAAACAACAATAAAGGTCATCAGCAAGACAGCAACTATTTAAACATGCCCACCTTCCCTCACAACTCACAAGCTTAAAAGCCAAGGCTCCAACCACTTTATACTCATACCCCCAAGGAAGTTTCAGCATCTACAAACTAAAATTCATCGAAAATGACATCTAAAGCAGGGAAACACAAGCATGAGCTAGTAAATATTGATGTTGAAATTGAAGAAGAACCTGAAGAATTGGAAGATGCTCCAGCACATCCATCCAGCATCACTACCAAAATATACTTGAAGTCGATGCATCCTTCAGAAAAGATGGATAAGGATGTTATTTTGAGGCGCATCCGACATCATAAAAGAATGAACAAGCTAAAACGTGCAGCTGAGGCGCTGTGTGGCTCCCCCTTTTCAAGTACTGTCAACACAAAGCCGAAGATAGATCGTGGTGAACTACCCCAGCGATGGGTAGATGATGCTTTTGCTGCACTCTAGAATGTTACACTTTAACTATTTTTAACAGGTAGATGTAGGCCGGAGCTTCACTCGCCTATCTCAGGTACACAAAACTCATCCATGTAGCAGATTCCAAGCTCCTACTATTGTATATCTGAACCAAAGGGCTAGTTTTTTACATGATAATTTTTAGTCTGTAATGCTGAGATTTATTTTTCCAAAATCAGTGATAACTCGGGTCATTCCTTTCGAGTATTTGTATTTTGTACCTCTAAAACTATGTAAAACATTACCAGATTAATTATTCAACAGGATATTGATAAAAATGAGCAGAGATTTCAGCATAACAATGAAACATGAATTAAGCATTTCAAGAAGATATTCGCACATACTATAAAAAACTGTTTGAAGTGAACTCTATGGATGTTCAGCCAAACCAAAGTTCATAACAACCAAACATCATGAAGGTATCAGCACATATGATCAAAGACATATAATCAAAGAGTTTTTGTGATTAACTCTATATAATCAAAGATCTAGTGTGATTAACTCATAACAACCGAAGTTAAGCCAAACCCAACATGTAAGTGACATATTCAGGGTGTTACACTGACACTGATAAGAGACAGAGTCTGAATCAATTTCAAGATTCTAGTTTCACTTCTTGAATTGGCACGAAAATCACATCCTTGTTTACTTAATTAAGTTGCAGCACACAGACGGTAAAATTGTAGCAAAAGGACCAAGGGTAGAATCACACCCTTTTCCACTGGCATTAGAAGAAACACTTGGGAAGTGACAACAATGGCCAACGGTCTACCACTGGCGCACGTATACAGAACCTCACTTCAATAAATCGGATTTCCACCTTCCGCAATCCCAAGTCTGAGACATCTGTTATGATGTTGACCCACATCTTTCAATTCTTCAACAGAATAAAATAAAAAGATCGAACCTAAAATTCCTTAAAAACATCGTTATGTTTCACATGCACACAAAAGGAAAAATTAAACAAAAATAAACAATTAACTGTCTCATTAAGTCAACAAAGCTTTCTCAAAGGACTATTGAAAATTCCGATTAGAATATTAGATTATCCACTACAAAATTATCCCAAAGCATAAGCACGTTTCACTGGCCCAGAAAGAATAAGAATATTAGATACGTACTCAGCTTTTGTATTGCAGAATACGTGTTCCTCCCGCTGAGTCGGTCCCAGAGTTCTGCAAGTGCATTTTAGAACTACACTAATCCAAATTTTCCAGGAAAAAACTGATTCAATCTAGAAGACAATGTTTCCTGCACTGAGATAACAGTTCTAAAAGAGGAACAAAGGCAGAATAATGAACTCCTAAAAACATCCATAACAATATCCAAGTCTTTCTTTAATAGCAAAAAGACTTTTCAAGTATAGTGTGGCTTATAGAATGATGCAATGAGAGATCTATCTCAAACATAATATACAAAGATTGCATCATGCATCATCGCATTTCATCACGTATACAGATTACAAAAGGCAATATTACAAGATTTCTTCATGCCGAATGATTAAATGATTTCAGATTCCTTTCTACAGTGCCAGTATACTCAGTAGTCTACCAGACGGCAAGAAGAAACAGCAACTCTATCTCATATTTACACACAACAGCAGACGGGAAACTATTAGTTTCTCGTATGTCCAAAGGTTCCCAATATACAACAATAAAGCAGCACTTCAACTCAAAACCTTGAATCATGGACAGATAGACCATTTGGCTGGTCTGATATCCTTCTTTCTTTACAAACTATATCCTTAAGTTGCAGACATGTCAGCAAAATCTTCCCATCCATTCCCGTAGCTCAACTCCCCTCCCCTCCACTCCTTTCCCCTTCTGTTCTCTCTTTCTCTGCTTGCTACTCTTCTTTTGATAATTCGAGGATTATACATTTCATTTTTTGTATTTTATCTATGATTCTGCTATAGTTTCATATGAAAGCATCATGTTAAAAAAAATTGCATAGTCAATACAAAGATAAATGCACATGAATTTAAATCTGTATCAACCGCCACTAGCCTATGGTTAAACTGGTAGTCTGAGCATTTCAATAAACAAGTGCAGTGCACAAATCCTAGGTCCACAATGCTCGGACGGTATTTCAGAGATTTTGAATGGCATATAACATAATACCATTGATGTTCAACATATACAAAATCTAAAAGCATATACTATTGTGCGCAACCAGTAGCCAATAGAAGCTTAACCAACATAAAAGCATCACAAAAGCTGAATGATATACACAAATAACAAGACAGATTTTATTCGTATAAACTTGAAGTACAGAAAGCACCATAAATTTTTCCAAGAGTCGAGAACCTTACAGAACTAACAATGTAAGTCTTGATCCATATAACTATATTCTCTAAACTACTAAGACATACTGGTATTTTTCTGTTGATAAATTTATTTTTTTGGCACTTGAGAACATCCTGTTGAATTTTAAAGAAGTAATAATCACATTACATCTTAGCAGGCTTAGGAAAAATATCAGGAGTGAACTTCTGGGCAGCACTTATACTGCCCTTAATCTTCATTAGCCCTCTCACAAAAGCAATTTGTGGGTTCATTTTTCCAGTGGCAATCTTTATGAAATCTTCATCCTTGAATGAGAACGCAGCATCCGGTTTTCCACCTTCATAAGGACCTGAAAGTTTTCATAATTTAGGAAATTGATAATTCAACAACATTTCATCACCCAATTTTAATACCCATAAAAAATTTGAATTTGATCAGAAACAAACCCTAACCTTTTTTAACCTCTCCTTTCTTTAGATCAACAGTATAAATCACCTCATTAAACCCAAGTTTCTGCAAAGCAAGGGAATCCACACAGAAGACTTAATCCAGTATTAATCTAATTCCGTAAATTTGACCAAATAAAAACAATAAACCCACTATAAAATAAATGTTTAAGGAAAATTGAAAAGCTTTATCATACTTTGGGGGCAATGTGGAGCTGATAAACGAGACCAATTTTCTTGGTGACTTCTTTTCCAGCATCAGTGGTGAGATGGGTTTTCATTTGCTCTAACAAAGCATCAGATTTTAGTTGCTGATTTGAGTCGCCCATTTCGTGTTTGATGAAATGCCGCAGAGATGTGTATAAACTGATTTCTTAAGAATAACAATGAAAGATCGCAAGAGTATGGGGAAATGGTGGTTGGGACTTGGGAATGAGATTTGGGAATAATAAATACAAAACGACGGAGTCGGTTCACATCAAGAAGCACGACTTTATTTGTACGTCTCCATCTCAATCACCACTATTTTCCATTTTAATTTAATATTTTATTGATTTTAAGCCATAGGCTAGTGGTGGTTGATATAGATAAAAAAAATTATTGAGCTATTGTAAATGATTATTATAACTCATAAGACATAGATTTGTACATTTGCCATTTGAGTATGATTTTTGGATTAGGTCAATTGCGAGTGGAGTCTGTATTTATATCTCTTCGATCTAATTGTCCAATTTCCTTATTTGGCAAATTCATATCAATTGTCTCATTTCCTTTTTTGTCTATCTTTTTTTACCTAAATACCCTCACTTTTTCAATTCCCAATACCCCACTACCACCTTTACAATTAATTTAATCAAATTAAAACCCCACTTTTCCAATTCTCAATACCCAACTACCACATTTACAATTAATTTAATCAATTAAAATACCCCACCATTCCACTCTTAAAAACCGTGCCCAACCAAATGGGACAACACAAGTGAATTGGAGGGAGTATAATATATAAGGAAAAATTATATAAAACCACCTAATCTATACACTTTTTTAAAAAAATCACCTTATATAATTTTTTTTGCAAAAAACCACCTTACATACTGTATTTCTTTGTAAAAGACTACATGTTACTCTATTTCGTCAGTTAACCGGCATGTTTAATGTTTGACCAACATGTGATTTTGCAAAAACTACCTTACATAATGCATTTCTTTGCAAAAACCACCTTACATAATGCATTTCTTTGCAAAAGACTACTTAATCTAACGTTAAACCTTCCGGTCAACTGACGAAATAGAGTAACAGGTAATTTTTTGCAAAAAAATTATTATGCAAGGTTTTTTTTTTGCAAAAATATTTATGTAAAGAGGATTTTTTAAAAAGAGTGTATAGATTATGTGGTTTTATATAATTTTTCCAATATATAGTATGATTTATAAATAGTTGCGATCAAGCTTCATAATCAAGTGAACTAAATATTAGATGGACTTATGGTAAACTTAATTAAATACTCCCTCCGGTTCAGTTTACTTGTCCCATTTGACCAAACACGGATATTAAGGTAGTAGTGGGGTCCATTGGAAAAGGTCCAGTTTACTTGTCCCATTTGACCAAACACGGATATTAAAGTAGTAGTGGAGTCCACTGGAAAAGGTGATAGTTGGATATTTTAATTGATTAAATTAATTGTAAAGGTGGTAGTAGAACATTGGGAATTGGAAAAGTGGGGGTATTTAGGTAAAAAAAGAATAGCCAAAAAAGAAAATGGGACAAGTAATGAAAAATTGCCAAAAAAGGAAATGGAACAAGTAAATTGGAACGAAGCGAGTATCATAATTTTATCTAAAACACAACGCCCAATCGACAAAAATGGCCTGTAATACTTGTAAAACCCTCTAGTTTGTTTTGTTGAAGTTGCTTTTTGCTTTTTTATTGCACCGACCATACAGGTATAACGTATTATATTTTCCTTTTTCTTAAACAATCAGCAAAAATATTGTCATATAAGTTGTGACCATCTAAATTTGACTGCAACGTACTTTGCATTTTGACTCGTCTATGGACAAAACAAAACAAGAATATACTTTCATCAATGTATATACAACTAATTCCAAGAATCAACTTGATTATTGCTCCTATCTGTCTCTTTACATCTTTCAGCAATCCAACCTTGTTCATCTAAAAAAACACCAAGAAATAGTGCAAAGTTGATAACAATAGACCAAAAAATTCATATATATGACCTATGGGCTATGGTAATGGTACCTTAACTTATGCTATATTCAACACTTCCTTCTACCTTGCATTTAAAGTTGTGACTGTAACTTGATTCACAGTAAATGATTCATCTTGTTTACTAGAAGATGAATCTGTTTCATTAGGGTTCCATCCCATGCAAAAACCTGGGAGTTTAGGCTGAGGCAAACATGCAGATTCACTACTTAACATTAGCACCACAGATGCCATGGTTGGCCTGTCGTCCGCCCTCTCTTGCACGCATAGGAGTCCGACTTGTAGGCACCTTAACACTTCATGTATCGAGTACAACTCCCCTATCGACTTATCAAGCATTTCCGTCCCTTTTCCTTCTTTCCATAGCTTCCATGACTGTCAATATACATACACGATTTTCGACTAAGTGATCGTATGCATCATCGATATATGCAAAAAGTCTTGCAATGAATTTTAGTGGGTGACTTACATATCCAAGTAGGTTTAGCTCATGATCGGAATTGTAGAATCCTCTGTTCTTTGTGCTGCTAAGTATTTCTAGTACTAGTACACCGAAGCTGAACACATCCGATTTTATGGAGAAAAGCCCGTCCATTGCGTATTCAGGCGCCATGTAACCGCTGTAGGATGAAATGTATTAGCTTCATGATATAAAAGCATGTGGTAAAGGAAAGTTTATGTAACTTACTAGGTTCCAACAACTCTCCTTGTGTTTCCTTCGGTTTGATCACCTCCAAAAATCCTCGCCATACCAAAATCTGATATTTTTGGATTCATATCTCCGTCAAGTAAAATGTTGCTTGCTTTTAAGTCTCTATGAACAATTCTGTACCGCGAATCTTGATGAAGATACAAAAGCCCTCTAGCAATCCCACAAATTATGTTAAATCGTATTTCCCAGCTTAGCACGGCACATCTTTCTTTATCTACAAAATTATCAAACACAATGATGTATTAGGAAATTAAGCTATAATGACGAGTAAACAGCAATCCAATGCATTAATCCCAAAAGCCTTAATGCCAAAACTTCGTGATCATGAGATGTGACTAGGTTTGCTGAGCTGGTTGTTATTGAGTCCGTTGTCTCAACCTACCACTCACCCTCCTACGTTATCTTGGCTTGGTACTAGAAATGAGCGATGAGCACTCACAAACAAGCGTAAGCAAAAATAAGATGGACTTACGGAACAAATATGCATCCAAGCTACGATTCCTGAGGTACTCGTAGATGAGCATCTTCTCATCAATCTCCACACAACAACCAAGCAATCGAACAAGGTTGCGATGTTGGAGCTTTGCAATCAATTTGACCTCATTCTTGAACTCTTCTACTCCTTGTCCTGATTCCTTAGATAGTCTCTTGACTGCAATTTCTTGTCCATCTGATAGCACACCCTGAAATTCGCAAAACACATTATAACAAAATGAAACAATAACAGGACACCATTAAAGAAAATAACCGATAGCAGTAATACAGAGATACACTTCTCTCAAAAAGCTCTCGAATAAGAAAAAAACGATTGGTTATAAAAAGAAATGTTGTATCGGTCAATTGGATAGGTTGTTACAAGATTCGATCAAATTGATGTATGGTAAGATATACGGAAATATATATACCTTATAAACGCGTCCAAAACCACCCTGCCCGAGTTTATACGCATCATCAAAGTTGTTGGTAGCAATAGCTATGGTATGTAGGTCAAAAAAGGGCAGCTCAACATCATCTAAATTTTTAGTTTCTCCCGAGTAGTCCCTTTTGCTAGAGATCATCTGCCCGCTTAAAAGAATTTCTTGGCTCTTTTCATTAGCACCTGTCCTTGAAGCTGTAAGGTGAATAATACACAAAGAATATTATTAAGCAGATTTACAAAATAAAAGATTGCTCAGACTAGTTACTTTACTTTTTTAAGTATCTGTGTCAAACTCTAAAAACTCGAATATCTTTGATTTAGCTCAAAATGGAATTTTTTATTTTCTTAAAATAACTATCTGGCACAAACCAGGGTCCGAGGAGAAGAAGGGTAACGGACAGATTATATTTGTGCCCTTGCAAGATAAGGGCAAGATGTATATGAGTCCTAATAACTATATGTACAAGTGGTACGATTTAAGGTATAACAAAATGTTAGTTAGAGAATTCATCTTTCATACGTTCGAACTCTTCTCTTTACCTTAAGTATCTACCTGTTGAAGTGCCCATGCTAACCCACATGTAAGTTGTCCTACGTCGGAGAAAGAGAAGAGTATGCATCACTTTATAAACTCTAAGAGTAACTCCTACTATCACCAATTGGTTTTAGTAGTGAACCTTATTTAGGTTCGTGAGTGGAGTACTTCTTCTCTTTCTTGTTTGGATTGCCCAGACCCATTTTCTAAATTCTATCACTACCGAAAATCATTAACATTCAGATAAAACAATCAAGTTTGGACACTTAGACACGTATGAGTCAGGCATAGACTTACGAGTACGACTGTACGAGTAACATAGATATGTATGCAAGTGGTTTAAGGTAAGAACTAAATTGAATGATACCTCTTGTGTCTATTGATCTTCCAAGCACAGTTTGTTGTTTTTTTGTTTTGCGCTTCAATATGAACAATGTAATTAAACCCGCTAGAATTACCGCAGAAGCAATACCAATGCCGATACCCATAACAATTTTCTTTGAGTCATCTGAACCATTTCCAGAGCTTGAAACCCCTGTTTAGTTCAAATTTAGTTAATACTTGATACCAATATAATTCTTCATACTCGGGTCTGGGATTAAGTCTTTGACATTGTTGTTGTAACATAGAGTTATAACATTGACGCATGCAGGGCCGGCCCTAAGGGTGGGCAAGAGAAACCGTCGCCCATGATCCCATGTCATAAAAGCAAAATTAATGGTTATAGAAGGTCCATATACATTATAAATTGTAAAGAAAAAAGGCTCCAATGCGATATTTTGCCCAGGGCCACAAAATATCTGGGGCCGGCTCTGGACGTATGCAATTCTCATTTTTGCATGCCCTCATCATGGATTGGACATCATAGTACAATATATTTCCCGTATCACCATATTGTTGCAACAACTTTATAGTAAATGTTTTTAGCTTATTGAGAGACCTAAATATGGATTTACTTAATTGTATCATTCACTCTAGAAATTGATACAAATGTTAACGAATTGACTTAACCAAAGCTTTAAGCTTATAATTGTAGCCTTGTGAATTTGTGATATATTATATGTGTTGTATTCACCTTCTCACACGAGAATCATTTAGGACAGAAATGTGAATGCATAACATAACTTCTTTATAAGAAGAAAATGGTCCGAAAGACTAATGGCTTGGATATTAGTTCGCGGCTCCCCCAAAAGGCCAAAAACTATGCCATTGTTTATATTTGGCTAATAAAAAGGTTATTTAAGAATAGATTTGGTAAAATTACGTATTGATTGTTAGGAATTTATAAGAAGAAAAATTGGTCAACAGGTCAAAAATCACTGAAAAATACTAACAGAACTATTATTTTCATTTTGGCATATCAAATAAATTTTTAACTTTTGGACAAATCAATAAACCAAAATCAAACCAAAAAAACAAACTCAAAAATTATATACCAACCCATCAACTTATAGTTGGTGATAAATTATTCTTTCTACAAATCCCACTTTCGTACTAGTTTATTCAATGGAAGAAGACTAATATAGAAATAGAATATAGATAGGTTAATAAAATATTAAAAAGAAAACCTAATCCAACCAAGGCTTACTTTTGCAATGTAAAGGACATTGGCACTTGGCCAAAGCAATTAACATTTGTTAATTTCTACAACCATATTTGTGTTTTCGATAATGTTAATGTACGTAGGCACACTTTTGGCTTTATTGCTTAGAAAAAAAACCGCCATCAATGGAAAGCGATTCAAACATAAGGACTCAAAGAACTATCTACTTCATCCATTTTATAATATATATTGCTACTGAATGTGACATATTATATGGAATGTAATATTTATCTGTGTTTAATCTTCTTATTCCTATGTCGTAATGGGAGGCCACAAAAACTAGAAGCTAAACCCTAGCTATAATAAAGAATATAGTGGCCCTAGGGTAGCAAAATAAAGTCTAGACATTTTTTTTGAAAACAAATAAGACATTAACCTTCTTTCACCAATAATGGAGAATGACAAAGTTAATTCCTCAAACGTTTTAAAAATTTGAGGACAACTTGCATATGAATGAGTAATTTAAACTATCCACTCAAATTATTTCGAAAATTTATATATATGTTTTTCTGTCCTTTTTATACTAAAATATTTTCATAATAAATCTATTTTATTTTTACCTCAAAAAAAAATCTATTTTATTTATTCTGACAATGTCACATTGCATTGGTTAATTAAATACAGAATCAAAATTTTACTAAAGGTATCATTCTTAACTGAATTGAACTGAATTTAGGATAGAGTAGTAAAAATTTTAAAGATGAAATATCATTGATAAAGGTATCAAATTGTCCTTTAACGGCCCGTTTGGGTAGTGGTACTAAATTGTGGTAATGGAAATGATTTATCGTTTAAAATTTCATCAAAAGTTTCATATCATTCCTATGGTGGTAATGAAATTTTGATCACAAAAAATTGTTTATAAATTTCCATTATCACACATACCACCGCTCCCAATGGTATTGCATTGTAATGAATTTTTGCAGAAAATGAGAAGAGTGGAGTTGAACAAGCATGATCATCACGGTAGACAAGAGATTTTTCAATCAAAATTACACTAATTTCTCATTTTCATTACCACCGTTTATTTTCACCTACTAAACGGGCCATAACACATAACCTAATTTTCTGCAAAATAATGTTGAAACTCCAGTCGGATAACTTTAAAACTAAATTCCAAAGGAAAAGGAGCAAATGTTCCTACTATGGTTGGCCGAACCAAACCTAGAGAAGTCAGAAAAGACATGAGATAGGTGTGCTTCTTCAACACATCACACTTGACAACATTTTAATTAGAAATTTGAAAATTGGTGACCAAATTATAATCATTTCAAGATGGGCCCCTCCTAAGAAATTGGTCCATAAAGGGCCCCATGTCTTTTAATCTAACATCAATAATGATGTAATTCTGCCATTGATTAAGGTCCGAGGAAATTCATTTAAATATCACTTGCCTCTCATATGAGTAATAATTTATATCGATTATTAATTTTTTAATAATTGTCTTATATAATAATTTATATTCAAATATTAATTGATTATTAAATATAAATATATTGATTAATTTTATACCTATGTATTTTATGTAGAGGTGCTCAATGGGGCGGGTCGACCCAACGGGTCAAGCGTCGGGTCACATTTTAACGGGTCATTAGCGGGTCGGGTCAATAATGGGGCAGGTCATTAACGGGCCTTGGTGTAAAGGGTCGGGCGGGTCGGATAATTATAAGTATTAATTGTGGAAAAAAATTTACCACTTCTTTTTTATTTTTTTAAATGGTATTATTATATACATAAGTGAGTCGACCCAACGGGCCTAAAGTATAATAAAAAAAAAGCCTATTCTATGAACTTTTTTAAAAAGATCAAAGTGGGTCGAATTTAATGGGCTTGACCCGGCCCGGCCCGGCCCGTTGAACACCTCTAATTTTATGTTATTGTCATGTTAAGATTATTTTAAAATTTTAGCAATCCAATACAATTTAAATAATACTTCATTTTGTAAAAGGTGAGTTTATAAGAGCTTAGTCCAAAAGAACTATGTCGTAATTCAAGTTGGACCATCTAAACCATTTTACATGCATATCTTTGAGCGGAGCCTCCAGGGGAGGTTCCGCCGGAGGTTCCGAGCATGCTCAGCATATTCCATTGCACTGAGCTCTGAAAATTAAGAATCTTAATATTAAATTACGTGATATAATTTTAGTTTCTAAAGATACAAAGTTAGAATATTTTCATAATTTTTGAAATTGCACAGGGCTTTTATAATGTTTTTGAACTTTTAGTCTGTCCTTATCTATGAGACGGTCTCGTAATCTCATCGTGAGACATATTTCATACAAAATGAGATGTAATTTGAATTGATCAAAGAATCAAAAACAAAAATGGGCCCTAATTTTAAACCTTAAAAGAAAGAGATGTGAACTTCAAAATACTCAAATCACTATGTCATAATCTAGAACTCTAATAATTATATTCCTCTAACATCATCCCTTGATCTCTAATTAGAAGGAGCATAAAGGCATCCTAAATTTCTTGTTCTTCATCAATTCTCTTAACATATTATTCATATCAAACACTATTTATAAAGTAAACAAATTATTCAACCAAATAAAACCCATATCTTACAATTGATATTATATTCTAGCATCAATGCATATCATCATCATCATGATCATCGTGATGTTATATTCCACCATCCTCTACTATTAATCAATAAAAAACTTCAAATATTTAAACTAGTTAAGAATATTTTGTTTTGTATCACTATCTATTGAATCGACACTATACTTTCCTCTTTAAATAGAATTCTTTATTTAAAAATGTAACAAAATGAATACAAGAAATGAAAAATAAAATAAATAAAATAATTACTAACCAAATAAAAAAATCCAAACGGAAATTAAGATACGTACCTAAATCAGACTCAGCCAATCGAACATACAAATCTTGTCCACCTTGAACATAATCACGCATATCATTTAAATCATCGGACCAAATCACACACCCATTACCAACCCCTTGAACGACTTCCAAATTAGCAAAAGCACTACAATTACAATTCCTCTTACACAAATCCCTACATTGATCAAGATCCAATTTATCATCAACAAATGCATTATTACTTTCAGGCAATTTCATATTAACCAATTTCAAAAACCCATCACTCCCACAATCCAATTTTGTTTTCCTAACACACCCACTTGAACCATCTCTCAAATTCCATGCAATTGAATCTTTTGGTTTAAACCCTTGTGGACATTGACAATCAAAATATGAACTAATGTTACAAATTGAGTAGGACCCACATACCCTATAAGAATCACAATCATCTGCTCTTGCATACCAAAACAATATCCATTTACTTGATGATGGGACCCTTGTCCATCTTTGAAGATACCCATCAAAACTTACCATTAATCTTGATTTTACCTTTTCATCATTTATGGGTAATTCAAATGTATAGTAAACTTCTTCTTTACTGCGGTTAAAAATAAACCGAAACCCATTATTACCCGTTCCCATTTCGGGTACTCCGCTAAACCGTTTCCCGACCCATGGCCCGCTCCGGTAAATAATTTGATCTCCGTTTCTCAAATATACCTCCGGGTCTCCATTATAATCCATGTTAAAAGTATAGTTACCCGACCCAGGATCATCCGGATTAATCCATGAGGTTAAGACCCGGTTCAGACCCGTTTTGAGATTCCACCCGAGTTTTTGACCCGGAATGAGGGTATCAGTAGGGTGGTTAAAACTCTGCCAAAGGTAATTATCTGGGTTTTGATCATCTTCTTCTCGGATAACCAAATTCCCCGAATCCAACAGCTGTATAACCGGATTCCGACCCGTGGATTTCTCAGAAATCCATCTGATGTGGGACCCATTTTCTAGAATCACGAGATTTGATTGGTTACCAAGTTTGAAGATACAGGAATCACTCCATGAAGGTGAATTTCTATTAGCAACCCAGACATAAATTTTTTCTGCAGGAATATCTTTATACCAAATTCCTAAATAATATTTTCTGGGATTTCCTCTGGAGAAAAAACCCAATTCGAATTTACCACTTTCAGAGATTATTGTTTGGTTAATGTTGAGAGATTGGGTAGAAGTTAGAGTATCAGAAAATGCAGCAAAAACAGGGGAAAAACAGAGGAAAAAAATTGGAAAAATGATTACATAAATAATAATAATAATTCTAATGGTAAATGAAGGGAAAATGGTGATTTTCATCCTAAAAAATTTTTTAAAAATTTTTTGGTTTGTTTAATGGGTTTGGAAGTGGTTCATTGTTGGGAAAGAAGTAAGATTTTGTGATGTTTAGAAAGAGAAAATAGGGAAGAGCAGGAAAAAAGACTAGTTAATTATTAGTGTAGAAGAATTACTAGTAGAAGTATTAATTAAAATAGTGATTAGTCTTACTAGATGAGGACGTTGTGCTTGTTTTTATATACTCTTGGTCTACTTTTTATGTGATGATTTTATTTGTGTGAATAAAAGTAATTCATTCTCACGTGGATTCGAGATTTTATAGATCAAGTAAGGAGAAATGTTATTAAATCCTGATATTTGAATTGTGAGAAGTATTATTTGGTATCAGAGGTTATTAGACTAGACGATTTAAAAATTTTACCTACTAATATAATCGAACTTGATTTTGATTCATCTTTATAAATTTTTTAAAATTATGTAAAAATTGATATAGATTTGAATTCAATCTGATGACCTGAATGATTAAATGAACAATTTTAATTGTCATTTCCTTTTATTTTTTCATTCTCCTTAATGTTGAATATTAATTTTATGCAAATATTTTTATTTCTAATTGTGCGATTAAATAAGCTCGATTGATTTCGTTAATGATCGTTATGTGGAACATGATATATGAACACAAAATGTTTTGGTTGCTTTAAGTAGAACACAGTGGCGGAGCCACATTGGATCACCCGGGGTCATGTGCCTCTAGGCGTTTTTTTTTTAAATATTTAAAGCAAACTTTTCTATTGGTAAGAGTAAAAGTGTAAAATTAATACTGAAGTGTTTTGATAATAACTACTCCCTCATTTTAGTAATTTTGTCTTATTTATTTATTTTATCACATTTTTTAAATTAGGATAGTTAATTTAATTTGTTCAATATCATTTTGTGGTAATGTCGTATTTAAAATTTTAGCAAATAAGAGTGAAATAGTTGTTAATTTTGCAAATAAAACTCTACTGAAATCTCGTCCACTAGTTGATACCCCTGAGACTCCGGATCCTGAATCCGCCACTGGTAGAACATACGCATATCGTAGGAGTATGTGATAGTTACTCATTAGCCAATACGTATATAATCTCTAATTCAAAAGTAATTTGTTTTTACGTGGATTGTGAGAAAATGAGTAGTACTCTTGTGCAGGGCCGTCGAATGGCAAGTGCAAAGCGGTCAACCGCCCAGGGCCCCGTGTTTTTTAGGGTCCAAAAAACTTATTTTTATGTATATAAGTGATATTAATTTGAATCAAATTTATATATAACTTACATTTTTTTGCTAAATAATATGAGTTTTTAGTGTTTTTTTTGTAAAGTAGATTAAATATTAACAATAAAAAACAAAAGATGTATTATATTATGCGTTATTTCTTAAGTTTTTAGGGGTCCATTTTTATCTTTTGCTCTGGGGCCCAAAAATAAACGAGACGGCCCTGCTCTTGTGCAACAATGGCATTAGTACTAAAGTAATTTATATACATCTTAAATTTGCGGGTGTGAATTAGAGTGCAATTAGATATAGTACGAACTTGTGAATGAAATGTTAAAAGAAAGGTGGAAAATAAAAATTATACGGAATAAGTTTGATCTATTTTAGGCTTACATATGAGTATAATTTTAAAATAATTTTTATAAAGTGTTTTTATAGATATATTACTCAAATTTCTACTAAAAATAATTTAAAACTAAAAGTTGAACATAATATACATATATCGTGATACAAAGGGATAATACTTCTATAAAAGCAAGGTCGTCTCGTTCAATTTTGGGCCCCAGAGCAAAAGATAAAATGGGGCCCCTAAAAACTTAAGACATAATGCATAATATAATACATCTTTTGTTTTTTATTGTTAATATTGAATCTACTTTTCAAAAAAAACACTAAAAACTCATATTATTTAGCAAAAAAATGTAAGTTATATATAAATTTGATTCAAATTAATATCACTTATATACATAAAAATAAGTTTTTTGGGCCCTAAAAAACACGGGGCCCTGGGCGGTTGACCGCTTTGCACTTGCCATTCGACGGCCCTGTATAAAAGACCTAAAAGATAATTTTAAACATTACTCCCTCTGTTTCCAAATGTTCTTCCTATTTACTTTTTACACAGTTTCCAAAGTAAATTTTGAACCTTAATATCTCTAAATGCAGATCATAACAAATTATAAAAAATTATATAATAAAAAAGTATATATTAAGACGAATCTAACGAAATCTCACATGGTGACATGGATATATTTTATCATCTATATATATCTTAAAAATCTTAACCAAAATTTTCTTTTCAAAATAGAATATTCTAAACCGAAAAAATATTAGAAAATTCAAAAGAAATTTGAATCAGTGTTATCGATGAAGATAGTTTTTTTTCACACTTAAGATACCTAATGTTGGTCTTGAGTCTTGACATGTTTCGTTTGGGTGGTAATACGTAATGATGGTAGGTGGTATCTAATTGAAGAATTGCAAAACACATGAAATCAGTTTGCATTTGCTAATTGCCATTTAGTGAGATTAGGAGAAAAAAAGCATTTAAATGATGACTCCTCACTCCCACTTTTTAAAGGACTTTTATTTTTTCAATTATATTTTTTTATAGAAAATATTTTTTATATTTAAACTAATCAACTTATCGATTTTAGGCTTACTATAAAGAATTATTAAATCAACACTTAAATATTGAAAAAAATATAACAGTTGTGTGGAACTCAGGATGCCGTTGTGAAACTGAAAATGGGTTATTCGGATTTTGGGTTTCGGTTGAGTTTGACTCGATTTTTTTATTTTTCGAGATGAAATCATTTTTGAATTACATCTAGAAATTTTCAAGTTGTGACCTACTAATTTCGGAGTTGTTAGTATATACATCTATAACATATTTTGAGACCTCAACTAAAAGTTTAGTTGATGGTTGCGATCACAAAATAAGTGTTAGAGTATACTTTATAGCTAACACATCATGGCCTCATGAGGCCTCAACCATCAGCTTAAGTTTTTTGTTGACTTAATTCCTTGATATGATATCAAAAACCAGCGTGATAAAAAGTCTGTATTGCATCTACACTTCTACAATTCATACCTTAACATATATAATATATCCCAAAATTCAACCATTACCTTAACTTTTTGATTGAGTTGATTCATTGATACCGATAAATATAGTAATCATCTAATTGTTAGTGATACTCTTAGCAAGATCAATCTTACAAGAGCAATATCCTGATAATAGAAATCTTTAGATACTTTTTTGGAAAATTATCTTTTTGCTATTAGAGAAGAAAATTATACATGCATTATGTATAGTTATTTGTGGCTTGTACCCCACCTTTTATTTTTATTTGTAATCTCTTTTTCTTTATGTATAACATGTAGGACCACATCATTTAGCCTATTTAGAAAAAGTCCCATAACAAATGAATTAGACGCAAGTGTATGTTAATATGTTATGTCCTTTATTAATTGTTTTCTCGCATGTCCTGTTCTTTCTCGTCGTGGGAAGCATTACAAACGAACTAACATTAGTTGAGTAATACTCCCTCCTGTTCAGCTTAATAATCCTATTTTATTTTTTATACTTATTGAGATAACATTTTAATTTTTAATATTTAAATTATTTTTAATTAAAAATTATAAAAATTTAATACTCCCTCCTATTCAATTAAAGTGTCCACTTTGGGTTTGGATCGGATTTTAAGAAAAAATGGTAGTGGGGTGGTAGTGGGGTATTTTAAGTGATTATAATAATTGAAAAGGTGGTAGTGGGGTATTTTAAGTGATTATAATAATTAAAAAGGTGGTAGTAGGGTATTTTAAGTGATTATAATAATTGAAAAGGTGGTAGGTGGGGTATTATTAAATAATATAAGTTGGGATAGTTGGGGTTATTTAGGTAAAAAGTTTTGCCAAAAATAGAAAGTGGACAAGTAAAGAGACTTTACCAAATAAGGAAAGTGGACTTTTATTTTGAATATGAGGGAGTATTAATAATCCTTGCCTTGTATTGAGAGGAATCAAATAAGATCTCACATGACTATGTTTTAACTTCTAAATTAAGAGTAAAATACAAATTAAGAGTAATGAGTGAATAGTGCAAAAAAAATATGGGACATTTAGGCTGAATAGGAGGTATTAGTATACACTTTACTTTATAGCAGGGGCGGATCTAGAAAAAAATCAAATGATGTCGATAACCAATTAGAGTACTTATCATACCATGACGCTTGAAAACATCGTGAATAACCGGACCATGTAACTTGAGGAAAACATGATTTCGAGGTTGATAATCGAGGTTGATCGAGGAGCCACTTTTTTGAAATACCTATCCATTTCTAACCCTAAATCAATTAAATCAAGAATGAAGAACCCTAAATCCATTGTAGAATTACCAATTGTAGAATTAAATCCCAAGAAATATAAAATGAAACCCATAATTAGAAATTTAACACCAATTTAACCAAGAACCCTAAATTAATTAACCCTAAATTGAATAATTGATTAACCCTAAAGCCAAGATTCAAGACAAAATATTTAACAAATAACAATCAACATTAACCAAAAATCAAAAATCAAAAATCAAAAATCCATACAAATTAACAATTGTCAATTGAAATTCAAAAAACTAATGAAACTAGGAAAGAATCAAATAAATTAAGAAATAAAAGGAGAAATTAGAAAAATGGTGCGGGAGACCGAGGGACTCACCGCAGCCCCTGGCTGGAGACTGGAGTGGTCGGCTAGAGGCTGGAGGCTGCAGGCCTGCAGGTGACGGGTTGGTGGCGCCCTTGGCGGCAGGCAGTAGCGAAAAGGAGGAGGCGAGGGTGGCAACAGCGCAACAGATAGGGGATTGGGGAATATGAGATGGAATGTCGAGCAACGCATCAGATAGGGTAATGATTCATTTTTAAAAAATATTAAAAAATGTTGTTTGGAGGGTTTGATCTTTGGTGAATGCTGTCAAAGGCAAAAGCTCTTACCAACTGAGACACATTATTCATCAATGTATATTATGAAATAGGCATATATATATTTCAAATGTTGTCAATTGACAGCATTGCTATAGCCTAGATCCGCCCCTGCTTTATAGTAAAAAATAAAATAATTAATTTGATTTTTTGAGTATTTTTAATTTAATTTGATTTTTAAAATCTAATTTCGATTGTTAATGTAATTAATGATAATGCTTAGGAGTATTTAGTAATTGAAATTAATCAACATACATGAGAAGAGAAGATTATTGAAAATCAGAAATTTCAAAATCTAGTTAGTATATTAGTGATTTACAAAATACACAAGATATGATTTTATTTTAAGAATAACTTATTATTAATCAATTTTAGATTATACTTCTATTGGTTACTTTAAGATTGTCGGCAATTATAAAGGTTATAAGTGATCATTTTGAGATTAATTATACGGTAATTACTTTAATAAAATAAATGATCATTTTAAAGTTATATAAATTATTTTAAAATTATAAATAAGTAATTAAGTTATAAGTGATTATTTAAAAATTATAAATTGATCAGTATAAAACGGTCCTTATAATGTGTACAAGACTTGCTAAAATAATATATGGAATTAGGTTGGTGACGTGTGTGCGGCCAAGCACAACACAACTTAGGTAGAACATGGCTTGGTTTGAAGCTTGGCCCAGCACGAAAATAGGAGTAGACCCTCTCTTGAGAGACCGTTTATTGTATTAGCTGGTCTTGGCCGAGACCGTCTCATTTTGAGACGAGGCCCAGCCCACCTTTCTCTCTTTGATTCCATCTTCTGGGCATTTTTCAATTCTAATCATAAAGGTATCAGTTTTGACCTTAAAAATATCAATTTCAGTTTAATCATACCTGTATGAACTACATTAATCATGAAACTGAATACTATAAAATGAGAATTGAATAAATTAACAATGAAACTGAATACTATAAAAACTTAATACTGATACGCATGATTTATGTACATTTTATATCAATTTTGACCTTAAAGATATCAATTTCAATTTAATCATACATGTATGAACTATATTAATCATGAAACTGAATACTATAAAATGAGAATCGAATAAATTAACAATGAAATTATTTTGGTTTGAAGGAATGTGGAACAATTATATCTACAATATCTTAGTTTGTTAGTTGAACATGTATGTCTAAATGCTTTGGGTAAACATTGATGTTAATATCTGAAGGCTAACTTACTACAATGATTATGTTAGTAGAACATTGATTATGTTTTAACCAATTGTAATGTTGTAATGCTAACTTACTAAAATGATATGTTAAAATACTCAATTTTCCTCTTAAAGTAATCAGTTGATATGTTAAAATACTCAATTTCCTTCTTAAAATAATCAGTTGATATGTTAAAATACTCAATTTCCCTCTTAAAGTAATCAGTTGATATGATAAAATACTCAATTCTCCTCTTAACATGATCAGTTGATATGATAAAATACTCAGTTTTCCCCTTAAAGTAATCAGTTGATATGTTAAAATACTCAATTCTCCTCTTAACATAATCAGTTGATATGTTAAAATACTCAATTCTCCTCTTAACATAACAGTTGATATGTTCAAAATACTCAATTTTATAGGTTGTTACGTTAACTATCCATTCATATTGTATATGTAGTTATAGAAATCATTTGATGTACAAATTATTTGATGTATGTAATTGATGCAAAATTTGTTGTACAAGTTGTATATGTTTAACAAAGAATGGTATGCAATCAAATTATATGTTTGTTTCTTATTCTAACTTGAATGCAAAACTAAGCAAAGCAAGAGTAAAATTGATATCTTTAAGGTCAAAATTGATACCTTTAAGATCCAAATTGAAATTTTTCCAGAAAAATGAAAAAAAACGATTTAGAAGAGCAAGGTGCGCGCGTGCACGCCACGCGCCTATCATTGGGCCGGCCCATGTCCCGTCTCATATTGAGACCGTCTCGGCCAAGTTTTTGTGTTATTGTATAGACATCTCTTAAGAGCCCAACCCATATCTTCCTTTTAATTTACAAAACCACCAATCAGTTTTTTTAAAAAAAATTTATAAATTAGGTCAGCCCTAAAACTTGAGACGTCTATTATATAGACGGTCTTAAGTGAGAATTTGTGAAACTAGAGATGTGGGTTTTGTGCGGGCCACAAATTACATTTGAGGAAGGTGGCACGATACGACCCATAGCACAAGCCATGCCCGCATGCCGGGCCTATTCGCAAATCGCAACACTATCCAAGCACGAAATAATATAAATACACTTGTTTAGAGGTATAATATTATAAGTTACTCTTGTGAAAGATCAATTTTCGATGAGGCAAACTCTAATAAGAAATCTATATTCTCATAATATATATTAGATGGACTATTAAACTAATGTGTAAAGTGAGTTTCTCGATAAGACTGTCTCATACAAGAATGTGTGCAACATTATTGTTACATACAATACTAATGTATGATCTCATATAATTTTTTGTGAATTCAAATATATGATAGTTGGTATCCAAACATTATTTTCACCCCCTAGATTAGGATTCAAATTTGCATTTATTAGTGTATTAGGATTAGGATCCTTAGATTGAGACCAAATTCAACTAAGTATAGATAAATCTTGAATCTTTGCTCATCCTTAAGCATTACAAATAGATCATTTGACCTTCCAATTAGGGCCTATGCAAATTGTTGCTTGTACAAAATTGTATGACTCATTCATGAATTTAATCTCTTTTGTCTTTGTAAGTTTTAGGGCCCAAGAAGAATCGAAATTCGAATTTATACATTCTTACTCTTATAAAATAAAATGATTATTTCAAATTGACTCTTGATAACAAAACACTGGTAACTTCATATTTGTACATCCATGTTAACAAGTTCGTGCATTGCACGAGATTCTATACTAGTTAATTATACTTTAAAATCAAAAAACATGTCGATAAGTTAACTATAAAAAAATCATTTAATGTGTGAAGTATGTACACAAAAATTCTTATACCTAAGGCAAAAATAGGGCTAAAAGAGGGTCTTAGTTAATATACAAATCTATCCCTATCGTCCAACCAACATGGTAATTGTTACATGATTAGAGGATTCAGCTTCTTGTTGATGGTCACCTTTATGGCAATCTATATCAACAAAACGACGAGCTGAAGAATACGCTAAAGTTGGTTCCCTGGGATCGGAAAGTGCAAGACCATCGGTTTCTAACCATAGAACAACTTGTGACATTGTAGGCCTATATACAGCGGCATCCTGTACACATAACAGTGCTATATGTACACATCTTATTATTTCATTATTATTCGGACCTGAACTTACGATTGTGGGATCTACAAGCTCCATTGTTTTCTTTTCGCTCCATAATCTCCACGCCTGCATCACAATAAAAAAGATCGGTTATAATTTTGTAGGCATTATAGTATTACATAACTGGGAATAGTATTACATTACTATTCCCAGTTTCCCACCATTTAATACTGACCACCAAATGGGCTAAAAGTTTAATGTGGATAAAGAACTTACATATTCAATAAGGTTTGAGTGTTCTGAATACCGGAATCTTGTGCTCCTATGACCTGTTATAACTTCTAGCAGCAAGACCCCAAAACTGTAAACATCAGATCTCTCAGAGAAGAAACCTTCCATGGCGTACTCTGGAGACATATAGCCATACGTTCCAACTACTCGGTTTGTATTGGCTTGGTCTTGATCTCCACCAAATATTCTAGCCATACCAAAATCTGAAATTTTTGGATTCATATCCTTATCGAGCAAAATGTTGCTGGCCTTTAAATCTCTATGAATTATCGTACATCTTGCATCCCTATGAAGATAAAGGAGTCCTCTTGCGATCCCTTCGATGATTGTGAAACGCATTTTCCAATCAAGTTCTTGCTTCTTGATCGGGTCTAATTGTGGGCGAAAACAAGAAAGAACAAAATAAATTTAAACATACAAGATTATATATGGTTAATGTACCTTCTTAAAGAGTAAAAGATAGAACATCATACCAAAAATAAAACCATCCAAACTCTTATTAGGCATGTACTCGTAGAGCAACATTTTCTCTTCTCCATAAACACAACAACCTAGTATCCGAACAAGATTTCTATGTTGTAAGTTGGTGATAAGCATAATCTCGTTCTTAAACTCCTCCATCCCTTGTCCTGACTTTCTCGAGAGTTTCTTGACCGCGATTTCTTGTCCACTAGGTAGAATCCCCTGCAGTCAAAAATGTTTTTGTCAGTACAAAATTTACGTGGACAACTACTGAAACCTATCTATTGGTTCATGTAGCCGACTACAATCTTTTAAAATCCTATCTACTGGAACCCGGCATATAAAAGATCCCAATAACCAAAAAATCCCCCTCAATATGCAAAAAATGCACAAGAGAACTTTCAATTTAGGCAAGCTTCATGTAAATTTGCACTTTTGGCTTGATTTCACATAAGAAAATACCTTGTAGACCGGACCAAATCCGCCTTGTCCTAGCTTGTTCTCTAAAGAGAAGAAATTGGTAGCAGATGCAACAAGGTTGTAACTGAACCATGGAAGATCTTTTGTGTTTTCTAAACCTTCTTCTCCAATCATTTCCTGAGATCCCGATACACCTGTTGAAGGTCCATGGTTTTTCCTTAGTTGAACTAATAGTGCATCATTTCCTCTCTTGGGCAGGCAACCTGCAAGCACATAAAGAACATTTGATAAGATGGAAGGCTAATAACTTGAAAAATCTAAGTAAGTTGGATGAACCAATTCATTGTACCTTTTAGTTTGTCTCTAAATCTGCACAAACATAAAAGTATAAAGCAGATAAATATCACTGCACATGCTGCAATAACTGCTATCTTGAGGCCTGATAATTTGGCTTGGTTGCCTGTATATTAGAAGAGAAGTAGGATAAGTAGTCTAAGCAACACACACATGAATTCAAGAGTCTGGAGGAGAATCTGAGCATGTTCAGCATGTCGACTCTGGTTATGTGTGCACATTGCTCATTTCCGGCTCCAAGTCCGGATAAAAGAGGGTGAGCAATAGGTTTGTGACAATCAGCTCGGTAAAACCTAGTCACATCCAACATTACAACTCACATTAACCAACTCTAATCGTTTGCGATCAAAACCTTGGCTTTGTTAATGTATAGAAAAGGTTTGTTGTTTATTGATCCAAAATTACAACACACATAGGTTTGTTCACAATTTTTTATTACTACTTAATATACCATTTTTTATATGACGATGAAATGAATTTTCTGAAGAAAATGAAATGATTGCAGTATAACAGCTTGACTCATGACCGTGAAACTTGATAGAAGACTCCTAGCTATAACATAAATTTTAATTACTATTCCCATCATATAATACCGAGAAACCCTCATAAGACTGGATCATAAAATCTAAAACCGAAGGCATGGATAGCTAAACTCGAGTGTCTAGACTCTTTCTAAGTTGATATTTAAGCTATAAGAAAAACATTCAAGTGATAACTAATAAAAGACATGGATATACACATATCTGCAACAGGATAGTACATTATTTCAACATATATATGTTCATAGAAAGACTCAATACACCTACATGTCACCAGTTTTTCAATCAGAGATTCAACTTACCTAAGACGGATGATGGGACGCGAACGAATAGTTTATTGCCACCTCCTGTAAATTGCTGAACATCAGACAAATCACCATCCCATGTCAAGCAACCAATGCCACTAACATAAGCATATGCCATACATGAGCAATTCTGTAAGCACAAATCTTCACATCCCTTTTCTTGTAACTCCTTAAGATTAGCAAAATCAGGTAACTTCATATTGTTTAGCTCTAAAAAATCATCTTTAACAATCAAACTACTGTCATTCTTTTGACACTGCAACGCGGTATCCCTAACGCACCCACCAGACCAAATACGAACTCTCCATTGATCCGGGTACTTAGGTACGAACCCTTTGAAACATCCACACATCTGATTAACTGTCGCGTTGTTACAATACCCATTAGGCCCACACACATTGTATACATCACAGTTACTAGAAGGTTCTTCTTGCACCATACTCCATTGCTTGTCACTACTATTAGGCCAAACCATTGATCTTTCATATCCATCCCATGTTATCCTAAACTTGAATTTGTTATACTTATCCAAAGGAGAATAAGAAAGGTACATTATCCCTGTTGAATCAGGGTTTGAAAGCTTAAACCCATAGTTATAAAAAGCAGCCATGGTTGGTACACCAGTAAAAGATAAGCCATTCCAATATCCACTTCTCCAACGACGATTCGATCCTTCCCAGACTACAATCTGTGGTGCAGTTCTAGGATCAACCCCCATTGAGAAATTCCCTATTGAAGGATCATTAATACTCTTCCATGAAGTAAAAATGTTGGGATTTTCCCCAAGATTAGGGTTAATTGCTACTCTCATTCCTGGTAAATATGTATCAGTAGGATGATTAAAACTTTCCCAACAAGTGAAACTAGGGACAGGTGAATTATTAATCCCCCTAATCACCAAATTCCCACTATTATATAAAATTAAAGTGTAATTATTTGATGTTTTAGTAGTATTAGAATTCCAAACAAGATTTTTGTTCCCATTAAAAACCAACAAATTCCCAGTATTTGCAAGTAATATAAACCCATTTCTGTTCTTGATTGGGGCATTTCTGTTAGCAACCCAAACTGCATAATCATCTGAAATATTAGAATACCAGATTCCTACGTACCTTAATGAAGAATTTGTAGGACTAAAAAACCCAAATTTAAAAGACCCATCTTCAGAAGTAAGGGTTTTTCCATCTTTAAGTACTTGCCCTTGAGTAATTGTATGAAATGCACCACAACCCAGTGTAAAATATAACACCAAAGAAAGAATCTTTACAAGAAAACATGAAATGGGTATAAATTTACAGTGAGAAAAAGTTTCGATCTTCATTGGATAGCCTGAAATTTTAAATCTTTCTCGAACATATAATAAAATCTCTGACAATTTTCTGATAAAATTCCTTCTTAAAATGTGAAAGTTCTGATGAATCCTGTGTGTACAGATGCCCTTATTTTGTTTTCTTCCTCTAATTTCATGAATATAATGATGCAAATAGATGATTTTCTTAAATATTTGTAGAACTAAACAACCCCATAAAATAATAAACAAAACTAATTAAATATGAGAATCATAAGTTGCCTTTAATAGTCGATGATTTCCTATTTTACCCTTATGATAAGGATTCGATTTCATCAACTACAGCGAGATCAACTCCCGCTTCCCTTCACCTCTTGCCCGTTACTCCGAAATAAAAAAAAAAACCGTATGAAAAAGAAGAAATAAGGGTTAACTCAGTGGTTTATATTCGATTCTCACCACCTACACGAAGATTAATTTCTAGTTTCCGTCCCTGTTACATATAGAGAATTGTCAATTAAAATACTAATCAAACGTGTACCTAGAATTTGAATCAAAAAAACAAAGACCATATATAGAATAGACCAAAATTGTGTAGTTTAAATCCACTAAAAAACATGTTGAAAAGTGTACTTCCTCCGTTCTTATTTACTTGCTACCATTGCATGGGCACAAATATTAAGGAGTTACTGTGCAATGATGAGTAGTAGGTGGAAAGTTGCTTTTTTGAAATTTTTTAATATTATTTATTGAAAAATGAAAAAGAAAAATAGGAGTAATTAGATATAGAGTAGGATAAAAGTAGGAGTAAGTATAACTTTAAATGATTGGTTTTTTACTAAAAAGGAAATGTAGCAAGTAATATGAAATTTCCCAAAATGGAAAATGTAGCAAGTATTATGGAACGGAGGAAGTATATTTTAATTTTCATGGTTGATGAGTCATTATTGGTGTCGTGGTTAAAGATACATATAGCCGCCTTTTAGTTTAGGTGATTTTATTGTTTGACCATTATGATGAGGTGGCAAGAGTTGACTAAGCTTTTAAAAACATAATTTACAGGGTTATTTGGTGATATGTTGGTACAATTTTCTGATTCACATTGTCAAATGTTTTTTTTTCTTTTTTTCTTTTTTAATTTTGAATTGATTCACATTGCCAAGTTAGGTACATAGATTTGTCCCTATCTTGTTGGACGGTACTGACTACTGACCTTAAACAAATCCAACATACACGGAGTTTCGAAGGCTTATAGTAATTCCCTTACCCAGAGCGGTATTCAAAACAGATTTGATAGACACTTGATTTTATAATCGAATTCGATTTGATCCGACTTAAAAATGTATTTATAATTATGTAAAAATCAATGTGAACAACCCGATTTTGAACCGATCCGAAACACCTGACCCGAAATCAACCCGATGACCCGAATAAACACCTCTAAATTAGTATAAACTGTTTCAAAGAGGAAAATCAAATTAGCCCAAAATAGTAGATGTAATTCTAATCTTCTTCCGTTCGAAATAATTTATTTTGAAAACAGAGAAATTTGATTAAGATTTTTAAAACATATAAAAATAATAAAATATATTTATGTGAGGTCTTATTAGATTGGTTTTGATGTAGACTTTTTTAATATATATTTTTATGATATTTTATGATGCGTACATAGAGATATTAAATATCAAATTTTACTTTAAAAATTGTGCAAAAAGTAAATAGGAAGAACATTTGAAAATGAGGGAGTACTATATTGGATTTCTATATTTTTAGAAGTACTTCTATTAAATTATTATCACAATAGTATAGGTGGAATATTTTTGTTTTATAAATTTTTGTATACGACGGTCTTATCTTGAGATGTGCCTCATATATGGACAAATATTTAATTTTTTTTATTAACAAGGATCTTCTAATAACAATTGAGCGAATATATATATATATATATATATATATATATATATATATATATATATATATATATATATATATATATATATATATATATATATATATATATATATATATATATATATATATATATATATATAAAACTTTCTAACATTCAAGTTCTTATAATGAAATCTAGATCAAGTCTTTTAATTTTTAAAGTATGGATATAAGGACCGCATTCCAAATCACATGAACTGATATAGTTCAAAATCAGTAATGTTTAGAAATATTACAAAATTTCAAATCAAACAATTAAATACACATGAAGCTAATACATTTTACAATAAAAAGATGTAAATAGGTCCATGGGTCGGATCTAATGAGATCTCGCTTGGAAGGCCATCCTCGAGCCGAGGGACTCATTGATCGCACTTTCTGTATGGGTATGAGTTATCGTCGTCCTTCCCTCCCCAAACCCTGATTATAGTTTGCTATGAACGGGATACACTAGGTGATGATGATGATGATCGGATTTGAGTCGGATTTGGGTCTCAAACTTGTGGACCCAAACTCAAAACCCTAAGGTCATGGACCCAACCGCCCCAGATCCATAGGATCCAATAATAAGTAGATTCAAACCCTTAAAGTAGGGTCTCAATGAGTCTAAACCCTTAAGGTCTAAGACACATGTCCATTCCTAATTGCAATCTTTCAGAGATAGAGAAAGTATTAAATTACTTTAAATTTAAATTGATTACTTTGAGACTGTAATTATACATTATATCAGTCTAATAAAGATAATCTGATTATAATCTGATTTGAAAATTTATGTTTTAACTTAGTTATCATAGGTCCACTCAAAAATTACATCAAATTAAGTTGGCATAAAGATATTCGATTCAAAAACAAGGGATCGTAAAAAAATTTGACCCAAAGTCGCCTAATTAATTTATTTGCTAAATTTGACCCAAAGTCACCTAATTAATCCATTTGCTAAATTTGAAATGAAAATTAACTCCTTTCATTTGCTAAATTTGAAATGAAAATTAAGTCCTTTTCTCCACTATTTTTCTTTGAGGCATTTTTCAACATACTATTTTTTTTAAATCAACTAGATAGTTATATTAAGTCAAGGATCGCCAAAATCTGAATACTTTGGGGGCTAGAAGGCATACAAAATTTCTCCTCATGAGAGTTAGTATCAAGCCTAGCAACTAAGTGGGCGACAGTATTCCCACCACGTTTCACATGACTACACATAAATCCAGAGAACAAAGAGCTAAAAACAAATATATTCTCATAAATAAGACGTATAGGGGATAGACTTTGCTGCTGCCTCGAGATAGCATTGATAATAGTCATAGCATCTCCCTCCAGGTGTATTTGATTGTAGCCCAAATGATGCGCCATTTCGAGGCCATACAAAGCAGCGGCTACTTCTGAGGTATCCACAGCCCAAAATGCATTCATTGACCTCATCCCAGTAAATCTTAAATATTAATTAAAAATTATAAAAAATTTATTGTCAAAATTTATTTTGAGACTTAAAAAGTAATTTATTTATATTTTAGCTTATAAGTTAAAAAATAAAATAAAATAAAAATTGATGAATGGTGAAAAAATAAAAACGAATTAGAATAGTCAAATCTCATTTTTTTTATTTTTGCCCCAACCCTTGTCCCTCTGGTCTCCTCCTTCGTCTTTTCAAAATATTTTCTAACTGCGCAAACATGTAGCCAGGCCACCGCTTCATCCATTGTCGCAGCCGGCGAAAATGCCGACCTCATCTTTCGCCGTTGCCGGAACGACATTCTGTGAGTTTTCTGTTTTTAGTAAATTCAGCGACAATTGTTTAATTTCTGAAAATAGTTAGATTAAAAAGCTGACTGGAATAAGTTGACTCAATTACGGGAATCAGTTGTTATAGAAAATGCCATAAGCATTTTGATTTTAATTGAGTAGTTTTGGATTGTTCGGTTATTGTATTTTATTTGATATGATCAATTTAAATTAGCTGATTGTGTTAGGTTTTGGAATTTTATTTGATTGTTAATTGTTCAATTAGTTAACTAATTTTCTATTATATTGATTGTTAGGCAAAATGTATTCTTTAAAGGATTGATTTTAAAACTCTCAACTTGTTTGAATTGTAGTAAATATTTCAATTTTGCATTTTTTAATCTTAAAACTGATATCTTCTTATTTAATATACATAATCTATTGTTGAATATATTTGGCATTATTTTATTGGTCCATATATGTTTTTCTTTTAATTTTTTTTTGAATTAAGATTTTGAATAACACTTTGTGATTTTTGGTATAAGATAGCCTCCAAAAGTTAGATTTTAAAATAATATCTCATAGTCATAGTTTTGATTTTTAGAATTAAAACATCTAAAGTTAGGAATTTAATTTCAATTTTCCTTTCTTTGAATGCAATTTCAAAATTATTTGTACTTCAGACAATCTTGTTCCTTTTTATGGTAAATTTTTGTATTGGTTATTTGATGGTACTATTGGTTATCAGACAATTTTACTATTATTATTCATTAAGATATAAAATTTAATTTAAACTCAAAGTTTCCATATTTAACTACCTAAATTTAGGAGGGAAAACATTATATATAAAAGTGACATGTGTCATGTTCTTTTATTGTTTTAGTAGAATGTATGATATGATGATTGATGGTACACTTGTACTTTTTACCGTAGTATCTCAAAGTTAAAAGGATTTTGTCGGCCAATTTTCTTTATGTAGTTACATTGAGTAATTGTGACTCGAGAACATAGTGCAAATGCCTTAACTATACTCATTTTAGTTGTATTCAGAATTCTGTTCTCCTGCTGTATGCTTGACTTCTTGATCCACACTACTTACATTGTATATATGCATATGTGCAGGAAATACATCAGGGATGCCTGATGTTTCCATATGTAACTTGCTTTTCATAATCTGCTAGAGGGATGTCTGTAGCTCTAAGTCTAATATGAAACCAAACCTCAGGTATGTGTGATTTCAACCTAAGTAGTTCCTCAAGGAGTGCCTGACAATTTTTTTTTTTCCCGTGTTTTTGAAATTACATGGTTTTGACCTTGTGTGTTTTAGGAGTAATGATGTAAGACTGTGTATACTTGGTTTAGTACTATAATTGTTTTATTGTTTAATTTATTGAGTATACAGACTATCCGGTCCTTTTAGTCTTAGCAGCATAAATCGATGGAAGATAGGATGCTTAACACTGACAGTGGTTAACTAAAACATCTTTGGAAAGCTTTATCATTACTAGGAGTATGCTTTTTATACATGGGTGAAAAACGGACATTTAGGGAGCATATCTTTCCTGCTACACATGCCATGTTATAATCAAAATACAATGCATTTTATATGATGGTCATTAAGTCTTCTGGTACCTGGTCCAGAAAAAGACAATAATTAATTGAAGAATTTTTTTTGCTGGAATTGAAGTTGAATCCATACCTACAAGAAAACTTGGGTTTAATCAAAACATATTTTTTGGTTTCTACATACCTTTGTTGGCAATGTGCGTTCTCAAGACCAACATACTTTTTCTTTAGTAGTAGTTAGCTCTAAACCAAACTTCACAATTCAAGAGCTTCATCTGAACTTATTTCAGTATCTTACTATTTGGTTTTCTGTACTAGACTTGTTAAGATTCTAAATGAAATTGGGATAATAGTTCTTATTGAAATTGAATACGAAACTTAGCCCGTGATGTGATATTTTTCACTCACAGGCCGGAATCTTGAAATTTCTTCATCATCTGCAAAATTCTCACTTATCGACCGCTTATCTCTGTAATAGTTACATAATTTTTGGTCGAATTCTGCTGGGATAAGGTATCATCCTGAGAAATGCAGGAGTGTCCTGGTAGCTTTGGACTTGGAAGATCTGATACCTCCCCATTTAGCATAGAGATGACAGTAGACACATCTGGTCTGTCTTTTGCAAATTCTTGCACGCACAACAGCCCGATGTGTATACACATCATAATTTCCTTTTCATAAGGAGAACCTGAAATTGCTGGGTCAATCAATGACACGGTGCTCTTCTCATTCCATAACTTCCATGCCTGAGATGATGCATTAAAAGTTAATACAAAAATGAGGGTTTATACTTCAATAGTTTGATTAGCGTTGAGCTTTAGCCAAAATGGTCCCGATTATCATATCCAATTTCTTTCAAATGCGTTATATCCGAAAGTGTCTCCCCTAATTCGAATTATGACTCAATATTCTAGGAATAGCAAGGCAAATTTTGATCAGCTCTAGGACAAAGAAAGATGTAAAAACTTTTGCCATGTATGGAACTTACATATCCTAGAAGACTCGAACGATCCTCGTTACTTGAGAAGAAGTTGTTTCTTTTTCCGGTAACGATCTCCAACAATATAACTCCGAAGCTAAAGACATCAGATTTCTCAGAGAATAGTCCTTCCATCGCATACTCAGGGGACATGTATCCACTGTAGTTTCACAAGTTGTATTTCAATTTTGAAATTAAAGATAAATAATATCAATTAGATTCTAATACATTAGACGCTTGAATTCTGGAAATTGGATAACTTACTATGTCCCAACTATTCTTCTAGTGTTAGCTTCATTTTGGTCGACCCCAAAAATTCTTGCCATTCCGAAATCTGAAATTTTAGGATTGAGCTCTTGGTCCAGCAATATGTTGCTCACCTTCAAATCTCTATGGATGATCCTCAATCTAGAATCTCTGTGTAGGTACTGGAGGCCAATGCATATCCCTTTAATTATGTTGAATCTTTTGATCCAGTCTAAATCCTTTTGCTTTCCTGCCATTGATGATTGATCATGGTTAGATGAATGCTATAACTAGTGCACATATTTTACCTTCAAAAATGAACAAATATGCGATGCGTGAGTGATGATACTAACCGAATAAAAATGTATCCAAGCTCTTGTTAGGCATGTATTCGTAAACCAATATTTTTTCGTTCCCTTCAACTGAACAACCTAGTAGTCTGACCAGATTACGATGCTGAAGTTTCGAAATAACTTTTACCTCATTCATAAACTCTACTAGGCCTTGTGTAGAGGCTCCTGAAAGTCTTTTGACAGCTATTTCTTTACCATCTTCCAGCTTTCCCTGATATTGAATTGTTATGAGCTTTATATGTTTTCATAACGAACTACTTCTATTAATTATATAGGAGTATTTTTCAAATCGTGTTTCCTGACCTTGTATACTGAACCAAAACCACCTCGCCCGAGCTTGTTACTTTCATGGAAATTGTTTGTAGCTTTTGCTAGAGTTTCAAAATTGAATAGAGGAATATCTTTGAGCTTCACTTTCCTCTTCGTGCCACTAATCATATAACTGCCTTCCATTTTCTTGTCATCTGCATTTGATAATAGACTTATTCTTTGAATATTTTGCAAGATCTAGAAAGTTAGGATTTTCAATGAAATGCATTTTTGTTTTTAAATTTCTTATATATCACTATGTGGTTGTAAGGCACACATCACTAAAAATAGTTTCCCTCTATCCAAAATTACTTTACTATACCCGCTCCTTAGAGAAAATGACACTCTGTCACTCCAAAGTTATAATCTATTATAATTCAAAACCAAATAACTAAAACCCTTTGGCTCTTCAAATGAACTATAAATCTTTAAAGCCCCATTGAAACTATCATTTAAGCAATGCATGTTAGAAATTTGACCATTAAAAAATCAATATTTAAGGAAATTTGTTCACTTCCTAAAGATCTGAAATTGGTAACGTCAAAGATGAAACACATACTTATAGATTTTAACTAGGCGGCGTAAATATATTCAGAATGATTTATATTAAAATGGTGGAGGCTGACCTTTTTGATGATCTCTTTGGCGCCACAGAATGTATAGTAGGATTGCAATTACTGTCGTTCCTAGAAAGGCTCCCATCACTGCTGCTATTACTTTATTCTTGTTATTTGTAGCTGCAAAAGGGGTAGAATTCAGATTAATTAGAAATCATATAGAGTGCTTTAATTCAATAACCTATGAAAATTATTGTAAATGAATTGTATGTCTATACCTAGCTCTGAATGTGCTAGACGAACGTAAACTTCCATTCCACCAACCGAAAATTCTTGTAGGTCCATCAAGCTTGTACTCCATGTCATACACCCAATACCCGTTTCATATGCATATGCTAAACAGGAACAATTGCTCAAGCACTGGCTTCTGCACATGTCTTGACTCAACCCTAGCCTCTGGTCAGCTTTGTATGGCACTTTCATCATCTTCAGCCTTAAAAATCCATCTCCTTCACCTTTTCCTACCCCACACTGTAACTTTTTTTTCCTCAAGCATCCATTACTCCAATTCCCTTTATTCCATTCGACTTTATTCCTTGGCTCAAACCCCTTCAAACACTCACAAATTTTTGTTCTTTGCGGGTTGCAGGTTCCAAATGCTCCACACTTCCCGTAAACATCACACTCTGTTGCAGGACTTTTCCACTCAACCTCCCATTTCCTTTTTCCGTCATCCCACCATATTTGTACCAATTTTCCCTCTGTGCTCAGCATATAGGTTGATAATAGAGAAGTGTTTGGATAAAAGTATGATGCAGTTATTGTCCCCTCCTTGTCATTAACTACAAGCTGAGCATTAATGAAATCAATAAAGTTGAACTGTACTCCTATAAAATAATTTCCATTCCATGGGCCAGCTCGCCAGTGTAGCTGATCACCTTCCCATATTGCAAGCTCGGGTAGGGTAAAAGTGTCAATACCTGCAATGAATTTCCCCATAGATGGATCAGAAGGGTTTTTCCAAGATTGCAATGGTTGCTTTTGGCTCTCATTTCTGGTGATTGTGAGTTTCATGTTTGGTAAGAAAGTGTCCGTAGGTTGATCAAAACTCTGCCATACTGTCTCCCCTATGCTTTGTAGAACAAGGTTGCCAGAGTCCAAGAGCTGGGCTGTTGATAAGTCTGTTGTAGCTGATAAACTTGAGACATTTGAGGACCAGAAGATTTCATTTTTATTGTTCTGCAATTGGAGATTACCATCTTTCGATATCTTGAAAACCCCAGAAGAATCATTGAGTGGCTTATTCCTGTTCGCAACCCAAATTACAGCTCGTACTGAGGGTTTACTATACCAGATGCCAATGTAACGTTTAGTGGAATTAGGAGGGCTGAAGAATCCAAGAGTAAAAATACTTCTTTGGGAGGTAATAGTTTCCGGATCTTTAAGAAATTTTGTGGCATTGATGGTGTCTATTACAGAAAAAGATTTGGGTATGAAGAAAGAAAGGAGAATTAGTGTACAAAATAAAGTCATTGCTTGGTTTTGTGGTGATATTTGGATATTGATCGTCCTTCCCTGAAAATTTTGACTTATGTGCGCTTTTATACCAAACTTACAAGGTGTTATAATATGTTTTCACTTACTATAGATATCATATAGGGCCTACTAGGAGTAGTTCTAAATTAAAGATCTAAATCACAGATGAGGACATTGATTGGGATTCCAATATTGCATGCAGCAATGCACAAGTTGCTCTTTTTGAAAGGAAAAGAATCAGATTTTTTGAAGTCTTTAACTACCATACGCATAAATTATCAATGTGAGTTTTGTTGTATGATTGGAACATAAACGAGATGACAACTAGTGATCCTTCAATAGCTTCTATAAGTCTGACTGTTCCTGAAAAACATGGAAAAATCAGAATATTATTGGACACGCTTTGAGGAATGAAAGCATGATGACGAAAGTGAATGATTTTCTTAGAGAGGACTGCTGTAATTTTGTTCTAGTGATCAAGTTAAGTTGTGGAATGAGAGTGCATGCACAATTTGGTGTCAAAAATATGGTTTTAGTCATGGTCACAATAAGAGTCATAAAAGGGCTTTCACGTCGATGCAGATGGTTTCATGGTTGATTTTGCCAACATTTGTTCCTGGAAAGCATAAAAACTTTTACAATACAATAGTGATACGGTGATGTGGACGATATTGTGTACTATGCTTCTATCTGAAGGAAATATAAACGTAATCGATGTTGTCTAATCACAATTACTGCTACATGACCAAAACCTTAAGTTTGACCTGGTTGTGCTTGATTGTAATGATTGTTTCATCAAATAGTTGCAATTTATTCTATTGATTCTCTTGTTTTTGGCACCAAGAGAAAAATCATTCATGAATTTTATCCCCTAAGTATTGTTAAATGAATCTGCGTTATTCATGAATTAGAAAATCATTCACAAGATTTTACATAAGATTGAAGCGGGGGATTAGTTTCTGAGTGTTTATGGCCAATTAGAACTGATACTCAATGAATTGGTGATAGTGCTCCAATCGCTAGTAAAAAGTACCTTTATTGTTAATTCCTTTTGACCCCTTTTTTTCCTCTTTCCTTTTTCACTTCTGCATGTGCTTGGCAATAATCGTTTGTCCTCTGCTTTTCTAAGATCTTTTTTCTTCATGGCTCTCTCTATGAATTTGAAGGAAAAAGATGTTTGAAGTTAGAGGTTCCGATGTGCCTTTGTTGTATGTGAGTTCCATGGAGTACTTGCCGAGATGTTGCTAGATGTTAGGAAGTTTGGGTCGTTTTAGTTTCATCCAAGGTTTGGTCTTTCAGTTTTACGCCATCTATGGTTTGTTGATAACTTGGTAATGTAAAGTAATTGTACTTTCTTTCTTCTTATTAATGAGGGCTTTTTATAATGCCGAGTAAATGCCTACTAGACTAGTACTCTAGCTGTAGGAAATTGTTTTAAGCCTTGAGAATGCTAGTTTGATTTTATGAATATGATAAACTTTGAATGGGAACACTTGATGTTCGAGTTTATTTCACCTCAATGCCAAAGTTGTAGTCCTACTGAGTTTAGGTCACAAGAAAAAAACATCATTTAGTTTAGAAAACTAAACCTCAATACAAAAGTACAAGCAGTAGCAATTACAAGTTATTGGCCCATAAACCATAAGAGTACAAATTGGTGTGGTCTTCGTAACCCTGGGGTTACCTTATTATCGGGCACTCAAACATGTAAGAGAGACAAAATACTTTGATGAGCTTTGATGAGTCTCTTTTGAGGATGGTTCAACATTCTTAGATTTTTGAGTATAAGTGAAGCCAGGTTGTTTTGGATGTGGAAGATTTGTTATTTCACTATGAAGCATTGAGATAACAGTAGAAATGGTTGGTCTTTCTTGAACGGATTCTTGCACACATAATAGTCCCACTTGTATGCATTTCTGAATCTCTTCTAAGAAGCATGTTTCAGCAATGGCTGGATCAATGAATGATATAATGTTGTTTTCGTTCCACAATTTAAATGCCTATATGGAAAAAATGATGATTAGAAATGACATTTCAACCTTTTTACAATTTTAGGTGTAGAATAATATGATTGTATGTCACTATGTCAGTAGATACTTACATATCCAAGCAGACTCAAAGACATCTCCTCATACCAAAAGAGGTTATTCCTTTTTCCACTCACGATCTCCAATAGCAAGACCCCAAAGCTGAATACATCTGACTTTTCAGAAAATCGCCCTTCCATTGCGTATTCGGGTGACATATATCCACTAAATTACCAACCAAATCATGATGTTTAGTGTTCGAAACTGAAATGGGATTAGGGGGCATGAGGAGTATCAGTGTACTTACTATGTCCCAACAACCTTTCTGGTGTCATCTTCATCTTGTTTTTCCCCAAAAATCCTTGCCATGCCGAAGTCTGATATTTTTGGATTCAGGTTTTGATCCAACAAAATGTTGCTTGCTTTGAGGTCTCTATGAATGATCTTTACTCTAGAATCTCTATGAAGGTATAGGAGCCCCTTGCATATTCCTTGAATGATGGCATTGCGTCTATTCCACGGTAGTAGTTCTTGCTTCATCGGATCTGAACAAGAATGTTTAAGTGATAAAATGAACTTGATGTTTTGCACTAATTAATGTATGTAAATTGATTTGTGATAATGTGATGCAACAAACCAAACAAAAACGAGTCCAAGCTTTTGTTTGGCATGAACTCATATATCAACATCTTCTCTTCTCCTTCCACACAGCAACCCAGTAATCTGACAAGGTTTTTATGCTGAAGTTTGGAAATCACGGACACCTCATTCATAAACTCTGTTACTCCTTGTCCTGAGGCTTTTGAAAGTCTCTTCACAGCAATCTCTTGTCCATCTGCCAATTTTCCCTATAAAAATAGATGGCAAAAGGATAATTTTTCAGTGCCACTAATTTCTTGAGTTACATTATGGATTAATTGTACAACCATACAGGCATGTGTCAAATATTTATTTACCCTGTAAACTGAACCAAATCCACCTCGTCCTAGCTCGTTACTCTTATGGAAGTTGTTTGTCGCTGCTACCACTTGTTTGAAAATGAAAAATGGAACTTCTTCTAGTTGAACTTTTTCTTGATCTATTTCGCCATATGATTCCTTTTGTTTCTTTTGAAGTTCTTTCCCTTCAGATTTAAAATTTTTAGTAAGTGCGTAAATTTTATGCTCATACTTTTTGATGGATTTAGGATCATTTCACAATACAATTATGTAAACACTACCTTGCTTAAAGGTTTGCCACCTCCACACAATGAATATAACGGTGAATATTGTAGCTACTCCTATGCTCCCTATTGCTACAATAACTGCTATATTTTTACTGTCGTTCCCTGCAAACCATAATGAACAAGGCTCTTAATTAAAGCTTTTTGCTGATGAAATGTGTAAGAAATGAAAAATCACAGCTCGTATCTTGGTTTGTAAGATGAGTAAAAACATGTACCTAGTTCAGATTGTGCAAGTTTCAGGTAAAGATCCATTCCACCTGTAGACAATTGCTTAGTGTCAATCAAGTCTTTGTCCCATGTCATACATCCGGCAGCATAATCGTATACATAAGCTAGACATGAACAATTCGCCAAGCATTGGTTCTTGCACTCTTTTTCTTCCAATCCCATTGACCAGTCAGCATTGTTTGGCACCTTTACCGCCTTATACCCAAAAAAACCCTCTTTTCCACTTCTGCTTTTACATTGAAATGGCGCTCTTCTCATGCATCCGTTTCTCCAATTACCCATATTCCATTCCGACTTGTTTTTAGGTTCAAATCCTTTCATGCACCGACAAATTGGAGAATATATCGAATTACAAATTCCAAATGCTCCACACTTGCCGTAGATATCACACTGAGTTTCTGGGGCTTCCCACACGATCTTCCATTCTCTTTTATTCTCATCCCACCATTTCTGTGTCAAAGTTCCTTGATAACTCAAATCATAGTTTGATATCAATGACTTATTTGTATAAGAATATGTTAAAGAAATGGTGTCGAGCCTGTCATTCTCGAGAATAAATGCTGCATCACTGAAATCATCAGATTCATTAAATTGTATCCCGTTAAATATGTGGCCATTCCATGGACCACTCCTCCAATAAGGCCGATCACCATCAAATATGACAATTTGAGGCAAGGCAAAAGAATCAATGCCAACCGAGAACCGTCCATATGATGGGTCTGAAGGGCCATTCCATGCTTGTAACATGTGCATAATGTCAGAATTCTTATTGACAATAAGTTTCATATTTGGCAAAGCTGTATCAGTAGGGTACTGAAAACTCTGCCATAAGATCCTTCCCTTAGGTCCCATCAACACTAGATTGCCAGAGTCCAACAGTTGCGCTTCTGAGATCACATGAGTTTGGTTCGAGAGGATAACATCCGTGGACCAAACTGTCTCATTTCGCACATTCAAGACCTGAAGATAGCCGTCTTCAGAGATTCTGATTGCCCCCCTAGAAGAATCATTCAGAGGGTTGTTCCTGTTGGCAACCCATACAACACTCTTCTTAGAAAGTTTACCATACCAAATCCCCAAATAACGGTTTGTAGAATTATTAGGGCTAAAGAACCCCATTTCGAAAACACCGTTATTGGATACTAAAGTTTCGGGATCCTTAAGGAGCTTTGTTACTGTGATTTTGTCAGAAGATGTGCTATATTGCGAAGGAAAGAGGGAGAGGAAGAGAATAGAGCAAAGACAACACATGAGGTTCAACATTGTTCTATCAAGTACACTAGGTAAAACTTGTGTTAGGATAGGAGGATGGGTATCTAACAGGAAATTATATGGAAATCAATAGGGTTTCTGTTGAGTAAAACAAATTAGTTTCCCTTGGAATTCATTCAAAACTGCATAGGTTGCATTGTTGGTGTCTGGCATTTGACATATCTTTTTCCCGTAACCTTTACTTTTTCGTTCTCTTTATGATTTGCTGCTCAAAAAGTTGGTTTTTACTACAACATAGCCAAAGAGCAATGTTAGTGAGTATAGTGACCCCAGTTGAAGACCCCCTCCCTCAGTACCAGTTTGCTACTGACATTTTCACTCGCAATATATCATTATCAGTAGTAAATTCAAAAGAATAAAGAAACGGTGTTGAATTTTCAAAAGAAGTCTCTTTTCACCTCGGTATGTGGAGTTGTTGGTAGTGAGTGATGCTTAGAAATTGAGCTAATGATGTAAAATAATGAAATGCTCATCCTTAATCTTGGATTCCTTCTTTCAAAATTTAAACCAATTAATTTAATTAGATAGACAATGACGTTGTGTTTGAATTTTTGTGATTTTGGAGGTCCATAAGGATACAGTAATGGGAGAGTATCTGTTCCCCCTCTCAACTCTATTAGTAACAATCTTCTGTTTAATTCTGTCTCCATCTTTTTATTAGCATTTGAACTCATTTTTCATTTGTACTTTACTTTATTGCTTAATTGCATTATCCCTAATAAAGTATGTAATTCTACGTGCCTTTGAGTTTGCCTTATAATGTTTTTTTTACTTTATAAAGTGTTGTAAGTAGTAAATACAAAAAAACATAAAAGAAACCTGTGGATGAAATTATTGTGTGCAGGAGATGTAGAGCTATAGAGATTGACTCTATAATTCGATTGCACATGGCTTTATAAATTAAGGGTTCTTAGATATATGTTAAATTAGTTTGGATTCTTTTGGTTTAGTTTTATTACTTGTTTTAGGCTCCCTTGAAAAAAAGTAAAAAATAAACAAGACAAAAATATTATTATGTATTTTTGCTTTGTCACTCGACGAGATGAGGATAGATAATATGAATATGTCAAAAGATATGAATGTGGCAAGTTCATTAGAGGTTTAGGCTAATGCTTTTGTCGCTTTTAACTCGTAACATAGATGGAATGCGACTCAAAAGATGATGTGGCAATTGGCAAATTCATCAAAGGTGTAGGCTAACGTTTTTGTCGCTTTTAACTCATGAGAAGATAGATGAAATGCGTCCTTAACATTATATTTGAATAACCTTTTTGAAAGGAAAGGAAGGCAAAGGAAGGGGAGAAAGGGAGATTAATATTTTCTTTCTTTATCTTTTCAATTATGAACAAATTTGTTTTGTTTAAAAATATAAAGGAGTTTGTCCTCTTCATTTCCTTCCATTTTTTTACCTCTATTCCTTCTTATATTCAACATAGATTAAGAGTGAGCCTTTTGCATTTAGTAACAAGCTTTCCAAAACTAAGCTTACTTTTGCTAGGGTACCTGATTTGTTGTTCAACATTACCATTTATGATGGTTTTGTGTATTTGTTTCTTTTGTGAGACTTCTCAGTTTTTTTATGTTTGATCAAGTAGTTCAATGCTTGTTATATATATATATATATATAAGTTTCAGTGAGAACCATCCTTATATGAGAACCATGAGAACTAATCTATTTGACAAAAAAGCGTTACTTTTCTATGACAATCTTTCGTCCAAAAGTACATCATCATCTTCAACCTATCCAGTGTATCTCGCGCATAGAAAACTATGGACAAGGTCTGGGGAGGGAAGGACGGCGGCAACTCATACCCATACAGGAGAGCGCGACCAAAAGGAGTCCCCAGACTCGAGGAAGATAAAGATATGATACTGCTACGTGAGAGATAAATACAACGCCTAAAAGAATATAAAAAATAAGTAAAAACAAAAGATTTTAAAACCAAAAATACTAATAATTATACAAGAAACGAGGGCAAAACAATAAAGCAAGAAAACCAAAAGAGACTCTAAGAAGAAAAATTGAAGTCTAGAACCTGGATAAGACGCCTTCAACTACTCTTGTCCCTAGTCAGGTCCTCAGAGAGGTTTAACACATTTTCTGTAAAAAAGTAACACATTTTTAATCAGTAAAATTGGTTCTCACAGTTCTTATATATATATATATATATATATATATATATATATATATATATATATATATATATATATATATATATATATATATATATATATATATATATATATATATATATATTGTTTGGGTTGAACCCTTTGTAGAAGTTGGGTTTTTTTCTTTATATTGATACAATATAGAGTTAGCTGTTGATCTCTTTAATTCTGAGTTGTATTTTGCTTGGTTGAATCTATGAAATTTTCCATTTTTCAATAAATTATTAATGACAATAATAATAATTAATATTATTATTGTTATTATTATTTTATATTAAAGAAAAAGTGTATTTTGTACTTCATGGATGTACTTTTACGAGGTATGCATAATGCTTAAAGTATTGTAAAATCAGTTACTACTATGTCTTTTTAGTTCAATGATGTAAAGAAAAGGCATGGACACTTTTAAACTTTTACTGTGGGTCTTAGAACTTTGTTTCTTTTGAAAAAAAGCCGAGATATGCCACTAAGGAATATTTAATATTCATCTAAAAAATACTCGTGATATGATAATATTTCTGTCTTTTATGAGTTTGTATTTTAGAACTTAAAAAACTCTTTCATATTTGAGTTTTGAGATGTAAATTTAAATGGACAGGAAGAGTATATCTTTTCGTCACCTTGGCGCCTTTGCGGCATAGGGGGCTTAGAGTCATGAATATTACTCCTCTATTAGTGAAATGAAAAAAATTTGAACCTTACAAAGATAAATAAGGAAGAAAAAATAAAAAAATATAGTATAAAATAACAATGGCATAGTCTAAACAAACCAAGATTTTCATGTGTTTGGGATACCCCTCTATAGGAATATTTTTTTACTTATGCACTCACAAAGCTTAAACTCTCTTTTTAGAGTTTAAAGTTTCTTCATACAATTTTTTATGATCAAACTTTCATTACCATGGAATGAGATGATACATATAAAAATTTACGTTACAAAAAATATTTATTTCCACTAATAAGTACCGTTAATCAAATTGGCCATTACTGTTACATGAAAAGCATTCAAAAGGCTCTCTAAAATCCTTATTTTTCTTTATGTATAAACTATCACCTTAACCTCCTATTAATTTAGACTCTCCATGTCTCCAATACCACCCAGCCAAAGCAAAAAATGCATCAGAGACGCCCCTGGACCGAACGAGCTGGCTTTACTCATTTAATTTCATTTGATATTTTGATGTCTTATTTATTTTGCATTATTTTTATTTATGATAATTCATCACCTTTTTTCTTTTTTTTTTTTAAATTTTATCCATATATTTTATTTCGATAAAAATAAAAAATAATTAAATAAACCAGTACCTTTGAGTTGTTGTGGACTTGTGGTGGTAGAATGACGGTTGGGCAGAGATATAATGTATTATTACTTTAGAGAGAGAATAATGTAATATATAGCTCCTTGAAAGCAAATGTGTCTTACTTTGCTTAATGAAAGCTAGTGTGTCCTCTACTTCTCCCGCCTCCCTAATGGGGTATATATAGAGGTTTTTTTAGGCCTTTTTTATAATTGCGATCACTTACAAGTCCAGTCCATCATTTTAAAATTGCTATTTTAATGCTTGAAATTAAATATTTTAGACCTTGAAATAGACAATTTAAATATTGTATTTGACAAACTTTAAACCATTGGAATAAACATCTTGAAATGAATCTTTTACAGTTGGATTAGGCAAGTAAAATATAAAATTAATGGTTGGAGTAGGGTTTTAAGAGTTAAAAATAGTATTTTAAGTAGTGAAATGAGTGTTTTAAGGGTTAAAGTCGATAGTTAAACAATTAAATTAAGCCTTTGGACAAGAAAATAGGCTTGGAGTAGGGTTTTATGTGTTAGATTTGGCTTTTTAAGTCTTTAACCGAGTGTTTTAAGAGTTGTATAAAGTTTTTTTATTCGTACGCGTGAGGTGGCTGCATACAAGTCTTTATGTAATTTCATCTACACAATTTATTTTCTCTTTTCATTTATTACTAAATGTCTACATCTTCTTCGAAACACTTCATTTTATTTTTGATGCTAAAGTGATGGTGGCTTTGGTCATTAGTTTACAAAAGTGTATCGACGAGTGATCTCCTAAGGTCTCCATTTGCTTTCATTGACAAAAGTTTTGAAGTTTTCATGCTTGTTCTTTGTTTTCTAGTTTTCATCAATGTCTCTCTCTTCTTTATTCGTTATTTTTTTTTGACATGAAGTAATCATTTCTTATCTTATCTCTTGCCTTTTTCCATCCTATTTCCCAACCTTTTTGCTTTCATCAATGTTTAGCTTGTGTATTTCGCTTAATACAGATGCCGAAATAGCAAGATTCCAATAATGAGAAAGAATGAGTGAAATTGAACTCACAAAAACGTACGATCTTACAATAGTAGTTGTATTACTAGCATAACGTAACATATCATATTTAATTTAGGAAAAATTTTCACTTTTGTTTATTTTCCTACAATAACATCAAGTTTTATGTGATCATGAATAATACCAATTTAGAGGGTGTTTTCTGATGATATCCCTAACATGTTAGAAAACAAACTATGGGAGATTATATGACAAAAAATGGTAAATTAGTTAGTAAACTATAGTTTGTATTATTATAGAAAAAAATCCCTTAAGTTGGTGTTATTCATAGTTGATCAAAATTTGGTATTATTGTAGGGAATGAAAGAGTGTATTATTCACGGTAATTTTCTTTTAATTTATTAATATTTTGATTAGAAATTAAACGGTTGAATTGATTTGGGCTCCAATATAAAAACTAAAATAATAACAATACTAAAGCCGTAATCTAATACTATATGAGACTTGCATCAAGTGCATATGAAATTTAAGCTGGTTCTTACCGTTTTTGTTTCATTCTTCCTGAGTTTTTAAGTGATCAAAAGTTATACTCCTAATCGTTTATTCTGTTATTTTGATACTATTAAAGGTTTTTACTTAAGTTTAGAAGTAGTGATTTGTGATTAATTTTATATTCTTTTCTTACTTTTAAGCGATATAGGGAGCATAGAAAGTGTCCATAATTTGGTGTCATGTAGTTTATTAATCTCCTTGCAAATTGCGCCTTTAAAGATGATATTTGTTATTTTCTAACATTTTTATTATTAGTATTTATGATATGATATCTATTATAAGAAACAATATACTTTACAAGATCAAACTTAATTTGAATCGATGATTTGCCGAACTAAATGATTACAAGCTGAATCGAACTAAATTGAATCGATAGTAAATCTATATGAAGGGATTCTAAACGTGAGCGAAAATAGCTATTTTGATCAAATCTTGCATGCAATTTCAAGTAACACATCATCACTCTTGAGCTATGTGTTTAATGAAAATGCAAGAATATTTTTATTATTGTGGTTGAGATAGAAGATAAAAAGCATCACACGTAGGGGGGGGGGGGGGGGGGGGGGGGATAAAGATAGCTAGCTAAATTTTTTAAAGTTGGATTTTAATTTTTGCTGTAGCAGCTTTCTTTCTTGTTAGTGGTTATACATCTTTTGCTGTTGCTTCACTACTACTTGTGGTAATTTCTTATGCAACGTTCTAATTTGAGTTGTCACAAGTGTTTTCACAGTCACAAGTTTTGGCCTTTTGGGTTATAACGGACTATAGCTTTTTAAATATACTCCCTTCTATTTATAGAGAATGTGACATTTGGATTTTACACCAAAACGAAGGAGAGGTGGGTGACTACTTAAAAGTGATTCGATAACTCTAAATTTTCATAAAGGGTATTGATATTTATGTGTTGTTGTGTTGTTGTAGTAACGGTAAAAAGGTAAAAAAGAATGACAAAAATAGAAATGAGACATTTTGAGTGAATTGACCCAATAAGAAAATGTCTCATTCTTTATGAATAGGAGGGAGTATAAATTAACACAAATTCTTGCTATAGACCGTCTATAGCATAGACGGGTAAATATAGGTCAGCCCACTTTGCAAAATAAGTAACTGATTAGTTATCAGTCTTATTTTTAAATTTAAAATCATTGAGTTGGGTTATTGGGAGAGTCATCTTTACCATAAACGGTCTCTAATGAGACCTTCTGATTAACACAAACTATAAAAATTCAGTCAGTTAAAAAATCTCTTTATTTGCAAATGTAATGTGATGTATGTATTCATCCTTTGTAAGCCCACCTAGACAAAACCCATTTTGTGTCATCGGGTAATTTAATTTTAATGATGTGAAAAATTGAACGGTGTATATTACAAATATTAACTATACGTAATTTAATGTTGTTAAAAGTTGTAATTTGAACAGTGGTGTATATAATATTACCTAGTTGAGAATATTTACTAGTTGAGAATATTTACCATTGTTTTGTTTTGCTAAATTGATTGATGTAGATGTTGATCAAGATTATGGTGTGGCCAAGCAAAGGCAAAAGTGGAGATTGAAAGTATGCTATTTTTTTTTGCCCAAAAAAAGAGAAAGTATGCTATTTTTGTAAAGTTGAAATTGATATAGTTATCTTTATATTACTTTTTTTTATGTAAAGTTGCAAATGGTATTACAATTATTGGTGTGTTAAAACGTCTACTTTGTTACATTCATACTTTGTAAATCCACTTTAAAAAATCAAATTCGTGATATTGAATAATTTAATGTTGTTAAAAATTGTAATTTAAGTTTATACTATTGTATTGTTTTGCAATTTTGATTGATATAGATATAAATGTCTATCAAAACGATGGTGTGGCTAAGTAAAGGCAAACGTGGTGCTTAGAAATTTGTTTGGTGACATTTAACTTTGTTGGCTCAAACATGCTTGTGTTAAAAGTAAGTCGGTTACACAATAACCTTTAAGTCCTTTAGGCTCTAGTGGGAAGATTGTGTAGTAAAAGTGTCCTTACTCTTTGATTTTAGTTTAGTTTTTTGTAACCGAATATTCTTACGGCGCCTTTCTGAGAGACGGTCTTAATAAGAGCCGACTCTCTAACTTATAATTGACGCATGCATTTGACTCTATTTAGAATTGGTTATTGGTGTCATAACCTATTGAAATTGGTGTTATAACATTGTAACACCCGTGAATTTCCGACCCTCTAAACGGAACCAAAACCGCAAGGAAACGGAGGAAATTCTGGTGTTACATTTAAAATAAAATAAAAAATAAAGAAAAAGAAAGAAAGGTTATATTGATTGTTTATTTTCTTTTAGTGCGTCCAATTTAAAGGTAGATGCTGCCGAAATTTCTGTACGATTTTGGTTGGAAGTTTTTCTATAATCCCCTGAATTTCCGACCCTCTAAACAGAACCAAAAACGCAAGGAAATAGAGGAAATTCAGGTGTTACAAACATATTAAAGTTGGTATTATAACCTATTAAAGTTAGTAATTGGAGTTGGTGTTATAACCTATTAAAGTTGGTATTATAACCTATTAAAGTTAGTAATTGGAGTTGGTGTTATAACCTATTAAAGTTGGTATTATAACCTATTTGGAAATACCAACTTTAATAGGTTATAATACCAACTCTAACAGGTTATAATACAACCTTCAATAGGTTATAACACCGACTCCAAATAGGATTATACAAAGCGCGTTTTTTCTGGTAGTTGTTTTTTACAGTAATAATAAGCCGACCCATTTGAGATGCTCTATTTTTGATATTCTTATGGATTGAGATATGTTTTTGTTAAGTAGTACTCTTGATGTTTTTATCTGAATGTTTCTATCTGATGTATTCATTTTTAAATTTGTATTAGGAGTTTAGTCGTTTATTGAACAATTTGCCTATATATTTTACTATCTTTTTTTGACATAAATAGCTTTAATTATCTTAGTTTTAGCATTTCAACATAATGGTTCATGTTACGCTATCATAATACTTATCGAGGTCAATAAGCACTATAAGCAAATATTTCTTTCTTTTTATACTTCTCCATCAACCTCATCAGGATGTGAATAATTATAGTTGTGAATGGTCTTGGCATAAACCCATATTGATTTTATTTGATAATTGTTTCTCGTCTGAATCTTCTCTCTAATTTAAAATTAAATATGAGAATTTTAAAACAAAGTACAATGTAATAAACCTTTTATTATAAGTATACAAAAAAAAATTGTTGTGAGGGATCGTCTTTTAAAAGAGACGATTTTAATTGGGCCGACCCATTAAATCTTTTTAATACAAAAATGGAAAATATAGTTTAATTGCACGCTTATGTACTAGGATTTTATAATACCTAGGGGGTGTTTGGCATATGGGAATGGAACTTTGTGAGACTTTATAGAATTTGAAGATAAAAAGTGTTATTCCTTATTTGTTATGTTAGATGAGACTTTATACGTGAGAAGAATTTGTTTAGGAAAACTAAAGAAAAAACAGCAAATGAAAGTCTCACCCCTAAATATCACCCTTACCCCAAGACATTTATCATGGGGACTTTTTTATTTTTAGTCCCATTCCTATCCCCATTCCCTTCGGACAAACAAAAAAAACTTTATTTTGGAACAAAGTCCCATTCTCTCCCTTAAATCCCTCATGCCAAACACCCCCTAAAGTAGATATTTAGGATACGTAAACTAGGAATTTGCATTATGTCAAGTAAGTGTTATGTGCTGTAAGGATTTACGCTATTTGACGTAAGAGTTTAAGTTATAGTATGATGTAAATATTTAGATTATTTAATCGTTTACATGATGTAGAGGTTTTAGTAGTCAAAGTGAGACATATTGGGCAATAACGTAGCCTAAATTTAGACAATAAGCTTAAATGAATTGGGCCTGATAGACGTTTCCCAGAAAACGGACTCTCCACGGCCGAGACTAGCTGATATTGTTTATTTTTCTCGTGCTTGAACGCTTTGCTTATTTTTCTCAAAAATGGCGGCAAAGTTCTGTCGTTGATAACCTAAGTCTTACAATGGTGATTTGCATCACTTCTTGTTTCCCTCTTTGTGTTTTCTCGTCAGGTTATTCCCTAAACTAATCTTTTCGATTGATTTCATTCTGCTGAATATTCTATTGGATGTTCTGTTGTGCGACCTCTAACTTGACAAATGCGCAAAAATTTACAAACTTATTTTTATTACTATATTCTATAATTCTAATTTTCAGGTTAATTTGAAAATTTTTGGTGATCTTTGTAATTGTTGCCAATCAATGATGTTAATGATTCCTTATCTTTCTGCAAATGTGGTGTTGTACAGTTGAGAAAAATCTACTTAAATTAAAGATACAAAATTAGTGTTTTTGAGTTCATCAATTAGGGATACGAGTGCTACCATTGTTTATTGTTGAAGAAAATATTATAAAGTAATAATGCTACAAGTTACAACAAGAATCTGTTTGTAACCTCATCTAAATACAGCAAACAAACTTGAGATATGATTGAAGTTTGTTTATGTCACTTAATACAATCGGAAGCATTAGAAATTATAGGCGTTTATACGACTTTTATTTTGTGTTATTTCTCCCACAACGATATTGGGGAATTGAGTGAAATACGCAAAGAGATACAAATAATCTCTCAACAGTCTTAGTACTTACAATTTAGACTATATGAACATGTGTTTGAATGAATTAATGAAAACCAAAAAATATAACAAGAGGTTGCAAATGTCTTATTACTTTGTGTTAGAGAGAATTTAAAGAGTTTATTAAACCTTTATGGTCTTGGATTTTGAAGATTTGTGATATCTATAACAAGAACGGGCATAACTTTTGAGCTGTTTGGCCCATCTCTAGAATTATTACGCACAATAATTCTATTTTTACCCACCTTAAAATCTCTTCTTCGAAGTGTGTAGCGAAAATTGTAATCGATGAAATTACGTTGTCTTCTTCTATGATTTCTAGGCTTGAAATTATTATTTGAAGTTTGAAGAATCATTAGACACCTAGAAACTTGGAACTTATTGAAGGCGAATGTTCTAGTGACCTTATCAATATTTCAGTGCTTGTAGGCACTCCTATGACTGTTTGTGTATTCCTATCTTTCCCCAAAAGCTCTCACACTGGGAGATGAAATGAGGCAAAATCATAGGAAAGGAGGGAGTAGCTCTTAGGAGGCAGGACGTGATGAACGAAAGTTAAGAGGTGGAACCATGAAAGTTCAAACTAAGAAATTTCAGAATAGACTTTTTTACGATGGGTATTCATCACCAAAGTCGATGGTATTTGGTTTCCATTGCTAGGGTTCTTTGGATTTTGATTGTGATTTGGGATCATATTGCAAAATATCATCCGTATCATCATATTGCTATCGTATTATGAAGATTCTTGAGCTTATTGTAACGGCAAAAATATATCCGAGACAGTCATAAAACACGTTAATTGCGAATGACTGTAATAGAAATTGCATTTTTGCACTTTGTTTGGCATTGAAACAAGAAGGCTGCATAGTGTGTTGACCCTAAGAAGCTGATACCATGGATTGAAGACACCGTGTTCTTGAGGCCATTAATTTTAATTGCTTAATATACATATGTTTATTTATTTTACGAGTTCTTACGCTTGATGGGTTGATGTAATATATAACTTTCTCATTTTATAGAAAAAGTATTTTTGGGCCTTGCAGAGTTGCACTTTGTAACAGTAATAGTTGTTCGAACAAGTGAAAATAACACGTTTGTTGAATGAATCACTAAGTGCAGGATTTTAGCCTCGCTTACCAAGTAGAATAGCCTTTAAATCTTTCTTTTAATGAAGTGTTTTAAGGCTTACGACAACGCTCATTTATCTTTTTCATGCTTCTCTTTGGAGATTCATTAAGTTTTTGATGAAGTCGTAAATTTCTTCTTTTAATTCTCCTAAAGAAACACACCACTATTGAAATTGAAGGCTAGGACAGTAGGACTGTAAACTAAGACTTAAAGCGTACTGATAAACAATTGTTTATAACTTCATTCAGGGTTCAGCTCTTACATCAGAATTTGTGGAGAATGTTAGTTTGTCAAAATCTAATTTATCCCGAATAAGCCACAAGCGGTAATTGAACCATTATGAACCTGGTTTAACTTGTAATTTTCAACTCATAGACCTAGTTTTGACCTTGCTGTCTGATAACAGACACTTCTAATGCATCTAAGAAGATTAGACGGGGATAATCATTTGAAAGAAAAAGCTGTGGAGTGAGGGAGTATGAGAGCTGATACACAACATGCTGTTTGTAGGAAGAATCATCCATTCTCATTTTACTTAAAACTGTACCAGCTCTTCATGTCTTCTTTACCTATTCTTACAACTCAAATCCTGTTGGAAAGCTACTCAAATCCTACGGGGAAGTGGCTCAGGAATCCTGCCAGAACAATTATGTTTGTTTTTGGGCCTAAACTCCTGTTGCATTTTTTTTAAATTTTTTTTTCCATCTGTAAATGTGGTGGTGGGAATTAAATTTAACTACAATGGCTGAAATGTTTTTGTTCACTGACTCATCAGAGGCTGAGTCTTATCTTTCATTAAGACAAGAACAAAACGTGAAAAATGAATAGAAAATATATTGTACAAACAATAACTTATATCAAGGACAATGTTGTGTAGCCTCTTACTTGAAAGTTACTGTTCATGGAAGGATATTGATTTCTAATTAATATTTGCTATCAACCTAGAGTTCCTCTCTTATTACACCCTTCCTCTACTTGTTTGCCTCTTCACTTTATTAAGACTAATGTATGGTTGAGGTAAGTGGGATGAGGGAAAAGTAAGGAACTAGTAGAGTAGCTTGGTTAAATTTGGCAAAAAATTGAATGGGGTGATGCAAGTAGAAAAATAGGGACTACCCAAAAAACAAAGAGAAACAAAAGGAGAACTTGTGAAAAGAATAACTGATACTATAAAAACCAAAATTTGGACCACTAGTTTCTATCAATAACCTTGTTATTGACTAAGCAGCTTTTATATGGTGCTAACTTTAACAAGGATGATGTAAAAGTCTTTGATCTGATAACAAATATGGTAAGCTAAATTCAAAGGGTGAGAACATGGACATGTCTACTTATTCATCCAGAATTAATACATTGAAGGTCATTTTATTCTCTTTTAGGACATACATTATCTGGAAGTCAAAGTTGTGATAGTAACATAATTTGTGGAAGAAGTTTGTTCAGTGAACTGAGATGACCCTGTATCAGATGATATATGGCGTTGAGCAAACATTACTGGTGGTTTTGGCTTTGGAAGATCCATAATATCTCTCACAAGCATGGAGATGATTGTTGAAATATTTGGCCTGTCTTTGGCAAATTCTTGCACACACAATAGCCCCACATTCATGCACCTTATTATTTCACCTTGGAAGCTTGTACTAGAAATCGATGGATCGATTAGAGAGATGATATTGTTCTCGTTCCACAATTTCCAAGCCTGTAATTGTCAGTTCAGCAATAATTAGTAGCAAGTAGCTTAAGTATGAAGTTTGAACCATAAGTAGGATTAACTTACGTATCCTAACAGACCCAGGGATTCCTCCTGATACCAAAAGTTGTTATTCTTTTGTCCACTTAATATCTCAATCAGCAATACTCCGAGACTGAAAACATCTGATTTTTCAGAAAAGTGGCCTTCCATTGCATACTCCGGAGACATGTAACCACTTTATTGATAATTCAAAAATGTTAGAATAAAAAATTTGATTCTTGTATGTGTTTATTATATTAAGAGTGAAATGCAGGATACTTACTATGTTCCAACTACCCTCTCTGTACAAGCTTGATCCTGGTTGTTTCCGAAAATTCTAGCCATACCAAAGTCTGATATTTTTGGATTGAGGTCTTTATCTAGCAAAATATTGCTTGCTTTGAGGTCTCTATGAATAATCTTTAGTCTTGAATCTCTGTGCAGGTAAAGTAGGCCTCGACATATCCCTTCAATGATGTTGTAGCGTTTCTGCCAGTCTAAACGCTCACGTTTCTCTGGATCTTTTTAAGGTAAACCATTCAGAAATGAAACAAAATTAAGTATCAGTATGACAAATCAAATCATGTATATATTTTAGCAAAATTTTCTCCATTTCCACATTGAAAGCCCGTATATGAAGTACTCGTTATCAATCTAGTGAAAGGGACAAGGTGTTGAATTATTGTTTACAGAAATACCTACCAAATAGAAATGCGTCCAAACTTTTATTTGGCAAGTACTCGTATATCAGCATTTTCTCTTCTCCTTCAACACAGCATCCCAGCAATTTGACTAGATTTCGGTGTTGAAGTTTTGAAATCAGTGCAACTTCATTCATGAACTCCTCTGTGCCTTGTCCAGATGCTTTTGATAGTCTTTTAACTGCTATATCTTGTCCATCTTTCAGCTTTCCCTGTAATAGACAGGACATCACTTTAAACATATTTGCTCTATAATGTGGTCAGTTACTATGTGAAGAACTCCTTACTTTGTATACTTGACCAAATCCACCAGCTCCAAGTAAATTACTCTCACTGAAGCCGTCTGTTGCTTCAACCAGCTTTTCAAATTTCAATATTTGCAAGTCATCAATTTTGACATTGCTTTTGTCTCCTATTCCAAATGCATCTTCTGTTGCCCGTTGCTTTCCAGATTTTGTGAGTGGTAGAGGTGGCACTTCATCCTTGGGCCGAGATCTCCTGCATAGGAACCTCCATAGCAGCCATATGATGGCAGCAACTACCACTGTTCCACAAATAACACTCACTATGATGATTGTCTTGATTTTTTTATTGTCATCTGCATAACCCAAGAAACTAACCATTATTATGAAAGTTTCACGATTTCTTTTTTCAATGCAAAATCAGAGACGTTATAATACACTTAAAAACCAGGTATGGATCCCTTTATTTAATCATCTACTTTTTCGGAAAAATTGTTTAGTCGGGAGATCCAGAGATAAGCACTTTTTTTTGGGAAGTGGTCATTGAAGCCGAAAACAGGACAAAGTACAACCACAAGTGTAAATAAATTCAGTAATATCAAAAAGTTGAACTTACCTAATTCGGATTGTGGCAGACGGAGGTAGAGGTCAACTCCTCCAGGGGAAAGGTCTGCTACATCGATCAAATTTCTGCTCCATGTCAAGCATGTGATTTGAGTATCATATGCATAAGCCAGGCATGAGCAATTTGCTAAGCATGCACTTCTGCATTGATCTAAGTTCAATCCCGCATTCAACTCAGCATTTTCTGGAACTTTCATCATTTGTAATCTCAGAAACCCATCTTGTCCTCCACCAGCTTGACCACATTGTAGTTGCTTTCTTCTTTTACACCCGCTTGTCCAATTTCCACGCCTCCATTCCTCCTTGTTTTTTGGCTCAAATCCTTTCAAGCAGCTGCACATTGGTTTAGTCTGTGGATTGCAATTCCCAAATTCTCCACACTTCCCATAAGTGTCACATTCTTTTTCTGGGGCATGCCATGAGACCTCCCAGTTCTTATTGCTACTATCCCACCATCTTTGAGCTATTATACCTTTATGAGTTAATACATAATGCGACAACAAAGTCTGATTCGCACCAGCAAAAATCAGGGAAAGCATCCCTCCAACTTCTCGCTGTGTGAATGACCCAGTATTGACCAAGATATTACCATAGCCAGTATTATGGTATCTTGTCCCTATAAAAATGTTGCCATTCCATGGGCCGCTTCGCCAGTATATCTGATCTCCATCATAGATAATAATCTGGAAAAGGCCTAAAGAATTAGTGCCTATGGAGAATCTTCCTTCTGATGGGTCTGAAGGGCCTCTCCAAGCTTGTAGGACCTGTCTCAAATCTGAATTTGGTGTGAGAGTAAACCTCATATTAGGTAACACAGAGTCTGTTGGATGCTCAAAACTCTGCCATATGAGTGTCCCATTTTCACGAGTCGCATTGGATGAAAATCCTTGGACAACAAGGTCCCCATAATCCAAAAGCCTAGCCACTGAGAAATTTGCTCCTGGATGAGTGACATTCGATGACCAAAGTGTTTCATTTCGCGCGTTAGAAACTTGAAGATTCCCATCAACAGATAACTTTAGCACACCAGAAGAATCAGCAAGGGGTTTGTTCCTATTAGCTACCCATATGACCTCCTTTGCAGTAGGGTGAGTATACCAGATGCCGACATAGCGGTTTGAACTGTTGGGGAAGCTGAAAAATCCTAGTGTGAAAAGGCTATTATTGGAGACTATTGTTTGTGGGTCTTTTAGGAACTGAGTGGGTGTGATTATATCTATGGCAGAGCAGTACTGTAAACAAAGTGGAAATATGTAAAGAAGTAATGCAAAAACTGGAAACATTTTTGTAGACGTTTGAGATTACCAGATATCTGTTAGTTGTGTACTATTTTCATCAGTGAGCTTTGGTTATGGCTAACTTTTTCAATATCTTATTAATTGTGAGGAATTGAGGATGGTTGAGGAGGATATGTCTATTGGTTGGCTTCACTGGTCTAAGGTTTAATTACTAAATATATTATTGAAGTACGTATGGAAATGGTCTGGTAGGGCTAACTTACTTTTGGGGCGTTGACGTGAAAACGCGTAGTCCTTGCTATTGACCAAGGTTTTGCCTCTTTTTCCTAGTAGCTGAATTGCTGACAATTATTATTTATTAATGGAAAACACCAATTAGTGGTTCTCAAAAGTTTACTAAAACAAAATGGTTGACTAGATAAGGACCCTACTCTTTGTATTTTAATGTAGTTCTTGTTGACGAATTGTGCCCACTCTAAACTCTAAAGTTTAAGCTAATTCAACAATCTCATAGATATGAATGACTGGCAGAGGAAATACATACAAATGCTAATTGAAATTTATCCTCTTAGGTATAAACTAGTATTTCATTAAAGATAAGACTGAATAATAAAGTATAATCTTTGTGAGCAATGGTCTTTCACGTTGATGTATTTTGATTTATATAGTTATAGTGGCGGATACAGGGTTCGGAGTTCCAGGGGCACCAATTAATCGACAAAATTTTGGCAGTTTCGGTTGTAAAATTAACAACTATCTTATTCACTTACTAAAATTTTAAATATGATATACCATAAAAGGTAATAATAGGGTAATTCTTTGTAAGCCGTTCTACCTTCGGAGAGATTAGTTAATTAACAAATCAAATCTCTTTCTTTGCTTTTCCTTTTATTCTTCCATCCAAGCCAAGTATAAATACAGAATCTTTGCTTGCTGTTTTTTTATTGGTTGGTTTAGTTCATTATTCGTACTCATGTGATTATTGAATAAACGTGGACGCATTTTTTATTGTCTTGACTTGATTTGTCAATATTATACAACTTGGAATGACTTGGAAATATATGATACTAGACTAGTAGTGACATGTGAAAGGAGAAGATATGCCGTAAACTTAATAGGATTTGGTTGAAGATAAGATCTTAGTAAATAACGGTTATTTATGAGGTTAGTAAATCACCGTTATGTGGTAGGATGCGATAGAGCGAGAATTTTGTTATTTTAACTTATCTTTTTAAGTTTTGTTTATTTTAATATTATTATTTTTGTCTTTTTATAGTAATTTACATATCACAGTTATTGATCAGAAAATATTGTTTAGTGGATTAGAAAAATTTAAAAGTTGACTTTTGACAGAAGGTTGTCTAACTGTGTGGTAGGGTGCTGTCAGCATCTACGAATTTATTCCACTTCATTATAAACTGATTGGCTAGCTTACTTTTCTCCATCTGTAGGAATAAAGTATTTTAAGGAATTTTGTTAGTGGTATTTTTCTACTCCTTCCTATCAATGCTAAATGTCTCATTTTGTTTTCCATGCTTATCAATGTAATAGTTTTTTTAATGCAATATCTCTAACTATGGATGATTAAAAATTGTAAAAAGTTGATATTAATAAAATTTACATTGAGACGAATCATATAAGATTTTACTTGACGATATTTAAACTTATAGATTATCATTAAAATATAAATTCTAATTCATTAGTAAAAAGTTGTAAAAAAATTGCAAATATGAGACATTTGAAGTGAATAGAAAGGAGTATGTAAGAATATCAAAGAAAGAAAATGGGAGTACATTGTCAATTAACTAATTCTATCTTTGGATTACCATTTGTTAATTAACCTTTGCCCTTGTTAGCTTTTAGCATATTATATGCTGATAGCAAATTGAGGGAAAATGTTAGATTATTAAAGATATGTTGACAGCAAAAAATAAAAGTTGAATTTTTAAAAAATAATTCAAAGATGAGATTATTCATAGCGGATGGCTAAACGGTTGAATTATTAACGTTAATTTTCCTAAATAATATAATGATACAAATTTCTAATAAAAATTTTCATAAAACCTGCACGTCATTCTCTTGGCTAAGAAACTATCTTTAAGTATGTGTTTTTTTCACAATTTTTTTTCATCACCTAATATTTGTATGACCCTTAGAATGATAATGATTGTTAATGAATTTGAGAAGAAATTTTTTTTAAAGTTACATTTTTAAGAACATAAACATAGATACATTTTTAGCTAAGTTTTATTAAAAGTTCATTAACATTGTTATTTTTAACACCATGTATCATACGGGTTGAAAGTACTTTTGGAGATTAGGAAAAAAAATCCAAGAAAGGTTTATTTATTGAGAACTTGTAACTTTTATTTCTATTAATGTATTTTTTGTGTAATCTGAATGAGAAGTCGTAAATAAATGGCCAATCTTGTTAATGATTTCATTAACCAGAGATTTATACAAATTTCTAGATAAATTATGTTGATTGCTAATAATGGTATTGCCCCCCAAAAGATAAAAGATAAGTGTTGTTCGAATACTTATTATAAATAATGGCCGTTAACACATTTTCTCATTTTAGAAATAATGTGGAATTTTTCTTGTACAGATGTCCAAAAGTTCATTCATTTGTTATAAATTGTAGTATGTTTTTGTCATAGGATTTGTAAACCCTTGAGAAAGGAAATGTACAATGGTATTAAAGACTTTTGACTTGGAACCTAATGTTTTCTGGCTGCAGCGTTGAGTACAAGATACCAACATACTGCCTTTGGAGTTTACCAGGCAAAAACTGTGCTTTGTTAGTCAAGAAAGTAACACTGGAGACCTTGTTGAATTACATGCTTGTACAAGAAGTTTTGAAGTCAAGTTGTCAGTATTCCGATGTTGAGATCTTGTTACCGGTGAAGCAATGTGTTAGCAGTCGATTTAGGAGCTGAAGGTTTCTTTTTGATCCTATTTGCTGCAAATCGAGATTTACGAGGAAAGTTAATGTTTTGAATCCTGGTATGTATTTCCTGGAACTTTTTTCCTGTAGAAATTTCATGCATCCACTCAACTATGCTTTTCCTTGTTTATAGTATGGATTATTTCGGACATGATTAGTAAGTTTGAGACTGAAACAAACATGTCTGATTAGTTCCCTTGTATATTTTCTGATGAAGTGTGTAACTAGTGAATGCGTGTATATTGAATGCATTTCGATGGTTAGAACTTTAAATTAAGATGGTTTAAATGCTACTCATTGCCTAACTAAAACGCATGTTTGTAACTTCTGTATCATAGTTTCTTGGTATGCATTACGTTATGGTGCATGGGGCGGGAATGAGATGTGGGGCTATGTTTATGGTGACTTCTAGAACAATGACGTAACAAATTCTGTGTCATTCGAGTACAACGTAACAGCTGCACCGGCAGCTTCGCTGTGTGGCTGGTTATCTGAGCCACTAAATTGCCGAGCAGATGGCAGCAACATACAAAGCAACTCAGCACAACAAAGCAACATTGCTGCAATTAGCCCATCATATCACTATAGCAGCATAGTACCAATCAATGTTGCATAAGCATTGATGTTCATCATACATAGCGTACAGTCCCTCATATAAATGCTCAAGCCTTTATATCAACATAAAACAAAGAGTGATTGAACGAGTGATAACTCAACATTTCCCTGATAAAAATTCCATGCTTATATCTCGGATGTCAACCTCTATGTTGATAATTTCTTTGGGTACTATGTCCAAAAAGTAGTCTATTTTGCCAGAATTCCGAATTACTTGGATATCTCACCTATATTTTTCATTCTCTTTTTGTTCACATTTTTTCTTTTCCTCTTTGATAGGGGCTTCTGGGTTTAGAATATATTTAGTGGTGATGCCTTTAAAGAGAGTACCCGCCTCAGTCATGTTAGTATTGTACCATAGGATATTCTGATATTTTTTTGCACATGATATAAAGTGCATTCAGGAATTTGTTAATAAATAGATTAATTGTTATGAACTATTATGAGACATGACTGAAACAGGGAGTTATGGACTAATAAGTAAGAAGTCTGGAAATCATATTGACTTGCTCATTCTGAAATCTGAAAGCAAAGGTTCAATTACTGCACACACAACTCTAAAGTACACAAAATATACGACAAAGATTAGATTTTTGTTGGAGGAAGCATACATGGTATTAGTTTTTGGGCTACCTTATGTCATAATACGTTCATGAAATTTGTCATGTGATGCATCTTCATACAAGTCCAATGTTTTGTAAAGACAGTTATAACATGTGTAGGATTGACTCCTATACTGTGGTACCTCAATTATGTCTCTTGAGTTTATTTCTTCTTGGAATGTATGATGTATGCTAGTCGTCCATGGACTTTCCTCTTTAGTGGATGGACTTATTCTAATTAACTTATCTTATTTCTATCGTCTATTGTCTGAGAGTCTGCGTGATTGGTTAATACCATGCAGTGCAGTCTTCATACTTTTTACCCAATATGGTGATGGCTTCTTTTTTTGTAACATACTCTACAATTGCAATTACTTTTTTCCATTCTGCCACGCGATTTCGCTGAGGGTTACCTGTAATGTGATCTCTTATCTGTATTGGTCGCTAAAAATGTGGAGGGTTCTTTTAAAAGAATTTCCAGTTCAATTTGTATGATTTCAGACATTGAATTGACTATCAAGCTCATTTTTAACCTTCATCTGGAACCCTTTGAAATCATTTAATGCTTTCTAGATTCTTCCTTCATACAGAAAATATTTCTAAAGAAGTTATTAATACAGGTAATTATGTGCATGTACCCTGATGTAAATGACAGCTTGTATGGTCTAGATAACATCTTCATAAAGGTTGATACTAACGGGCAGTTATAGTTGTCATAGTGACATTATTCATAGAGGACGTACGTTCTGTGACATGAGATGACCCATTATCAGCAGATAATTGGCGTATTGTAAAGGCTGGTTGTTTGGGACTGGGAAGATCCATAGTATCTCCAACTAGCATGGACATAACAACTGAAGTATTGGGCCTGTCTTTGGCATTTTCTTGCACACACAGTAGTCCCACACGTATACACCTTATAATGTCACCTTGGAAGCTCGTACCAGCCATCGATGGATCAATTAACGAAACAATATTATCCTCGTTCCACAATTTCCAGGCCTGTTATCATCATTTCACCAATAAATTGTTTCTTAAATACTAGAAAGTAACTTACATTCAAAGTTTGAACTTTGTTTAGGATTAACTTACATATCCCAAGAGACCCAGAGATTCCTGGTACGAGAACTTGTTAATCTTTTCTCCGCTTACTATCTCAATTAGCAACACCCCGAGGCTAAAGACATCTGATTTTTCTGAGAAGTGGCCTTCCATTGCATACTCTGGAGCCATGTAGCCACTGTAGTGTTGATTGGAAGTGTTGTTTTTACGTGAGCAAAGATCATTACTCATATTCTTATTTAGCTTAACATATATGAGATTGAAGTGCAGTGTACTTACTATGTTCCGACAACCCTTTGAGTACGAGCTTTATCTTGGTTGCTTTCGAAAATTCTAGCCATGCCAAAGTCTGAAATTTTTGGATTGAGGTCTTTATCTAGTAAAATATTGCTTAGTTTGAGGTCTCTGTGGATAATTTTGAATCTGGAATCTCTGTGAAGGTAAAGTAGGCCTCGACATATCCCTTCAATGATCATGAAGCGTTTTTGCCAGTCTAATTGGTCACGCTTTTCTGGATATGCACAATTGAAATCAATGAAGAACAGCGGAGCGTAAGCATAACACCTTATATTTGATTATAATTTTCAACAAAAAGTTTAATCAATATACTCCTTAAAAGTGCTTCAATACTGATTAGAATAATTAAATGTACCAACCCAATAGCAATGCATCCAAGCTTTTATTAGGCAAGTACTCATAGATCAACATCCTCTCTTCTCTTTCTACACAACATCCAAGCAGTTTGACTAGATTCCGGTGTTGAAGTTTCGAAATCAGTTCAACTTCATTCATAAACTCTTCTGTGCCTTGTCTGGATGCTTTGGATAGTCGTTTAACTGCAATTTCTTGTCCATCTTCCAGTTTTCCCTGTAATGCAGCAGAATATTACTATTATTAGTTGTATTTTATGGACTAATATAAGTTCAGCGAATAACTCTTTACCTTGTATACTTGGCCAAATCCTCCAGATCCAAGCAAGTTACTTTCATGGAAGTTGTCTGTTGCTTCGACAAGCTTGTCAAATTTTATCATTTTCAAGTCATCGATTGTGACTTTGCTTTTTTCTCCGAAATGAAGCCTGCCTGGTGAGGCCTTTTCATTCCCATATATTTTGGGTGCTTTAGGCAGCACACCTTTTGCCCGAGATCTCCAGCATAAAAACCTCCATACGAACCAAATGATGATAGCAACTACAACTGTTGCTAAAATTACGCTCACAACAATTGTTGTCTTGAATTTTTTACTTCCATCTGCCAAAACCAGAAGAAATTATTCACTTGTTAAAACTCTTTACCTTTACATTTTAATTGGCAAGATTAGTGGATGCTCTTAGTCATTAAGAAATAGGTGTGAATTTCATCTCCTACGACAATACTCAACTACCCCAATTGTATTAAGTAGCTCCTACTTGTGCTCCCCTTGGGTGCGGTTTGGTGGATAGCATGTATGTAACCTTACCCTTTGTGATAAGAGGTTGTTTTCGATTGATCAAATTCTTGATAGCATATATTATATAGAACATCTGATAGATAAGAAGACATGATTTAATGAGCCATTTTATTGTAGCCAATCCATTATAATTTGAAACCAAAGAAGTATAAGACTATTAAGTTTTTAGCCCATTAGAAAGAGACAAGAATTGCATCTTCTAGTCTTGCAAATTCCAAACTACAATCAAAAATTTTCTGGAAAGAGCTACAAAAAAGCATTTTTTGTTTGGAATAATTTGACTTGATATTTAGAGCGTGAAATTAAGTTCTCTACTTACTTAGCTCTGACTGCGCTAGTCTGAGGTAGAGATCAATCCCGCCAGGAGAAACGTCCGATACATCGATCATATTTTTGCTCCATGTCATACATTTGATTTGAATGTCCCATGAGTAGGCCAAACACGAGCAATTTGTTACGCATGTACTTCTGCATTGATCTACGTTCAAGCCCTCTATTAACTCTGCGTTTTCTGGCACTTTCATCATCTGCAATCTCAGAAAGCCATCTTGTCCTCCGCCAGCTTTACCACATTGCAATGGCTTTCGTCTTTTACACCCACTTGTCCAATTTCCGTTCCTCCATTCCTCCATGTTCTTTGGCTCAAAACCTTTCAAGCAACTGCAAATGGGTTCACTCTTTGGATTGCAAAGTCCAAAATCCCCACACTTCCCATAAATATCACATTCATTTTCTGGGGCATGCCATGAAACTTTCCAGTTCTTATTGCTATCGTCCCACCATCTTTGTGCTATTATTCCTTGATAAGTTAATACATAATGTGACAACAAAGTCTCATTGGCACTGGCATAAATCAGGCCAAGTGACCCTCCAACTTCTTCCTGAGTGAATGATCCTGTAATCATCATATAACCACTGCCAGAAAAATGGTATCTGGTCCCAATGAAAATATTTCCGTTCCAAGGACCAGTTCGCCAGTGCGGCCGATCACCGTCATAGATAATAATCTGAGAGATGCCTAAAACATTAGTAGCACCTATTGAAAATCTTCCTTTTGATGGGTTTGAAGGGCTTCTCCAAGCTCGCACCTTCCTTAAATTGGAATATGGAGCAAAACGGAAGCTCATTTTCGGCATAATAGAGTCTGTGGGATTCTGAAAACTTTCCCATAGGATTGTTCCATTTTCATGTGTTCCATTGGATGAGAATCCTTGGATTACCAGGTTCCCGGAATCCAAAAGTTGAGCTGCTAGGAAGTTTGTAGCATTTTGAGTTACATTTGATGACCAAAGTATCTCATTTCTTGCATTAGATACTTGGAGGTTCCCATCTACTGATAATTTAAGCACACCAGAAGAATCAGTGAGGGGGCTGTTCCTGTTAGCTACCCATATGACTTCCTTTTCCGAAGGGTGATTGTACCAGATGCCCACATAACGGTTTGTTGTGTTAGGAATGCTGAAAAATCCTAGTGTAAATCGGGTATTGTTTGAGACTATTGCTTCTGGGTCTTTGAGATACTGTGTGTGTATTATTGTATCTATAGTATAGCAGAGTTTTAAGCAAAATGGAAATATGTAAAGAAGAAATGCATATACAGGAAGTATCATTATGTCAAATTTTAAAAATTAATTTTTTTTGGAGTCAAATTTGAATCATAAATTTGGCTTGACGTCATTATGAAATATTATTCATGGTTAGCTCTTTTAATATTAAAATTAGATATGATTGGAATTTGGAAGTTATGGTTGCTAATCTTTCTTTTTGCTTCACGCCTCTACTGGTCTTAGGTGCACTAATAGCTATTAATGGTTGAATTTGGAAACTGTTGATTTGATTTTTGTTGGGGTCACCATTTACGGATAATGGACCTGGATTATGACTTGTCTTGAGGGTTTTTAATGGTTGATATGATCATTTTTTCTTTTTCGGTTTTTTAAAAATAATTTTTCCTATGAGTATTTACCTTTCTTATAGATAGTATTTAATTACTCTTTTGTACCTAAGACTTTTTGTCTGATGAAGGCAAAATTGCTTACTTGCTCTATTAAGAATATATTGTATTTTGGAGGGACAAAGTTTGTGGTAGGAGATCAAGATCGAGAAAACATTTGCGATAACCTACTATTTTAAGCAATGGAGCAAATTCTTGGGGATAGAATGAGTATTTAAATTGGAATCAAGTTGAGATTATAGTAATAATGGTTATTCTTTTCCATAATAGGAAACATTTTGTAATTAGTGAAACTTTGAATTTGCTATATGCAAAGCTGCATTCCTATGGGATCTGTTGTCTTACCCTAATCACCGAAGTTGGAGAACACTTGTATTAAAGGATTATTACTGAAGAAAAGCACCTCTTTTGTAAGGAATTAGATGTCCAACTCAATCCTTTCATTTTTAAGCACCTGTACTTGGAAAACATGTGCCAATCATGAGCTCCTTTAACCTCAAATGTGATATTAAATATTGTCCGCTTCACCGTATCATGACTGTAGGGTAAAGTTTTTTTAGCTTACTATGACAAAAATATTGGTCGAGAAACTACAAAATCATCCGTGTTGACCACAAAAGACCGTGGCTGAAACTATATTTTTTTCAATATCACATTTGAGGTTAAGTGGTTAACCACTTTTGAAGAGTCGGATACCGTTCTGATATGAAGTTGTCATTCCCTTGCCTTCCTGCTGCAGTGTCTATTCCTATACCCTGATAAAAAGTTATCCAACCTGTTTGTGCCTGACACAGTTCTTTTAATGCTTTTCATGCACCATCCATTATGAAATGTGAAGGGATTCAACTAAATCTAACAAAATAATTCTTATACAACGACATTTCATTATCCCATTATGACTTAAGCAATTCCTGCCTACGTGATGTTGTACTTGTACGGTTTCAGATGTACAATAAATGGCTAAATATCACTCCTGTTTCCATAAGTTTCGCATAATTTATGGGTTAATCCGTTCCCTTGATTTTGAATCATTTTTATTTTATAATTTATGATTTGATCTGTTCCCTTGATTTTGAACCATTTTGGATATGGTATCACATTCTTCTTTAAACCTCTTTCTCTTTTTTCATCTACCCACATATTTCTATTATGGTGTGTTAAACTCATAGGGATGGATGGAGTAAATGCCATTCATCAAGCTGCATTCTCTGGTCCTTAGTTTGACATTTGATGAAAAGTGAATATGGGTCTTTTTATCATCCACAAAAATTATTAAGTGACTAATGAAAAAAATTTAATTAAAGGATGTGACCTGTCTGCAGTGATCGTGGGATTATTTGTTCTGTCAGAATTAGAAGATCTTACTTAAAGGTGGGCGGGGCCATGATCAAGTTTTGTCAGCATTAGATGATTTCAATAAATTATGTGAATTGGAATTTTCTTAAAATTTTGATTTGTTTGAATCTTGATTACAACCTTGTATTCATAGATAGCATTAGTAATTAGAACTAGAAAGATGCTTGTTAGAATTTACTACTTCCACTCCTCTAAATTTTCTAGAAATATATTATTATTAACCGACCTGTTCTAATTATTTGCTATATTTTCATCTCGAAAATAGCCCGATATTTAACATTAATTTTCACCTATACATTGAATTCCCAAATATTGCAAAATAAAGTGTTAATAACACAAAAATTGAATTTATTACATTTCACTATTTAAAAAAATTATCCTTAAATCACAACTCACAAGTCCTTTAGATTGTGTTCTTTCTCGCCTACAGTTTCCTTTGGTTTTGATATGGTCTATAATCTATGTAGTAAGCATCTTTAAAACAAGTGATCATAGCCACACATGAAGTTGCTAGTGGTGTTCATCTGGGTCATTGGGTCAATTTTGGGTTTAGTGTTTCGGGTCGGTTTAAAATCGGGTTTTTCTTTACATTAATTTTTACATAATGTAAAATTTATTTTAAAATCGGGCCAAAGTCGAATAAGATTATTTAATCGGGTAAATATTAAGTCCTCAGGTATGTTTTTATTTTTGAACACCTTTTACAAATTGCAAGGGCAACTGATAATAGTAGGCCAGGCCCCATCAGTAAACGAAGTTTGGAGGAGGTCTGTGTCCATCCAATATCAAAATTAATGGTTGAACAGTTCAACTGTTGGCACTTTGCACGTTTTTTTCATTATGAAATTTGATGTGCGCCATCAATACCCTTTACTCATTAGACAAGTCTCTCTATGGGATCTTGATGGTGTAATATGGAATCTAATATAAGTCCCCAATTAAAATGAATTGAATGATAGGGTCTTAAGGGATCCGGAAGAGTAAGGAGATAAATTATATTTTATTATTACGCGCAAATATATGACTTTTGAAGTGAATCAAATTTTATATAAAAAATTACTATTTTTTCTAAGTAATCACACCATTACCTTTGAAATGAGTGGCACACTCGCACAACAAGATTAATACTCCATTTAAGGAAGAAAATGAGTATATAATACACAAAGATATGAACCAAATATGTGAGAATATGATAAATGGCAAAACAAATCAAGCAATAAACAACCCAAAACAGTGCTGTTATCTTCTGTGACATATTCCTGCATAACATTACTGGAAGCCCTTTTCTTTATGCCACAAAATCTTCTTGAGTCAACTCCATTAATGCAGCATCACATCTTCTTGGGTTGCCAAAAGCTGGGATCTGGGAGTATTGTTTTGAAATATTCCTTATTTTTGTGTACCAACTACAGAGTACAGACTCAACCTTCGTCTTGAACCCTTCATCCTCAGCTAATGCTTTTGTTTTCTACTTCACAAATTCCATCAAAACAATCTTAGAAACTAATCAATAGATGTAATAAAGTTTATGTATCACATATTGGTAACTGTTTGACTGGAACACCGTAACATGTTTAAAAGGGAGATATTAACGGGCAGTCATAGTTGTAATAGTAACATTATTCAAGGAGGAAGAGCCTTCTATGTTTCGAGGGGAGCCACTATCAGCAGATATCTGGTGTGTCGTGAAGCCGGGTGCTTTAGGACTGGGAAGATCTATAGTATCTCCAACAAGCATGGAGATAAGCATTGCAGTGGTTGGCCTGTCTTTGGGATTTTCTTGCACACACAATAGTGCCACACGAAGGCACCTTACAATCTCATCTTGGAAGGTCGTACCAGAAATCATTGGATCGATTATTGAAATGATATTATCCTCGTTCCACAATTTCCAGGCCTGTAATCATTTGTTGCTTAAATACTTAGAAGTTGATTTAAGTTAACTTTGAACAATATCTAAAATTAACTTACATATCCTAAAAGACTCAAGGAACTCTCATGCGAAAACTTATTGTTCCTTTCTCCGCTTAATATCTCAATCAATAACACCCCAAAGCTGAAAACGTCTGATTTCTCAGAGAAGTGACCTTTCATTGCGTACTCTGGAGCCATGTAACCACTGTATTGATTTAAAACAAATACATGAGCAAACTTCATCTTTTTATATCATAAATATAACTTAGTAGTGAAGTGTAGGTTACTTACTATGTTCCAACAACCCTCTGAGTACAAACTTTATCCTGGTTGCTTTCAAAAATTCTAGCCATTCCAAAGTCTGAGATTTTTGGATTGAGGTCTTTATCCAGCAAAATATTGCTTAATTTGAGGTCTCTGTGGATAATTTTAAATCTGGAATCTCTGTGAAGATAAAGTAGGCCTCGACATATGCCTTCTATGATATTGAAGCGTATTTTCCAGTCTAAACATTGATGGTTCCCTGGATATGTAAAATGGAAACTAATGAAAGAGAACATACACGGAGTGAAAAGTACTAATTAATGTGGTTATAGACTTGTATTTTAAACAAAATCTTTTTTCCTGGATTAAAAATCAGTATTTAAAATTATTTTCATCAAGCAATGTGAATGTGCTGTAGAATTGCTTAGAATACTTTGATATACCAACCCAAAAGAAAGGCATCCAAGCTTTTGTTTGGCAAGTACTCGTATATCAGCATTCTCTCTTCTCCTTCTATACAACATCCTAGGAGTTTGACTAGATTTCGGTGTTGAAGTTTTGAAATTAGTTCAACTTCATTCATAAACTCTTCTGTGCCTTGTCTAGATGCTGTTGATAGTCGTTTAACTGCAATTTCTTGTCCATCTTCCAATTTTCCCTGCATTTGCAGAATCTCACCATTAGGATTAGTACCTTATCAAAGGAGGGCTAGTATTAGCTATGAAAATAATCTTACTTTGTAAACTTGACCAAATCCTCCAGTTCCTAGCAAGTTACTTTCATGGAAGTTATCTGTTGCTTCGACCAGCTTTTCAAATTTCACTTTTTGCAGGTCATCAATTTTGACTTTGCTGTTGTCTCTGAACACAAACGTGTCTGGTGCTTCCTTTTTCTTGCATAGGAACCACCATAGGAAGCATAAGATGGCTGCAACTGCTGTGGTTGTTAGAATCACACTCATTATGATGATCGTCTTGTTTGTTTTACTTTCATCTGCCAAAAATCAGAAAAAAATCCATCTCTATGAGTATAAAAATTATTTGATCTTATATGTTCTTACACATTTAGAAATAGGTTGACATCTCTTATTCATCAAAGTTCCAAATCGTTAGCATAGCTAATTAAGGATGACTTTTCAGGAGAGAAAGTACAAGTAATATGTACAGTATGTAAAAAACTTCTTCACTTACCTAGCTCTGATTGCGCAAGGCGGATGTAGAGATCAACTCCTCCAGGGGAAAGGTCTACTACGTCGATCAAATTTCTGATCCATATCATACATGTGATTTGAGTATCAAATGTGTATGCCAAACATGAGCAATTTGTTAAGCATGCACTTCTGCACTGATCTACATTGAACCCCTTCATCAACTTAGCGTTTTCTGGCACTTTCATCATCTGTAATCTCAGAAAGCCATCTTGTCCTCCACCAGCTTTATTACATTCTAATGGCTTTCGCCTTTTACACCCACTTGTCCAATTTCCATGGCTCCATTCCTCCTTGTTCATTGGTTCAAATCCTCTTAAGCAACTGCAGATAGGTTTACTATGCGGATTGCAAAGCCCGAATTCCCCACACTTCCTGAAAGTATCACATTCATATTCTGGGATATGCGCGGCAACTTCCCAGGTTTTATTGCTGTCATCCCACCATCTTTGAGTTAATATTCCTTGATAGGTCAAGACATAATGCGGCAGCAAAGTCTGATTTGCTACAGCATATCTTAAGGAAAGCATCCCTCCAACTTGTTCTTGTGTGAATGATCCTATATTGACCACAACATTACCATATCCACCGTTATGGTACCTAGTCCCTATGAAAATGTTACCATTCCATGGGCCGCTTCGCCAGTATGTTTGATCTCCATCATTGATGGTTATTTGGAAGAGGCCTAAAGAATCAATTGCACCTATTGAGAATCTTCCTTTTGATGGGTCTGAAGGGCTTTTCCAAGCTTGTACCTTCCGCACACCAGAATGTTGGGCAAACCTGAAGCCCATTTCCGGTAAAATAGAGTCCGTAGGGTCGTAAAAACTTTGCCATATGACTGTTCCATTTCCATGAGTCGTGTTGGATGAGAACCCTTTAATTACGAGGTTACCATAATCTAGAAGTTGAGCCACTAAGAAATTTGTGCCAGGCTTAGTGACATTTGAGGACCAAAGTATTTCATTTCTTGCACTAATAACTTGGAGGTTTCCACCTGCTGATAATTTAAGCACACCAGAAGAGTCAGTGAGGGGATTGTTCCTATTAGCAACCCATACGACTTCCTTTAGGGAAGGGTGATCATACCAGATTCCCACATAGCGGTTTGTAGAGTTTGGGAAGCCGAAAAATCCTAGTCTAAAACGGCTATTGTTGGAAAGTATTGATTCTGGGTCTGTCAGAAATCGGGTTGATGTTATAAAGTCTACTGCACAGCAGAATTTTATAAGAAATAATGCAAATATGTAAAGAAGAATTGCATAAACTGGAAGATTCATATTTTAATAATTTGACGATACGTGGATGATGAACTTTTTGTTTTGCTTGAAGCTGTTAATAAAGTTCAATGCAAGGCTATTTGTTTAAATAATGAGGAGTGATCATAGGCAATAATTGCACATTTCCTATTTTGCTCCCCTGGTCTGAGTCTGAGCCCTGAGGTGTAGCTATCACTTCTATTAGTGGATTGCTATTGTGATGGTCTTTATTGGCTTGTCTATTTACACAGTCGATAAAAACAAAACTTTTTCCTGAAGTAATGACCCAATAAACCCATTTCCTAAAACACTGTTAAAAATTTTAGTAGGATTGAGATTTTGTGGGAAGACAAAGCAGAAAGATTCTTTGAGGTATCAACGGTTTTAAAAATAGAACTGCTGAGAAGCGGTTCATATTAATTTAGTGGTTTTGGCAAAACGTTTATTTTTTTGATTCAAAATTCAGCGGTCTTTCCCTAATTTAGTATAAAATCACTTTCGTTTGTTTAGGGGAAATTTGGAAGAGCTTATTAAGTGATCCCTATTAGGGGTTCTGAAAACTTTCCCATAGTAGTGTTCCATTTTCATGAGTTATATTGGATGAGAATGAGAATCCTAGTTTGAATTGGGTATTGTTTGATACTATTGCTTCTAGGTCTTTGGGATAGTATAGCACAAAATTAAGCAAATCCAAAATATGTAATAAGAAATGCATATACAGGAAGTATCTAGAGTCTAAATGTTAAATTCAAATCTTAACTTTGGCTTGAAGTCATTACAAGTTACTCCTATTGATTATGGTTAACAGTTTAAATATTAAATTAGAGATGATTGGAAGATATGGTTACTATTCTTCCTTTTGGCAACATGCCTATGCTAGGCTTAGGTGCATCAGTAGCTATTAATAGTGGAATTGGAAGTATTGAATTAATTTTTTGTTGGGGTTCACCACTCACCACCATGTATGGATAATGGACCTGGATTATGATTTGTCTTACGGTTTTTTTCGGGGTGATAAGATCATTTTCTATTTTAAGTTTTTATTTTTGAAGAACTATTTTGAGTTTTTTTAAATTTAATAAAGTTTTCCAAACCATGTACTTTTTATATACTTCAATTCCTTTGTTTTTTTTTTCTTTGAGTTTGGGCGATAATGTTGCTTTATTAAGAAGTATGCGAGAGGAGATCAAGATAGAGGTAACGATTGAAATGGAGCAAACTCTTAAGAGAAGTATTTGAATTGGAATCAAGTTATTATTGTAATGATGGTTTTTATTTTCCAAAATAGGAAATACTTTGTAGTTGGTGAAACATCAAATTCTGATAAATGCCTTGCTTATTTCCTATGGTTCTGGTATTAATAAGGAGTATATTAAAGGAAGGGACCTCCATTTTGTCAAGGAATTAGTTAGACGTCCGAATCCACACTTCTGATATTACGCAGCTGTACTTGGAGATCATCTCCATCATGAGATCTTTTAACCTCAAACACGATAGTGCAGTATACCACCCGCACAGGTGTTTCACCATATTGCAACCGTACTATAATGCTTTTTTAGCAATACTACGATCGAAATGACAACTACAAAAACATTCACGTTAACTGCAAGTAAAGGCTGTTTTGTAACCATTCCTACTGCTGTGACAGAAACCTTATATTTTTGCACTATGCGTAAAAAACTTCCAAACATAGAAACCATACACAGATTGTGTTCATATGTTCAACTAAGGTCAATATACCTGTTGCTATTCTTTGAGAATAATTATTTTGGGTGGAATTTTAACATTGATTCATTTTAGTAGGCTAACCACTTAGGGAGCGTTTCCTCCCTGATATTTGTGATGCTGTCATCCTCTTGCCTCCGTGTTGAAGTGTCCTCCATAGAATAATTCTAACTTTTTGTGCCTCTATAAGTTCTTTGATATGCATTCTATGCACCAATCTTATAAAATAATACTCCCTCCGAATCATTTTAGATGTCCCATTTCCTTATTTGGCAAAATCATATCAATTGTCCCATTTCTTTTTTTGTCTATCTTTCTTTTCCTAAATACCCCCACTTTTCCAATTTCCAATACCCAACTACCACCTTTACAATTAATTTAATCAATTAAAATACCCAACTACTACCTTTTTAATGGACCCCACACCACCCTTAATAACCGTGAAAAACCAAATGGGACATCTAAAATGATTCGGAGGGAGTAGTAATACAACATTGCATTTCCCTAATATCACCAAGTAGCTCCTGCCTAAGCGAGGTTATAGGGTATCGGATGTATAATTAATGACTAATTAGTGAATGTCACCCATCAAGCTGCCTTCTCTGGTCCATAATGTGACACTTGATGAAAAATTACTATGGGTCTTTTTATAAACCACAAAAAATGACTAATGAAAACAAAGAAGTTAATGAGAGGATGTGACCAGTGATTAGTGATGGTGGGATTATATGTTCTATCAGCATTAGATAATCTCACTTAAAGGTGGGCTGGGGCCATTTTAGGAAATTAAAAATGTTGCATTCAACCTACTGATTATAACTGACCCATTTAACCAAATCAATCAAAGGAAATTTGGTTTCAAGAATTCACTAACCCCTCTCAATTTTCACAACCTATGGGATCAATTGCCCCTTCCCCTTGTTCGTTGGAAATTCTCCTTACCCTGGAGTAAAAACCATTCACTAACCTTTCTCTAATTTTTTGGACTCTTCTTCAAACTAAACCAAACCACTTCCATCCAAAGCTAGAAATTGGAAAAGTAAACCATCTAAGCTTTATTCCTTGTTTCTAAAGCAAAAATAAGGGATTGGCTCTTTTTTATCCCCCTAAAAGCTAGTGGGGGTCTTTTATTCCCTTATATGCTGTCAACTTTGGAGATGAGCTCAGTCACTAAGCATTATAAGTTGGAATTAATGATGGCTTGATAAAATATCCTGTACTTATAGATAAGGTTAGAAATCATAATGGGATTTTTAGGCATGCTCACTTTAGCTAAAAATTAAATTAACCTAATAGAGTGTTGGATTTGCGAGAGTGAAAGCGGTAAGCATAATTGATATTAGGTCGATCTGAGCTAAAGTAAAAATATAGAAGTATTATCGTAGATTTGAGATTCGTAGTTCTCTAATAATCTTGCATGAAGACATACCCATGCTCAGTTTGAGGTAATCGGTCAAAGCTATACGGTGCAGTCATTATATTCTGGACCTTAAGCTGTTTTGGGTGGGCTGAACACTCATCTTTGCATGTGTGTTGTATCGAATTGGCTGTCATTTCTCTGTGTAGAAATTTATATAATTCAATATCAATAGGATTTTTAATCAAATGCCGGGCTATTGCCTAAGTACCTCTGCTTGTCTTCATACATTTGCAAGATCTTTGCTCTTCCTTCACAAATTACAGTTAGTCATGTAATGTCGTATATTTCTTGGTCAGTGAAAGCTGGGAGAATTCTTTTTAAGTATTCACCTGTTCTCTGTAGATTAAGAATTGTGCATAATTGAAATTATAGATAGTTGATATTAATAAAATCACATTTAGGCGAATCAAACTAGATCACACATGATTATGTTTGGACTAATAAATTACGAATAAAATACAAATTAGGTGTGATCGATGAATAGTGTAAAAAAATGAGATACCTAAGCTGAATAAGAGGGTATGTTCCACTAAATGGAGATATTATCGCACAGTTAAAGTTGTATTAGTAACATAATTTGTGGAGGAAGTCTCTTCTGCGGTTTGAGACGATCCACTATCAGTATATATCTGTCGTGTCATAAAAGCTGGTGGTTTAGGACTGGGGAGATCCATGGTATCTCCGATGAGCATAGACAAAATCACTGAAGTGTTTGGCCTGTCTTTGGCATATTCCTGCACACACAGTAGCCCCACATGGATGCACCTTACAATCTCACCTTGGAGACCCGTACCAGATATTAAAGGATCTATAAATGAAAGGATTTTGTCCTCGTTCCACAATTTCCATGCCTGTAATCACCATTTCAGAATTCAGTTGTTATTTAAATACTTATAAGTAGCTTTTATTGGAAGTTTGAAGCATTTATAGGATCAACTTACATATCCTAACAGACCAAGGGAATCTTCATATGAGAACCTGTTGCTCCTTTGTCCACTTAAAATCTCAATCAGTAACACTCCGAAACTGAAAATATCTGATTTTTCGGAGTAGTGGCCCTCCATTACATACTCTGGAGCCATGTAACCACTGTAGTGTTGATTGAAAACAAATTTTTTACAATGAGCAAACATCATCTTTTGATTTTGATTTGCATATCTATGAGTGAAGTGGAAAACTTACTATGTTCCGACTACTCTTTGAGTACAAGCTTTATCTTGGTTGCTCTCGAAAATTCTAGCCATGCCAAAGTCTGAAATTTTCGGATTGAGGTCTTTATCTAGCAAAATATTGCTTAGTTTGAGGTCTCTGTGAATAATTTTAAATCTGGAATCTCTGTGAAGGTATAGTAGACCTCGACATATGCCTTCGATAATGTTGAAGCGTTTTTGCCAGTCTAAATGGTCACGCTTCTCTGGATCTGTTCAGTGGAAACCAGTATAAGAGAGATATGCAATATATGCATCAGAAATTTAATTGATTATACTTTCCAACAATCCTTTTATATATTGAAAATAAGTATTTAAAGTTCTTATCAATCTATATGATGGTGCTGTAACACTGATTAGAATAGCTAAATATACAAACCTAATAGAAATGCATCCATGCTTTTATTAGGTAAGTACTCATATATCAGCATTCTCTCGTCTCGTTCAACACAGCATCCTAGGAGTTTGACTAGATTCCGATGTTGAAGTTTCGAAATTAGTTGAACTTCATTGATAAATTCTTCAGTGCCTTGTCTGGATGCTCTTGCGAGTCGCTTGACTGCTATCTCTTGTCCATCTATCAATTTTCCCTGCAACATGGTAGATAACCCCTTTAAGAAGTTTTCTTTATCAATAGAGGACTGATATCAATTCTGATGATACTTCCTTACTTTATATACTTCGCCGAATCCTCCAGTTCCAAGCAAATTACTTTCATGGAAGTTATATGTTGCTTTGACCAGCTTTTCAAATTTCACAAATTGCAAGTCATGAATTGTGACTTTGCTTTTGTCTCCTAACACAAATGTGTCTTCTGTTTCCTTTTGATCTGCTATTTCTGAGATTATTAGAGGAGGCACTTCACACTTTGTGAGAGATCTCTTGTATAGGAACCTCCATAGGAACCACATGATGGCAACAACCGCAACGGAGCCTAGAATCACACTCACTAAAATGGTGGTTCTGATTTTTTTATTATCATCTGCAAACAAGAAGAAATTAACCACTTTGCTAATAAAAAGAACTTTAATTTCTATTTTTCTAATTGATAAAACCATGCTGTGAATAGAGGAGACACACAAAAGCATGAAAAAGAAGAGGAAAAACTTCAAAGAACAAAGATAATGACAATGGTCTTGAGCATAAAACAAATAGTGGAATAGGGAAGGAAGATAAGTAATTTTGGGCCTCTAATACCACTTCGATCATCAATAATATTCATTAAGAAATACTTACAATTACATAAAGAATACAGCACATACAAACATTCACTATGTATTTTCTCACTCAATCTCAAACACTTTTAATGTTGTTTGCTTGCATACATGTAGTATAAGCACTTTCAAACTCTCTCTAGCTCACTTGTTTTGCGCTCCACGTATGTTTTTGGGAACCCAAAGATAGCTTCAACAAGCTCAGAATATGAGCTACCCACACCCAACAAACTTCGACAAGTTTCTTCCCCTCAAAGGTGGCTCTCCTCTCCCTTCTCTCTCTTCTAGCTCTTAGGGCTTCTCTTGGGGGTTGATTTCAGTTTCTAAGACCATTCTTAAAGACCTCAATGGCTTAACCTTCCTTGATTTTTCCAAAGGCAGTCATGGCTCACGCATGCCAAGGTTCAAAATGAGCCCCTAGCACATTTTGTTCCCGAGCAAAAGCTTGCTCTTTCAAACAAGTGAGTTCCTCCACCCACTACTCAACTTGCTTACTCGAGCAAGCAACCCCGCACACGTTCTGCCTTGTTTTGGACTATTTGCTCATTCGAGCAATTATAGTGCTCACCAGAGCACTCTTCATTTCACTTGTGATAGGTTTGCACTTGCAATAACAAACTATCTTGATGTCCTAATACAACATAAATTAGATAATTTTGCGTATCCTAGTAATTTAGTTCAAAAAAAAATTAGCAAGTGCTTGGGAAAGAGACAGAAAAAGAAAAACGATTTCGAGTGTATCAGAAAGTTACCAACTTACTTAACTCAGATTTTGCAAGACGGAGGTAGAGATCAACTCCAACAGGGGAAAGGTCTACTACATCAATCAACGTTCTGCTCCATGTCAAACATTTGATCTGATTATCATATGCGTAAGCCAAGCATGAGCAATTTGTTAAGCACGCACTTCTGCACTCATCTTTGTTCAATCCCATAGTTAACTCGGCATTTTCAGGTACTTTCATCATCTGTAATCTCAGAAACACATTTTGCCCTCCACCAGCTTCATCGCATTGCAGTTGTTTTCTTCTTTTACACCCACTTGTCCAATTCCCACGCCTCCATTCCTCCTCGTTCTTTGGCTCAAATCCTTTCAAACATCTGCAGATTGGTTCAGTCTGTGGATTGCAATACCCAAATTCACCACACTTTCCATAAATATCACAATCATTTGATGGGGCTTGAAATGCCATCTTCCAGCTCTTATTTTTTTCATCCCACCATCTTTGAGCTAGAATTCCTTGATTGGTTAATACATAATGAGGCAACAAAGTCTGATTTGCTGCTGCATAAATCAGGGAAAGCATCCCTCCAACTTCTTGCTGTGTGAATGATCCTCTGACCAAGATATTACCATAACCAGTATGATTGGATCTTATTCCAATAAAAACATTGCCATTCCAAGGACCAGTTCGCCAGTGTGGCTTATTGTCATCATAGATGATGATCTCGAAAATGCCTAAAGAATTTTTAGCACTTATACCTAGTGAGAATCTTCCTTTTGATGGATCTGAAGGGCTTTTCCATGCTCGCACCCTCCTCAAATTAGCATACGGGGCAGAACTGAAGCTCATATCTGGTATAATAGAGTCTGTGGGATCCTGAAAACTTTGCCATATGGTTTTCCCATTTTCACGAGTCGCGTTGGATAAGAATCCTTTGATGACTAGGTTCCCATCATTCAACAGCTGTGCAATTGAAAAATTTGTGCCAGGATTATTGACATTTGATGACCAGAGTGTTTCATTTCTTGCGTTATAGACTTTGAGATTCCCATCTTTTGATAATTTAAGCACACCAGAAGAATCAGTGAGGGGATTGTTCCTATTAGCTACCCATACAACTTCCTTTTCCGAAGGATGATTATACCAGATGCCCACATAACGGTTTGTAGTGGTCGGGATGCCGAAAAATCCTAGTCTAAAACGGCCGTTGTTGGAAAGTATAGTTTCTGGGTCTTTTAGAAGCTTGGATGATGCTATACTGTCTTCTGGAGAGCAGAATCTTGCACCAAAAGCAAATATGTACAGAAGAAATGCATAATCAAGAAGATACATTGTTTTGTATTGGAATTTGATACAGTTGATAAAACTTGGTCTTTTCTTCTAGTTTATCCAAGGTTTTAGTCATGGCTAGGAATACTGAGTTAATTTCTAGTTTTAAATTTTCCACGAGTATATGTAATTTCTAATTAATGGAGTGTTTGTCTGTTGATATGATTTGTGGGGCTCAGTATCTATGGATGGTGGAACTAAAGAATTTTCTCTAAAGGTTTTTGCTGGAAATGGCTTTATTTTTATGATTTTTATTTTCTTTAAGTACCTGCACTGTTCATATGGATTGTCTTTTGCTTTTAGAATATCTTTATTTAATCTTTTTCTACATCATGATGCTATGAGTCTTTATTAAATCTTTTTCCACATCATGATGCAATGAGTCTACACGTGAACCATGCTCTGAACTAATTTAAATTATACTCCCTTAACCAGGCATTAAGTGTCTTCTCTCACCTTGTCCAAAACACCTTTGATTATCTCTTTTAAAATATTAATTTTTTAAAAAGTCTCATTCAGAAACTTGGAGAACTTTTCAGGTATATATGTATATATTAGGACTGTACTCTCAGATCGGGTTATATAGTTTTTATCTCTTCTTGGGCTTTGCCTTAACCTTTTTTGTTTTTTTTTTTGGACTTTATACAAAATTAAACCACTAAAAAATAGGATTATTGAAGCCTGTAACACATCTGTATTGTGTTCCGAAACGTTCATATAGAAATAGTATGGAACCGCGTTATGAAACTCTAAATTAATGTTTCTCATTTGTATTAACATGAAACATTTTTTCTTTTCGCTTTTTCTCTTGTACTACTATGGTTGTATTATGTTCTATTTTGTGATACAATAATATTGATTTCTGATTAGTGTTATGGTTATATTTTTTTTACTTGTGATTATGATCAATGTATATGGACATCACCATGGCCCTAAAGCTTTTTGTTGGATCAAATTTCGTTTCGAAGAATCCGAAATACTAAATGAACATTTTGTGTTTCAGGTGTTGATTTGGGTTTTGTTTCAAGTAATTCAGACTTTCATTCATTCATCCAGAAATAAGAAAGCACAAGTGATTCTTAGTAGGATATCATATACTCCTGCATGATTATGTAAGATGTCAATTCCTCCTTACTACGAGACCACTTTGTTCAAAATTGCTCCTTGTTTTGAGATGTCATATCTTGGTAAATCTGGGAAAATGCTTTTGAAGTTCTGCCACAGAGTGTACACATCAAACGGGAGGATCAAGCTCACCTATAATTCTTTAACCTTCATCTTGTAAGCTCTTTACATTCAGTTAATGTTTCAAAACTTTCCTAATAAATATTGACTGAAATATTTCCTGAGAAGTCATCTTTAGAGCCAATCATTTACATGTATTTTGATACTGATTACTGGTTGACTGATAATAAAAATTTGTTTCTTTACAAAGAGACACTACCTAGCACTTAAATTTGTAATTGTAACATGATTTGTAGAACTCTGTTCTGTAATCTGTGATGACCCTGTATCAGTATATACCTGGCGTGTTACAAAGGCTGGCGATTTTGGACTAGGAAGATTAATAATATCTCCGACAAGCATTGATATGATCACTGAAGTGTTTGGTCTGTCCTTGGCTAATGTTTGTACACACAACAACCCTACATGTATACACCTTAGAATCTCATCTTGGTTGTCTGGACTAGATATTGATGGTTGAATCAGTAAAATGATAGAATTTTCATTCCACAATTTCCAAGCCTGAAATTATTATTAAAACTTCTTTAGAAAAAAGGTTCCTACAAAGAAAGGTTATTTTTGGATAAATTCAAGTGTAAAAAGGTGTTTGATAACTTACATATCCCAAGAGACTTAAGGAATCTTCCTGATACCAAAAACTGCTGTTCTTTTTTCCACTTACTATCTCCAGTAGTAACACCCCAAAGCTGTATACATCTGATTTTTCGGAGAAGTGCCCTTCCATTGCATACTCAGGTGACAAATATCCGCTGTTCATTTATTGGAACTCTTGTGAGTTGCTGTTTTAGTAAATAAGAAGCCGTAATTTGAGAACTGCATACAGGAGAAAAATGCATACTTACTATGTTCCAACTATCCTCCTTGTACTAACTTGATCCTGGTTTCCTCCGAAAATCCTGGCCATGCCAAAGTCTGAAATTTTGGGATTTAGGTCTTCATCCAGTAAAATATTACTTGCTTTTAGATCTCTATGTATTATTTTTAGTCTGGAATCCCGGTGAAGGTAAAGTAAGCCACGACATATTCCTTGAATTATGTTGAATCGTTGTTTCCATTGCAAAAACTCATGCTTCAGTGGATCTGATCAACCATGCCAAAACAAACCACACAATTAAAAATAGTTTCAGAGAACATCTAAAGCTTGTTTATTGAATTTATGACATGTGTTCATTCTTGATGGAGCCAATGTTTTATGTTTTTTGGGTTTTCATAGTGGACTCTAGCAAAATACACATAGATCATATGCACTTAATAATGTTTGCTATCCAGGATCAATCGGAAACAACCCTTTTGTTATGCAAGGATAAAGTTGTATAGATCCGACCTTTGCAAATCCCATCTAGGTGGGAGGCGTGGGAGCCAGATAATAGCTTTGGGGTAATAGAATGTTATGAAATTCGTGATACAAATCTAGTGCTCTGTTTTCAAGTCTGATTTAAAATGATTTAAAATGAGCTCTGGTACCAACCGAATAAAAATGCATCCAAGCTATTATTTGGCAAGTACTCATATATCAGCATCTTCTCTTCTCCTTCAACACAGCATCCCAGCAGTTTGACTAGATTTCGGTGCTGAAGTTTTGAAATCAGCTCAACTTCGTTCATGAACTCTTCTACTCCTTGTCCTGATGCCCTTGAAAGTCTTTTAACAGCTATTTCCTGGCCATTTTCTAGTTTTCCCTGTTTGTATATGGTAAATCTCCACCAATTATTCATTTTGCATCAGCTAAGAGCTTCTTATTGGCTCTCTGAATAAAATCCTCACCTTGTATACTGGTCCAAACCCACCACTTCCGAGTAAATTTGTCACACTGAAGTTGTCTGTTGCTTCGGCCAGCTTTACGAATTCCAGCTTTTGCAAGTCATTTATCAGAACTTCGCTTCTGTCTCCAAACATAAATGGGTCTGGTATTTCTGTTTTCTTTTCGAATTCAGTGAGTCGTAGTGGTCGGAACATACGCTTTGATCGATATGCCATCCATATTAGGAGACATATAATGGCAGCAACTGCTGCTGCTGCTGCTGATATTATACTCACTGCAGTAATTTCCTTGAATCTTTTCTTATTATCTGCAGACCCAAAAAGACTAATGATAAATAAAGAAATCTCTCATCTGTTTTACTTGTAGAGAAAAATAAATGCATTTTGATTTACAGATAATCTTGGCTATTAGCAAAACTGTTTCAGAAAAGTACACAGAAACACATTTGCCTCTTTCTATGTCAAAGAAATTTGTGTCTGTGTTTGTATGACTGTGTGTGCAGTAATTAGAGGGATGCCAAACAGAGTTTAATGAAATTGCAAACTTACTTAGTTCTGATTGTGCAAGTTTGAGAAATAGATCAACACCACCAGGGGAAAGGTTTGCAACATCAATCAAGCTTCCACTCCATGTCAAGCATGTAATCTGGGTGTCATAAGCATAAGCTAAGCATGAGCAATTTGTTAAGCATGCAGTTCGGCACTGTTCCAAGTTCAATCCAATAGCTAGTTCAGCATTCTCTGGCACTTTCATCATCTGTAATCTCAGAAACCCATCTTGTTTACTTCCTGCAAGACCACATTGCAGTTCCTTTCGTCTTGTACACCCACTTGTCCAATTCCCTCTCCTCCATTCCTCCTTGTTTTTCGGTTTGAAACCTTCTAAACAACTGCAGATCGATGAACTCTGAGGATTGCAGCTGCCAAATACCCCACATTTTCCGAAATTATCACATTCATTATCTGGAGCCTTCAATGAGATCTCCCATTTCTTATTGCCATCATCCCACCATCTTTGAGCTACTATTCCTAGATAACTTAATGTATAATGTGACATCAAAGTTTCATTTGCATCAGCAAAAACTAAGGCATTCATTCCTCCCTCTACTTCCTGTGCGATTTTACCATAGCCAGTGTTCTGGTACCTTGCTCCAAGGAAAATATTACCATTCCAAGGACCACTTCGCCAATATGTCTGATCTCTGTCCCACAGGACAACCTCGAGCACATCTAACGATCTAGTACCAATAGAGAATCTTCCATCTGATGGGTCTGAAGAGCTTCTCCAAGCTCGCAGGACCCCTCTCAAACTAGAATTTGGGCTAAGAGTAAAGCTCATGCTTGGTAAAATTGAGTCTGTAGGGTGCTCAAAACTCTGCCATATGACACTCCCATTTTCACTATTTGCATTTGATGTGAATCCTTTGATGACAAGGTTACCAGAATCCAACAGTTGAGCCACAGAAGATTCAGCAGCAGTATACTTCACATTTGATGACCAAAGGGTCTTATTTCTTGCGTTACTGACTTGGAGATTCCCATCTACTGATAATTTAAGCACACCATTAGAATCAATTAGGGGATTATTCCTGTTAGATACCCATATAACTTCCATTACGGAAGGGCGATCATACCAAATGCCAACATAACGATTAGTTGAGTTTGGAGGGCTAAAGAATCCTAATCTAAATAAGCCATTGTTGGAGACTATTGTTTCTGGGTCTTTCAAGAAATGAGTGGATGTTATGCTATCTAAGGCAAAACAGAATTTTACACAATATGAAAATATGTAAAGAAGAAATGCATAAACTGTAAGACTCATTCTGGTTTATGAATCTTCACTTTTCTTGATGTTCATTTTAAAGATCTATTAATGGCTAACTGTTTACTTTATAAGTTAAAAGCAGTTGGAAAGCAATGAAGACAATAGGATATGGCTGCTAGTCTTCGCTTTGGCTCCACAGGTCAGTGGTCTAAATTGAAGTTGAAACTTTGAACATGAATGTAGTAGGGCTCACAATTTTTGGTAGTTTCCTTAGATGGTGACATGTGCTCTTTGTGGATTAAATTGTTGTCTTTTCGGTTGTTTGCTTATTAATTCTGAATAAGACCCGATGTGATTGTTTAGTAATTGGTTGTGGGCTAGTGACGGTTGGTTATTGGCTGTTGACGCTGATCAGTTGGTTTGATTGATTAGTTGGAACATTGGTTTTTTTGTTAGTTTTTAAGTTATTTGTATAAGTCAACTGTTAAAAGAAATATTTGATAAAAGTTAGCTATTGATTGTTGACTATTTGTTATGTTAGAGAAGAAAAGGACTAAAAACTTAGAGTCAATAGAAAATACTCAAAGCAATTTGTTAGTTTTGTCTTAAAAGTTAGCTAAAAGCCGTTCACCAAATACATTTATCGACTATTTGAACAACCAATAAGCCAAAAAAAGTCAACCAAAACTGATTTTAAAGCCATTTTCCAACCATACTATATATTTTGTGTTAGCGATTACTTCTCTATACGACTATTCCATTTGAAGGTTTTTTTTTATTATTTTTAATCTTAAATCTTTGCTGATTAGTTACCCCCTAGGCCTACCCCAGGGTGGGCCTTAATTATTTATTATCTTTTGTACTGTTATTCAACTACCAAAATGATTGCAAAACTAGTGGACAATGGATTGCATTATTATGAATTTATGATATTACATTTTTCATAAATTCTTGTGAGAGACGGTCTCTTTAAGAGACCATCTATAATTAAATTGGCCCATTAGGAAAAATATACAATAAATATAGGCAATAAGCTTTAATGAATTGGGCTTGAAAGACGTCTATTAGAAAGACGGTCTCTCAGGAGACTAGCTGTTCATTCTTATGGTATACTGGAGAGTAGTTCAATTTTTTTTTTCTTCCAATGAAATGTATGACCATGTACTAAGATTTGGCATGAGTGCATGACTCATAATGGTCACCACGCGGAGAAAGAATTGTTGGAGGGATTTGAGTGGGACCCTCGCTCCCTCTAAAAACGAAAATTATAGGGAATAAGGTTCATTATCATGCTACTTGACTTCTACATTGTTAGTGACTTGGTGCATTAAGGTTCATAATGTACATTTGACCAAATGTTCCATAACTCTTGGGATCATTAATTCTGTAAAACTAATTTTATTAATTATTTGACAAAAATCAGAAAAAATAAAAATAAAATTATCTAAAATAATTTAACATTTTTATGATTTTTCTACAATAATCCTCTATATTGATCAAATATGAATAATCTCAACTTTAGGTGTATTTGTTTAGAGTAAACTTAGGTAACATGTTGACCCGCTATAACAAGTTTTGTTTAAAAAAAAAGAAAAATTAAAATAAAATGTCGAAAAATATTTTAAAATATGAAATAATATTGATTTTTTTATCGTTCATTTTTTTTGTAAATTTTCAAAATTTTTCTCTAATTTTACATTAATTTTAATTTACTTATTTGGTGAATTACCTATTATAGCAGGTTGATAGGTTACCTAAGTTTACTATAAGCAAATATGGTTAATCAATAAGTGTGGTTATTGTAGGAAAATCATATAAAGATAAAATTATTCTAAGTAATTTTTCCAACAATAATTTAACGAGACTGATATCAAGCCGCATTTAATTACATAAACTTATAAATACTTTCGATATATTCATTTAAACAAGAACCCATAATGGAGTTAGTGGATAATTTTGATCGTTGAACCGCTTTAAAATCTGTATGTTTGTTCCTTCTAATTGCCGTATTTGCATTTCTCAAAATCAAATATACTCCTTAGATTTCAATCTGTTTAAGTTTGAGAACACAAAACTTGATTTTAGAGCCTTGAAATTAGGGGTGTGCAAAATGAGATCGGGGTGAGACCGGACCGGACCAGTTGCATCCGGTCCGGTCTCCGGGATTTGACATTTCGGGTTTCTGGTCCGGTCTAAACCCGGAAAAAACTGGGTTGGACCGGATGAGACCGGATGCACATAAAAGTGATTTTGAAAGTGAAAAATATTTACTATCATTATGTATATACTTATTTAAAGGGCTTTAAAAATTTTATTTTCAACACAAAATAATTTTTAAATTCAAAAATTTTAGTTTTATAATAATGAATTTGTTAAATTATTTTTAAATCTTTCATTTTTTAATTTATTGTTGTACCAAATTTCGTGAAGGTTATGTGTAGATTTTTTTTTTTTTTTTTTGAATATCAGTTATGTGTAGATTTAAAAATTGTGACATTATGCAATTACCAAACCCATAAATAATTAGTTGTTTTATTAATACAAGTAGTTGACTAAATAACAGTAGACTAGCTTTTGCCCTTGAAACAAATTGGATTTATAAATTCAAGAATATGGTAGAGATAGTTGACCAATTAGTTATATTGCGATTTTTACCTTGCATGCTAAGTTGCTAATTTTATCTAATATTAATTAGCTATTAGTAATATGATTATGAAATTTAGACCTAAAAAAATTATATTTTGGTTTTTTTGACCGCAAACAATTAGACTAACCATCCCAAAAACGAAAAATCAATGTATAAAAAAAAAGAACAAGTCAATAAAACAAAAACAACTATTATTTCATTGATGATGATTCACGCCATATTTTATTTAGGAAAGTTTACTTATAAAAATCCGTTTTTTTTGCTTGTTCTCTTTTAAAAATTTCATCTTTCGACTATTTTTTATAAATTCGACCTTTTGCCTCTTTTTTCTTTTATAGTACATACCTCCCTAAATTACCTAAACAACCGGTTAATTTCGAATTTTTTTAAAAAAAGAATAGGAAAATTTACTTTTAAAAATCCAACCTTTTACTTGTTCTCTTTTAAAAATCTCACCTTTTGCTTGGTCTCTTTTAAAAATATGACCTTTTGCTTGTTCTATTTTTAAAAATGATGAATTTTCAAATTTATCCAGTCACTGGTAAAAATGTTCTATAAAAGAAAACGTGGGCAAAAGATCGGATTTTTAAAAAATAATCGAAATGTGAGATTTTTAAAAGAGAACAAGCAAAAGGTCGGATTTTTAAAAGTAAAATTTCCTTTTATTTACTATGAAATAAAATATCATTATTCAATAAAAATAAGTATCCGAAAATTCAACAAAGATCTAATTCAATTAAAAAAGTTCAACTCACGAAGGTCTTTTACTAAAAAGTGTGATTTTCCTTTGCTGGTAAATTTTCGAACAAAAAAAAACTGAATACTAAATAGGTATACATATATTATCTCCCTTCTAAAAAAATAATAATAATTGATTGTGAGATGTAAGAAAATATCACTAGTTGCAATTATATAACAAAAAGGACTAACTATAAACTATCTTGTTTTCGCTTTTAATAAAGTCATTTGGGAAATTTTCTTGTCAATTACTCAAATTAGACCAGGAACGAGTTGTTGTTGAACTTCTGGTTTAAGAGTATATATAAATATACTGAAAAATTAAAATATTACATGGACAAATTAAAATAAAACAACCGATAAATTCATTGAGACGGAGAAAGCTCTCTAGTGCTTATAGAAAGACTGGGACAACGTAGTGTTCAATCGGTTCATCGGGTTGATTTCGGGTCGGTTCAAAATCGTGTTTTGCTTTCACATTAGTTTTTACATAATAGTGGATTCATTTTTAAGTCGGGTCAAATCGAGTTCGATTATAAAATCGGGTTCTATCAAGTCATCAGGTCTGTTTTAAACACCTCTACGTAGACGGTATCATCCATGCCGATGATCATTTCAAAGCCCAAAAAATTGAGAAACAATTAACCACCAAAATAAGAATTCTTCAATGAGCACGAGTTTGAGTGAGCCTCAACAAACCTTTCGGCTGTTTATAGTCAAATGTATAACGATAAATCTACTGAAAAGGACTGTCCAACATATTGAACGTGTAACAGTCTTCTTAAATAAACAGAAATCTTACAGAATTTCTTCACAAAACAGTATTACCAGACTAACGACCACTAACTACAGTCAGAGAAAGATGGTTCACTGTACAATGTTCTTGCCCATTTTGGGGGTGTCTGTCAGTAGAATAAACTTCCCTTTCGGTAAAGCCAGGTCGTTTTGGGCGTGGAAGATCGGTAATAATATCGACATCAAGCATGGAAATCACCCCAGAAATAGTTGGCCTATCCTCGGGAAATTCTTGAACACATAACAGCCCCAATTGTATGCGCATCAAAATCTCGTCTTGGAAGCATTGATCGAAAACAGTTGGATCGACAAACGCACGCGTTTGATTTGCGTTCCACAAATTCCATGCCTATAAAAATTGAAGAAAATGTGTTGGCTACTGGAATACACAGAAATTTGTACCAGAAAATTTTGATTCAGTCATGTAACGTACATATGTTAGGAGGTTCAATGATTCATTATCCACAAAGCTATTGTTTTTTCTGCCACTAACAATCTCTAATAATAGTACTCCGAAACTAAATACATCCGATTTCTCAGAAAAGCGACCTTGCATAGCATACTCAGGAGACATGTAACCACTGCAAACAAATTAGTTTAGTACGATAGAGCAAAATTGGGATATTATTATGTGGCTAAGTTGTTAGAATGCTTACTATGTTCCAACAACTCTTATGGTGTTGGCTTGATCTTGTTCTGATCCGAATATACGCGCCATCCCAAAATCTGATATCTTTGGATTGAGATTTTCATCTAGCAAAATGTTGCTTGCTTTCAGATCTCGATGAATAATCTTCATTCTAGAATCTCTATGCAGATATAAGAGGCCTCGACAAACACCATTAATAATATTGAAGCGCGTCTTCCAGTCCAACTCGTTTTGATGATGTCGATCTAAGTTACAATATAAAGATGAAAGCACAATTCATTAGTTAGATGTTATACATGTGCTAGCAAAACTCTTCTAAACTGCTCACATGATTTGCTAATCGCCTCACGAACCACGAATTAAAAAAGTAAATTATGGTCGGTTTTATGCTATTTTTAAACGATTTTGAGTGAATCACGAAATCAAAAGGCAAATTAGCTAGCAAATTATGTTTCACTGATGCAGAATAAGCAAATTATAAACATTGATCTTGGAACTGACCAAAGAGAAGTGCATCCAAACTCTTATTCGGCATGTATTCATAAACCAATAGTCTCTCCTCTTGTTCTACGCAGCAGCCCAATAGTCGAACCAGATTTTTGTGCTGAAGTTTCGAGATCACAAGTAATTCGTTCATAAATTCTTGTATGCCTTGCCCAGATGTTCGTGAAAGCCTTTTTACCGCTATCTCTTCTCCATCTTCCAATTTTCCCTAAGAAGAAAAACAAAATCTTGAGCATTATAATTTCTTCATGGAGTAATAACCAATACTGTTCCAGTAAAAATCAGTACCTTGTACACGGGACCGAAACCTCCTTGGCCGAGCTTGTTAGTTGCCGAAAAGCTACTTGTGGCGGCTTCCAACGTTTTAAATTTAAACAATACTAAATCTTTGGACACAGCTTCTTCCACACTGTAGTCAAGCATTTGTCTTGCTGTGTTTATGGCTTTCAAGCCTGCTAGAAAATAGCTTTATGTAGGAGTTGCATAACAACTAACGACAAACCCACAAAACCAAGTTCGGATTTAGTATTTTCGATTCTCTGCGAATACTGATATCGACCTAGGTCTCAATGTCGACTTTTTTTCTAAAATCCTTGTATTTTCTATCGATTATGACAGTATGAGAAAGGAGAAGATATGTTACCTTTTCGTCGAGATATCCTCTTCCAGAGATAGTACATGGCGACAGCAAATGTAGCAAATGTAACAGCTAACACTGCAACAACTATTTTCAACTTGCTCGTTTCACCTACATAAAAATGACAAAATTTAGAGCACCATTCGTTATTAAATCTGCCATAAAAAATGCTCTCACAATACAATACCTAGTTCTGAATAAGCCAAACGAATGAAAAGATCAGCACTATCAACGGAAAATTCTTGAATATCAATCAGGCTTCCATGCCATACCATGCATCCAATACCCGAAGGAAACGCAAAAGCCAAACACGAACAATTTTGCAAGCACTTCCTCCGGCAATCATCTTCATCGTTTGCAAACAACCACGTAGCATAGTCTGGCACTTTCACACGTTTAATCCTCAAAAAGCCGTCTTCTTTGCCTTCAGTATCACTGCATTTTAATGATGTTCTTCGGACACAACCACTAGTCCAATTTCTATTGTTCCATTCATTGATGTTCTTCGGCTCAAACCCCTTTAAACAACTACAAATGGGTGAATCGTTGGGGTTACAAGTTCCAAAAGGACCGCACTTTCCATAAAACTCACAGTCAGATCTCATTGATTGCCAAATACTAACCCATTTCATATTACTATAATCCCAGTATTTAGAAACCAAATTTCCATCATAATTCAACACATGATGAACCATCGAAGATTGATTTGACATAGAGAATGATAGCACAACCGTGCCTTCATTCCCATCGTTCATTAATCGAAGCCCATTGCCAGCGCTCCGATACAGATCAGGAATACCATTGAAAACACTACCATCCCATACACCAGATCGCCAATAAGGTTTACCGTCATACTGAGTGAAAAGCTCTAAAAGCGTTCCAGGAAAAAGTCTCAAAGAAAAGTGTCCACTTGATGGATCTGAAGCACTCTTCCATGACCGTAGCAGTTTAATCTCATCTGTATTCTTGTGAATCGACAATCTTTGTGGCAAGAATGAATCCGTGAGATGGTCAAAACTCTGCCAAATGATCATTTCACGGCTACTTGACAGCAAAATAAGGTTCCCAGTGTCCAGAAGCTGAGCTACTGAAATGTTCGCCTGACGAGACACATTAGCCGACCAATAGATCGTGTTGTATCCATCCAAGAGTTGAAGATTTCCATCTTCAGAAATTTTGAGCACACCAGAAAAGTCATTAATGGGTTTTTCCCTGTTAGCTACCCATAGAACTTCTAATTTATCAGAATCCTTAATATTATACCATATTCCAACGTAGCGATTAGTTGAATTGCCGGGACTAAAAAATCCAATCTTGAAAATGGCATTACTGGACGCCAAGGTTTCTGGGTCTTTAAGGAAGCTAAAGGTGGTAACATTTGTACCTGCTGAAACCGACTTTAAACACAATAAACTGATAAACAGGTGAATAAACATGGAGGAAAGCAGCAAAGTTATGGCTAATTTTTAAATTAATGCTTACCTTCATGAACCTGAAATATGTCTATGTTATTAATACTTTGACCAACAATGACTTTGCAAATTGCATAGATTCTTCTCCTTATATTTTCCTTTTAATCTAAGAGCAATTTGCAATACTTAAAAGATACATGAGTTTGAATGTTGACCATTTCTTCTGATCTTTGTCATATATATAAATTATTTTATTTAGGGTTCTAATTGGACCTTTTTTACATATTCTATACACTAAAGAATCATTTAGTCAAAAATTAATAATATGATCATCTTTGAAAATCAACCAGAGAGGTCAAAATAATGAAGGTTACTAGGTTAGAAACATGAAAGCAACTTAAAAGTTGTCAAATAGGTGTAGCTTCTTGTCACTGGAGCTAATATGACAAGTACTTTTTATAACAGTACTTGTTAAAGAATACTCTTGTTCCACCCATGAAAAGAAAAATTGCAGTCGCGGATGTGTTTGCAGGAAAGGTCGTGGTGTTGCAAGAAAAGGTCATGGTGCCGCGGAAAACGGCAGTAACGGAGTAATGACGAAAATCGTGGCCGATACAGTGTAGTAAATAGAAAATCATAGTACAAAAATAAGCCGCATCATCAGAATGCGACCTAATTGTAAAAATTTTTGAGTAACCGTGACTAAATTTAGACCACATACCCAAAATCATCCGCATTGAGCGTGACCAAAACCGTATTTTTACACTATGTGTCCAATTGTAAGTGACAGCCGAGAATCTATCTCCTATTGAATTGTTACAATTCATATAAGCAACCTAATATTGTTAATAATAAGGCTTCCACATTGTATTATTCACATATAAATATTATTCATCATTTAAAAAAGAAAATTTTGTATTATCATTTATATTCTTCTACTTTCCCTTTCTTCTAGAAACTTTTGATATATTCTGTGTAGATATGAATAAAGGCTCACTTCGGACTTGTTTTCTTGGGTTGAAAACAGCCGAGCTCATACTGCAAAAATGTGGTAACAGTGGAGAGAACAAATCATTTTGAGACAATAAAGCTATTTCAAGAAAGGTAAACAGATCATTTATCACAGTTCAAAGGAGAGAACAATAAACAATGAGGTTCAACAATCAGGCAGAGCACACTCCATCAAAAATTCAGGAGTTTTGCTTTCCATAGTGATCATTTCATGCACAAAGGATTACAATTTACAACATGTTATTTACTTCCAATTCTTTACACCATGATTAAGCAGAGAATTTACATGATTTCTTCAGGAAGAACACACTATCGACCACTCATATCAGTCAGAGAAAAATGACTCACAGAACAATGCTCGTGGCCATCTCGAAGCAACCTATCAGTAGAACAAACTTGCCTTTGGGTGAAGCCGGGTGGCTTTGGGTGAGGAAGATCGGAAATATTATCGACATCAAGCATTGAAATCACTTCAGAAATCGTTGGTCTATCCTCCGAAAATTCTTGAACACATAACAACCCAAGTTGTATGCACTTCAAAATCTCGTCTTTGAAGCATGGATCACAAATTGCGGGATCAGCCAATGAAAGCATATCGTTTTCATTCCATAACTTCCATGCCTGCAAGTACCAAAAAGAAAATCAATGTTCTACTAAGATACAAAGGCATAAAGCACTTGCAAATTCCTACAAAAGAAACTTGATTCACTTGGTGTAACATACATATATTAAAATACTCCAAGACTCGGAATCCTGAAAGCTACTGTTTTTTCTGCCACTGACGATCTCCAACAATAGCACTCCGAAACTAAACACGTCCGATTTTTCTGAAAAGCGGCCTTCCATAGCATACTCTGGAGACATATAGCCACTGCAACAAAACTCCAAAATTTATTACTTAAATCAGTATTATCTACTCCCTCCTATTCATTTCAATTGATCGATTTCTCATTACACGTTTGCCGATGCACTAATTCAACCCTTAATATTTTTTATCGTGTATAATTGAAAATCATGAAAAGTTGTTATTAATAAAGTTCATAATGAGATGAATCAAATAAGATCCTACGTAACTATGTTTTAAGTTATATATATAGAACGAATGAAATACTAACTAAAAGTGATTGATGAATAGCGTGAAATGAGAAATGAGACTAACGAAAAGAATAGAAAGGAGTGTATTATAAAATCATCTTTAGGGTATTAAAGGGCTAAATGAATGAGATGCTTACTAGGTACCAACTACCCTTAAGGTGTTGGCTTTATCTTGTTTAGTCCCAAATATCCTTGCCATTCCAAAGTCCGATATCTTTGGATTGTACTCTTCATCAAGCAAAATATTGCTTGCCTTAAGATCCCTATGGATAATCTTCAATCTAGAATCTCTGTGAAGATAAAGGAGGCCTCGACATATCCCATTGATAATAATGAACCGCTTCTCCCAGTCCAACTCTTTTTGATAAAGTGGATCTAAGATGCAATATAAAGGCCATGACACAACCCATTTGTCAGATGTTAGGGATGTTATAACAAAATTAGAATACACTAAATTAGCTGCATTATACACAATTAAAGGAACAGACCAAAGAGAAGTGCATCCAAACTCTTATTCGGCAAATATTCATAAACCAACAGCTTCTCTTCTCTTTCTATACAGCAACCCAAAAGTCGGACAAGATTTTTATGCTGAAGTTTTGAAATAACTAAAACTTCATTCATAAATTCTTGAAGGCCTTGTCCAGATGCTCTTGAAAGTCTTTTCACCGCGATCTCTTGTCCATCTTCCAACTTACCCTAAGATGAAAACCCGCATCTTGAAGTATGTATTCTTTCGGTCAATAGCCAAAAATAATGATCCGACAGAAATATTACCTTGTACACTGGACCGAAACCACCTTGCCCGAGCTTGTTGGTTTGTGAAAAGTTACTTGTTGAAACTTCCAACACTTTGAATTTGAATAATACCAAATCTTTGAATATAGCTGGATCCATCATGTGATTCAATTGTGTTTCCGTGTTTGCAGCTTTATCGCCTGCTAGCAAGAGAAAACATTAAAGACTAACCAGTAACCACAGGTGTGATATAACTCTAGCTACAGGATAAAAAGTTTTACCAGATCGTCTATAAAACCGCCTCCAGAGAAAGTATACGAAGACAGCTAATATAGTTGTGGCTGTAATCACTATAACTGGAACTATTATACTCAAATTGGTCATTTTTCCTGCAAATCGAATGAGCATAACTAACATCAACCAATAGATAGTCTATAAATATATATATTATCACTCTAATTTCGACAAAAACTTTAAATATATCTCTTCTTTAAGTTGAGAAACTTGAAATTTCAAGACCTGAGTGTGGAAACAATTTATTAGTGAATATCATATGGTATGACTGTATCAGAATAAGAAATAAACAAACTTAATAACAGATTACAGGAGGAGACTGATAAAACAATCACCTAGTTCTGAATGAGCCAATCGAATGAAAACATCAGCACCACCAGCAGAAAACTCTTGTATGTCTATTAGGCTTCCATTCCACAACATGCACCCAATCCCCATAGGATATGCATAAGCTAAACAGGAACAACTTTCCAAGCATTTGCTCCTACAATCATCTTGATCATTTGAGAACAACCAAAGAGCATAATCCGGCACTTTTATATTCTTAAGCTTTAGAAAGCCGTCTACTTTGCCACCATTTTCACTGCATTGCAACGGTGTTCTTCGAACACATCCACTAGTCCAATTTCCTTGGCTCCACTCATGGATGTTCTTTGGCTCGAACCCCTTTAAGCAACTACAGATTGGCGAATGCATTGGGTTACAACTTCCGAAAAGACCACACTTACCGTAATAATCACACTCAGACATAAAGGATTGCCATGAAATGCCCCACTTCTTGCTACCTTTATTCCAGAATTTTTGGATCAAATTTCCATCATAATTCAGCACATAATGTACCAGTAGTGATTTATTTGCAACAGAGAATGAGAAGTCAAGCGTGCCATCACGGTCATTATTCATAAAGCGAAATTCATTGTCAACCCCTACATACTTAGCAGGGACACCAAGAAAATACTCACCATTCCAAGGGCCAGACCGCCAATAAGGTTTATCATCATACTGAGTTAAACATTCTGAAAGTGTACCGGGAATAAGTCTAACTGTAAAGCGTCCACTTGATGGATCCGAAACGCTCTTCCATGATCGTAGTAGTAGATTCTCTTCTATATTCTTGTCAATTAAAAGCTTCTGTGGTATAAGTGAATCTGTGAGATGGTCAAAAGATTGCCAGCTCATCCTCCCACTCGCACTTGAAAGCAAGACAAGGTTCCCGGTGTCAAGAAGCTGAGCAACTGAGCTATTTGCCAGATGAGATACATTCGATGACCAAAAGATCATGTTTTCTCCATTCAGAAGTTGAAGATTTCCATCTTCAGATACTTTAAGCACTCCAGAAGTGTCGTTAATTGGGTTGTCCCTGTTAGCTACCCACACAACTTCCAATTCTTCAGAAACCTCAACATTATACCAAATTCCAACATAGCGATTGGTTGAGTTAGAGGGGCTAAAAAACCCAATCTTATAAATGGCATTATCAGACACCAATGTTTCTGGATCCTTAAGAAATTGTTTGGTGGTAATGTTGATAGTAGCTGAGACAAAATTAAAAAAGAAACAACATACATATAGCAGAGTGATCATCTGGAAGGCAAAAACCTTAGAGCTGTGGGATAAGAAGCTTCTGTAATTTACTGATACTGTGATACAATACTGAAGATGCTAAATTTTGAGACTAAAACTACAATATCTACTGAAAGGCTTTCATCATGTAATCTCAGGTTGTGTTCCCTACGCGGTTGGCGCTTTACTTTTCTGTTAGTCCGATCACTCAACGATTAATACTTCCATATCTGCTCCTTTACAAAAAACAAACAAGAGTGCAGAAATCATGCAGAAGAATAAAAAATTCACTACCATTAGAGTGCTTAGCTTTTTTTAAAAAAAAAGATTTTAGAGTGCTTAGCTTAGCCTGTGGCTAGTTTCCCTAATGCCCACCTACATAAGACATGAAATATGTGCATATGATCTTCAATACTTTGACCATTAAGGATTTTACCTAATTGTATGAAGTACAGCATAATTGTTCATTTAGATATCAAAAAGTATCTCGTTTCCTCTTGAATTTCTTCACCCATTAACTACAAATTTGCATCAAACAGCACCATAACCCTCCTCCCACCGCCCAAAACCTCTAATTGATCAAATATTATCATTACTAAATCCCCATTACCTAAAAGGCGTAAACTTTCCTTAATGTTCAATTACAATTGAAAACACAATCTTTAAAGCTTTATGATCAAATCAGATTCAATAAAACAAGATACTTATATTTTGTACTATCAGTTTAAGTATAGAGCACTTACTAACCTGCTGAAATCATGATTCATGACGTATAGACGCCACAATTGTTGATGAATATTTGGGGGTCAACGCTTTGAGTATCGTTGATGGGTCTCCCAATTAACCGACATTTCCGCCAAATTGGGTAGCCATAATATACTCTGCCGGCGACGTGACAAATATAATAGTCGGAATCCATCAGGAAGTAAGAAGATTTCTCAATTTGAAATGTCAAACAAAGCAAAATGCAAACCATTAAAAACGATGGAAAATCACTCGAGCAAAACGTGGAAGAGAATGAAACCGGTTCATTATTATTCACATCTAAAATTTCCCAAATCGGAAACAACTCTTCTACGAGATTGTCTCGCTCTTACATTGAGACGACCTCAAAATATGCACATTATAAGTTAAAAGTTTCAATTATTGTTCTTGACCGCAATTTTCCACAAACTTAGTTTTAAAAAATTTTATTTTAAAAAGCTTGTTTATTTCCTAATTTTTACATACTGATGTATAAGTCATTGCGTTCTGTATAGACTCATTTAGCTTATGTTGTGCGTCATAGCGTCCCGGTTTTGAAATATGAGCTTATGGACATGACTTGAGCTCACACGTTTATTTTTTATGCTATCAAATCTACAATTATAATCTCTAATATCGTTAAATACGTATTATTACAATTCTAAAAACTATAATATTCTGAAAATATGCATTCAATGATTCAAATGAATCGAACAAATCTCATTTGATTATATGTTACAATATGCATATAAATATATGCAAAACAGGATCAATTAATGAACAATAGTTGATACAGTAACTATAACAACTAAAAAAATCCAGAGAAAGTAGCATAAAACAACCTCTATCGAGGATATATTTCAGTCATATCATCAAAATATGAAGAAAATTCTTTGGAATATATTTGTCTCTCATTTCGTGCAAACCTATTAGAGTTGATGGTTGATGGACCCTTCAAGGGTGGTTCTGGTTCCGCGAGATCTACATGGTGGCCATTGAGGGCTAAAAGAATCGTCGCCATGGATGGCCTCTTGATCGCATCTTCTTGAATACAAAGCAAACCAATGTGTATGCATTTCATTGCTTCTTCAATAGGGAACACTCCATCAAGTTTTGGATCCACCAAGTCTAGGGTTGCATTATCCTTCCATAAACTCCATGCCTAAAACACCCATCAAAATAGTGAAAGCCAAAATAAGCTTGATGTAATCCAAGAATAGAATACAAATTATTGGATTGGATTGCATTAAATATACGTACTCGTAGACATAGACTTTCTTTGTCATAGGGAAACATGGTTGAGCTACACATGTGACCACTTACTACCTCTAGAATGATTACTCCAAAGCTGTAAACATCGGACATAATTGAAAATCGTCCAGTCAATGCATATTCGGGTGCCATGTATCCACTGCAATACGCAATGAGTCGTCATTAGTGACACATAGTGATACAAAATGGTTGGTCAACCAAGTTGGTTAAATGGGTCAGGAGCTATATATCTACAAAAATACTATGAGTCATTAGTGCACATAATCTTGTTAATATAGTCGGTTGAGTAGGTTTTGAATTATTAGAATGGCGTTTTTTGTTGGGTTTACTATCTACTCCACTAATCTGCACCCTTTTAATTACTCTCCACTCTTCTGGGCCACTAGCATATTAAGATTAATACACACATCACACTATTTTAGTGCGCACCAAGTCCACGCATGATAGCTTTTCTTAGGCTAATTAATAGTCAAAATTTGGCTCATTTTGTCATTTATTTTGAAGATCATTCATCGAAGCTCGAGTTGTAGACAGGTCTAGTGACAAATGCAAACACAACATCATATAAGATTGAAAGGACTAAGAAGAAAAAAATGAAGTATTAGTTGTACGTACTACGTTCCAGCAATTCTACTTGTACCAATTTGGCTATTTTGATCTCTTCCAACAAGTCTTGCCAATCCAAAATCAGATATCTTAGGATTCATAAATTCATCTAACAGAATATTACTTGGTTTGAGATCTCGATGAATTATTGTAAGTCTAGAGTCTTCATGAAGGTATAAGAGCCCTCTAGCAGTTCCAAGTAAGATCTTATATCGTATTTCCCAATCCAATGGACGCCTTATTCGACCTACAATTTAAATATATATTATTACAAATTATCAGAAGAAAACATACAATTATTAATAGGATATTATTTATTAGATAAATTATTCTTACCGAATAGGACTTTGTCGAGACTTGCATTAGGACAAAATTCATAGATAATCAATTTCTCCTCACCATATAAGCAAAATCCAAGAATTTTAACCAAATTATTATGTTGAAGGTTTGCAGCTAAAATAATTTCTGTCTTGAACTCTGCAACGCCCTGCCCTGAATTTATGGATAGCCTTTTCACTGCTATTTCTTTTCCATCCACAAGTGTTCCCTATATTTGTGTATGGGTAGATTAGTTATATACTACCTCCATTCCAAAATACTTGTACACTTACCTTATTTGGCTATTTCACAATACTTGCACCATTACTATATTTGGCAAAGAATAATCTTATTTTATTATCACTTTATTCCTACCCAATCATATATCATCTCATTAATCATTTAATATACCCACAACCAATACCTACCTTCCATTAATTAATTTTTTATTTCAATTATTTTATTATCACTTTATTTCTACCACACATATCACCATCAATCATATATCATCAGACTTGATGTGACAGCCCTTAATTCTTGTGCCAAGAGGGTGTGGTGCAACTAAATTGGAACGGGGGAAGTAACTTATACTACTATATATTCCCTCCAAATTAGTTTTGATGTCCCATTTGGGATTTCACGGATTTTAAGGGTTGAGTGGGGTCCATTAAAAAGGTAGTAGTTGGGTATTTTAATTAATTAAATTAATTGTAAGTGTCGTAGTTGGGTATTGAGAATTGGAAAAGTGAGGGTATTTAGGTAAAAAAAATAAACAAAAAAGGAAATGTGATAATTTGTATGATTTTGCCAAATAAAAAAATGGAACATCTAAACTGATTCGGAGAGAGTATAAACCTTAAATTTCACATCTTAAGATCATAGGAGTAGTTCATATTGATGATTGAGTCCTCTGGCCATCTCATTCATTTTTGAGCCTCAGAGTAAAAAATAAAAGGGACCTCTAAAAATTTAAGACAATGATTAATATCATACTTTTATTGTTTTTTTATTATTGATATTTCGATTTACTCTATGAAAAACACTAATAACTCATATTACTTAGCAAAGACTGTAAATTATATTAAAATTTAATTCAAGTTAATATCAACATTTACGTGAAAATAAAAATTTTAGACCCTGAAAAATTTAGAGCTTTAAACGTTATTCACTTTGCCTTTGCTCATCGACGGTCGTATTGAGACTTGAGAGGTAGAAAGAAATGGTTAAAACTACTTCTATACTCTTGTTAGAGAATGTGAGTTTTTTAAATTAAATATAACAAGTACGGAAGAGAACAATAATAATTTTAAGTAGAAAAATTAAACCTATTCCAACACCTGAATTCTTATAAAATTAATATTTTAAAAAAGCTATAGTTGAATATTGATATACTTATAAAATTAATATTTAAAAAAAGTTATGCCAAAATAAAACACATATTATGTATCCAAGAGTTCACCTTATAAACCTCACCAAATCCACCTTGGCCAAGTTTATTACCAAAAGCGAAGTTGTTGGTTGCATCTTTTATTATCTTGAAATTAAATTGTAAAGATTCAATTCCAACAATGTCTTCTAGATCTGAAATTATAGAATTCAAAAAAAAAAAAAAAACAACACTTGAATATTAAAATTCAATTTCAAAAGGATTTAACTTGCTTAAATAATGATAATTGAACATTGTAATTTGTATATATATGTATATATACCTGAAGAATGTTTAGTGGGCTTGTAGTTGTGACGGTAAATACAAGAGCAAGCACTCCATAAAAGCAAAATCGCAATAACAATTGGAACACTTATAGCAACAATGACAACTGATGACGATGTTCTTTTTCGCTTTTCTACAACATAGAAATATACTCCCTCCGTTCCTTTTTGTTTTTCCACATTACTAAAACGGGTAGTTCCATTTGTCTTCCACTTTCCTAAAATGGAAAGTTTTTTTTACCCTTATACCCCCCAAAACCCCATTTAAACTTAAAAAAAAAACGGATTTGGCAAGATTCCGTTTCATTTTTTCGTTTTCCTCCCTTGGTCATTATGACCTGCCATCCTCTTTGTCTTCTCCCAGAAAACTAACCTTTCCTTTCTCTCTCTAACTTAAAACCATTTCATGGTTTTTGAATCGACTCCCCCCTGTTTATTTAACCTAATTTCTCCATTTTAACTCCATTAAAATGTAGATCTGGTTCTCCTTAACATTTTGAGGTGCGTTTTGTTTGATTTGGTTGAGTTCGAAAATCTTGCCCTCTGTTTTCGTTTCTGTTTCTTCGTCCACCATTGTTGGTGTTCTTGTTCTTGTTCTCCAATGGCCGACAATGAATCAAACACTGATTCTACCATACCTTCGTATCTTTATGAAGGTTTATGTCTCAATGGTAAGTGTTGTTCTTGTTCCTATAATGGTAGATCCCATTCATATTCTGGTGAAATACTACGTTGGACCAAAAAAGATCTTCTTTCATACCAAAAGGCAATTGAGGATGATGCTATTTCAAGATTTCGTGATATTTTACCTTCTCCTACTCCTGAAGAAGAACTACCATCTCATGTTCTTGAATATTTTAAAGAGTCTCCCTCTTCATCTGAAGAAAATCCGAAAACTCCTGTTAAATCTGAAGAAGACATTGAAAATGCTGTTGTCCCTGATACTCCTGAGGAAATTATTGCATCTAGGGTTGGAAAAAACCCTAAAAAACGCAAGTGATCTGGATTTATGATTGTAAGGTTTAAGTTGTACTCATTTCGTTTTTTTTTTTTTTTTTAATAACTGCTCTGGTTTTTTGATTGTGCTGTTTTGGACTATGGTTGCTGGTTTCTGATTTTTTTTGGGATGAACTGAACTGTTGCTACTGTTCTGGAATTGGAACTAATGTTCTGATTTTTTTGTTGTTACTGGAATCTGATCTGGATTATTTCGAGGTTACTGGAATTTTTTGATGAACCCTAATTTTTTTTTTTGCCCTAATTTTCGAAAAAAAAGATGTAAAACCCCTGTGATGTATGCACATGTTTGTTTGCTTTAAAATTTCTGAAAAAAAAATGTATGAACAATTTGGTCGAGAAGCTTTTTGTTTATTGAACTCAAATAATTGTAGTTTAGTCATTGTTTTGTGATTATCTTCATTATGTGTTGATTATTGATAAACTGAGAGGTTGAACACCTCAATGATGAATCAGGGGGCAAAATAACTGAATTTCTCATTAAGTAATGAAGTAATTACATGAACATGAACTAGGCTACTGTTTTTTGATGATTGATTCACAATTAGTTGCTCCTAAATGTCTTACATTTGATTTTTAATGATGAAAAAGCATAAACTGAGGGGCTGTTTTTTAAAGGTTGGTTTGTGTTTCTTCCATTGCTAAATCATATGCTTCCAATGCTTGTTGACTATTTTGAGCAGCCTCTTCATTCTCGGTTTGTTGATTGATTGTAGTTGTGTTTGGGTTTAGAAATCGAACACATTCCCTAACTAATTGGCTTGGTACTCGGACTTGTAGTCGTAGTCTTCCATTGTCTTCTTGGACCTTCTTCCCAAGATGAGGTTGAATGTAATCGTTTGACCCCTTAACCTTGAGGATTTCATTCATGTGATGTTGTAATGAAATCCATACATTTGTTAAAGTTTTTGGGTGTAACTCATCGTATGCATCTTCCACGGCCTTAATTAACTCATTCATGTTCTTAGGCATTTTCTTGTGCATTAGTGATTGTATGCTCCTAAAAAACCCTAAGTCAAGAATGTTACAATCGGGACTATTCGGTGGTTGTTGCGTTAAAATGAAAGTTAAACCCCCCGCCTATTATTTTGTTGCCAAATTGGGTCATCATTAGTGATGTGTACCCTTGCATTGTCTTGTTGAATAAAAATTGTTGTGGCACCATCTCTTGGCCACTTCCTTAGTATTGCGGGAATGAGTTGTTCGATTAACATGGCCCTATAAACCTCTTGAGTCACCGACTCGGTTGGTTTAATTTCTATAGACCCCCTTGGACGATTGATTGAGCTTCTTTGTGCCGCAACTCTATTTATGAAAGGGAATATACCAATTTTCCCATCGAAAACGCATTGGCCATGTTGATTCCATTTTGGCCTCGCAACCGCCCCTAAAAACATCGCTTTTGGTATGAATTTGGATGATTTTCCCGCTCTATATGGTATTTTCTCCTTGTTTGATAAATATACTCTTTGTGTTTTTTTGGTTAAATAAAACCACTTTTCATCTATATGTATAAAGTCATACATGGCTTTATACATCGGATGATGATTGACGGTGTCTTCAATGAAGGGTGGAGTGGATTTGAGTGTGCCTTGATTTCCCCCCTTTGAATAAGTCGCCAAACCGTTGTTGGTGCCAAATCGAGACATGTTGCAACGTCTCTTATGCAAGTTCGTTCACCCATTGGCTTTGATTCAAGTGCATTGGGTTGAACTTCAACTCTTTTTCTTCCACAATTACGAAACTTGGAATCGACAACATATGGTTTGTTTTCTTCTTTGCTTTCGATTGCTCGCTTCCATAAGTTTCGTATTGTTCTTGGTGTGTAACCGTATTTGTTGGCAATTTTGACAAATGTACCATGAGGAAGGTTGTCATCCACTTTGATTGACAACATTTCTTGTAGTATGAGGTGCCTCAATTCATTCGTAAGCCTTGGCTTACGTTGAGGCAGTTGTGGCACTGCGGGATCGTTTTCTATTGGTTCCTCCTCCGACTCTGAGCTGGATTGTGGATCGTATTGGTTTGAACCGAAATACCAAGCCCCCTGTATTTCTTCCTCGTTTTCTGAAGCCATTGGCTAATGATGGTAATGTTATTGATCGTTTTTGTTGGGTTTGAGATTGCTGTTTTGGAACCTACTGTTCTGATTTTGTTTTGGGATGAACTGGACTGTTTTCTGGTTCTTTGAAGCTGCTGTTCTGATTTTGTTTTGGGATGAACTGGACTGTTTTATGGTTCTTTGAAGCTGCTGTTCTGATTTTTTTTGGGATGAACTGCACTGTTGGTCTGGTATATTGAAGCTACTGTTCTGATTTTTTTTGGGATGAACTGCACTAAAGCTACTGTTCTGATTTTTTGGGATGAATTGGACTGTTCTGATTTTTTTTCGGTTAGCTTGGAATTGGAATTACTCTTCTGATTTTTTTCATCCTTTAATAGCCTAATTAGGAATTTGTATAGTCAATTTAGTTAGATTAAAATTGCAATGATTGAAGTTTGTAATCCATGTAATTGTAAATTGGCCAATGCAAGGCCTAATTTTTTTTTAGTTTTGGATTGATTATTGATGAGGATGATCAAAAGAGGGGTAATTTTCCCTCCAGAATTTTTAGTTGCTAAATTTGGCAACTTTCCCAATTTGGAAAGTTGGTTAGTTTCCCTCCATGTAATTTCTCTCTCATAATAAAATCAGAATTTTTTTTTCATTATTTTATTATATCTTCAATTATTTTCTCTCTCATAATTCCAATAACATCATTACTTCCCACTAATTTCCAATTAAAATAATACCCACTCACCTCCAAGATTCCAATTTCCTTAATTTGTGTGATTTTCCCAAATAGGAAAATCATTTAGGAACGGAGGGAGTATCAAATACTCAAAAAAAAAAGAAATTATTTTCTTTTTTAAGATAAATAAATTAATTAATATTAATTGGGTTAATTTTGAACAATTATTTAGCAAAATAAGTCTTCATAAATGAATATTTTAGATTTATAGTTAAAATTACTACGAAATATCATCAAATGATCTGAATATAAAATTTTTAAATTTTAAGAACATCCATTATGAATAACTTCAACATTTCTCCTTAGTAATCTATGAGCATACTAATAATAGGGTATGTTAATAGCAAACTAAAGACAACAATTGAATTATTATAAAATAAAATGTTATGTTGCCACTTGCCAGCAAATTAAGGGCAAAAGTTGAATTAATTAAAAACAATCCAAAAACGGAATTATTCATAGAGGATGGGTAAAAAGGTTGGATTATAAATATCAATTTTTTCAATTTTTAACTATAAAATTTAATAATTTTCACAAATTCACAATTAACATTATTTGACATTTATTTAAACCTAAAAAGAAAGACAATCCCTCTTGTATGAGACCGCCTCACCGTGAGACGAGTCCATACAAAAGATTCATTATGCTAAAAATTGTTATTATTCGACTATTTAACTCAAATATAAAACACGTATGAGAATTAAAAAAATTGTGAGAAGACAAATTGACGTACGAATTAGTGTTTATCATCTTAGCAATTATAGAACCCGAAAATAAAAACACCGACTTACGAGCGACTGTTTGTTCTGCTACCGACGAAGAATTATAGAAGGGGTACGTCGTATTCTCAGACGAGGCTGAAAACGGGCTAGTCTGATACCAAACAGCACAGGTCGGCAACAACACACGGGAATCAACACTAATTACCAACCTCTCAATTGCAATCGATAAACATCGGAAACAATCAGAATGACTAAGATCTGGAAAACAGAGCGCTAATTCAAACAATTCTCCAACACCAGTTACATTCACTACCGTCGTCTGAAACATCTTTACCGGTGATTTCGAATTATAAGCTGTCGAATTTGCCAATTTTTTCATCGATTTTAGCATAATCTCCGTAAAATCCGCTACATGATTCTTACTAATGTTTTGCGGTTTTGAAAGTAGTAACCAGGGAGATATAATCATTTTACCAAAAAACGAGGATTGAGAATAGTGTAACATACAATTTTCGTACCAAATTATGGCTTCTGTTTGGAATGGACAAGCTTTTAGGATCTGATTTTTGGCTTCATTGACACAGGTACTGCAACTTTGAGCGTCTGTATCGAATCGACACATGTAGAGAGCGTACACACGGTTTGGGGATTCTCCTAATGAGGAATTGTAGTAGCCAGATTTTATGGCTTGGGTAGTAAAACTACCTAATAGATTGTATAAGTTATAAATGTAAAATGGCGAGGCTTTATTTGTTGATGATGCTGAATTATTGGTGCTGCCCGTGCAACGGTAGCCGTAAATGAGTGCATTGTGTGTGCTAGCTATAGCTTGTAATGGAATGACTAAGGCTATGCAAAGTATAATCATGCTCACCATTTTCGGGAATCTAGGCTTGGGTTTGCCTAGGCTGGTGGTCATGACTGGTTCATTTGATTGAAAACTATTAATTAATATTGAAAAATAGTAGTCGAGTTGCTTGAAAATATAATCATGCCCACCATTGTCGGGAATCTAGGCCTGGGTTTGCCTAGGATGGTGGTTATGACCTGATTCATTTAATTAAGAAATATTAATTAATAAGAAAAATAATAGTCGAGTTGTTTTGACACATATGTAAATACAAGTGTTTTTAGACTGTTTTATACTATCATCTTAGATTTGCCCCTTGCTATTGCGGTGGTCAGGTTTATGAAGAGAAGATGATGATAGCATGTAGTGGATTATGAGTGAAGGAAATTTGTTTATTTATTTAAAACAGAGTCTATTGAATTAAAGGATGTAATTGTGATGGGTCAACTTGACCAGAGAGCCAAAAATGGTGGAGGACCAGACCTATTTAATTTATTAACATCAACATGGACACTTAGTGAAAAGCTGCATATTTGCCTCTTATTTGACGAGGTCCATGATTTCAGTTAGATGTTTTTTTCATGCTTTAATACTATCACTTTGAATTATTTTACACGGAGAAATATCTACTTTATGTAATAAAGAGTGAAGATAGTGAAGATTAAAGAGAGCAGGAACATGAGTGTTAAAACTTGGTCCACACTATTTTAGTGTGCACCAAGTCCACACACAAGTATTTCTCTCCTTTCACCTCATCGTTTTTATTACCATACCATTAAAATCCAAAGCCATCTTGAAAAAATTAGGAGTCTTGTGCAAAACTTTTATTTTGCGCCTTATTTATAGTAAACATATTTATTTTATTAATAAAATTAACACTTTTTTTTATTAACTTTTTCATATCGAAGAAAAAAAAGGGTCTTACATTATCGATCACCTTGCACACCCTAAAAGACCCGTCTAGTCAAACTTCAAATGAATAAGTACAATATACATTATGGACATATATAATATAACCCAAGCTATCTACCACTTACAACAGTAATAGAAATTAGATTTGTTGAGCATTGTTGATGGCTATCAGTAGAACATGCTTTCCTTTGCGTAAATCCGGGTTGCTTGGGACATGGAAGGTCGGTTACTTCATCAGTATCAAGTGTCTTAATCAACAATGGGATGGATGGCCTATCTTCAGGAAGTTCTTGAACACACAATAGTCCTAATTGTATGCACTTGAGTATCTCTACCTCAAATTCAGGTTCCAATATTGTTGCATCCACAAATGAGATCACCTCATTTTGATTCCACAATGTCCATGCCTTGTATAAGATTTCAAATTTTAGGTTAGAATAACTTAAGGTTGCGTTTGAGAACATGTATTTCAATTTAAATTCTTAATTTCAATTATGGAATCATAAATGGAGAATTTGAAATGACAAGGATTGGGGTGTCATTTCAAATCCTCATTTTAATTAACTACTTTCATAACATAGGTGAATTTGACTCAAATCCAAATTTAAATTCTTGTTATTGCCAAACATCAACTTTAAGCTAAATCCATATTTGCAAATGAAATCTTCATTCCCAAACATACCATAAAATTTTAATTACACTATGTTCGGATTGTTAAGAAACCAACTCAATCAAAAGTTTAAGCTGATTTTTGAGGCCTGGATATATTTTATATTAGAAGTGTTGATGCAACACATGTTTCCTCAGACTGGATGCTGAATTTTTAATTTAAATGAGGGATGGTTGAAATTTGAACTCATGATCACTCTTGTCACGCTGGCACTGATACCATGTTAAGAAACCAAATCAACCAAAAACTTGGTTGATAGTTGAGACGTTAAAATATATTATATACTCTAACATTGACATTTAAAGAGAAAAGAAAGAAAGGAGAGAGAAGGGGATGTGATAATCACAATAAAATCTTTCCTCGTTTGAAAAGATTACAACCTTAATAAAATTGATCCATATTTTCCTATTAAATCTATCCTTTTTTTTTGTATCCAAAAAAAATTATTCTTCATTTTTTCAAATTCCTTTCTTTTTTTTCTCTTCATTCAATTCTATTCAAACATATAGTGTAATGATAGACTTTGAAACTGATTTTGCTGAGTTAACTTACATGAGTTAGGAGGGAGAAACACTCATGATGCAACAAAATTTTGTTCCTTTTACCACTCACTATCTCTAATAAAAGTACTCCAAAGCTATAGACATCTGATTTTTCTGAAAAACAACCCTCCATTGCGTATTCTGGAGACATATATCCACTGCACAAATAAGATAATATAAAATATTTTGTTACTATCTAGTATAAGTGTATAAATGCGCATAAAATGATAAATTTATGTATATATTATGTGAAATTGCTAATGATTAGTATACATCAAGAGTTAATTAGAAATAATCATTCTCCTATCACAAGAATAAAATTGCACAAACTTAACCCTCTTAACATTACATGGATACGGCCTAGATGGGTAAAAGAAATGTTATTAAAAAAATGTTATTTGAGGTACTTACTAAGTGCCAACGACCCTCGAAGTGTTTGCTTCATCTTGTGTGGTACAAAATATCTTTGCCATCCCAAAATCTGATATCTTTGGATTGAAATCTTCATCAAGAAGAATGTTGCTAGGTTTAAGGTCTCTGTGAATGATCTTCAGCCTAGAATCTCTATGAAGATACAGAAGGCCTCGACACATGCCTTTGATGATGTTTAAACGCCTTTTCCAATTCAAATGTTTACCTTGAACTGAATCTACATACATGCATTACACATTTAGAAAATTTTAAGTCTATTGTGTAATAATTCATATTTTTAGTTCATTCATAACAATATAATTATTTAAAAATAACACGTGTTTTACTTATTTGAATATTTATATATTATATAGTCGAGTACGTACATACCGAAGAGAAAAGCATCCAAGCTCTTATTAGGCAAGTATTCATACACTAACAATTTTTCTTCTCCTTCTACACAACATCCCAACAAACTTACAAGATTTTTGTGTTGAAGTTTAGAGATCACATCCACTTCATTTATGAATTCTCGTATGCCTTGTCCCGAATAACGTGCAAGTCTTTTTACTGCAATTTGTTGCCCATTATCTAATTTTCCCTGGACAAAACATTAAGAGTGCAATTGATTTTCAGGGGTGTGCTTGGTAATTGATTTTTTTTTTTTGATTTTTTGTTGGACAAAGAACAAAAATATTTAATAAATTAATCCAATTGAAACTACCTTTAAGTCAAAAAACAAAAGGTTGATTTTTGACTATTATATTTAACAAACAAACACTTTTTACCAAATATTTTTTATTAACAACTGGCTTAAACTACTGAATTGAACAGTTGGCTTATCAAATATTTTCAGCTTGTTAAACTAGCCAACTACCTGATCAACTATCAGCTCCAGGTAAGAATTATTTGCCAAACAAACCTAAACTTTTTTGTTGACTGGTCAAACAACATAAAATGTGTGTATATAAAAACTTACAAAGAAAACTGCCAAAATGAAAAAGATGATATAATTGACTTTAGGCTTCTTGACCCATATTTTTATATTAATAGCTAATAATCAATAATTAGTTTTACCTATAAATAGTTAATTTATCTAATGAGCTTAATAACAAACAAAAATAACCAACATTTCTAATTAGTCAAACAAATCAAACAAAAACACTAACAGCAAACATCCCTACAAATTAAAGTAAAAGTCTAGTAGAAAGTCACTTCATAAAATCACTCTCATTGGCGTGGTAATTTTATTTGAGTGGAAATTTTTTTTGAAGTTTTAACTCTCATCAGTTTAAACCCACAAAATATAAATGTTTCTTAAAAAAAAACTTTAAATGAGTGAAAATTTTTGCAACTTCTTTAGAAGGGCCCACCATCCAAAATAATACATGTTAGATTGTAAACATCAGCTTATATCCTATTCCTTGCTATTAACTAGTTCCAGATCATTAACAATCTTTACCTTGTAGACTGTTCCAAATCCACCTCGCCCAAGCTTGTTTTCTATTGAAAAGTTGTTTGTTGCAACTTCAAGATTTTCAAAATTAAACAATTGTAAATCTTGGAACTGAATTTGATCAATTTTATCATCAGATCTGATTTGAACCCATTGCTTTTCCTTTTTTGTGTAATTCTTTTCTACAATAACCAAAACTATTTTTCATTCATAAACAATAACAAGAACGATAATTAATGCTCCCTCCGAATCATTTTAGATGTCCCATTTGAGTTTTCACGGTTATTAAGATTTAAGAATGGTATGGGGTCTATTAAAAAAGTGATAGTTGAATATTTTAATTGATTAAATTAATTGTAAAGGTGGTAGTTGGGTATTGGGAGTAGTAAAATTAAGTAGGGGTATTTAGATAAAAAAAATAGACAAAAAGAGAAATGGGACATTTAAAATGATTCGAAGGGAGTAGTAGACATTAGTTTGGAGAATTTATCATCACCGTTTCGCCTTCTTCTCCATCGCCTTCCAAATATGCAGATCATAACTAAAGTGGCTGTGGTCATCATAGTCACCATGGCAGCAATAATTTTCTTCCATTTTTTACTTTCCTCTACAATAGAATAATATAACCAATTATGATCAATTATCTGCTTCTAAAGTCTAAACCCATAACCTATTGTCATATTGGCTTTCGATACAATGTGATTGCTTGTATGTATTCAGTCAGGGTCGGAGCAAAGATATCGAAGACCCTGTTTATTTTTCCAATGCCTTTTCAAACGGGGCCCTTCATTATATTTCAAGATAAAAATTTTCACTTTAAAAAATATTTCAAGCTAAGACAAAATATATTGTAAGATTATATTATTTCGAAATAAATTAGTTTACAAACTAATCATTTAAAAAGTGTTGCTCAGAATAGGATATGAATAGCACCATTAAATATTCGAGGCCCTATATTTTGGGGCCCTAGGCGGTCGGCTACCTAGGTTATCCCTAGAACCGGCCTTGTATTCAGTTAAAGGTTACAAACATATATAACTAATTTTGGTAAATTTATTAGTCTATATAAAAAATAATAGTTTACATTAGAAAAATCTCAACTTTTGATTTAATTATAATTAATCTAAACCAATAGGCCTCCTACCCAAAAATGTTATTGTACAAATTACAAACATGAATAATACCATGACTTAGGAGTTGTTTCCTTAAAATATCCTTAACATGTAAAAACTCAAATTATAGGGAATTAATTATATATGATAAAAAACTTTGGTAAATTAGTTAGTTAATAAACTAAAATTAGTATTTTTCTTCGAAAAAAACCCTTAAGTTTATGCTCCCTCCGTCTACTTTAGTTGTCCACTTTGCCATTTTGGGTCATCCCACTTTAATTGTCTACTTTTCTTTTTTGGCAAAATTTTTTACCTAAATACCCCCAAGTCCCCAACTACCCCAACTTATATTATTTAATACTCCCTCCGGTCCAGTTTACTAGTCTCATTTGACTTTTGGCACTATTCACTCATCACTCTTAATTTGTATTTTACTTTTAATCTATAAGTTAAAACATAGTTATGTGGGATCTTGTTTGATTCGTCTCAATACAAGGATTGTTAATATCATTTTTTAAAAATTTTTGATTAAGAATAATTAGAGATATTAAGGGTTAAAATGTTGCCTTGGCATGTGTGAAAAGTCAAATGAGACTAATAAACTGGACCGCAGAGAATATATTATTTATGGTAATTTTTCCATAATTTTAGGAATGTTGCATTGTAAAAGATAGAAGATTTAATAAAGAGATCACCTAATTCAGAATGAGCCAAACGAATGAATAGATCAGCGCCGTCGGAAGAAAATTGCTGTATGTCGATTAAACTTGTTTTATTACTCCACAGCATACACCCAATCCCTTTGGGATTCGCATAAGCAATACATGAGCAATTTTGCAGACACTTGATCCTACAATCATCATCTCCTCTTACTACCAACCATTCAGCGTTATCTGACAATTTCCTATTTTCCAGCCTCAAAAATCCATCTTCTTTCCCTTTTTTATCACCGCACTTTCGCAACGGCGTTTTTCGAACACACCCATGACTCCAATCACCTCTGCTCCATTTCGCCTTATTTTTTGGCTCAAACCCGTTCAAACAACTACATATGGGTGATTTCTTGGCGTTACAATTTCCGAATGGACCGCATTTACCATAAGTATCACAATCAGACACCATAGATTGCCAGACAGTTAACCACTTTTTGTTATCACTATCCCAATTTTTTTCTATAAAATTTCCATCATAATTTAGAACAAAATGTGTTAATAGATCACCATTTGATACTAAGAACGAAAGATCAAGCCAACCTCTATTTTCATCGTTATTTAAGCGAAACCCATTACCGGCTGCCGAAGAGATACCAGGAATACCATTAAATTGATTACCGTTCCATGGCCCCGATCTCCAATAAAGTTTATTAGTATTAGCATACTCAATCACAATTTCTGAAAGTGGGGTGGGAATAAGTCTAATAAAAAAACTTCCATTTGACGGATTGAATGTGCTTTTCCATGACACTAGAGTCGGATAACCCTCATCATTAAATAGGCTCATTTCTGGCAAGAGCGTATTAGTGGGATCATCGAAACTGTTCCAAAAGATTATCGATCTATTTACTGTTGATGCTTGCAATTCAAGATTCCCATTGTCGTAAAGCAGAGCAGTTGTTGTACTGTTTGATGGAATTTCATCGCCAAAATCATGATAATTTGATGACCAAAATGTCTTGTTTTGTGTTTTTGAAATAAGTTGAAGATTTGAATCGTTTGTTATATGAAGCACACCAGAAGAGTCATTGATTGGGTTGTTTTTGTTAGCTACCCACACAACTTCAAGTGTATCAGACTCGTTGGTGTTATACCATATTCCAAGGTAGCGATCTTTTGATGAGTTGACAGGGCTAAAGAACCCAAGCTTGAACATGCCATTGTTAGACACTATGGTTTCCGGGTCTTTAAGGGGTTTAGTAGTGGTTATGTTATCGGTGGTTGCCCATACCATTTTCAAGCAAAAACTACATAGTATCAGTTGGGCAATCATAAGTGTAGAAGGTGCCATTAGATCAGTGCTTTGTTTCGGGCAGGTGATGGCTTGCTATGTTTCTGCATTCCGAAGTATGTACCTCAGACATATAATTATACTCCCTCAAATATTACCCATTAGGCCATTAGTCCCATTGATTTTTCATCATTATTCATTTATCACTCTTAAGCTAAAACATAGTCAAGTGAGATTTTGTTTGATTCGTTTCAATACAAAGATTATCAATATCTACATTTTATAATTTTTAATTACTAACAATTAGAGATACCAAAAGTTAAAATGTTGTCTTGGCAAGTGTAAAAAACCAAATAGGACTAATGGGTTGAATATATATAAGGTAGTATGATTTTGAATACTAGTCTAATCCAGACTTACATGTCTAAATAATAAATATATTGTTCATGTTGTTTGACTTGGAATTTGAATTTTCAAATTTTGTTATCAGCAACTTTAGGCTATTAGTTCGCGGTAATTCGTCACATTAAAGTGATCCACTCGTGTGGACACGGGATATTCGTAGCTCAAGCTTACAAAATCACGGGTCAAGAACGTTGTGGACTTGAACATAAACTTGGCGAGGTTTTTTTTTTTTTTTCCAAAATCATATATATGAAAATAGGAGCTTTAGTTCTCCCAGTATATGTGCAAGTCCACAATCCACTATTTTATCGATGTAATATCTTTTCTCACATGTGAATTATTTCCAATAAAAACTATTGCGTAAAAGAGGTTACAATTGAAATCAATATATTGGATATTGACAATAGCTATTAAGTGATATATTATACTCCCAGAGTTTGAAACTTTCTTAAGTTCAGTTTACAAACGAAAAGGACGACTATCATTTTATAAAGATCAGGTATTTTTATAAGGATTATTTAATCTTATCCTCTTTCATTAGTCTGTGTAAGTTCCGCGTCTAGGACTAAGATTCAGCTATTTGAATAATAAAAAAGTCAATCCCTAGACTGTTAGCAAGGAAGAACGAGTTATTAATATTAGAATTGTATAAGATGGGCCAGAGGCCAATTCTTTTTAAGCTAATGATTGATATTAACATTAATTGTATAGAAAAATGTACAATTATGCAGGATCGTCCCTAGATATTTTAGGGTCCCGGGCGAGATAACACATTGAAACCCTTTTTCTTTGCAACTTATCACCTATATAGATCCTTCTACAAGCATTAATTTTGCTTCGCTGACATGGGGCTCTGAACGACGGCCCCTCTTGCCCGCCACTAGAGCCGGTCCTGCAATTATGTCATATTTGTGAACGATGATTTCATTTCAAAGTTATTGTTTGACAAATTAAAACTTTTCAAATTTAGATTTTAAAATACTTAAAAGTTGAGAATTTGAGAATGATTTTCCTAACCTTATCATTCTCAAATTCTCATGAGTTCAATATAATTTCCTTTTTTTTTAAGTATTTTGAATAAATTTAATAAAATTGTCATTTATATGTTGGGGCACATAAATTTTAAGATAAGAACAGAATTTACGAAATATATATCAAATTAAAGACAACTCTAAATTTGCGGATAAGATAAACAAAGGTTCATTCCATAATAGATCCAATTTTATTATATATATATATTTAGTTATTGAAGCAGAAGCCAAAGATTGACTAGAGACAAGAAATTTGCATGTATGTCAAAAATTGTTATACTTTTCACATTTGCATTTTGATTTTAATTAACAGTATCCAATAACACATATTTGCCATACATTAATGTAGTATGTTTGCAGCCATGATTTACTAAAAAGTAAAAATTAAGATTCCTTCTAGGCTCTCTCGCCTAGACGAAATTTAAGAAGCCTGAATATATTAAACCCAACCTTTTGTAAAACATGTTATAATGGATCAATCCTTGATAGAAAATTAGCAACAAGCCCACACATATACCGAGTCTAGCTCTGAAGAAAATAAACATGCACATACGTATTTATCGACCAGTCAGTTCAGTCGAAACAAAGTGGCTATTAGAAGCTTGTTGGGAGTAACTTTGAAGATCACTATTGTCGGTAGAATAAGTTTTCCTATGAGCAAACACAGGTCGTGTTGGATGTGGGAGATCCGTAACATCATTAAGTTCAAGCATAGATAGTAGTGCCGACATGGTTGGCCTATCTTCAGGAAAGTCTTGCACGCACAAAAGCCCCAATTGTATGCACTTCAACATCTCGACTTCGTAGTTTGGGTCTAATATTGTTGGATCAACCAACGAAAGCATATTATTCTCCGTCCATAGTAGCCATGCCTGTAAGAATCAAAGGAAAGTATAAATTTGTATAAATAATCATGGTCTTTGTCTAGATAAGAAGGCAAAATTTTAATTTTCTTAATAACCTACATATGTCAATAGGTTCACAGATTCATGTTTGAGACGGCTAGAGTTTCTTTTGCCACTAACAATCTCCAGAATTAGAACTCCCATACTAAATACATCCGATTTTTCAGAAAACATGCCTTCCATAGCATACTCTGGTGACATGTAACCGCTGAAACAACAAACTAATTAAGTTAGTTTCCATTTTAAAAATAATTTCAATATACGATAAGGAAGATCAATGATTCTCGAGTCGAGGGATTCTTTAGCCGCGCTCTCCTTTATGGGTATGAGTTGCCGCCTTTCTTTCCTTCCTAGACCCTGATCATAGTTTACTATAAATGGAATACAACGAAGAATGATAAGAACATGAATGTTTGGGAAACTTACTATGTGCCAACAACTCTAATGGTACTCGCTTTATCTTGCTTTGTCTCGAATATCCTTGCTATTCCAAAGTCTGAAATCTTTGGATTAAGCTCTTCATCAAGTAAAATATTGCTTGCTTTCAAATCTCTATGAATAATCCTTAACCTTGAATCTCTGTGTAGGTAAAGGAGGCCTCGACATATTCCATTAATGATGTCAAAGCGCTTCTTCCAATTCAAGTCTTTTTTATGAGATACATCTGAAATTTTTATTATTGTGATATATATATATATATAGGATGTTGTAATATTGAAAAGGGCATAATTTTATCCAAAAAATCACAATTCAATACTAGGCCATGACAAATTCGTCACATAATCTCACTGTGGCCCACATGACATGGGAAACACGTGGGCTCGAGCCCACAAACCCACGGGTCACGAGCGATGACTTGCACATACACTCGGTGAGATTCATTGTTTCCCAAAACCATATGGCTATGAGAAGATTAGTTCACCCACTATATATGGAAGTTAACAACCCACTATTTTATCGATGTGGGATCTTGTCTCACGTGTGAGGTATTTCCAACATTCAATATATGCTAAAATCATATAAAAAGCTATAAAAAGCTAAAATCATATTAAAAACTTACCAAACAAAATCGCATCCAAACTTTTATTTGGCATGAATTCATAAACTAGTAGTTTCTCTTCACCTTGCACACAACAACCCAATAATCTAACAAGATTTCTGTGTTGAAGCTTTGAGATCAACACAACTTCGTTCATAAATTCTTGTAGGCCTTGTCCAGAAGGGCTGGAAAGTCTTTTAACTGCTATTTCTTTTCCATCTTCTAATTCTCCCTAATTAAACACGGAAAATTAAATCTTATACGTATTCACAAATTCTTGCTATAGACCGTTTATAGTATAGACGGGTAAATATGAGCCAGCCAATTTTGCAAAATATGTAACTGATGATTAATCAACAACCTTATTTTTAAATTTAAAATCACTAGGTTGGGCTGTTGGGAGAGCCGTCTTTGCCATAAACGGTCTCTTAGAAGACCTTATGGTACGTATTTTATAAAGTTGCATTTCTCATCGATCTAAATTGTCAAATAAAAAGGATACCTTATATACGGGACCAAAACCACCTCGCCCTAATTTCTTGGCTTCCGAGAAAGAGTTGGTGGCAACCTCCAACTCTTTAAATTTAAATAATGTTAAATCCTTTAAATCCTCATGACTTACTCCATAGTCTTCAAGTCGGGTTTCATTGTTTGATGTTGATTTATTATCTACCACCAAAGTTATTAAGTATATGTCAAGTAAGCAAGAAAACTTATATTTTGAGATAATTAGTACAAACGATAATTTACGGCCCGTTTGGTTAGAGGTACTAAATGGTGGTAATGGGAATGATTTATAGTGTAAAATTTCATCAAAACTTTTATGTCATTCCCATAGTAATGAAACTTTGATCACAAAAAAGTTTTTTATTCACAAATTTCCATTACCTCTTAATACCACCTCTCTAATTGGTAATGCATTGGAATGAATTTTATGAACAAAATGAGATGATTGAAGGTTGTCAAGCATGACCATCAAGATAGCCATAAAATTTTTTAACCAAAATTACACTAATTTTTCATTCTCATTGACACGATTTATTACCACCTTCCAAACGGGCTGTTAATGTGAAAACCTCAATTCTAAAAAGTACTTCTTAATAGCAATAGCCAATGTCAAAACCTTTAGCTGTAGTATTATATAAAGTCAAATCATGAGATTAAAGAGATAGTAAATTACAAGAAGTTAAATGCTTGTTCGAGAAAAAAGGCTAGCAATGCAATAGCCAATGTTGAAGAGGTGAGATGCTCGATCAATCACCGAATGAATATATTTTTGGCTCTAGATATATATCTTAATTATATGTGTATATAGGGATGGTCAAGAATCCAAGTTCCTATTGAACTCGTCCAAGACAAGACCTAACCCTGATATTCGGGTATTGATCAATTTTTTTGAGACTCATAGGGTCCAAATCCGGGTCCAATCCAAAAAAAAATCCTTTTAGGGTCTTCAAACTTAAATTTAATCGAAAACCATTTTTAAAACCCGTTCGTGACCTGTTCCAGACCAGCAAAACTCATTCTAGATCACCTCAATTATAAACTTGTGCTAAACTTATACTTCCTCTAACTCAACCAAGTTGTTTCATTTTTTTTATGGGCAATTCACTCAAATTGTCCCATTTGGCAATGATTTTTTTACCTAAATACCCCAACTTTTACTACTCCCAATACCCAATTACTACATTTACAATTAATTTAATCAATTAAAATACCCATCTACCCTCACTTTTACTACTTCCAATACCCAATTACCACCTTGACAATTAGTTTAATCAATTAAAATACCTCAGTCCCCACCATTCCACTCTTAAAAACCGTGTCTAACCCAAATGGGACAACTTGATTGAGTTGGAGGGAGTATTAAATATATCGGCTACGCTTGTGATAGATATAGTCTCTAAGTGAGGCGACTTAATTAATAACAAGAAGTCTGTATTTCGATGTTCTTTATAGTTTGTATTAGTTGGGTTAGTTAGCACGTATACATGTGAATAGAAGAAATGCAGTTGTAACATAAGAGAAAAATTGTCACCATGACGACGCTTCCAACTCCATAGACCATAGGCGATTAGAAGAAATGCAGCTGTAACGACAGTTGTTACGACCACGATGATTATTTTTCGATTTCCACTTTCTCCTGCATGCAAAACAAAATGATGAATGCATCAACATATGCAATGATCGATCCTGATCTTTTTTCTTTTTGCCATTATCCAACGAATTTATAATTGTTACTCAAAAAAATTTCATTTATAATTTATAATTGTACCCCGTTTAATCCGGGTTGAAACTGAATATTCAGTTTTATTATAATTTTTTATTTTTTTGTCTTTTTGTCGTTTAACCATACGTTTGTTTCTCTCTAGATTCACTTAAAATATCTTTTTTTATAAATTCAAATATAAACTCTTTAAAAGTATTAACTTAATTAGTCGATAAAGATCAATTAAGAAAATAAAAGAATAATATTATTGTTCTTGAGTTTAAGTAAGAACAATTATAAACTTAATAAAAATATTCAATTCAAGGTTACTTAAGAAATATAATGATCATTTTATTTAGAAAAGAAGGTAAAATAAAAATAATTAATTAAATAAAACTGGATACCGGGTTCCCAATGCAACCCGGATTATCTGATTTTTAGAAACCGGATAATCCCGATCGGATATTTCGGTTTGGGTTATTATGAGCACCCCTAATTGTAAGAACACAAATTCTTTTGAGCGGCATTAAAAATAATGTAAGTAGACATTTAAAATATTGAAAATATGAATTAAGGTACGATAAGTATACATTAAGGACGATGTAAGTAGGCATTAATTAATCTTTAATGGGTTGGACTTAAAATATGTCTCTCAAGAGACTAACTTCATAAAAATGTTGTAAAAGAGAGAAGATTTTAAATAATCACCTAATTCAGAATGAGCCAAACGAATGAATATATCAGCACCGTCCGATGAGAATTGTTGTATGTCGATTAATTTTCTTTTATTATTCCACGTCATACCATCCCAAATTCTCTGTATAAAATTTCCGTCATAGTTTAGAACATAATGTGTTAATAATGATCGATTTGATACTAAGAACGAAAGATCAAGCCAACCTCTATTTTCATCGTTAATTAAGCGAAACCCATTACCAGCAGCCGAAGAGATACCAGGAATACCATTAAATTGATTACCGTTCCATGGCCCCGATCTCCAATAAAGTTTATTAGTATTAGCATAATGAATGACAATTTCAGGAAGTGGGGTCGGAATAAGTCTAAGAATAAAACTTCCATTTGACGGATAAAAAGGGCTTTTCCATGACATTAGAGACGGATCATAAGCTCCGTAAGCAGATAGGCTCATTTCTGGCAAGAGCGTATTCGTCAAACGGCTCCAACCTAAAAATGTCGTCGTTCCATTTACTGATGATGATGTCAAATCAAGACTCCCATCGTCGTTAAGCACAGCTCTCATTGTTGTACTGTTTGGTGGATCGCCAAAGTCGCACTTTGATGACCAAAATATCTTGTTTTGTGTTTTGGAAAAAAGTTGAAGATTTGAATCCTCTGCAAAATGAAGCACACCGGAAGAGTCTTTGATTGGGTTGTTTCTGTTAGCTACCCAAACAACTTCAAGTGTATCAGACTCTTTGATATTATACCATATCCCAACGTAGCGATCTTTTGAGTTGACAGGGCTAAAGAACCCAAGCTTGAACATGCCATTTTCGGACACTATGGTTTCCGGGTCTTTAAGGGGTTTAGTAATTGTTATGTTATTGGTGGTTGCCCATACCAATTTCAAGCAAAAACAATATATAATCAGTCGGGCAATCATATTGACAGCCATTAGATCAATGCTTTGTTTGGGGCAGGGTATGGCTTGCTAGGTTTCTGCATTCCGAAGTATGTACCTGACTAGACATATAATTATATGATTTTTAATACTAAGTCTAATCCAGACTTAGTTGCAACTATCGATAAACGATATTAGTTGCCATGGTGGTGTGCACGTCTGAATATTGTTCATACTGTATCTTGTCAATTTTGCATTTTAATCTTATGTTGCAGGACTTTGAATTTTGAAATTTTCTTTCTCAAAGAAATTCCCATTTATCATTTTAAGGTGATCATCTACTTGTTCTCATAACAAATATTACTATTTATATCAAAATTTTTGGATTAAAATAACCTCTTTATCCTCATTTCAATCCGCATATCTTGCACTAATATTAACATTTTGATATATTTTAACATTTGAAGTTATATATTCTTATTGGTCCCAATATGTTTCTCACTAACTTTATAAAAATATGTTTTTATAAATTAGTTGTGATCCGCATGTTTTTTACACTAATTTTCTTTTAATATGTTTTTTGGTTCCCACTTCGTTATCAAGTTTATTATTCAATAAAATAATACTTATATTCAGTATCCTAAACGACTTTATGTTTTTATTTCCAATAAATATTCCTTGTGTGGAAACATTATTAGGGAACAAAATTATAATAAGAGTTATTTTTCAAGTTTACAAAGTGGTAGACTCTATTTCTTATAGGGTAGGAAAAAAAGTTTTGAATTTACATTTTGGAAAGAATTCAAAAGATGTCTATTCAATGTCATAAAATTAGTTTCACATATGTAAATCTTGGAAATATCAAATGCATTTGAATGATTTGTCAATATAGTGTTAATAATAAAAAAATATTTTCTACTTTGGTGCTTATTGAAAAAAAAAATTCCAAATTAGTGTTCATGTAGGTCAGAATTGATACTAAGCTACTTAATTAGTAGTTTTGGTTTGGAACTTCCAAACCTCAATGTGAGAATTGTTGGAATATTTTTTTGAGGGATTGAAGCATATTTGAAACTTGAAAGTATTCTTCAATTTGCGATGAAAAAAGTAAAAATCGCTTCTCTTGACATTCCTATAGCTAGCCACAATGCATTTGAGACTTGGATCAATCTAAGTAAACTAACAATAAAGACTAAGTAAGAAAAATTATTGTATCATGTTGATTTATTTTTAGAGAAATTTGTTAATAAAAATTTTAACTCTATTTCGTCCATTCAAAAAAATTCTTAGTATTGGTAAACTCAAAATTATCCTTACAATTGGTGCACTCTTATCATAAAGTATTTAATTATACTCCGGCCTCCTATTCACCATATGTGTCCCATTTGACTTTTCATCAATTTTTAGGTATTCAAATGGGACCACATGTGTAGGAGAAAGAGCTTAATTTATGGTAAGGTTTAACACATGTGTAAGAGAGAGTGTGCAATTTATAGTAAATGGGACCACATGTGTAGGAGAGAGAATTCAATTTTGGTAAAAAGAATATACCCAAAATAGAAATAAGACATTTGAGATGACTTGACTCAATATGGAAATGGGACACATGTGCTGAATAGGAGGGAGTAATTGATATTTTTGTCAAAATTTCCCCGTTTTTATTGGAAATAACTTTGTTTGATAAAGTACGTAGATAAATAATTGAACTGCTTAACGTTGTCCTAAATATTTCACCCATGAAATTTCTAACTTCTTTTTTCTAAATTCCCCCGACGCATTTAATTAAATGATATTTTTTAAACATATTCAAAGGAGAACACTAACTTTTTAATTCTTTGTTGCGATTTTGTATCTATTACCAATTATTTTGTCGGACTAATTTTTATGTTTGAAGTTTTTAAATCAAATTCAGATAATTTGGTTAAATTTCTTTCCTCTATAAAATACTATTTTAGAAAATAAATTCTAGTGAGGACTAGAAAATGTATGCTAACGTTTTATGTGCAAAAGTCATAGTGGAACAATTTGGTAAACATCGGGGTTACCGCGTGAATTATTTAAAAGTTTTGATTACCACGTGGAAAACCCAAAATCTCGGGGTCACCACGGGGAATTTTTATAAGGATTATTTAATCTTATCCTCTTTAATTAATCTGTGTAAGTACCGCGTCTAGGACTAAGATTCAACTATTTGAATAATACAAAAGTCAATCCCTAGACTGCTAGCTAAGAAGAACGAGTCATTAATATTAGAACTGATATACTTACTCCGTTTCATATTAGTTGCACTATTTGCTTTTTCACACTTTCCAATGTACGAATTGAATCATTAATATCTCTAATTATACATATTGAAAAATTTAAAAAAACTCAAAATTAATAAACTGTGAATCGAGACGATTCAAACAAGATCTCATATGACTATGTTTTAACTTTTAGATTACCGACAATATAAAAGTCAATTTGCTTAATGAATAGTAACGAAGTCAACAATGTTGCAACTAAAAAAGAACGGAGGAAGTATCATGTTTTACTTGGCCATCCATTTATTCATACGTGTAAGATGGGCTACAGGGCCAATTCTTTTTAAGCTAATGATTGATATTAACATTAATTGTATAGAAAAATGTACAATTATGCAGGGTCGGTCCTAGATATTTTGGGGCTCCGGGCAAATTAAATAGCACATTGAGACCCTTTTTCTTTGCAACTTATCACCTATATATAGATCTTTCTACAACCATTAATTTTGCTTCGTTGACATGGGGCCCTGGACGACGGCCTAACTCTAGGGCTAGCCCTGCAATCATACAATACTATAAAAGAACAGAAAAATTCCACATGGCGATTTTATAGAATTTTGCATTAATTAGCATTAAAGGTAAGTTTTCAAAAAGTTTTTTATTAAATCAAATCTTACAATTATACGATACTATAAAAGAATCGAAAAATTACAAATGTCGATTTTGTAGAGCTTTACCAATTTAACGTAAATAATTTTATTATAATGAATATATTTACCTAATTAGATTATGTAGAGCTTTTTATTAGTACATATTTAAAGATATAAAATTACTATAGCACGTGTTTAAAAAAGTTACAATAATCAAATAATTTTATTATAATGAATAAATTTAATTAATTAGTTTCCTATTTACCCATTTAACGTAAATATTTTTAAGAAAATAAAGACATTAACAACCTATTAACTTCTATCTATATGTAGCTAAATAAACTAAGTAAGGTGTTGTTTTAATTGTTTTCGATTGAGTTGAACAGTTGTAAATATTTAATATCTTCACTTTTAACACTTATCATAATCACATTGTTATTATTAGTTTATATTATTATTGTATTTTCTTTTTATGTATTTACACACTTACATATCCGTGCATTGCACGGGCATATATACTAGTTATGTCATATTTGTGAACGATGATTTCATTTCAAAGTTATTGGTTTGACAAATTAAAACTTTTCAAATTTAGATTTTAAAATACTTAAAAGTTGAGAATTTGAGAATGAATTTCCAAACCTTATCATTCTCAAATTCTCATGATTTCAATATAATTGAAATCTATAATTTGAAATGAAATACATGTTTCCAAACAAAATTATTATAGTAAATTAATGAGTTTTTGTATGCTTTTCTTTTTTTTTTTTTTTAAAGTATTTTGAAATAAATTTAATAAAATTGTCATTAATATGTTGGGGCACATAAATTTTAAGATTAGAACAGAATTTACAAAATATATATCAAATTAAAGACAACTCTAACTTTGCGGATAAGATAAACAAAGGTTCATTCGATCTAAAATAAATCCAATTTTACTATATATTTTTATTAAAGCTCGATAGTTAGGTTTTAGAGCTCCATCCTTAAGAGATTTAGCAGAAGCCAAAGATTGACTAGAGACAAGAAATTTGCATGTATGTCAAGAATTGTTATACATTTCACATTTGCATTTTGATTTTAATTAACAGTATCCAACACATATTTGCCATACATTAATGTAGTATGTTTGCAGTCATGAATTACCGAAAAGTAAAAATTAAGATTTCTTCTAGGCTCTCTCTTCTAGACGAAATTTAAGAAGTCTGAATATCAACCAAACCTTTTGTAAAAAAACATGCACATATATACCGAGTATCTGAAGAAAATTTACGTTTTTATCGACCCGTCAGTTCAGTCGAAACAAAGTGGCTATTAGAAGCTTGTTGGGAGTAACTTTGAAGATCACTATTGTCGGTAGAACAAGTTTTCCTATGAGTAAATACAGGTCGTGTTGGATGTGGGAGATCCATAACATCATTAAGTTCAAGCATAGATAGCAGTGACGACATGGTTGGCCTATCTTCAGGAAATTCTTGCACGCACAAAAGCCCCAATTGTATGCACTTCAACATCTCGCCTTCGTAGTTTGGGTCTAATATTGTTGGATCAACCAACGAAAGCATATTATTCTCCGTCCATAGTAGCCATGCCTGTAAGAATCAAAGCAAAGTATAAATTTGTATAAATAATCATGGTCTTAATTTGTCTAGATAAGAAGGCAAAATTTTAATTTTCTTAATAACCTACATATGTCAATAGGTTCACAGATTCATGTTTGAGACGGCTAGAGTTTCTTTTGCCACTAACAATCTCCAGAATTAGAACTCCCATACTAAATACATCCGATTTTTCAGAAAATATGCCTTCCATAGCATACTCTGGTGACATGTAACCGCTGAAACAACAAGCTAATTAAGTTAGTTTCCATTTTAAAAATAATTTAAATATATGATGACAATTAGGCAAAATGATTATAGGATTAGGAAACTTACTATGTGCCAACAACTCTAATGGTACTCGCTTGATCTTGCTTTGTCTCGAATATCCTTGCTATTCCAAAGTCTGAAATCTTTGGATTAAGCTCTCCATCAAGTAAAATATTACTTGCTTTCAAATCTCTATGAATAATCCTTAACCTTGAATCTCTGTGTAGGTAAAGGAGGCCTCGACATATTCCATTAATGATGTCAAAGCGCTTCTTCCAATTCAAGTCTTTTTTATGAGATACATCTGAAATTTTTATTATTGTGATATATAGGATGTTGTAATATAGAAAAGGGCAAAATTTTATCCAAAAAAGCACAATTCAATATATGCTAAAATCATATAAAAAGCTAAAAAAATCACGTACGCAAGGAAAAAATATGGATAAATTTTAAAACTTACCAAACAAAATCGCATCCAAACTTTTATTTGGCATGTATTCATAAACTAGTAGTTTCTCTTCTCCTTGCACACAACAACCCAATAGTCTAACCAGATTTCTATGTTGAAGCTTTGAGATCAACACAACTTCGTTCATAAATTCTTGTAGTCCTTGTCCTGATGGGCTTGAAAGTCTTTTAACTGCTATTTCTTTTCCATCTTCTAATTCTCCCTAATTAAACACGGAAAATTAAATCTTATACATATTTACAAATTCTTGTTATAAACCGTTCATAGTATAGACGGGTAAATATGAGCCAACCCATTTTGCAAAATAAGTAACTGATTAGTCATCAGCCTTATTTTTAAATTTAAAATCATTGGATTGGGCTGTTGGGAGAGCCGTCTTTGCCATAAACGGTCTCTTAGGAGACCTTATGGTATGTATTTTATAAAGTTGCGTTTCTCATCAATCTAAATTGTCAAATAAAAAGGATACCTTATATACGGGACCAAAACCACCTCGACCTAGTTTCTTGGCTTCCGAAAAAGAGTTGGTGGCAACCTCCAACACTTTAAATTCAAATAATGTTAAATCCTTTAAATCCTCTTGACTTACTCCATAGTCTTCAAGTCGGGTTTCCTTGTTTAAAGCTGATTTATTATCTACCACCACGAAAGTTATTCAATATATGTCAAGTAAGCAAGAAAACCTATATTTTGAGATACTTAGTTAACCACTTTTTACTCGTTCTTTCTTAAAAATCCCACCTTATGATTATTTTTTAACAATCCGACCTTTTGCCTCCGTTTTCTTTTATAGTACATATACCTCCCTAACTTACCTGAACAACCGATTAATATCGAATTTAAAAAAAAAAACAGAATAGGAAAATTTACTTTTAAAAATCCGATCTTTTGCTTGTTCTTTTAAAAATTCGACCTTTTACCTGTTCTCTCTCTTTTAAAAATTCGACCTTTTACCTGTTCTCTCTCTTTTAAAAATTCGACCTTTTACCTGTTCTCTCTTAAAAAATGATGAATTTTCAAATTTATCCGGTCACCAGTAAAAATGTTTTATAAAAGAAAACGGAAGAAAAATGTCGGATTTTTAAAATATGGGATTTTTAAAAGAGAACAAGAAAAAGGTCGAATTTTTAAAAGTAATTTTCCTAACTTTTACAAACAATAATTAAATTTCGAAAGCTCAATTCTAAAAAAGTACTACATAACGTCAAATCGTAAGATTAAAGGGATAAAGTGCTTGTTCGAGAAAAAAGGCTCCATCAATTACCGATTGAATAATAGTTTTGGCTCTAGATCACTTTATTTATCACAAGTGTATGTAAGGGTGGTCAAGAATCCAAATTTCTATTGAACTCGTCTAAGACAAGACTTAACCCTAATATTAGGGTGTAGGTCAATTTATTTTGAGACACAACAGGTTCAAATCCGGGTCCAATTTAAAAAAGGAATTTCCGTTTTGATTTAGGGTCTTCAAACTTCAATTCAATTCAAAACCACTCTTAAAATCTGTTTGTGACTCGTTCCAGATCCATAAAACTCATTCTAGATCCAGCTCAATTATAAACTTGTTCTAAACTTGTAATAATTATATCAACTACGTTTGTGATAGATACTAGATAGTCTCTTAGTGAGACAATTTCATAACAAGGAGTCTGTACATTGATTTTCTTTTGGTCTTAGTTGGGTTAGTTATTAGCATGTATATATTTGAATAGAAGTGTAATTGTAACATAAGAGAAAATTTGTCACCATGTCTCGGACGCTTCCAACTCCATAGACCATATGCGAATAGAAGAAATGCAGTTGTAACCACAGTTGTTACGACCACGATAATTATTTTTCGATTTCCACTTTCTCCTGCAAAACAAAATGATGAATGCATCAACGTATGTAATCATCATGATTTTTTTTATCTTTTTTCACTACCCAACAAATTTATAAATATGATTATTCAAATCTTGTTACTCTAAAAAATTTTCATTTATAATTAAATCTCAAAGTAATTGAATTTACTAAGTAAATATATTGTGATTTTTTTTACAAGAATAATGTTGCGTTTAATCTAAAATTTGTTGATTATAGAAAAATTACAAAGAATAATACATCCTTTTACTTATTTTCCTACAATAAATAATACAACTGTTTAAATTTTCTAAGTTGATATTATTAATGGTTAAACAAAAGTTGACATAATTAACAAAAACTTATTATTTACAGTAATTTTTCCATAATTCTAAGAATGATGCAACAGAAAGAAGAATTTAAGTGATAACCTAATTCAGAATGAGCCAAACGAATGAATAGATCAGCGCCGTCGGACGAAAATTGTTGTATGTCGATTAAACTTGTTTTATTACTCCACAGCATACACCCAATCCCTTTAGGATTCGCATAAGCAATACATGAGCAATTTTTCAGACACTTGATCCTACAATCATCATCACCTTCTACTACCAACCATTCAGCATTATCTGACAATTTCCTATTTTTAAGCCTCAAAAATCCATCTTCTTTGCCTCCTTTATCACCACATTTCCGCAACGGCGTTTTTCGAACACACCCGTGACTCCAATCACCTTTGCTCCAATTAGCCTTATTTTTTGGCTCAAACCCGTTCAAACAACTACATATCGGTGACTTCTTGGCGTCACAATTTCCAAATGGACCGCATTTACCATAAGTATCACAATCAGACGCTATCGATTGCCAGGCGGTCAACCACTTTTTGCTACCACCATCCCAATTTCTTTGTATAAAATTTCCGTCATAGTTTAAAACATAATGTGTTAATAGTGATGCATTTGATACTATGAATGAAAGATCAAGCAAACCTCTATTTTCATCGTTATTTAAGCGAAACCCATTACCGGCAGCCGAAGAGAAACCAGGAATACCATTAAATTGATTACCGTTCCATGGCCCCGATCTCCAATAAAGTTTATTAGTATTAGCATACTCAATGACAATTTCTGAAAGTGGGGTGGAAATAAGTCTAAGAATAAAACTTCCATTTGACGGATTGAATGTGCTTTTCCATGACATTAGAGTCGGATTGTCGTAAGTAGATAGGCTCGTTTCTGGCAAGAGCGTATTCGTCAAACTGCTCCCATAACTCCAACCGTAAAATGTCATCCTTCCATTTACTGATGATGTTATCTGTCAAGGAACCAACTCAACCAAAAGCTTAAGCTGATGGTTGAGGCCCCAGAATATGTTATATACTCTAACACGCCCCCTCACACGAGAGCCCTTTGGGCTAGAAGTGTGGATGCAACACAGGCTCTCCTCATACCTGGTGCTAAATACTCCACTTAAATGAGGGGTGGTTGAGATTCGAACCCGTTACCTCTTGTCACGTTGGCTCTGATACCATGTCAAGGAACCAACTCAACCAAAAGCTTAAGCTGATGGTTGAGGCCCCAGAATATGTTATATACTCTAACATTATCAAACCAAGAGTCCCATCGTCGCCAAGCACAGCACTTGTATTGTTTGGTGACGGAACATCATTATGGTCAAACTCATAATTTGATGACCAAAATATCTTGTTTTGTGTTTTTGAAAAAAGTTGAATATTTGAATCCTCTGCAATATGAAGCACACCAGAAGAGTCTTTGATTGGGTTGTTCCTGTTAGCTACCCACACAACTTCAAGTGTATCAGACTCTTTGATATTATACCATATTCCAACGTAGCGATTTTTTGAGTTGCCAGGGCTAAAGAACCCAAGCTTGAACATGCCATTTTCAGACACTATGGTTTCTGGGTCTTTAAGGGATTTAGTGTTGGTTATATTATTGCTGGTTGCCCATACCAATTTCAAGCAAAAACTACATATTATCAGTAGGGCAATCATAAGTGTACAAGGTGGTGTATTATTGACAGCCATTAGATCAGTGCTTTGTTTCGGGCAGGTGATGGCTTGCTATATGTTTCTGCATTCCCAAGTATGTACCTGAGACATAATTATACTCCTCAAATTCTACCCATTAGTCCTATTGATTTTTTTCACAATTAATTTGTATTTTATTCTTAATTTATAAGTTAAAACAATGTCATGTGATATCTTGTTTGATTCGTCTCAATATAAAAACTACATTTTATAATTTTTAATTACTAACAATTAGAGATACTAAAAGTTAAAATATTTTCTTAAGTGTAAAAAACCAAATAGAACTAATTATAATGGCCGGGTTGAATATAGATAGTATGATTTTGAATACTAGTCTAATCCAGACTTATAATAAATATATTGGTCATGTTGTTTGACTTGGAATTTGAATTTTCAAATTTTGTTATCAGCAACTTTAGGGAGATACAATTAGGACGAGATAATTCGTCACATAATTTTAAAGTGATCTACTCGTGTGGACACAGGATATTCTTAGCTCGAACTTATGTACAAACCCACTGGTCAAGATTGTTCTGGACTTGCACATATACTTGGCGAGGTTTTTTTTCCCAAAATCATATATGAAAATAGGAGCATTAGTTCTCACTTCTCCCAGTATATCTGCAAGTCCACAATCCACTATTTTATCGATGTAATATCTTTTCTCACATGTGAATTATTTCCAATAAAAACTATTGCGTAAAAGAGGTTACAATTAAAATCAATATATTGGTAATAGCTATTAAGTGATATATTATACTCCCAGAGTTTGAAACTTTCTAAAGTTCAGTTTACAAACGAAAAGGACGACTATCATTGAATAAAGATCAGGTATTTTTATAAGGATTATTTAAACTTATCCTCTTTAATTAATCTGTGAAGTTCCGCGTCTAGGACTAAGATTCAGCTATTTGAATAATAAAAAAGTCAATCCCTAGACTGCTAGCTAGGAAGAACGAGTTATTAATATTAGAATTATATTGTATAAGATGGGCCAGAGGCCAATTCTTTTTAAGCTAATGATTGATATTAACATTAATTGTATAGAAAAATGTACAATTATGCAGGATCATCCCTAGATAGTTTAGGGCTTCGGGCGAGATAGCACATTGAGACCCTTTTTTCTTTGCAACTTATCACCTATATAGATCCTTCTACAAGCATTAATTTTGCTTCGTTGACATGGGGCTCTGAACGACGGCCCCTCTTGCCCGCCACTAGAGCCGGTCCTGCAATTATGTCATATTTGTGAACGATGATTTCATTTCAAAGTTATTGTTTGACAAATTAAAACTTTTCAAATTTAGATTTTAAAATACTTAAAAGTTGAGAATTTGAGAATGATTTTCCTAACCTTATCATTCTCAAATTCTCATGAGTTCAATATAATTTCCTTTTTTTTTAAGTATTTTGAATAAATTTAATAAAATTGTCATTTATATGTTGGGGCACATAAATTTTAAGATAAGAACAGAATTTACGAAATATATATCAAATTAAAGACAACTCTAAATTTGCGGATAAGATAAACAAAGGTTCATTCCATAATAGATCCAATTTTATTATATATATATATATTTAGTTATTGAAGCAGAAGCCAAAGATTGACTAGAGACAAGAAATTTGCATGTATGTCAAAAATTGTTATACTTTTCACATTTGCATTTTGATTTTAATTAACAGTATCCAATAACACATATTTGCCATACATTAATGTAGTATGTTTGCAGCCATGATTTACTAAAAAGTAAAAATTAAGATTCCTACCCAACCTTTTGTAAAAACATGTTATAATGGATCAATCCTTGATAGAAATTAGCAACAAGCCCACACATATACCGAGTCTAGCTCTGAAGAAAATAAACATGCACATACGTATTTATCGACCAGTCAGTTCAGTCGAAACAAAGTAGCTATTAGAAGCTTGTTGGGAGTAACTTTGAAGATCACTGTTGTCGGTAGAACAAGTTGTCCTATGAGTAAACACAGGTCGTGTTGGATGTGGGAGATCCGTAACATCATTAAGTTCAAGCATAGATAGCAGTGCCGACATGGTTGGCCTATCTTCAGGAAATTCTTGTACGCACAAAAGCCCCAATTGTATGCACTTCAACATCTCGCCTTCGTAGTTTGGGTCTAATATTGTTGGATCAACCAACGAAACCATATTACTCTCCTTCCATAATAGCCATGCCTGTAAGAAATAAATGTATAAATTATAAATTTTCATGGTCTTTGTCTAGATAAGAAGGCAAACTTTTAATTTTCTTGATAACCTACATATGTCAATAGGTTCAAAGATTCATGTTTGAGACGGCTAGAGTTTCTTTTACCACTAACAATCTCCAGAATTAGAACTCCCATACTAAATACATCTGATTTCTCTGAAAACAAGCCTTCCATAGCATACTCTGGTGACATGTAACCACTGAAACAACAACATAATTAAGTTAGTTTCCAATTTAAAAATAATTTAAATATACGATAAGGAAGATCAATGATTCTCAATTCGAGGGACTCTTTAGCTTTATCGATATGAGTTGCCGTCTTTCTTCCCTCTTTATACCCTGATCATAGTTTTACATGGATATGATGATGATGATAATGATGAATAGAATATGAATGTTTGAGAAACTTACTATGTACCAACAACTCTAATGGTACTCGCTTGATCTTGCTTTGTCTCGAATATCCTTGCTATTCCAAAGTCTGATATTTTTGGATTAAGCTCTTCATCAAGTAAAATATTGCTTGCTTTGAGATCTCTATGGATAATCCTTAACCTTGAATCTCTGTGTAGGTAAAGGAGGCCTCGACATATTCCATTAATGATGTCAAAGCGCTTCTTCCAATCCAAGTCTTTTTTATGAGACACATCTGTGATATATATAGGACGTTTTAATATAGAAGAGGGAAAAATTTTATCCAGAAAATCACAATTCAATATATGCTAAAATCATATATAAAAAAGCTAAAAAGATCACGTACGCAAGGAAATAATATGGATAAATTTTAAAACATACCAAACAAAATCGCATCCAAACTTTTATTTGGCATGTATTCATAAACTAGTAGTTTCTCTTCGCCTTGCACACAACAACCTAATAATCTAACGAGATTTCTGTGTTGAAGCTTTGAGATCAACACAACTTCGTTCATAAATTCTTGTAGTCCTTGTCCAGATGGGCTGGAAAGTCTTTTAACTGCTATTTCTTTTCCATCTTCTAATTCTCCCTAAACACGAAAAATTAGATCTTATACGTATTCACAAATTCTTGCTATAGACCATCTATAACATATATGAATAAATATGGGTCAGCCCATTTTGCAAAATAAGTAACTGATTAGTCATTAATTTTTGCTATAGACCATCTATAGCATATATGAATAAATATGAGTCAGCCCATTTTGCAAAATAAGCCCATTTTGCAAAATAAGTAACTGATTAGTCATCAATCTAAATTGTCAAATAAAAGGGATACCTTATATACGGGACCAAAACCACCTCGCCCTAATTTCTTGGCTTCCGAAAAAGAGTTGGTGGCAACCTCCAACACTTTAAATTCAAATAACGTTAAATCCTTTAAATCCTCTTGACTTACTCCATAGTCTTCAAGTCGGGTTTCCTTGTTTGATGCTGATTTATTATCTAATTAAATATATATCAAGTAAACAAGAAAACAAATATTTTGAGATAATTACTCAATTTTTACAACAATAATTTAATTTCAAAACCTCAATTCTAAAATTGTAGTTGTAACAAAAGAGAAAAATTGTCACCATGTCTTGGACGTTTCCAACTCCATAGACCATATGCGAATAGAAGAAATGCAGTTGTAACCACAGTTGTTACGATCACGATAATTATTTTTCGATTTCCACTTTCTCCTAAAACAAAATGATAATGAATGCATCAACGTATGTAATCATCATGATTTTTTATCTTTTTTCACTACCCAACAAATTTATAAATGATTATTCAAATTTTGTTACTCTAACAGCCCATTTGGTAGGTGGTAATAAATTGTGACAATGGGAATGAAAAACTAGTGTAATTTTGGCTAAAAAATCTTTTAGCTATCTTGATGGCCATGCTTGACAACCTTCAATCATCCCATTTTGTTCATAAAATTCATTCCAATGCATTACCAATGGGAGAGGTGGTATTAGGAGGTAATAGAAATTTGTGAACAAAGATTATTTTTTGTGATCAAAGTTTCATTACCATGGGAATGACATGAAAGTTTTGATGAAATTCTACACTATAAATCATTGCCATTACGACCATTTAGTACCACTAACCAAACGGGCCGTAAAAAATTTTCATTTTTAATTAAATCTCTCAAAGTAATTGAATTTACAAATTAAATATATTGTGATTTTTTTACAAGAATAATGTTGCGTTTAATCTACAATTTGTTGATTATAGAAAAATTACAAAGAATAATAGTACATCTTTTTACTTATTTTCCTACAATAAATAATAGAGCAGTTTAAATTTCCTTAGTTAATATTATTAATGGTTAAACAAAAGTTGATATAATTGTAGAGATATTAACAAAATCTTATTATTTACGGTAATTTTTCCATAATTCTAAGAATGTTGTAAAAGAAAGAAGAATTTAAGTGATCACCTAATTCAGAATGAGCCAAACGAATGAATAGATCAGCACCATCCGACGAAAATTGTTGTACGTCAATTAAACTTGTTTTATTACTCCACAGCATACACCCAATCCCTTTAGGATTCGCATAAGCTATACACGAACAATTTTGTACACACTTTTTCATACAATCATCATCACCTCCTACTACCAACCATTCAGCATTATCTGACAATTTCCTATTTTTAAGCCTCAAAAATCCATCTTCTTTCCCATTTTTATCACCACATTTTCGCAACGGCGTTTTTCGAACACACCCATTACTCCAATCACCTTTGCTCCATTTCGCCTTATTTTTTGGCTCAAACCCGTTCAAACAACTACATATCGGTGACTTCTTGGCGTTACAATTTCCGAATGGACCACATTTACCATAAGTATCACAATCCGACATCATAGATTGCCAGGCGGTCAACCACTTTTTGCTACCACCATCCCAATTTTTTTGTATAAAATTTCCGTCATCGTTAAGAACATAATGTGTTAATAGTGATTCATTTGATACTAAGAAGGAAAAAACAAGCCAACCTCTATTTTCGTCGTTATTTAAGCGAAACCCATTACCGGCAGCCGAAAAGAAACCAGGAATACCATTAAATTGATTACCGTTCCATGGCCCGGATCTCCAATAAAGTTTATTAGTATTAGCATAGTCAATGACAATTTCAGGAAGTGGGGTGGGAATAAGTCTAAGAATAAAACTTCCATTTGAAGGATTGGATGTGCTTTTCCATGACATTAGAGTGGGAAAACCCTCATAACCAGAACTGTCAGTATATAGGCTCATTTCTGGCAAGAGCGTATTAGTGGGATCATCGAGACTGTTCCAAAAGTTTATCGATCTATTTACTGTTGATGCTCGCAAATCAAGATTCCCATTGTCGTTAAGCAGAGCAGTTGTTGTTCTGTTTGATGGAAGTTCATGGTCAAACTGCTCATAATTTGATGACCAAAATGTCTTGTTTTGTGTTTTTGAAAAAAGTTGAAGATTTGAATCCTCTGCAATATGAAGCACACCAGAAGAGTCTTTGATTGGGTTGTTCCTGTTAGCTACCCACACAACTTCAAGTGTATCAGACTCTTTGATATTATACCATATTCCAACGTAGCGATCTTTTGAATTACCAGGGCTAAAGAACCCAAGCTTGAACATGCCATTTTCAGACACTATGGTCTCTGGGTCTTTAAGGGATTTAGTGGTGGTTATATTATTGGTGGTTGCCCATACCAATTTCAAGCAAAAACTACATATAATCAGTAGGACAATCGTAAGCATACAAGCTGCAGGTGTATTATTGACAGCCATTAGAATGCTTTGTTTCGGGCAGGTGATGGCTTATGCTAGGTTTATGCAATCCCAATTGTCTGAGACATATAATTTTATGATCTTGAATACCAAGTCTAATCCAGACTTAGTTGCAGTTTTCGATAGTGCCCTGGTGGTGTGCATGTCTCAATATTGTTCAAGTTGTTATACTTGTCAATGTACATTTTATTACTCCCTCCTATTCACCACAAGTGTCCCATTTGCTTTATGCCACTCTATCCAATGCACTTATTTAATCTTTAATATATCTAATTGTGCATAATTAAAAATTATGAAAAGTTGATTTAAAAAATTCTTGTATTGAGACGAATCAAACAAGATCCCACTTGACTATATTTTAACTTATAGATTAATAATAAAATGCAAATTAAGAGTAAGAGATGAACAGTAGCCAAAAAGCAAATGGAACACTTGTGGAGAATAGGAGAAAGTATTATCTAGTAGGAATTTGAATTTTGAAATTTTGTTTTCTGCAATTTTTTACGGGAGATACTCTCTATTGCTATGAAAATCAATTGGTAATAATCTCAAAAAAAAAATCTAATCTCCAATATAGTTGGTTTAGGATTGTAAACTCCTAATTTCTCTGTTTTAAGCTTTTTTTAATATGATTAGAATAAATTTTTGTCTTCTCCTAACAGGAGAGTTCTACCCATATATTGGGTTTTAATCTCTTTTCTAGTGAAAGATAGGTAACCCTTGACCTGGTACCAAAACAAGTAAATTGAAAATTAATGTAAAATTAGAGAAAAATTTTGATAATTTATATAAAAAAATTCAACTGATATAAAAATAAACTAGTTTTTATATTTTTTTCGTCATTTTATATTAGTTTATTTTTTTAAATAAATAATACTTACTATAGCAGGTCAACAAGTTAGCTAAGGTAGCTAAGTAAATTGCAAATAAGTTCACTCAATTTATCTATTTATTTAGATACGTGTATGGATGTAATAGCTATTATAGTATATTTTATAGATTTAAATTTTTAATTAGCAAGTAGCAATAAAAATATTGTTTGACTCATTTAAAGATGTACTCTCTTTCTAATGACAATATCCCCCTACCAGATGCTTTCTCTATTTTTTTTTTCAAATGAAACAATAAAAATAATAATAACAAGAAGGAATTTAATTCTCATCACCAAATACAAAAAAAATTTATTTATCCTGCAATCTTGTCTATAGAAATAGCTTGTCCCTATATCCTGCAATCTTTGTTCACTTTATTGTAAGATAACCTACAAACAACTATCGACCACTAATTGCAGTAAGGGAAACATTGTTTATAGAACCATGTTCTTGGCCAGTTTGGAGGTGTTCATCACTAGAAGTAGCATTCCATTGTGTAAATCCAGGTTTTGTTGGTTGCGGAAGATCATTCATATCAACTTCAAACATCGAAACCAATGTCGAAATGGTTGGCCTATCTCTTGGATATTCCTGCACACATAGTAGCCCCAACTGTATGAACTTCAAAATCTCATCCTTATAGCATGGATCAACTATTGTTGGATCAATCAGTGAAACTACATCATTCTCTTGCCATAGTTTCCATGCCTAATATATAAATAAGAAAATTATAAGGAAAGATATGTATATGTTATTACAAAGGCTAAAATGAATTTTATTGTATTAGTGTAACATACATATGTTGGAAGGCTCAAAGCTTCATAATTAAGAAAGTTGCTACTATTTTTTCTTCCACTGACGATCTCCAACATTAGTACTCCCAAACTGAATACATCTGATTTCTCAGAGAAACGACCTTCCATTGCGTATTCTGGTGACATATAACCACTAAAACAAGAAACTTTAACTTAATTACCCATTGAATTTTATCGATTTTGTGATTGCAAGAGTTTAACAAGAAAACGTACGTAAAGCTAGTCTTCAGAAATTTTATCAACAATGTAGTCAATATATACTTTCAACATGTCATTACTTTAAGGTCAGGTAGCTTTTACATACAACGATATGCCATTTAATATTTTGACGTTTATAACATTGATATAACTTTTAAGTGATGATTTATAATAATATATATATGAAGTTGATATATGTTTGAGATACTTACTAGGTGCCTACTACTCTTAAAGTATTGGCTTGATCTTGCTTTGTCTCAAAAATCCGTGCCATTCCAAAGTCAGATATCTTTGGATTGAACTCTTCGTCAAGCAAAATGTTACTTGCTTTAAGATCTCTATGAATTATCTTCAATCTAGAATCTCTATGAAGATAAAGGAGTCCTCGACATATTCCACTAATAATATTGAAGCGCTTATTCCAATCCAAGTGAATTCGATGATGTGAATCTGATTTATAATACACAAAAAAATATATGACAAAATCCATGATTCATAAAACAAAAGATTGTACATAAGCATAAACTACATAACATACCAAAGAGAAATGCATCTAAACTCTTATTTGGCATGTATTCATAAACAAGTAATTTCTCTTCTCTTACTACACAACAACCCAAAAGCTTGACAAGATTTTTGTGTTGGAGCTTTGAGATCACTAAAACTTCATTCATAAATTCTTGTAGTCCTTGTCCAGATGTCCTTGAAAGTCTTTTAACCGCTATTTCTTGCCCATTTTCCAGTTTTCCCTTGCAAGAATTAAGCAAAAAAAAGTTAAACTTCATATCGATCCTTTTAGTATCAGTGAGGATTGACATCAATAAGTGATAACAAGCTAAAAGCCTTAATCTCAATAATAGGAACCGATTTGACTAAAAGGTAAAGCTAAACGTTGAAGCCCCCTCAGACAATAGGCCTTTGGGCTAGAAGTGTGATTGCAACACAAGGCTCCCCATACCTGGTGTTGAATATTCTACTTTGAATGTGAGGTCATTGAGATTCGAACTTGTAACCTCTTGTCACTCTAGCTCAAATACCATATCAAAAAACTAACTCAACCAAAACTTTAATTATGATTTAGAAAACCCAAAATATGTTATATACTCTAACAGAATAAGGAATGGCAAATCAATACTCCCTCCAACTCAACCAAGTTGTCCCATTTCTTTTTGTGGGCAATTCACTCAAGTTGCCCCATTTCTATTTCTGTCTACTTTTTTTTACCTAAATACCCTCACTTTTCCAATTCCCAATATTCAACTACCACCTTTACAATTACAACTAATCCAATCAATTAAAATACCCAACTACCCCCACTTTTACTACTCCCAATACCCAACTACCACCTTTACAATTAATTTAATCAATTAAAATACCCCATCATTCCACTCTTAAAAATCGTGCTCAACCCAAATGGGATAATTTGGTTGAGTTGGAGGGAGTATTATTTTGTTAAATATATACCTTGTACACTAAACCAAAACCACCTCGTCCAAGCTTATTCATCTCTGAAAAGTTGTTAGTGGCAGCTTCCAAGTCATTAAATTTGAACATTGATAAATCTTTGAATTCTGGTTGATCCACTTCACCATCCTCTGCTTCTTCGTTTTTCAATTTCTTATGCGCTGCACAAAACAATAGACATCAAAGTTGCCAGCTAGTACATTATGCAATTAATTCGAATAAAAAAATAAATTAAAATGTCCAAAAAAGACAAAATTAAAATAAAAGAACAAATACCATGTCCTCGATACATAAAATTCCATAGGAAGTAGGCGAGTACGACGAAAAATGTTGTTGCGGCAGTAGCTGCTATGGCTGCAATAATTGGTTTCATATTTGTAGCCTCATCTACCAAAATTGAGAAAAGTACATCAACTAATGTTATACCTCTAGTTTATTAGTCTCGGTCAATAAAAATAAACAAAATCAATTCAAGTATAAGTTTAACGGTTAAGATCGAACATATACTCGTCTGCGCCCTTTTACATGAGATTCCTTTACGCTAGAATTGACTAAATGCAGCTAAAGCTAGCTTGTAGATATACTATACTCCTATACTTGATCAGTAACTTGATCCTCCTTAAATCCATGGACTTATATAGTTATACTACCTCCTATTCACCACAAGTGTCTCATTTACTTTTTGGACACTATTCATCTTTTATTCTTAATTTGTATTTTATTATTAATCTATAAGTTAAAACATAGTTAAGTAAGATCTTGTTTGATTCGTCTCAATGCAAGGATTTTCATATCAACTTTTCATAATTTTTGATTATACACAATTACAAATATAAACGATTGAATAAGTGCATTGGATAGAGTGCAAAAAGCAAATGGGACACTTGTGTTGAATAAGAGGGAGTATATACACATTGTATTTGATGAATGACTTTACTTTTTTAATTGGCTATTGTACTTTTATCAAGTAGTCAAAAAAAATTATTTGGTAAAGAACATTTACTTTTAGGTTAAAATTAAAACAAAAATCTACTAAAAATAGCTAATGATTTTTTATTTTTTTTATCTAATAAATGACAATAGACATAAATAGATTGTTTATCATTATTTCAAAAAAAAAATAGATTGTTTATCATTATTTCAAAAAAAAAATACTTCCTCCGTATTTGGTTATTTGCAACTTTTACCAAAAATGGCGTATATTATTATTTGCAACTTTCTTTTTTTTTTCCATTTATAGAAAGTTTTTTATTACTTTTTTATTATATCTCTCTTACTTTTTTATACTCTCTCTTACTTTTTAAAACTCTCTCTCATACTTTTTAATACTCTCTCTTACTTTTTAATATTATAATATTATAATCCCACCCCATTAACTTCATTAATCTATATTAATACACTACTAAAAGTTTTTTCTAGGAGTCCGTGAAGGACCCCAAAGTTGCAAATAATTAAATACGGAGGAAGTAGATTGTTTATCAATTACTAGCATATTAAATTATCAATAGTCAATAGCCAAGGTCAATAGCCATTTGTCTAAGATACCCGCATTCAATTCTTTATTAATTAAAATATTGAGCGATGGAAGATTATAATTACAGCTTGTCTTGTATGAGACCGTCTCACCATAAGACAAGCTCATTTTTTAATTGGTTATTTTAATATTGCAATTGATTTTTTAAGGTTATAAATAGTCCCTCTAAGACCGTGAAAAGTGCTTATTGTAAAACACAAATTATTATGAGAGACGGTCTTTCCTATAGATACATTAGATATATGGGCTAAATAGTATGTTGGGCTAACCCAATAAAAATGGAGCCAGTCCCATTTAAGAATGAGTGTTTTAAATAAGCTAAGTGATCACCTAGTTCTGAATGAGCCAAACGAAGGAAAAGATCAACACCATCAGCAGCAAATACTTGTATATCAACTATCATGTCATTCCATATCATACACCCAATACCTTCAACATATGCATAAGCCTTACAAGAACAAACTTCTAAACACTCCTTCCTACAACCATCCCCATCTTCTCCTTTTACAAAACTTATATCATCCGGCAATTTAACATGTGGTAACATCAAAAACCCATCTGCCTTACTCCCTGTTTTTCCACACTTCAAAGATGTCCTTCTTACACACCCACCACTCCAATTACCCTTCTTCCATTCATCCAAATTCTTCGGCTCAAACCCATTTAAACAACTACAAATAGGTGAATCTTGTGCATTACATAGACCAAAAGCCCCACACTGCCCAAAAATATCACACTTTGATTCAATAGATTCCCACCCAATATCCCATTTCTTAGTAACATTATTCCAAGATTTTAAGACCACATTTCCATCATAACCCAAAACATAATGGTCTAAAAATGAATTATTAGGCACATAATATAACATATCAAGTATAAATTCATGTTTATGATAAACAATACTAAATACCTCAGCTGACCCATATGGTACTCCAATAAACTGGGTTCCATTCCATGGACCGGATCGCCAGTGTATAATATCGTGATCACGAACAACAAATTCAGTAATCGGAAAAGGAATTAGTCCGATCCTAAATCGACCCATTGACGGATCTGAGGGGCTAGACCAAGATCGTAAAATAGGGGTTTCTCTCATACCATCATCGATTGTTAAATTAAGTGTAACCCTTGATTCTGACAATAATGAATCGGTAAGATGTTCGAAACTCTGCCAGATGATTTTCTGATTTAGGGTTGATTCTAAAACAAGGTTGCCGGAATCTAGAAGCTTCGCGACGATTGATGATGAACTGTTTCCTTGATGGGTTACATTTGTGGACCAAATTAGGGTTTTGTTTTTGTCGGAGATCAGTTGAAGATTTCCATTTTCGGAAATTTTTAGAAACCCAGATGATTTGTTTTTGATTGGGTTGTTTCTGTTGGCTATCCATACGATTTCTTGGGTAGTTGAATCGCCGATGTTATACCAGATTCCGACGTAGCGATTTGTTGAGTTGATTGGGCTGAAGAATCCAAATTTGAAAAGGTTATTATTGGAAACTAATGTTTGTGGGTCTCTAAGGAATTTTGTGGGTGTTAGATTGGCGGTTGTTGAGACAAATTTTGAATAAAAACATGATATGCATAATAAAAGAATAAAAATGAAATTGGAAGCAATATTATCCATATTTGTAGCATATGAATTCTTTTTGTTTTGGTATTTTGATGAATAATCGGCTAAATACGTACATAAGATATGAATTAAGTATTTCGGTTAATCTATATGTTTGCTATGTCAAAGTATATATGATTACTTAGAAACAATTTGTTGCTAAATTAATCACTAATTATTTTTGTGCGTCACGGTTTTGTGAGTTAAATAACTATTTATTGAATAGAAGTATATATTATGAGAATATCTCGTTTGAGGTTATCTTATCGAAATGAGAATATAAGCTTCTTGTTTGAAGTTATATTATCGAGAGACGATTTTTCACAAGAATTTCAGTAAACTAATATACATTAGAACTTTGAAGTTGGATTATATCTTTTATCATTCTTTGATTCTTTCTATATCCTTATATCATCAAAAAGAAGTTGAATTATATTTGGAGGATGTAAGCAAAATAAAACAAACAATCTTCTTTTGACTTTGTTAGTTTCTTTCCTCAGGTTTTTGACTTTTTCTACTTAGCTTCTGTTTTTGGAGCTGACTATATTTTTAAGTCAACTAGACTTGTTTGCCCTAGAGGATGTACTACTCGGTACTTTGATTACCAAAGAAAAATGAAGTATTTCCTCCGTTCTAAATTAATCGCAACATAAGAAAAATGACACTATTTGTTCATCAATCTTAATTTATGATTTATTTTTAATTTATAGGTTAAAACACAGTCAAGTAAGATCTTGTTTGATTCATCTCATTGTATATATTATTATTTTCAAATTTTTAGAATTTTTTATTGTGCATAATTAGATTCAAAGATTGAATTAGTGCATTAGATTGCGTGAGAAAGCAAATATTGCAAGTAAGTTGGAACGGAAGAAGTATAAAGTATTTAAGAAAAAAGTGGATATTTAGTAATAAAAATAATGTAAAATGAATAAAGCGGATCAAAATGAAAAATAATATTGAATCATTTATATATGTGGTGAGGATTAAACTTAGGAAAAATTACCCAGAATAATACGACCTTTCACTGATTTTCCAAGAATAATACGAACTTTCAATTAACCACCAATAATACGAACTTTGACATGCATTTTCCGCTGGCATACATGACCTATTTATAACCGGTAGTACAGGTCTTTTTTTGACCGTTGCTCAGCAGGTTTCAACCGGTAGTACGAACTTTCAATTAACCACCAATAATACGAGATGAAACCTGCTGAGCAACGATAAAAAAGAACTGTACTACTGGTTATAAATAGGTCATGTATGCCAGCGGAAAATGCATGTCAAAGTTCGTATTATTGGTGGTTAATTGAAAGTTCGTATTATTCTTGGAAAATCAGTGAAAGGTCGTATTATTCTGGGTAATTTTTCCTTAAACTTAAGTGATAAGGTTAAAAGGAAAATTACTCAATTATTAGGCCTACTCCTATTCTCCTATGATATCTTCCAATTATTCATCCCTTTCAACATCATCACTAGAGAGTGTTTGGCAAATGGAATGAAACTTGTGAGACTTAATTAATTTAGACAACTAGCTAGAGGCAAACGGAATGAAAATTGTGAGACTTATTTTAGATGACTAAGACTTTGTAAATAAAAAAAATCATCTCTTTTTTGTTATGTTAAAATTTTAGTTAATAATTTAGACATAAGTTTAATCTTAAATATTGGGTGAACTTTTTTAGGCTAGGGTGATGAAAAAATAATCTACAGGTAATCCAATATCGAAGAATCAAATAGATGTTGATAACATATAATATAAGCTTAATTAAAATGTTACTCCTCTTATAACCAATTAATTTTGGAAGACACTGGCCTCATCAAATTTTATACGCAATTAACTCTCCTTTTATATTGATCTTAATTATTTATGTATACCCAATACAAATTTATCATTAGGAACTCCCACCTGTGATAATAGATTCATTTATAATAATATTATGACGTACGATTGATACTAAATTAATCAATTTAAAATCTAATTAACTATTACGTGATATTTTACCAGCAGTAAAAGCATAGATCCACCATGCATCTAGACATAGTGTCAGACAGATTCTGATTCTTACTTTTTGGAATTATCTCGCTGACTATCTTCTACTTGGAATTTTGGATATATTAATAACAACCACTAATAATTTATTTATAGACATTATTGTGTCTTTTGTTTATTAATAATATTTTGGTGAAATCATAAATGACTCTTAAGTCACATAAAGAGTCTATTAAGTGAAGAGACACATTAAAAAGTACCAATTAACTCTTGTGACAATATGATCTATAATTAAAAAATTCTATCAAAAATTATTCGGCTTGTGAAAGTTTTTTTAAGAAAAAGAAATTATGGATTAGTCTGATCGTAAAATTTTAATTCACTATATGATCTATGTACAATAAATATTACACAAATTCTATCTAAAATAATTATTATTTTACCAAAAATAATACTCCATATATATATATGTAGAATAAATATTACAATAATTATTATAATACTCCATATAAATAATACTCCTATAACTAGTAATCTAAAACAATTAATAAGAAAATATAGTAATTAGCAATCCACACAAGAAATTATTTCTAAATAGACTTGTAACGTCAGCAACTGACGTTTGTATTTTGCGATAAAGACGCAAACTGATTGCCATTTGCCATCATAAATAATTTTTTAAGATAATAAATAAAAAATTGAATAAAAATATGTATGTGCAAAATTCCGCCCGTACAAAGTACTGACTGGATTGTCCGGATATGCGAATATGCGATGATGCTTTCTCAAATCATTGTAGAAGTATTATTTTTTTTTTTCCTCTCAATACAATTTTATTATGTTTTTTCAATAAATTTACTCTATTTTCTCTGTCTTATTACATTTAAATTAAAAATAAGGTTTTCTCCTTATTAAATATTTATATCATATATCACTTTTTTATTCGAGATTTTAGGTTTTATTCTTGCTGCTTTTTTGACAAATAAAATTTTATCATTTAAGAGAAAAATAACCAATTGTACATCATTTGATTTTGGATATAGTTAAAAAATTAACAAGTCTATACATAAACTAGTCAAATTACATTAAATAAGATAAAAATGAATCAGTTATACCTTACAAGAATACTAGGTAGTACTCCATATACTATATTTTCCCTACATGTACTCTTATTAGTTATTAGTGCATGATTTATTTTAATTTGAAAGTGACAATTTAATTATAATTAATATACTAATCTCATCGATTAATTAATTTACTATTTTTATTTTCTTATCGGGTAAAGTCATCTTATTTGTCCAATTTCCTTTTTTGTTACTGATTTTTTTACTTAAATACCCTTTGTTCACACACGTAATAACCAAAATACTCTCACTTACACTACTTAAAATACCCTAACTACCACCTTAACAACTAATACAATCACTTAAAATACTCCAACTACCCACTTTTAGGTGGTCCCCCACTATCCTTAATTTGCGCGTCCAACCCAAAAAAGACGAATAAATTAAATCGGATCGGAGGGAGTACTATTATTCTCCAAATAATTGAGAAAGAGATCAAGGTAGAGAACCAGAAGGACCTGCCTCCTTCATATCCACCTTTAATTTAGTAGCACATATTATAAATACCCCATCATCTAACCCACTTCCTTTCACCCTTCAATTTAATTAATTTCTCTAATTAGCTTCTATATTATTTTCTTAATTCCTTCAAATACATTTATATTTATAATTAAAAAATGAAGTGGAGTGTATCCGAGAAAAACATGAACAAATTAGGAGAGAAGAAGCAAAAAATAAGTAGCAATTGTTTTGAGTGTCGTCAAAAAATGGGAAATATAAATAATAGACGTTTATTAATAATTATAAATGTTTTGGGAAGTGTTGGTCCATTAAGAATTGTTGTTAATGAAGACGATCTTGTTGAGAGAGTCATTGATTCTGCTTTGAAGTTGTATTCTAAGGAACGTCGACTTCCCATTTTGGTTTCCGATCCTACCAAGTTTCTTCTATATTGCGCTAACGCTAGTTCAGATGGTAAAGTCTTATAATACGTATTTTTATTTTTTATTACTGCCTCTTATATTCAACCTAAATGTCCCATTTAGTTTTTTGGTACTATTCGCTCATTATTCTTAATTTGTATATTACTTTTAATCTATAAGTTAAAATATAGTCATGTGGGATCTTGTTTGATTTATCTCAATACAAGGATTATTAATATCAAATTTTTATAATTTTTAATTAAGAATAATTTGAGATATTAAGGGTTAAAATGTTGTCTCGACAAGTGTGAAAAAATTAAATGGGACATTTAGACTGATTTATAGAGAGAGTATTATTTTTTTATTGTGTAAAACTTTATCGCTTTCTAAAATTAAAAACGTTATGGAAATTTGGTTATATGCTAATAATTGATCATGCCATTAGTATGTACGTACGAGAGATATTAAATGGTTTGATTTGTTATAATGAGCTTTTTTATTGATATTTTTGTAGCAAGTACTAAAATGAGAAAATAATAATCAATCATTTATAATTTGATTGGTTTTTTTTATGGGACTTTACTTTGATTGGTTGAAGAACTTAAACGTGAAAATTTATCATTATTCATTCACTTTAATTTATTATAAATAAATCTATTGAAGTACGTTTAACAAGAAGCGACAAAAATTGTTAGTTAAATATAAGAAAATCAACTACTCTTAGAAATTTTAAGTTTCTTTATTTATTTAAAAATTATATTTTCTGTTTTTTTGTGAACCAAATTATCTACTCTTAATTATTTACATATATGGTACTCTAAAAAATTGGATGTTTTTGTGCAAATTAATTATTAACCAAACAACCATTTAAGAAAAAATGGAACAATATTTTAATAATGAAATAGAGAGGGAAATAAGAAATTAGATGGGAGAGAATTTATTGCATAAATAACTCATTGAAAGGGACAAAGGAAACTTCATGTAGTAGTATATATTAACTAGCTAGTACCTAGTACGTATTATACGTACGTTAGTTAGCTTTTGTAATAACATTTGTTTAATTCTTTTAGTATTTTAATTCTAATTGTGACTTTCATTGTGAGAAATATTTATATAAAAGCTCAAATTCAAAAAATAAATATTTTATCATTTAAAATGAATGTTTTAATGAATTAATTGGAATTTAATTTTAAACCCTATTTAAAAATGTCTTTTATCAAAATGAGATAGTCTATAACAAGAATATGTGTAATTTTAATTGATACTATCTAATTATTTATAAATATAATGATGATATGCAGCTTTAAGCCCATTGGATGAGATAGGATCATGTGGAGGGAGAAATTTTGTGTTATGCAAGAAACCAGAACAACAACCAAATATGACAGAGGCAAGATCTGATATATTTACCCACAAAAGAAGTGGCAAATGGAAAATATGGCTCAACAAATCCTTGAGCTTAAAAGTATCATCCCATTGAAATATAAGGCCTTTAAATTTAAGTTAATTTCATATTATTTTAAATGTTCACCCACTTTAGCTACGTTATATATATATATATTTTCCATTTATTTATCCGTCTTATTGTTTGTTACTTTATTTAAAACCGTGATAGGTTTAGTGCAACAAACAAACTTAATTAGAGAAGTATAAAATTAAGGTGGGACGTATCAGTTTAGCATAAATATATATAAAAATTAGTTTTATAATTGTTTACGCTCTTTTCTATATCCGTTTTATAGATCTCACACGTGGAAGATACTTCTCTTAATCTTTCTCGAGTCCATATAAAAATTAGTTTGTTTTATTAATGTACAACTTAAGTTTAGTTGTTTCCACTTCTATAAGTTTTATTTAGAGAAAGAATAGAGGTGACAGAACGGCATTATTATATACAAAGACCATTATTGTATACAAATTTATGCGTGTAATAATCGTGTGGAATAAAAGTGGTATATGACCATAACTTGAGATATGCGTCATCGATCAATAATTGATGTAAATGTATGCACAATCAATGAAATTTATCAAGGAGAATGTTATGTATATATGTAATATAAATTTATACATTTTTTTTTACTTTTTTAGATACTATTTCTCCGTTTCACTATACTTGTTACATTTCATTTTTTACGCAATCTAATACGTTATTTTGATAAATTAAATTATACAAGTCATAAAATATAAAAAATAGATATTATGAAAGTATGCGATTAGACGATTCAAATAAGATCCCACTTGGCTATATTTTTTCTTATACATTAGCCGCAATATGTAAAATAATCTTGAAAGAAGAATAGTGTCGATAACGAAAATGTAGCGAGTATTTCAGAACGGAGGTGTTAAATTAAGCTGGACTTATTGTCAATGCCAGCACATTGACGGGGAGACACGAGGTGCACACATTTCATAAGCCAAGGAGATATATAACATCCCAAAACCATATGGCCATGGGAAGAAGGTCTCCAACAACTTATAAAGTGTGCACACCATTTCTAATTTGTCGATGTGGGATAACTCATCCCAACACCCCTCTCACATGCGAACCCCCGTCAAGTTCGCATGTGGGAGTAATCAATCAGGGTAGGAATGCCATTCTTTTCGAACCTACCATTTTCAAATTTTTGATCGAACCATCGGCTTGGATACCATGTTAAATTAAGCTGGACTTATTGTCAATGCCAGCACATTGACGGGGAGACACGAGGTGCACACATTTCATAAGCCAAGGAGATATATAACATCCCAAAACCATATGGCCATGGGAAGAAGGTCTCCAATAACTTATAAAGTGTGCACACCATTTCTAATTTGTCGATGTGGGATAACTCATTTCAACAGGAGGAAGTATGTAGTTGTACTGATATGGATTTGATCATAGATATTTAGTATTTATGTGAATTCGTATTTTGTTATGAATTGGTTTTAAATTAAAATAAAAATACAATTTAATTAAGTCGTCTTTTATGAGATCATCTTTCCATGAGACGGGTCCATACAAAAGACTTATTAGTAAGAAATTATTAAAAAAATGAAAACTAAATTCCCACTTATACAGAAAGCAAGTATTTCTTTTAAAAGTGTTTTGGCTAATCTAAACCTGTTCATAGATGGGCATGAGCGGGTAGCGAACCGGGTAATCCCTTAAAATTCTAATAGCAAACTCAAGTATTCAAAAGCTCGCCCGCAATTGCGAGTATATTTTTTTGTTGTTACCCGCCCATTTTCTTAGCGGTGGAGGGACCCGCAGGTGAACGTGCATTTCTCATAAAGAAATTGAAAATACGATACAATTTATAAACTTATGTCTTAATAACAATTAAAATAATAAAAAACATTGTCTAAATTTCTCGAAATACATAAAAAGTCTCAAAATACTCAAATTACATTATTATTATTATGATAAACATTATTTTCATGACTCATGATCAAACCAAAGCAATGTAATCATCGGTTATCATAAACTTATTACAGAGTAATATAGACAGTTATGATTAGACTAAAGTATATTAATACGAGTATTAAACTTAGTTGCGTAATTATTATAGTCATGTAGAAAGTAGATTAGTAAACTACAACTTAAAAAATAATAGGATCTTATTTAATATTAATATAAACTTAGTAGGTGGGCAGGTATATACGTAGGTATTTTTTTGATGTCGTTACCCACCTATTTATCTTGAGGCAGGTATCATCCATTTAAATTTTAATTTTTTTTAATTATCTATTCATCTAGCCATAACAAATGTCTATAATTCTAATAATGTTTGGGTAGCAAAAATTTAAGGGATGAGGAGAAATGCTGCCTATTAAGTGTAAAATGTTGTCTTTCACATCGTTGTTTCCTTCCACCTAAACTCTATTTTGTCTATAAGGGTACAAAAATGCTGCTTTTGACAATTAACATTCTTGTTAAAAGCTTATTTTTCCGAACAATTTGGAACGATACATATTTTCCCAAATATTTTAAACAAATAGTCTATTAAAAAAATTCTTTATAAAGAAATAAACAAAATACTCTAATGCCTAGAATTACGTGTCAATCTAAGATTGTAATATGCCAAACATCTCATAGGCACTACCAGACAAAACCGTTTCGTTTAATATACTTCTAATTAAGTGCACTCAGGTAGAGGTTTTTTAAAACTTAGAACCATCTATCTGTAAATTGAGTCATAAATCATAACTCTAATCTAGTCTATAATAAATTAAATTAATTTGATTAAATCATTTAACCCAATTAAAGTTGTTATTTTACAATATTTATTAATTTAGAGATTATTGACCATTATTTATCAATACATATATTTATTACTTATGTTATACTTCCTTCGGATTTTAATACTTGCTACAGGCCTACAGTTCCAGTACTAACTACTGTTAATCAACTTATCTTATTTGGTATATATTTCTCCATGTATAAAGTAAAACATAGTCAAGACTCAAGAGAGATCTTGTTTGATTCGTCTTAATGCAAATTTTCATAATATTAACTTTTTAGAATTTTTTATCATAACAAATTATAGATATTAAAAACTAAAATCGTGCATTGAATAGCGTGAAAAATAAAAGTGTAACAACTATTAAAAACTAGAAGAAGTAATATAATTTATTAAAGGCCCTAGCTATTTTTAAAATAAATTATTTTAATTTAATGAATGTTTTATTGATTAGAAGAATAAATGACCCAAATCTCATATCTAGTGAGTAAATTGATTACATATATTTGTGAGTTGACTTTAAAATCTAATAACTGTAGAATTAATCCTTTTTATATCTTCGGGAATTGGGATTTAAAAAAAAATAATAATAATTATGGTCAACTTTGTAAAGTTTGACCATCATTATTTAAAAACGTTATAAGCTGTCATATAATTGTGCTATCAGTAATTTGTTTTAAAATATGTTCATCATTAAATTAATTATAATTATTATAGTAACAAATAACAAAAATAATTCTTATGTAATTAATTTTTCATCACACTCCAAACAATGAGTGCAGTAAAAATCAAATTTAAAGAACTTATGGAACAAAGTAATATATCCTACAACTAAATTAAATTTTGATTTATTTAACTTCAAAAACTAACCAGCTAGTGTCTTGAGAGACTGTTTCTTTAAGAGACATATCTCAAGTTCAGTCCATTAAAGATTAATGTCTATTTATATTATCCTTGATTCTTACTTATCGTATCCTTAATACCAACTTTCATCTTAAATGTCTACTTACATCATTTTGAATACATATTTACAATATTTAAAAAAAATATATATAAGAGTCGGTCCATTTAGAGTGGTCTCTCAAAAAAACCGTCTCTCACAAGAATTTGTGAAAACTAATTATTTTTAGAGTAACGAGTTTTGGAAACAGTTGTCTTAGGCCCAAAATTATTTTTCTTGTAGTGTATCCATGTTCTAAAAGCATTTGATACATTATTGTCTAATTAAGATCATTAATAACCTTAATGTCTCTCGTACATGAAGTTCGTTCAACAAGGATTTAACAAAACCTTGTCAAGTCCAATCTTTTAAAATTTGTATATATGACTTAAATTATTCATCATGTTGAGTTGTTAACATGTGAAAAATATAAAGAACATGAAATATATTCCAACTTGAGTACCAAGCCATGCATGTCCAATTAATATTCCCTCCAATTTATAAGAATTAATTATTCCATTTAACGTTTTCAATACTATATCGTTTATTCTTAATTTCTATTTTATTTTTAATCTAACTAGATTTCAAAATATAGTGAAATGAGATCTTATATGATTTTTCTGAATGTAAATTTTTTAATATTAATATTTATAATAATTTTTAGTTATAAACAATTAAAAATACGTAGGATTCAATTATTACGTTGCAAGAGTATATATACAAAACCTTAATGTAATAGCTCTTCCTCATAGTTTTTTTTTATTTTAAAGTACAGTGTAGGCCGACGGAAAGAAATGGATCGAGCAACGATAGAATCAATTAGGATTTAGGATCTTAATTATCTACTCCCTCCGTTCCCTAATGAAGTTCCCAAAAAGAATGTTTACGGGAATTAGAAAATAGAATATTTTAGATGATGAATATATATTTTAATTGAATAATAAATTTTATTGGACATATTTTCTATGAGAACAATAAATAAAACACACAAAATGACAAATGAAACTTCTTCAAAAACAGGAGAGAATAATTATATAACATGCGATTGTCAACTCATGTACATAATTAGAAAGCAAGATGTTAATTAGCTAGCTAGCCCTCACGGCCTGTAAACAAAACATACATATGGAAATTAATATTCCAATTACTCGTTCTATATTCATGATTTTGGGCGTACTCATATTATTATTATGTAGTCGTTTTTACATAAAATTAGTAACTGCGAGCAACATTGGCTATGAAATGAGCAGAACAAAATCCCTAAAAGACTCAGAAACCTTAGTGTCTGAAAATGGGATGTTCAAGCTTGGTTTTTTTAGCCCAATCAATTCAAGTGATCGATACGTCGGAATATGGTACAACGTTAATGGGTCCGATTCTGATCATACACACGAAGTCGTATGGGTAGCCAACGGAAACAACCCACTTAAACACGACTTTTCTGGTCGGCTTAAAATAGCAAATGATCTAAATCTTCAAATTGTTTCAGAAAAACAAAACAAGACATTTTGGTCATCAAACGGGTCAATTAACGAAGTTCCAAAAAATAGCACACCGTTTGCATTGCTTCACGACCAAGGGGTACTGGAATTGTCAGCTGAAAATAACGGTAAGTCGGTAATTTTATTTTAGTAGTTATTTAAAAAATAGTTTACTCATGGTCCATTTAATTAAAGATACTGATTTATGGTAATTGGTAATGTGAATGATTTGTAGTGTAAATTTTAGGGAAAAGTGTCAAAAAGTACTTAATAATTAAAAAATACCTATATAAAAAGTTTTGTCAAAATACCTAATAAATTTTTTTCTTTTCCAAAGAGTACCAATTAACATTTTCCATAAAGGTTGACTGATTTTTTCACAATTTTTCATTGATTCATAATATCACATATTCAAATGCTAATGCATTAAGATGAATTTTATGAAGAAAATAAGATTGTTAAAAGAGCTAGATATGACCATTAAATTAAGAGCTATTCCTACCAAAATTACATTAACTTTTCATTACTACTATTCTCACCATTTAGTAACAATTAACAAACAACACATTATGGGTAAAAATAGTGGAATTATGCTCTCATAATTTTGATAAAATTTAAAAAATGGTCCTGGGCAATCCAAACAAGGAGAAGGAAAAATAGTCCACTCATAAACCCAAAGAAGGTTCACAACTAAAACCAATTGGTAACAGTAAAAGTCACTCCTTGAGTATATAAAGTGATGCATACTCTTATCTTTCTCCGATATGGGACAACTCACATGTAAGTAACACATGGATACTTCAACATAATTAGTTAATTGTAGTTATTTTCTAGTACGTACTATAAATTAGATAATTATCATCAATTAATTGAATATCATATGATTAGCAATATAGTCATTTAGCTAGTTTTAATTCTAAATTTCTGTCTTTTCTATCTCATTATAAATTTAACAGATACATCGTATCCGATCTGGAACAGTAATGTCTTTGGTACGAGTCTCTTGCCGGAAAACACGATACTTATTAATAAGTTTAATAATTCTCATGATGAGAATTTGATTCTATGGTCGTGGAAAAGTGCTTCCAATCCCTCTAATGGAAGTTTTTTTCTTAGACTTATTCCCACTCCATTTCCGGAATTTGTCACCGAATATGTTCACAATAACAACAATAACAATAACAATAACAATAATAATAATAATAATAATAATAATAATAATAATAATAATAATAATAATAATAATCATCGTACTTATTGGAGATCAGGGCCATGGAACGGTAACCAATTTAATGGTGTACCGAGTTTGACTAAGGAAGCCGGTAATGGGTTTCGATTTATGAATGACGAAAATGATGATCTTAATTTTGTATTTTTAGCATCAAATCTATCATTATTGGAACATTATGTATTAAATTACGATGGGAATGTTTTACAAAAGACATGGGATTATAATACCAAAAAATGGTCGATTGCGTGGCAATCGATGGTGTCTGATTGTGAGTACTACGGTAAATGTGGTCGATTTGGAAATTGTAACGCCAAAAAATCGCCGATATGTAGTTGCTTAAATGGGTTTGAGCCAAAAGATAAGGCTAAATGGAAAAAAGGTGATTGGAGTAATGGGTGTGTTCGGAAAACGCCGTTGCGAAAATGTGGTGATAAAAAAGGGAAAGAAGATGGATTTTTGAGGCTTGAAAACAGGAAAGTGCCAGATTATGGTGAATTTTTGGAAATAAAAGGGGTAAAAGAAGATGAATGTAGGATGAATTGTTTGCGAAATTGTTCGTGTTTAGCTTATGCGTATCCTAAGGGTATTGGGTGTATGCTATGGAGTGATAATAGAAAAGGCTTAATCGACATACAACAATTTACTTCTGATGGTGCTGATCTCTTCATTCGTTTGGCTCACTCGGATTTAGGTGACAACTTCAAATCTTTTGTCTTTAAAATTTTTATATTTTTTAGTTATGTCTTTACAATGCGATTATCATCGATAAAAGGTGAGCCGACATGCTATTGCTAATGATATGATGACATTACAACATAGTTTGCTTTTAGTGGATATTTAGCGACATTTAATTTGAATGTCGCTATTTCAAATTTCTTATAGTATATAGTGACATTTATTAGACCCTTTAGCAACATAATAAAAAATAATACTAATTGAAGCTTTTAGCGACATAGGAATTACAGACTATGGTGACAGTTACATATGCCACTAAAGACCAAATAAAGTGTCGCTAAATCATTTTATAGTGAAACTTAAAATAAAAACCAATAATAATTACACTAAAAAAATGAATCAATGGCATTTTTATAATTCCATTAAATTTAATGTCGCAAAAAATTAAATTTATTGTAATGTGATCTATTAGAAGAAATAATGATAATATGCTATTCTTCTTTAATTTGCAGGGAAAAATAGAAATTATAAGATAACTATCACAATCGTAGTAATCGTCACCGCGACTGTATTGCTTGTGTTCGCGTTTTGTTTATGGAGTAGGAAGCGTCAACGTAACGGTAATAACTACCTTCTATTCAGTCTAAATGTCCCATTTAATTAGTTTTTTTGACACTATTCACTTATTACTCTTAATTTGTCTTTTACACTTAATCTTTAAGTTAAACCATAGTCATGTGAGATCTTGTTAGATTTGTCTCAATACAAGATTATTAATATCAAATTTTTATAACTTTTAATTTGAGATATTCAGGGTTAAAAAGTTGCCTCAGCAAGTGTGAAAAAACTAAATAGGACATTTAAACCGAATAGGAAGAACTATTAAATTTATATCATATAATTAAAAAATATAATATTTTTGAATAAAAAAGAAAATTCAAAAGGACAGAGACTGTGGCGCAAATGTTGAGTTGACATAGTGCTAGTATATGTTGTTGTGGCAGGTCATAAATCACCAAACAACCAGTATGTAATAAGAAAAGAGGATTTTAAAGATTTAATATTCTTTAAGTTTAAGGAGTTGGAGAATGCCACCAACTATTTTTCGGATACCAACAAACTTGGACGAGGTGGTTTTGGTCCCGTATATAAGGTATGTTTATATTGTAATTTTATTATATATTGTATAAATTGTATATTTATTAAAATTAGAATTAGTATTTTCTTCATCATAAATCATAATTATAGTGAAGAGATATTCAAAAAATCTTATCTTGAATAATTTAATGGGAAAAATGTCAAAACGTATCTAATAGGAGTAGTTTTTTTTCAAAAGGTATCTAATAAAAAAAAGTTTTGTTAAAAAATGCCTAACAGTTGATCGGTAAAAACCAAAAAATTTTCTTCCTTATTCTCAATTTCTTTTCCAAATCAATTTTCTCACTGTGTTCTTCCTTTAACTTTTACTCAAAATCGAAGTCAAATTGGAAAAAAATTTTGATGAGGAAAATGAATTTTCGATTTTGACCAGTCAACCGTTATATTTAACGGTCAATTGAAGAAAAACGTTACTTGGTACTCTTTCGCAAAGAAAAAATTTTGTTAGATAATTTTTGGCAAAACTTTTTTCATTAGGTACTTTTTTGGAAAATTATCAGATACTTTTTGACAATTTTCCCTGATTTAATAAATATAAAAGATAAATATATGATTTAATTTTTTTTATTAGGGAAAACTAGAAGATGGACAAGAGATTGCGGTTAAAAGACTTTGTAGCCCATCTGGACAAGGATTACATGAATTTATGAATGAAGTTGTTTTAATCTCTAAACTTCAACACAAAAATCTTGTTAGACTATTGGGTTGTTGTGTGCAAGGAGAAGAAAAACTACTAGTTTATGAATACATGTCCAACAAGAGTTTGGATGCACTTCTGTTTGGTAAGTTTTATTGTTTTTGCATATAATTTTCTTCATGGGAGCAACCTTAGGATGGATGACCTCTTGAGAAGTTTTCCCGGATGGACACGAGTGAGGTCAAAGTGCACTGAAAAAACTTGTGTTGGTCTGTGATCAATCTACAGTCTCCATCAGTAGTCACTAGTGATTCGTTGAGCCGGAATATAACAATATTATATTATCTATAAAAAATTTTAAATAAATTATGAAATATTTAGAATAATCAGTAATAATCTCAAATTTATTATAATAGTTGACTAATTTGTAATCCAACATCATTAGGCCTTAAATGACATAAAAACAATTATTTTTAGATTCATCTCTTCAAAAAGATTTGGATTGGAAGAAGCGATTTGAAATCTTTAATGGAATATGTCGAGGCCTCCTTTATCTACATAGAGATTCAAGATATAAAATTATTCATAGAGATCTTAAAGCAAGCAACATTTTACTTGATGAAGAGCTAAATCCAAAGATATCAGATTTCGGAACAGCAAGGATTGTTGAAACAAAGCAAGATCAAGCCGATACCAAAAGGGTTGTTGGCACATAGTAAGTTCTCCAAATTTTATCCCGATTCTAATCTTATCTTCCTCGATATATCCCCTGAAACTTGATTTAATAACTTTTTGTTTTAGTGGTTACATGTCACCTGAATATGCTATGGAAGGTCGATTTTCTGAAAAGTCAGATGTATTTAGTTTGGGAGTACTACTTTTGGAGATTGTCAGTGGCAAAAGAATCAATAGCCATCTTATATTTGAATCTTTGAGCCTATTAGCATACGTAAGTTATTTAAGACGTGTACAACCATAATATATGATACATTGTTTTTGTAATTGTCTAATACCATGTTTGAGAACAAGAATTTCATTTGGAAATTTGGAATTGTCTCAAATTTATTGTTTGACAAATAAAAAATTGTCAAATTTGAAATTCTTCAAATTTTCAAATTGTGATGAATCCAAAATTTATTCGAAATGAAATAGACGTTCCCAAACAGACAAATAAAAAATTTATTCTTAAATTCTTAATTAATGAATCCGAAATTAAAATCTACAATTCGAAATGAAATAAACGTTCCCAAACACAACTTAAGATATTTGTTGTGATGTTGCCAGGCATGGAAATTGTGGAAGGAAGAGAATATGCTATCTTTGGTTGATGAAAACATTATAGACCCAAGATTTGAAGGTGAAATGTTAAAGTGCGTACAATTAGGGCTTTTGTGCGTGCAAGAACTTCCGGAAGATAGGCCAACCATTTCAGCATTGCTTTCTATGCTTGAAGTTAACAATGTTATGGATCTTCCACATCCAACACAACCTGCTTTTACTCATAGAAATACTTGTTCTACTCACAATTCACAATCTGTTAACCAAATTACTTTCACTGAATTTGATGGTCGATAATTATGTACGTGCAACCTTATTTTCGTGTTGTATTTATTCGGTTGTAGTTCATGGCATGTACAAGATTCCAATTGCATAGTACTCGCTCCGTTTTAAGGGGTTTCAAAAATTGGTTACCGTTTGTTTATAATACGTTTAATTTATTCTAAATATCTTATTTTTAGGTCTTAAAATTAAGAAAAAAAAAATAAATAAGACCTTTAAAATTAGAGTCTATTTTTACTGGCCTTTTTATTTTTGGGCTGAATTGGCTGCAACTCTACTAAAAATTTATCTAAGCGCATGCTTAAAAGAATAACTTTACTTTTTGAACGTGTTTCAAATCAATATTTGAGTTTCAATTTTTTTCAAATACGGACCATAAAATAAATTGTATAATAAAAAATTATGTACTAAAATGAATATAATTAACAAAATCCTACATAAATGTATTTTATCTTTATTTTATCTCTCAAAAACCTTATTTAATAAAAGGAAACAAAAGAAGTACTACTAACTTTTATATCATGCCTAAAATTTTTCTTACAAAGCAAGATTATAAGCAAAAGTTTAACAACCAAACTGACATTATTAAGTGATATATTATTATTAATATAAAATTATATATTTCATTCTTTTGTTAAATATATAAATCCAATCCGTTTCTTTTTGTTTGTATACTTTACTTTTTTTACATATTTCCACCTCGATTTTTCATAGTACGTATAATACAAAATGTATAAATTATAACATTAAAATTCTTTACATCAAGACCAATCTAACAAAATCTCATATGAATATATTTTGTCTTGAACAGGGCCGTCCCATTCATTTTTGGGCCCCAGAGCAAAAGATAAAAATGGGCCCTTAAAAACTTATAACATTAAAATTCTTTACATCAAGACCAATCTAACAAAATAAATACCAATAATCAAAAGTCGTCCAAATTCAACAAACTGATAAAGAAAGTGATTTATTAAATAATGTCTTTAGTGTTATTGCGTTAACAAGTACAAATTGAAAGATAATTAATACCAAATGGTGCATTAACAGATAAAAACAAAATGTAAGTCAAACTAATTAATGTGTTATTTTGGACGGATTTGTCTCGCTGGTAGTTATAAATGCGATAATTGAATTTATTAAAATATTTGAAAAGGTAATTACTCATATTCTTTCTATTTTTAAATAATAGAAAAATTCCAATAATTATTCATAGTGTTCTGGATACATGCTATTATGGAAATGGAATGTGAAAGGTATCTGTCAGCTACGTTCGCGACCGTTTTAAAGTTTATTCTCAAATTAGATCTGCATGAATTTTTTTCTATTTTTTAAATTCTAATTAGATCTGTAGAATTTATTTAACTTCATTCCAATCGTGTTTTTATCTTAGCTTTGCTTATACCTTGAAAAATCTACATTATTAAATGTAGACTTCTTGACGTAATAATTTACTTTTACGGCCCGTTTGGTAGGTGGTAATAAACGGTAGTAATAGGAATAAAAAAACTAGTGTAATTTTGGTTGAAACATATCTTGGCTATCTTGATGGTCATGCTTGTTCAACTTCAATCATCTCATTTATCTTCATAAAATTCATTCCAATGCATTATCATTGAAAGAGGTGGTATTAAGAGGTAATGGAAATTTGTTGACAAAAAAACTTTTTTGTGACCAAAGTTTCATTACCATGGGAATGATGCCATGAAATTTTTGATGAAATTTTACACTATAAATCATTCCCATCACCACCATTTAGTACCATTGACCAAACGGGTCGTTAGCGGTTAAGCCTCTAAAACATGTAAAATATTTCAACACATATAAAATATTTTATCTATTTTTTATGATTAAATTAATTTGAATATTTGTGATCGTGAATAATACATTTTTTTTATTTCAACACCAATTTTTGATTAATCACAAATATTTTCAATTTAGGGACGCATTTTCCTATAATAATACCAACTTTTGTTTAACCATTAATTTACTTTGTTTTTTTTTTTTTTTGTCAAATAGCCTACTATACAAAAATTAGTATTATCCTAGGCAAATACCTTCTAATTAAGTTGATATTCTTCATGTTTAATTAATAAACGTTGGTATTATTGTAGCAAAATTTGTAAATATTTATGTTATTTACTGTAATTTTTCTTATTATTTATCAATTGATCAACGTAATATACAATTATTTTAAATATATTCATACTAATGCATATTTTCTGTATATATCAACTTAAATAAATAATAAGAAAAACAAATGGCTCAAATTGTTTACTAAAATAATAAAGGTTGAGTTAGCATATTTTGAACATGGTTGACTTTAGTCCATGTACTTCCTCCGCTCTATAATATTTGCTACTGATAGTAACATTTTCCCATACAATATGTCACACTCGGTACTCGATAGCAAGTATTATGAAACGGAATAAGTATGACAACTTGTTATATGCCGATGATTTGGGGTGTGAAGATGAATAGTCCAAATTCTGACGCCGCCCTACATTTACTCGGCAGCAGTACAGCTGCCTGCAGGGGTGCGCGAGAAAATACCTCCAGGAATCGAATTTCGAATGGAGATTAATTAATAAGATCAGAAATAATCAGACGATTTAATCATTGGATAAATTATGTGGCGAATAATCTTTCATCTAATTGATTTTGCCAAGGGTTTGGACCTGTTAGAGTAATAAGATATTCTGGGGCCTTAACCATTAACTTAAGCTTTTGGTTGAGTTGGTTACTTGACATGGTATCAGAAGCCAACGTGACAAGAGATCACGGGTTCGAATCTCAACCACCCCTTATTTATGTGGATTATTTAGCACCAGGTATGAGGAGAGCCCGCGTTGCATCCATACTTCTAGCCTAAAGGGCTCTCGTGTGAGGGGGCGTGTTAGAGTAATAACATATTCTGGGGCCTCAACCATCAGTTTAAGCTTTTGGTTGAGTTGGTTCCTTAACAGGACCTAGTTCAAGTACTCGGACAAAGAATCAAACCCAAATGGAGTATAATTTTCTTGATTTAATTAGTTCTTTTTCGTTTAATTTAGTAACAACATGTTTAATTAATTAATATATAAAAAATTTAAAGGAACTTTCTTTACAGGAATTCCAAAACCGCCTTATCTAAAAAAAATAGTACTTGTTCTCCAACGAAATTAAGTATCAAGATTTATCGAATAATAATATTTCTTCTGACTATTCTATTTATTTGCTTATTCACTAATAACCATCAATTTGAGTGAAAGATACAAAAAAGGTACTCCAACCTAGCTATGAAGTATCCCATTGGAGATTTTTACACTATTTACCAATTATTTTAAATTTAATTTTATTTTTATACTATGAATCAAAATATTGCCAAGTATAATTAATTATGTACCATTGTTGGGATAACAACTAACATGTCTAACAACTAATAACAACTGATATACAGGGAGTATAAGTGTATTAATTAGATTACATAAAAAATAAATAAAACCACATTTAGTAATACGTTGACAAAAGGATAAAAAAAATTAAATTAATAACATGAAAATTATTCCAAGTATATAAGAAAACTTAATGGTGTAATTCACTTAAATGAAACACTCTTAATTATATATTAATGGCAATTATAATTAATTTAATTCCAATACTGGGTTTTTTTCTACTAAACCAAGTGTCAGTCTGGGCAGCAACACCGCCACCCTATAGAATAACCACAACTAATTTCCTTAAAGACCCAGAAAGCATAGTATCTTACAATGGCATGTTCAAAATGGGTTTCTTTAGTCCACTCAATTCCAGTAATAATCGGTACATTGGAATCTGGTATAACTTAAACCAGTCGTCTGATGCACTGGAAGTTATATGGGTAGCCAATCCAAACAACCCAATTAAAGACTCTTCTGGTGTGCTTAAACCAATTGATAATGATTTTAATTTTGAGCTCATTTCAGATACACAAAACATTACGTATTGGTCAATAAATGGTACTACTGATGATAATCCTAAAAACACAACACCAGTTGCTGAAATTGAAGATAATGGGGAGCTGCTAATTTTTACTGAGTATAATGAAACGGCGCCGGATAGGTATTTGGTTTGGAACAATCTATATGATTATAAGAAGGTGCTGATGCCAGAAACCAGATTGTTTCTTTATAAGGATACGTTTTATGATCTTAAATTACGGTCTTGGAAAAGTGCTTCGGATCCCGCTGACGGAAGTTTTTTTGTTAGAATAAAACCGGTTCCGTTTCCGGAATTCGTGACGGAGTATGTGAATGGCAGTAATAATAAACGTACTTATTGGAGATCTGGCCCTTGGAACGGGAATCATTTCAACGGTGTTCCTAATTTTACTACCGCCGGTACGTAATTCTAATTTTTTTTTTTTAATTTAGGTTAAGAAGAGAGGAGGAGTTAGAGAATCAAATTCAGAACCTTCTAATGTAGTGTTTGAGAACAAGTATTTTATTTCAAATTATGGATTTCAATTATTATAAAATTATAAATAAAGAGTTTGAAAATGACAAGGTTTGAGTAGTCATTTGAATTCTCAACTTTACCTACCTTAAATACAATTGTGAAATTTGATTCAAATGCAAATTTGAAATTTTTTGATTTGCCAAACAATTAATTTAAGCCTATACCAAAAATACCCGTTCCGTTCATTTGAAATATTCCTCTTTAAGGATAGAGAAAGTTGATTGATATTTTGACATATAAAATATATCCATGTGAGATCTTGTTAGATTCGTCTTAATATATAGTTTTTTTATTATGTATTTTTATAATTTTTTATTATGTGTATATAGATTTAAAACTTACATTGAAATCTGTGCAAAAAGTTAACGGGAAGTATAAAAAGACACGAAGTGAGTAATATATATGGGACTTGCTCTTATCCAGACAAGATCTAATTCTAATATAGGAAATCAGAGTCATTTATATAAATATATTTTTCAGATTAACAAAAAAATGAATGACTTGTGATAAAATTCACTCCCTCCGTCTCTTAAAGAAATTCGCACAAGGATTGTTTACGGAATTCAAGAAAAATAGAATCTTTTAGATATAGAATTTATTTTTTTATTGATAATAAATTTAATGGGGAAAAATAGAGACGACCATAAACATTAAAATAATATTAAAATAAAGTTAATGAAAATAATATAAGACTACAAAAATGTAAAAATACGAAAAAGAAGTTAGTAGAAGATATGTGGTAATAATAAAAATTATTCAAATGAGTTAATAAAAATTATTCAAATGAGTTGGGGGATTCCTTTTGGTCGCGCTCTCTTTTATGGGTATGAGTTGCCGCCATTCTTTCCTCCTTAGACCCTGTCCATGGTTTTCTGTATGTGGGATACACTGGGTTGGATGATGACGATAATGAATAAATTTAAAATTATCAAAATATTAAAATGAGGATCAATAAAATTATTTTTGTCAAAATATTTGTCAAATGGACTTACTTTATGATTTGACGATTCAATAATATTGAATATAATTAGTTTAAAATTTATTACTTCATTAATTTTATTATATCGGTCGGCTTGCAGCTGGTAATGGATTTCAATTTTTGAGCGATGAAAACGAAGGTACGGTTGATTTTATGTTTTCAGTATCAAATCAATCAAAATTGGTACATTACGTTTTAAACCACGACGGTAATTTTTTACAAAAGAGTTGGGATTACGGTAAAAAGAAATGGTTAATACCATGGCAATCCATGGTATCTGATTGTGAGTACTACGGTAAATGTGGTCGATTTGGAAATTGTAACGCCAAAAAATCGCCGATATGTGGTTGCTTAAATGGGTTTGAGCCAAAAAATAAGGCTACATGGAGTAAAGGTGATTGGAGTAATGGGTGTGTTCGAAAAACGCCGTTGCGAAAATGTGGTGATAAAAAAGGCAAAGAAGATGGATTTTTGAGGCTTCAAAATAGAAAAGTGCCCGATTTTGGTAAGTTGGTAGTAAAAGCTAAAGAAGATGAATGTAGGATTAAGTGTTTGCGAAACTGTTCGTGTTTAGCGTATGCGTATCCTAAGGATGTCGGGTGCATACAATGGAGTAATAGAAGCTTAATCGACGTACAAGAATTTAGTTCTGGTGGGGCGGATCTTTTTATTCGATTGGCTCATTCAGATCTAGGTAATCACTTCAAATCTTTTATCCTTTAATTTAATTTGTATTTTTTTGGTTATGACCAGTGGCGGAGCTATATTAGAGCCTACGGGATCACGTGTCTATAGGCGTTTTTTTTCAAAAAAAAAAAATAATTAAATGACTTTTCTATTGGTAAGAGTAAAAGTGTAAAATTACTGAAATCTTTTGATGATAAATACTCTCTTATTTTAGTTATTTTGTCTTATTTATTTATATGTTCTATTTGCTTTAATGGTATGTTGTATTTAAAATTTAGCAAGGGTAAATTATTAATTGTTGATTTTACAAATAAAACTCCGTCAAAATTTCGTCTATTAGTTGATGCCCTCTGAGACTCCGAATCCTGGATCCGCTACTGGTTATGATATACTCTATCTTTAATCATAATTATATTTATTAAATAATTAATTACTTAATTATGAAGTTGATGCACCATTCTTTTGCAGAAGAAAGTGGAAATCATAAAATAATTATCATCACAGTCGTACCAATTGTCACCGCTACAGTTTTTCTACTGTTGGTGTTATGTCTGTGGAGTTGGAAGCGTACGTACACTCATTTTTTTTTTTTTTTCATTCACTAATACTCCATTCGAATCTTTTTTGTTGTATCATTTTCTTATTTGACAATTCTAATTTTCTTTTTTATACATCTTGGAAAACATAAATTTCAATTGGAAGCGTAAGTACACTCATCATATATATAACTAATGTATGTGCATGATTTAATAAGTTATTTCTCAATTGGATAAATTTATTGAAATGAATGGGAGAAATGCTATATACTATGCAAGTGTAACGTAAATTTCAAATGGTTGATATATATTAACATATAATTAATGTTGTGGCAGGTCATAAATCATCAAAGAAAGAAGCAAGACTTAAAGAGTATCGGATAAATGAAAAGGATTTAAAAGATTTAAAATTGTTTAAATTTAAAGAGTTGGAGGTTGCTACCAACTATTTCTCCGAGACCAACCAACTTGGCCGAGGTGGTTTTGGTCCTGTTTATAAGGTATCTAACCTAATACTTCTATTTGAACTGGCCCATTAAAAATATAGAGTAAAAGTAGATATTAAGCTTTAATGGGTTGGGCCTGAAAGACGTCTTTCAGAAAGATGGTCTCTCAAAAGACTAGCTGATTCATTTTTATGACACATTCTTTATTAACACCGTCTCATTTTTAGACGGCTTAATTAATGTGGATATTAGGCCGTGACAATTCGTCACATAATCTCACCGTGGCCCGCTCGTGGGGTCACGGGAGACCCGTGGGCAGCCCACGGGTCAAGAGCGTTGACTTGCATATACACTCGGTGATGTTCATTGTTTCCCAAAACCATATGGCAATAGGAGGATTAGCTCACCAAGTATATATGCAAGTCCACAACCCACATTTTTTTATCGATGTGGGATCTTGTCTCACATGCGAAGTATTTCCAACAGTGGATTGACCCAATTTTTAATTTCTTAAAATTTAATTAAAAAAATTGTTTTATTTAGTTAACAACCACATAAATTTAACCTTGGACGGCTTGTATGGGCCCGTCTCACGGAGAGACGGTCTCATATAAGACATGTTGATCAACTCAATTAAAATTTTAAGTAAACAATTAAGGCTTTGAAATATATTACATATTTTCTAACATGAATATTATGCATTAGTATGATTGATTGATATTTTTTGTTAGGGAAAACTAGAGGATGGACAAGAAATAGCAATTAAAAGACTTTCAAGCCTATCTGGACAAGGACTACAAGAATTTATGAATGAAGTTGTGTTGATATCAAAGCTTCAACATAGAAATCTTGTGAGACTATTAGGTTGTTGTGTGCAAGGAGAGGAGAAACTACTAGTTTATGAATTCATGCCCAATAATAGTTTGGATGCACTTCTATTTGGTAACTTTTATTATAATTTAATAATTTTCTTTTACCATATGCATCTTTTATCTTAAATATCATGAATAATTTTTTCAGATTCATCTCATCAAAAAGAATTGAACTGGAAAAAGCGCTTCGATATCATTAATGGAATATGTCGAGGCCTCCTTTACCTACATAGAGATTCAAGATTAAAGATTATTCATAGAGATCTTAAAGCAAGTAACATTTTGCTTGATGATGAGCTTATTCCTAAGATATCAGACTTCGGATTGGCAAGAATAGTCGAGACAAAGCAAGATGAAGCCAGTACCTTACGAGTCGTTGGCACATAGTGAGTTTCCTTAATTCACATGCATATTCTTATATAATGATCATTTATATTATTTGATTGTAAAAATGAAAATTATCTTGTTGTTATAGTGGCTACATGCCACCAGAGTATGCTATGGAAGGTCGATTTTCAGAGAAATCAGATGTATTTAGTTTGGGGGTGCTGCTTTTGGAAATTGTCAGTGGGAAGAAAAACACAAGTCATCTCTTACCCGAATCTATGAGCCTACTGGCATATGTACGTATGTTATTAAGAAGCATATATTATAAAAATGGATGAATTTGTGGATGTATTTTTATCACAAATTCTTACTTGGGACCGTCTTTTGTAAAGATGGCTCTCAAAAGCCCAGTCCAATTCTAAATATATATTACAACTCTAAATATAGATATGGGCTGGACTTTTAAGAGTCGCATTTACAAAAGACGGTCTCTCAAGAGAACACCTATTAATTTATTAGTTTAAATGTTGTAGGCATGGAAGTTATGGACGGAGAAGAATATCCTTGCGTTAGTTGACTCAAGCATATTAGACCCAAACTACGAAGGCGAGATGTTGAAGTGCATACAATTGGGACTTTTGTGCGTGCAAGAATTTCCAGAAGATAGGCCAAACATGACAATACTCTTTTCCATGCTTCAACATAACGATGTTACGGATCTCCCACATCCAACACATCCTGCATTTACTCATATTCACAGAGATACTTCTCCAATTGACATTACACCTTCTATCAACCAATGCACTTTCACTCAATTTAGTGCTCGATAATTATATATTTTCCAATTTATTTACTTTATAAGTACAATTTTTTCATGACCTCTTAACTAATTTCATTTATGTTTTTTGGGATTCGCTAAAATTATTTACTATATATTAATATTGTTAATCAGCTAGCTAGCTAGCCAAGCAATTCTCAATGCTTTCTTTTTTGGTTTCAATTTTTGTATAGTCCTCTCAACTAGAGGTGTTCAATGGGGCGGGTCAACCCAATGGGTCAAAGGTCGGGTCACATTTAACGGGTCATTAGCGGGTCGGATCAATAATGGGGTGGATCATTAACGGGTCTTGGTGTAAAGAGTCGGGCTGGGCCGGGTCACATAATTATAAGTATTAATTGTGGAAAAAAATTTACCACTTTTTTTTAAAATTTTTTTAAATGATATAATAAAAAAAGCTATTCTATGAACTTTTTAAAAAAGGGTCAAAGTGGGTCGAACTTAAATGGGCTTGACCTGCCCCAGCCTGTTTATCATTTGACATGACCCGTTCCGGCCCATTTAAATTTTGACCCAACCCGACCCGTTGGACACCTCTACTCTCAACCTTCGCTTCAACATAGTAAATTATAAATAATTTTGTAATAGGATTTTATTTTAAGACACGTTTCATACCTGAATTATATAGTTTAACTAATACAAATTTTAGTTGCTAGTAAATAACATTGTTCAATTATGATTAATAAATCGATTGGGATATATATTCGAAGGTGCAACCTACAAAGTCAGGTAGTTTATGGTGATAACAAATATTTCCCATGGCTAAAAATAAAGTTGTAGGTACGCCACAAGCACAGCTACAAAAACATCAACCAGTCAATCCAAGACGCACAGATAATACTTATACAGTACTTGACCAACTAATATTTCACCTGTCATTACTCATCTCATTCCCCTGACTGCTACAATTTTAAAACTTGTGGATATACTTTGAAAAAATTATCCTGAATAATCTAACTTTTGTATATTTTTTGTTGACAGCACCCTTACTACATTTTAACCTGACTAGTATAGGTATTTACTTTTCGTTACACTCATTTGTTGTTTCCGTCGTATGCTTCTTCGTTGCTAGGTCTACCTTACTCCTCTTTGGTGGTCGCTATCTAAAATAACAGATTAAAATATAGAAAGGTGTGCCGTCAGAAAAAAAAATATACAAAGGTTGGATTATTAGAAATAATCAACAACATTGATTATAAGCAAATGGGCAATAAGCTAAATTATCGAGAACTATTTTTCCATACATTTATGAAAGTACTTATTGCTTGACAGCAAAATCACTATAAAGGAAGCCCTTCCATGTCCTTTAATTCTCATCCCAAACCACACCAAAAGGCCTAATAACCCTAAAAAAGACATACCCAAAACATGAAATCTATCCACAACTTCCATGTTTCCATAGCTTTGCTTCCTCTCCTTGCATTGATCATGTCTTCCCTATTCATGGGTAGCTCAAACACTGTCCTCGGTGCTCGAAACCCAACCCCGCGGCCCTCCAAACCACCACCAATCCCTACTAAAGAAATGGGTAAAGTGTACGTGAATAACTTTCCCTTTCGCTCGCTACCACCATTTATAGTCCGCAGAAGCCCGATTACAAGAAATTTTGCACCACCACTATTTCCACCACCTGCTTCTACTAAGCCGTAAAATGAAGTAGCTATTTGCATGACCTTAAATCAGCTATATATAATTACAGAGTACTAATTAACCAAATATAATGCACTTTCTCAAGCAATATTATTGAAATAAAGTAATGTATTTGATACAATTAATAGCTTCTACTTTTAGTTTAAATCCAAGGCAGTGCTGTATTCTGTATTTCTAGTTGATTGGTCATGTAATTAATTAAGGTTATGATTTAATATATGTATATTGCTTTAGTTTGTTTCAGTGAACTGTTGTAAGCTTGTGTTTTGTATATATGCTGGCTATAATAAAGTATGTTTGCCGGGTAAAGATCTACAACAACATTTCACTACCCAGCGTTATTAAGTGGGTCCCATCTATGGTGGAGTTTGAAAACGTCAGGTGTAAGCAGTCTTACCCCAACGTTATCCATGACTCCTAAATATAAAACATCATCAACAGAGAAAGGCTATGAAGGCAATTAGGTAAAGTTCATAGCATCCAACAAAACAACACTCGTAAGTCGTAACTTTACAAATCTTACAGTACAAGTCTTTGCTGCTCGAACTTTTCACTTTAGAGATGATGACACTTGGACATTCAATATGGTTTGAAATCACGAGTTTTTTTCGTAATTGTCAAGTTGAACACTACACACATATTTATGTCAGAGGGTTATATTTATAAGTCCAGATAACATCAAAACAAGAAGTCTATCGGCCGCTAATTACGGTCAAAGAGACATAATTTAAGGAAACCTGTTCTTGGCCACTTTGGGAACCCTCATCAACAGAACATTGTTTCCTTAGAGTAAAGCCAGGCTGCTTTGGACTTGGAAGTTCTGTAACTTCATTGCTGTCTAGCATGCTAACTAATGCCGACACGCTGGGCCTATCTTCAGGAAATTCTTGAACACAAAGTAAACCCAATTTTATGCACCTCAAGATCTCCACTTTGAAACGAGGATCGAAAACTTTTGGATCAATCAATGGAAGAACATCATTTGAATTCCATAACTTCCATGCCTAAAAGTAATTTAACCTTATTATCACATTTTGCCATGAATAAAATGTAAAATCAGGAAATTTGGAGCAATGTATTATACTTACATAAGTTAAGAGGCTCAAAGATTCATCCTCTAGAAGTTTACTGTTCTTTTTGCTACTAACAATCTCCAGCAGCAAGACTCCGAAGCTGAATACATCAGACTTTTCTGAAAACAAGCCTTCCATAGCATACTCTGGTGACATGTAGCCACTAAATGCAAGCATAGGTTGTGTTAGTGTCATTTCTTTTCCGACTAGATTACACTCGAGACTGAAATTTGGCATACTTACTAGGTTCCAACGACTCGTAAGGTATTAGCTTGATTTTGTTTCCTTCCGAATATCCTTGCCATCCCAAAGTCAGATATCTTTGGATTGAGATCGTCATCCAACAATATGTTGCTGGCTTTTAGATCTCTATGAATAATCTTCAATCTAGAATCTCTATGAAGGTAAAGAAGACCTCGACTTATGCCTTTGATGATATGGAAGCGCTTCTTCCAGTCTAAGTGTATTACGGAATTGTGATCTGCGTAATTAAACAGGGTAGTCTGTTACGGTAAATAATGAGATGATGCCATATGAATGGTCTTAAATGTTTTTGTTATACTAACCAAAGAGAAATGCGTCCAAGCTCTTGTTTGGCATATATTCATACACCAACAATTTCTCGTCTTCCTCTACACAACAGCCTAACAATCGGACAAGATTTATGTGTTGAAGTTTTGAGATCACAACTACTTCATTCATAAATTCTTGTTGGCCCTGTCCTGATGCTCTTGAAAGTCTCTTTACTGCTACTTCCTGACCATCTTGCAACTTACCCTAACATTTCATTTATACAAACGCAACATATTTAACTTTAACGTATATTCCTATCTGAAAACCAAATAAATGTTTCGATAGGATCTTTACTTATACCTTGTACACTGGACCGAAACCACCTTGGCCAAGCTTGTTGGTTCCCGAAAAGTTGTTCGTTGCTGCTACCAATTCTTCAAATGTAAACAATGGTAAATCTTCGATCTCAGCTTGCCTTACGTTAGCACCAGCTCTGTAGTTAGCAATAGGCCATTTTATGTCTCTTTTTCTAGCTGTTTTTGCTGCACAGAAATCATTGTCAAGGATAGAATAATTCATTAACACCCAATGCCATGGATTGGCTCCCTTTGACATTCCCACCTAGGCGGGGGTTGGATATACTCATATACACAACCTTACTCATGTACAACAAAAAGATTGTTTCCAATCAAAATTTGATAAAATTTTCTTAACTAAAGTGTGCAGGAAAAGATGTTACCATATCGTCGATTCAGCCAACTCCATAGATAGTACAGAAAAACAACCAACACTGTGGTACACGAAATTACTATTACTGTAATAATTAGTTTGCGTCTGCCACTTTCGCCTGTAAGAAAGGAATTAGCGGGGATAATTAATCCGACAAACCCAATGAGAATTATTTTAAATACTCACCTTTGTGGTGGGACCCTTCCTCGGACTCTTGTGCATCGGACTTCTCCTTTGTTTGGATATCTGGGAAAAATGTTCATCAATTGATTAACAACATTCGTACGAATATTGTATTTCAAATGTTTACATGTGATAACTTACCCAATTCTGAATGAGCCAAACGAATGAAAAGATCAGCACCACTAGCAGAAAACTGCTGTATATCAATTAGGCTTACATTCCACATCATGCACCCAATACCTGCATAAAACGCATGTGCTAAACACGTGCAATTTCCCAAGCACATCTTTTCACAGTCATCTTGACCTTGCGAAGGCAACCAGTACGGGAAATCAGGTACTTTTACATGCTTTAACATTAGAAACCCGTCTTCTCTTTCTCCGGTATTTCCACACTTCAGTGATATCTTCCGAACACACCCACTACTCCAAATTCCTTTACTCCATTGATCCTTGTTCCTCGGCTCGAATCCTTTCAAGCAATTACAGATAGGTGAATTATTTGGATCACAACTTCCAAACTGACCACACTTTCCATAAACTTCACACTCAGATTCCATAGATCTCCACACAACTTCTGACTTCCTACTGCGCAGAAGCCAGCGCTTTTTAACTAAGTGCCCATCATAACTTAACACATAACGCTCCAGTATTGATGGGTTTTCAACATAATAGCCTAACTGAAGGGTTCCATCATGCTTATCTATGACACTGAATCCAGTGGAAACTACTGAAAAATAAGAAGGGATTCCAAGGAATTGATTACCAGTCCATGGACCAGTTCTCCAGTAAGGTTTATCATCCTTGACAGTAAAAAAATCAGGAAGGTTCCGAGGAAGCCTACCAAGCTTGAAATGTCCACTTGACGGATCTGAAGCATTTTTCCATGATTGCAGCAATGGATTTTCCCTCACATCTTTATAAATGGTAAGCGCCGGCCAAGGCAAGAACGAATCAGTGAGGTGCTCAAAACTTTCCCAGATGATGACATTATTTGACAGCAAAACAAGATTACCAGTATCTTGAAGCAAAGCAACAACTGAATTGTTATTTGTAGGAAGTGATACATTTGTCGACCAAAAGCTCTTATTTTCTCTATTTAAGAGTTGAAGATTTCCATCCTCTGAAATCATGAGCCACCCAGAAGTATCATTAAGTGGGTTGTTTCTGTTGGCTACCCATACTACTTCGGACGCATCAGAATCCACACTAACATTATACCAGATCCCAACATAGCGATGAGTTGATTTATTTGGGCTAAAAAACCCAACCTTGAATATGCCATTACTAGAAACTAATGTTTCTGGATCCCTCAGGAATCGAGTATTTGTAATATTGGCTAATGTTACTGAAACAAACTCCAAACAAAACCAAGAAATTGAAACAAGGATTAACACAGCGAACTTAGAGAATAAGCTACAGGATCCACTGTGTTTAATGACCCATGTGATCATGTTTATAGAATTCGTTACTTTTAAGCTTCATAAGAAAAGTATGCATAATTTCTTGTTCAATGACAAAAACTTGGGTTGAAGAAAGCAAATTTGTTTCATCAAATCTCAAAATCAGCACGTCATCTGTTATGAACTGCTAGAACAAGCTTCTGTTTATTTATATAATAAAAAAGTTTGAATTCTCATATGCTGAAGTTTTATAAATGACCAAAGCCAATTGATGACAAAATCAGAAATTTTAATAATACTAGTCAAAGTGTTGATTTGGTAATGTGCAGAGCAAGTGTGCAACTGCATTAAAAGAAAAAACTTACAGAAAGCGACTCCTTAAGTATCAAAATTTTTTCTTTAACAAACAATAACACAAAAGCCTTGGTCCCAAAAATATTTTATTCAGCCTCATCTTATATAAACCTACGATGGAAAAATTTTAGACCGACAATCATCGACATAAATTTATGATCCCAGTTCATTCTTTGATATATTTCCGTAACTCCAATCATTTCGAAAAAAAAATATTGGGTTTGAATTTGAACATGGATAGTCCTTATGTAAGTTTACACGAAACTTTTGGCTGATACAACATCCTATTTTTGACATGGGACATTATCTCTCGTCATTTTATCAGCAAACTTAGTCTCATTCACGCACTACATTCACGCACTACATTCACCTACTTAAATTTTATCTGTTTCTCGGTAAATGTTACAAATTGTCTGAGACAAAAGTAGTATACTATAAACAAAAACCAAAAGTCTAGAGAGTTCTATAAAAAAACCAATAATGTAAAAACTTAAGGAAATGAAGCTTCTGGACCCAGATTGTTGGAAAAATCTTCATAGGTAAAATAATTTGCCTAGAAAACAGGTAACTCTAGTTGTACTGGAGGATATATGATTTCACAATCATGCATGGTGGAAATGGTTGAAAATGATTCAGAATATTCTGATCACACTACCCAAATTCAATGCACCTCACTATCTCCCGCTTGGAGCCTGGATCAATAAGTGACAGCCTCAATCTGAAGTTTTCAGGGCCTAAAAGGGTTTATACTGTCAGCTACTTACAAGTTTCCTACCAAAAAGATACAGAAGGGACTAAGAGAGTGTACAATTCTAGAACATTCGCTAGACATAGCTCACGAAAAAAGGCTCAAGGACTCGTCATCTTTGAAACTAGTATGCTTTCGACCACTTACAATCAACCAGAGAAGCACTCTGAAGCTCTACGCATCTGATTATTCTTGGAACGAATGTCCGCAGCAAATTCCGATAACCAGTGCATCTCAATTCTCAAGCAAATTTCAAAGTTATAATATATAAATACAGTTATGAGTTAATCCAAATTTAATCATGTGATATACTTGTGCTCCATTCTTTAAATTCAGGTCAATCTTATTTTACTCATTTCCCTCCTATAAAGTACATGTGAGTATGTGACCTTCACTTCAAATAAACAGGGAACTAATTCAGACATTCTACTCTAAAATGTTCAATTCTTAAACTGTCACAAAAGTCCGTAGCCAATCAATAAAGTTTTTCATATAAAGAGCAGAAGTTGAAATAACAAAAGATCCAAAAAATTTGCAAATAACCTCATCAATCCCACATTATTCCCCCATTTCTAATTAACAACTCCGGGCATAAGCAGAAGAGTTTAGCCAAAAAAAACAATTTCCACTGACGTCTACAGCAATAACAACCCCAAAATACACCCTTATTATCTTCAATTTTGGAGCAAATCCAATTAAATGGCGAAATAACCGCATCACTCCCACATACTACCCCATCTTCTAAGAAAAACCCAAATCATAGACTGAAGGGTTTAATATAAACCCATTTCCACTACATTTTACAGAAATAACTAGTAACCAACCAAAAATACAGCCCTATTATCTTCAGTTTTAAACCAAGTCCAATTGAATTGTGAAAAGAATCTCATCAATCCCACATCGTTACCCAATTTTCTAAAGTGGAACTCTATCTTGCCAAAATCCATTTCCAACGTAGCGACTACAAAAGAAAAATCATCCTGAATTTCTTCAATTACTAGTCAATGTGCTATTACACATTTCCCTCCGTATATCCTAATACAAGATCAGTATCAAATGACATTGAATTACAACAATGTAGCAACGTGCAACACCAATCAAGAAAATTGAAAACAAACGCATAAAATCAGAGATAGATGCAGAAAACTAAACTAGAAATTGGAAGACAATCAACAGTGACTTCAAACCAGAAATTGGGTACCCCCACAATCAATTGAAACTCCATAAACCGATGCAATTAAAGTTATGAATAATGAAATGTGACCAAACATATCTTGCTGAAGAAGTGACACCAGCCATGGACGTGGTTGGCCCGCCGTTGGGTATAAATGTCTTTTAACATTTTTAACCTAATTCCCGCATAAAAATACATCCCTTGGTAATAATTTGACGGGAATTCGCCATGATTTTATCCCAAACCCAAACTTAATTTAATCTCCATATTAGAGGTGTTCAAGGGGGCGGATTAACCCAATAGGTGAAGGATCAAGTCACATTTTAATGGGTTATTAGGGGTTAATAATGGGTCGGGTCAGCGGACCTTTGTTTAAAGAGTCGGGCCGGGTCAAACAATTATACGAATTGGTTGAAAAAAATATTTTATTACTTTTTTATAATTTTATACAATATTATTGTATACGTAGTTGAATTGACCCAACAATTTTATGAGGGTCGTATTTAAACAAGTTTTCTCCCGCCCCGGCCTCTTTGATATTTGACATGACCCACCTCAGCCCGACTCGACCCGTTGAACACCTCTAATCACAAATGAAGAGTGATGCATAAATAGTGCATAATTTCCGATATAACAAGTAATTTGAAACAGTGGAACTAACAAATTATTAACCTATTGAATATTTAGTTTAGATTATACTATTAATTTGGAATGACTAGACACAAAAATTGGACATAATTCTTTATTTCAGGAATTGACTTTTTCACATATTTCTTTCTTTTCATTATACTTGTCTATGATAAAGTGCGATATCATCGTTTATCTAGCACTAATGTGGGATGTGAGAGTAAGATTATTGACAGAACAATATTGATCTTGGACACATATTTGGAGAGGTCTTTTAGGATAATAATAATCTTTGGTTAATGTAAATCCTGGTTGCACTGGTTGTGGAAGATCTGTAATTTCTCTATCAAGCATGGATATGATTGTTGAAATTGATGGTCTTTCTTGAGGAAATTCTTGAACACACAACAATCCTACTTCTATGCACCTCAAAATCTCTCCTTGGAAGCATGGAATGTTTATGGTTGGATCAATTAGTTCAAGGATATTATCCTCATTTCGCAATTTCCACGCCTAAAAAACATTCACAATACGTTATTGTTAGTATTATGTAAGAGTACTTCACAAATACAAGGAAGGTATTGGTCAGGACAGGTTCTGAACATGTTTAGGCTTTAAAATCATTCACAATACGTTTTATAGATACAAACTTATAAGAATTATTATATCATTTTAAGGCTTTAAAATCATTTTTAGTTCACTTAAAAGGCATTTACCTAAGATATTGTGGCTATTAAATGAAATAAAAAGTCAAAAGTCAAAATTCAACTAAAAAACTAACAAAAAAAAGTCATTTGTCAAACATACACAATATTTTTGAAATAGTATGTAGCTAGAAGTAGCTTACATATCCAATGAGGCTCAAGGAGTCTTCATCGTTACAACATGTGTTCTTTCTACAGCTTACAATCTCCAAGAGCAGCACCCCGAAACTAAACACATCTGATTTCTCCGAAAATCTCCCTTCCATTGCATATTCTGGAGACATGTAACCACTACAAAAAAAGTTGTTTTATGTACTTTGTGTAGGAATTAGGATAAATAATTTTAAAATTCTATCTTTTTTTTTACGTACAAGGATAAAATTGCATACATTAATTTGACTTGAATTTCCACCTAGCTAGGCAGTGGCAAAGCATGCAAGGTTAACCCTTGTAGTCCTTGCGAGTTGCTACTCACAAGTTTGGCTCATTCGACATATCACATTTTTCATACAATTTTTCTTTAAATAGTTTTGGCCCTTAATTTTTATTTTCAAGCTTTACCCTTGGGTTCAGGTGGGAGTCATTGATTAGCATTGAGGTCATGAGGTAATGTCGTGTAAGATAGATATATAAGATAGATAGATAGATAGATACTTACTAGGTGCCAACGACCCTTCTGGTGTTGCATTGATCTTCTTTCCTCCCAAATATTCTTGCCATTCCGAAATCTGATATTTTGGGATTGAGGTCTTCATCCAATAATATGTTGCTTGCTTTAAGGTCTCTATGAATAATTTTTAATCTCGAATCTCTATGAAGGTACAAAAGGCCTCGACATATACCCTCGATAATATGCAAGCGCTTCTTCCAGTCTAAAAATTGTCGCGATTGTGGATCTGATGAACACATTATATAGAACAAATAACAATTTGTAAATTGTCCCAAAATTAAAATTTTTTGTCATTGGGTTTAAAATATATGGAACTTACCAAAAAGAAATGCATCCAAACTCTTATTGGGCATGTATTCATAGACCAACATTTTTTCTTGCCCATCTACACAACAACCAAGTAATCTAACAAGGTTCCTATGTTGGAGTTTGGAGATGACATCTACTTCATTCATAAACTCTTGTAGACCTTGTCCCGATGCTTTCGAAAGTCTCTTTACAGCGATTTCTTGTCCGTCTTTTAGATCTCCCTAAATACAATGATTCGTACATCATTTGATTAACCCGATACGTGTACTTAATCTTAACATACTCTCAATCACTCTGATTTTGCTACTGAAAGTAATATTTTCCCTTATATCATATCATTATCAGTAGCAATTTCAAAGAAACATAGGATTATAAGAGTAATTCCTGATCATAGAAGAAGTACATTTTAAGTTAAAAATAAAGTGGTCGCCTGGTCGGATTTAAAAGACACAGCTAAATATTACCTTGAATACAGGACCAAAACCACCTTGGCCAAGCTTATTATCATCATCAAAGTTGTTTGTTGCAGCTATCAACTCTTCAAATTTAAACAATACTACATCTTGCAATTTCACATCACTAAAATCTGATTCCAATTTTATACTATGCAATTGTGTGTTCTTGCTGATTGCACTTGTTTCTACATCAAAAAAAAAAAAAAATTTACTTTATTTTATTAGTGCCATAAAAAAATCAATAACTGCAGAAAAAGCCTAATAGATTAAAGGTTAATGTTAATACCATTCTGCCTTTGCATCCGTCTCCGTAAACAGTACAGGACAAGGGCAAACATAACTGCTCCAAAGACCAATGTGACTGGTAAAATAATTTTTAATCTGCTACTATTTTGTTCTGCAAAATCAGTAATTTCAATTGACATTTGGTCATTCCACATACAACCAAAAACATGGCTCCGAACGAAATGTTAATTATAAGCCACTAATTACTAAACATACTATCATAGGCCCCTCTTGCTTCCTTAAAGAGTCGGGCCTGACTAAAAAAGAAAGTCGCTCAACAGAGTTATGAACATATTCTGAAGTTTCAACCGTCGGCTTGTAATTTAGGTTAGATTTGAACTAGTAATCTTATGTAACGTATAATTGTGTAACTATGTCAAAAAAATTATGCCAACCAAAAATTTTCAAAAATTTGGGCATAAACAAGTAATTACACTATAGCAAAAGCAATAATCTCTATGCGGTCGGGCACTTTGCACATATGCTCAGACCCACCTCTGAAAAGGCGAGAAGTTAATGTGTACTTACCTAGCTCGGAATAAGCCAAACGAATGAAAAGATCAACGCCAATGGAAGAAAATTCCTGTAAATCAATCAAGCCTTTGTTCCACACCATACACCCAATACCTAAATAATAAGCATAAGCTAAACAAGAACAATTTCCTAAGCACTGACTCCTACAATGCCCTTCATCTTGTGAGAATAACCACTCAGCATTATCAGGAACTTTCATATTCCCTATCCTTAAAAACCCATCTCTTTCACCTTCTATACTCTTACACTGTAACGATGTTTTTCGTCTGCACCCACTACTCCAATCCCCTTCGCTCCATTCTCGCTCATTCCTCGGTTCAAACCCTCTTAAACAGCTACATATAGGCGAATTCTTCGGGTGACAAATCCCATTTTCACCACACCTACCATACACATCGCAGTCAGATTCTCGAGATTTCCATATAACAGTCCAGTTTTTGCTGTTACTGTCCCAATCAGTCTGCTCCACTAATCCATCATGAGTCAGAACATAGTGTTCTGTTACACTTTGGCTTGTTGTAGAGAAGTATAAACTAAGTGTACCTTTATGATCATTTTCTAAACGAAATCCATCGACAAGCGCAAAATAGTACATAGAAGGTACACCAATAAACACATGACCGTTCCAAGGTCCAGATCGCCAATACGGTCTAATACCATCCCAGATGAAAACTTCGGAAAGTATACCTGCAGGACGAATTCCTGCACTATACCGCCCTGTGGAAGGGTCTGAGGAGCTCTTCCAAGATGTAAGTTTTCTCGATGTGGTCATGTTTTGATCAGTAACAGTAACTGGCATAAGCGACAGTAACGAGTCTGTAGGATGATCAAAACTCTGCCAAATGGGAACACCACTGATATTTGCTAGTAAAACAAGGTTTCCATTATCAAGAATTTGAGCAACAGAATTATTTACCTTATGATTATGTGCAATATTTGTAGACCATATAATGTTTTGTCCATTCATGAGCTGAAGATCTCCATTTTCGGATACTTTCAGCAGTCCAGAAGTGTTGTTAAGTGGGTTATCCCTGTTGGCTATCCATATGACTTTAAGTACATTAGAATCAAGCTTATTGTACCAGATTCCGACATAACGATTGCTCGAATTAGGAGGGCTGAAAAACCCAAGTTTGAAATTGGAACTTGAAGAGATTAATTCATCTGGGTCTTTAAGAAATTGAGTGGTTGTGATATTGGCTGAAGCTGAACAAAAGAACAAAGAAAAGCAAGACAGAAATAGAACAGAAGTGTTCATATCATAGAAGTTTAATAATATATATGTCAGTCTTTATGTATATATGGATGCTTGATTTGTTCTATGGTGTCTTTTTTGATTGATCCTAGAACTAATATCAGCCATACATGAGCTTATTAGTCATGTATTTACAAGTATATATTCATCTGTTGCCTTGAGTTTGCTACAAAAGGGTTCGGCATAAATATTATATAGTAGTTTTCGTTGGGAGTAAGAGACAAAAAAAAAAGTAAAAAACAAAAGGTGAAGAAAACTCTGGACGAGAATTAAAGAAAGTGATAGAAAACTAATTATATTAGAAAAAAAGTAGCAAATAAGATGAGACGGGAAAAAATGTGAAATGTAGCAATGGGAGAAAGTATTTCAAATCTTAGCTTGTGTTCTTATATTTTGTATTTGTTATGTGTGAACTCATCAGTCTGACTAAGCATGTTGAAGAACCAATTTTTTCTGGTCTGTCATTTTACATTTATACAACATATCTTAACAGTATTTAATTTCAACATGGGATTAAATTCAATTATTATCAGAGTTGGTCTATCTACTCATGCTGTTTTATGGAAGTACATTATTAATGTCTAGGATGATTCATACAGGTTCATCCCCCATAATGGGTCTTAAATATGTATTTAAGTAGAAGTGGCAATGGTTCGAGCAATCGAGGCCTATTGGAGAGTGTGATCGGCCTAAGCGAGTTTTAAACACGCCAGTCAGGGTCTTTATTATGTAAATGGGGCGGGGTGAATGTAGATTTTTGACGGGTTTAAAGCACGCCTTGTTAGGTTAGACGAAACATGTACCGTGTTTAGGCCAGCCTGCTTGGCTTAGACCATATAAGGTCTAACCATGCTTCAATCTCCCTAAGTCAGCTAGGTCTCGTGCTTCTCAACTATGGTGCAAAAATACAGTAACAGTCGCAGTTGTGGAAGCGCACACAGTAATACGGGGGGTGATGCAGTCATCATATCACTAAATTTCGGCCTAAACAATGATATATTGCTTATAACAGCCTAAAACATGATTTTTTTACACCTTTATAGTACAAGTAATTTCGGTTTATAAATTTGAAAATCTTTATGATACAGGCGATACGAAATGATACGGACACGGTCTTGTTTTTCACCGTGTTCTCAAACAATAACTCAACACTTAAAAATTTACATGATGAGACTAACAATAATTTACAATGATCCAATTCAAAATTGAAAAGCCAAATTTAATTAGATTAATCAATTGATTAAGACACTATTCAATATTGTTGAAATTTGAATCATCATATTGAATAATGCATATTATATAAAGTTGTGACATTAGCAATAATTTTTATTAAAGGGAAAAGTCATTAAAAATAATTTTAAGAAGTAGAACTCCTTGGAGTTTGACTTTATTCAACTTTTTTAAAATCCAAGATCAAGGATATGGGGCTATCAGTTAGAATCATTTCTCTTCAAATAACCGTGTTTACTCATTCTTTGTAAGTATCAAATAATATTACGTAAATGATACTTGTACACCAAGAAGTAATATTTCAAATCGGACATAAGATTTTTCTAAAGAAGACTTGATAGTCGTTCAAGATATAATCTCTCGAAAATTATGAGTGGGTTTAGTGGTTAATAACTTACTCTTTCATCCTATGAGAAGGGTTTGATTATCATCGATTATAAGAATGATGAATTTACCCATCCTCCTTACCTATAGGAGATTCTCCCGCTAACCCGACAAAAAAAAAAAAAAGAAAAACCCTGCTTTGCAATGATTAGGCTCGCGAGAATCAAACTCAGGTTCAACCTGCTACATTGCTCCAACTAAGACAAGATCTGATTCTCATCATTTAGCATCCTTATACTCCTAACGGAGATTTTCTTACAAGACCGATATATGAGGATTAAGTTAAATTGCTACTAGATCAATGACTAATGCATAAAAATTAGTTATAGGCAATACAAAAATACCTTAGGAGAAGTTCAGCAAGGATGCAAATTTTGAGCATGGGTCCAAGTTGTTGAGTAAATGATAAAAAACAATGGTAACAAGTTAACAACTAACAACACTCCATCGTTCCCTTTGAATTTACTACATAATATCCGAAAAATACTATACTAAATTCAGAGGGATGGAAAAAAAGACCATCTTTCATGTTGAAAACCTTATCCATATATCCTTGACTGAAATGTTTTCATATACAAATTAAAACTTGCATTCTATTAATCAAGTACACCATTTAAATGTAGCAACTAGCAAAATAACGGGTTTGATCCTTTTTGAGCATGCTGGATTACATCCTCTTAGCTAGGCTCGGCCCATTACACAGGTCTAATTAGATAGTGATCGAAACCAAACTGTTGTCGTTGTGTTATCGACCAGTGAAGGAACTAACTGAAATCCTATTAGAACAATATTCATGACCATAGTGTTGAGTTGGTTTACCAGAAGAGCTTCTTCTTAGTGTAAAGCCAGGTTGTTTTGGGTGTGGAAGCACAGTCAGTTCATTCTCAATCATGCAAAGAACATTGGAAATGTTTGGTCGATCTTGAGGGAGTTCTTGCACGCACAACAGCCCGAGTTGTATGCACCTCAATATTTCTGTTAGATAGACCGGTTCTGAAATTGTTGGATCAATCAATGAAAAAATATCGTCCTCGTTCCACAGTTTCCATGCCTAAAATCATATAGAAATAGAGCTAAATGTTAGATGGCAATTACACAACCTTGTACATGGGTATTTAAGGATACTACTCGTTTAGTCGTCTGTCCCTTTAGGATTGCCCGCGATAGTGATATGTTCTGAGGAGATATGTCGCTATTGGGGCAATCTAAAAGAGACCAAGAGAGTATTTTTCATGGGGCGTAAATTGAAAATGAAATCTTCTTACATGGCATAAGAGACTCAAAGACTCCTCGTCCCTGAAGCTACTGTTTCTTCTCCCGCTGACAATTTCTAGTAGCAAGACGCCAAAGCTGAACACGTCTGACTTTTCAGAAAACTGCCCTTCCATTGCGTACTCAGGAGACATATAGCCACTACACAAGAAGTACCAATTAGGTCAAGATGGTATAGTCTTGTACACTCAAAGTCTCAAACAGTTTAAATGACGTTAGATTTTGGAAAATGTATGTGTGAGTATGAACTCACTAGGTGCCACAAATCCTTTTAGTGTCCCCTTGAACTTCGTTATCTTCAAATATCCTCGCCATCCCAAAGTCTGATATCTTCGAATTTAGATTTCCATCCAGCAAAATGTTGCTTGCTTTCAGATCTCTATGAATAATCCTTAGTTTAGAATCTCGATGAAGATAAAGAAGTCCTCGACATATGCCTAAGATAATATTGAATCGTTTCTTCCAATCTAGAAGCTTCTTATTGGTTAAATCTAATGATGAAATAATGTGTTAGCTTATATATGCTAAATGAGAAAATCATCAAACAATAATGCTCAGAAACATTTAAGATTTACCAAAGAGAAGTGCATCTAGGCTTTTATTTGGCATGTATTCATAAACCAGCAGTTTTTCTTCTCCTTCAACACAACAGCCTAACAATTTCACAAGATTTCTATGTTGAAGTTTTGAGATCACTAAAACCTCGTTCATAAACTCTTGAAGGCCTTGTCCCGATACTTTTGAAAGTCTTTTAACTGCTATCTCTTGTCCGTCTTCTAACTTTCCCTGTAAATATATGCATCATATCTTTAAATTATCAGTTCAAATTAACACACAAGAACAAAGGGTAACAGAAAATTGGTTTCATCAGTTACCTTGTATACAGGGCCAAATCCACCTTTCCCAAGTTTGTTCTTTTCCTGGAAATGATCAGTAGCATTTGCCAATTTTTCGAATTCAAACATTGGTAAATCTCCGAATTCCCTACTTGTTACATCTTCATGCCTCGAGTTCTGCCTTCGTGCCTTCCTGTTCATCAATGTTGCTAGTCCTACAACATTATCTCATAAGCAAAAATACCCGGAAAAGATAAGTGTCAAAGAACCAACTCAACCGAAAACTTAAGCTGATGGTTGACGCCCCAAGATATGTTATATACTTTAATACGCCCCCTCGCACGAAAGCCCTTTGGGCTAGAACTGTGGATGCAACACAGGTATTAGGATCCTCTCCATTACTTTTTTTCATTACCCATTTTAAGATTTTGACACTATTTTTAAAATAAAATACTATAAAAAGTCAAAATCCCCTATTAAAACTCCCCCCAGCAATAATAGCCATTATATTGAGTAATGGACCCTCCATTACATTTTAAGTAATGGAGAGGATCTAAACTCGCAGCACAGGTCCTCCTTATACTTGGCGCTAAATATTCCACTTTATATGAAGAGTGGTTGAGATACGAACCCGTGACCTCTTGTCACGCTGGGTCTGAAACTGTGTCAAAAACCAACTCAACCAATAGTTTACGCTAATGGTTGAGGCTCCAAGATATGCTATATAAACAAAATGTTCTCTCTTGAAGATTTCGTATTATTAATGTGTACAAGATCTTATCTTTATGTAAAACCTAATAGAATGTGCAGAAGAAGATGTAAAACTCACCATTTCTTTTACTCAACCGCCTCCATAAACAGAACATGATGATGAGCACAATAGTAGCTGTTCCAATAAGCAATATTACCAAAAGAATTATTTTCTTTTTATCATCTTTACTATCAACAGAACCTTGCTGCTGATTAGATTTATCTGAATTAACAACAAAATCATGATTAATGATAAATATGTTAATGAAAACTGATGCTGCAATGTAAGTAGTATGAGCACAACACAAAAAGAAGAGATTCAGAACAAGAAAATGCACCTAATTCTGATGGAGCTAAACGAATCGAAAGATCAACGCCCTTAGTATTGATTATACTCTTAGGATCACCAGTCTGAATGTCGACCAAGCTATTGTTCCAAGTCATACAGCCAGCACTTGATATATAAGAAAAAGCTAAACACGAACATCTTCCTAGGCACCGACTCCTACATTCATCTTCACTATTTGTCGATGCCAAGAAGCCACCATCTGGTACTTTCACTCCCCTTAACTTCAAAAACGTGTCTGCAGTTTTCCCTGTAGTCTTACCGTCACACTGCAATACTGTTTTTCGAACACACCCATCAGTCCAATTTCTTCTGCTCCATTCTTGTTCGTTTCTTGGCACAAACCCATTTAAACAATCACAAATCGGAGATGATTTTGGATTACAAATCCCGAATGCTCCGCACTTGTTATACTCATCGCACTCAGATTTTCGAGACTGCCACAAAATCTCCCATTTTCGAGTATCAGCATTCCATTGCTTTAACAAAAGGTTACCATCATAAGTCACTAAAATATGTTGTAGTTTTGATTGATTCCCTAACGTAAATCCATAGTACGCTCTTCCTTCATTGTCGTTTATAATACTAACCGAACCTTTTCCCAAAAATACATTACCATCCCACACATTACTACGCCAATAAGGACGACCATTATTCAGTATAAACAAGTGAAGAGGGTAAAGAGTACTACCTCCAGCTGTGAAGTTACCAATCGATGGATCAGAAACGTTCTTCCATGATCGAAACAATAGTTGCTTATCATTCATACTCTCATTAACAGGCATCTTCATCTGAACCAAAATTAATGTATCTGTAGGATGATCAAAACTCTGCCAGATCATTGCATCACTAATATTTGAATACAGGGCAAAATTTCCAGTTTCTGAAAGTTGTGCATATGTTTCATTTACCCCATTTCCTGTCAGATTAGAAGACCAAAAGGTTTTATTTTGTCCATTTAAGAGTTGAAGATTTCCATCCGTGGATATTTTGAGCACCCCAGAAGAATCAGTAATTGGATTATTCCTGTTAGCTACCCATACAATTTCCAACAAGTCGGATTCTTTGATGTTATACCATATCCCTACATAACGATTAGTCGAGCTGATGGGGCTGAAAAACCCAAGTTTGAAAGTACCATTGCTAGATTGTATTGTTCCTGGATCACTAAGAAATTGAGTCTTTGTAATGTAATCTTGAGAGGAACCCAGATTACATATCATAAAACAATACAGAAGGAGAACGAGAACGTGCACATAATCCATAATATGCACATAAGATTTCTTTTTCATATGATGATATTCAGAAAGGTATTTGCCCAAATAGTCTGTTTGTTCTAAGAAAAAATCTATCTTAGTTAGCTTTTTAGATTGTAACTTGTGTGCTAGTGTGCATTACAGTAACTAGTCTTTGGAGTTTGGACTATTCAAATTTGGAAAAAAAGTTGACTGAAAGAAGAATTTTCAGAAGATGACTTGATAGTCATTCAAGATAAAATCTCTTTAAAATTATGTTGGTAGTAGTTGAAAACATCACCTAGAAGAAATTAAGAATAATTAATTTATCCTTCTCCTTACTGGTAGGATAGTCTCCCAGCCTTACCCCAATGAAATTTTTAAAAAATAAAAATAAAATAAAACCTCTTACTTTACATTGATTAGGGTTGGGAAACTAATCAAAACTACTTGTTTATTAAGTTCCAATGGTACAAATACCAGAGTAAGGTTAGGGGAAGGGAAATGGCTAGCGAGAATCAAACTCAGGTTACTACTGGTACATGCTCCAATCGAGACAATGCCAGATTCTCATCATTTTACATCCTTATACTTCTAAAGGAGAGTTTCTTAAGGGATCAAAATATGAGGATGATGTTGAAACCGCTGCTAGATCAATGAAACAAACAGAAAAACTGATGCATAAACAACTAACAAACATCAACATTTATCCAGCAAAGAAAAAAAGACTATTTTTCATGTAGAAAACCTTATCCATATATCATTGAATGAAATGTTTTCATATACAAAACTTGCATTATATTAAGTAAATACACAATTTATATGTAGCAACTAGCAAATTAACGGGTTTGATCCTTTTTGAGCATGCTGGATTACATGTTCTTAACTAGACTCGGCCCATTACACAGGTCTAATTAGATAGTGATCGTAACCAAACTGTTGTCGTTGTGTTATCGACCAGTGAAGGAACTAACTGAAATCCAATTAGAACAATATTCATGACCATAGTGTTGAGTTGGTTTACCAGAAGAGCTTCTTCTTAGTGTAAAGCCAGGTTGTTTTGGGTGTGGAAGCACAGTCAGTTCATTCTCAATCATGCAAAGAACATTGGAAATGCTTGGTCGATCTTGAGGGAATTCTTGCACGCACAACAGCCCGAGTTGTATGCATCTTAATATTTCAGTTAGATAGACCGATTCTGAAATTGTTGGATCAATCAATGAAAAAATATCATCTTCGTTCCACAGTTTCCATGCCTAAAATCATATAGAAATAGAGCTAAATGTTAGATGGCAATTACACAACCTTGTACATGGGTGTTTTAGGATACTACTCTTCTAGTCGTCTGTCCCTTTGAGATTGCCCGCAATAGTGAAACTTTCTAAGGAGATATGTCACTATCGGGGCAATCTAAAAGAGACCGAAAAATACTTTTCATAGCGCATAATGAAATGAAAATGTGGAAATGGGATGTTCTAAAATACAAAAAATAAAAAATAAAAAAGAATTTGTTGTGAATCTTCTTACATGGCATAAGAGACTTAAAGACTCCTCATCCCTGAAGCTACTGTTTCTTCTCCCACTGACAATTTCTAGTAGCAAGACGCCAAAGCTGAACACGTCTGACTTTTCAGAAAATTGCCCTTCCATTGCGTACTCAGGAGACATATAGCCACTACGCAAGAAGTACAAATTAGTTCTGAATGGTTTAGTCTATTAAATTTTGGAAAATGAATGTATGAGTAGGAACTCACTAGGTGCCACAAATCCTTTTAGTGTCCCCTTGAACTTCGTTATCTCCAAATATCCTCGCCATCCCAAAGTCTGATATCTTCGAATTTAGATTTCCATCCAGCAAAATGTTGCTTGCTTTCAGATCTCTATGAATGATCCTTAATTTAGAATCTCGATGAAGATAAAGAAGTCCTCGACATATGCCTAAGATAATATTGAATCGTTTCTTCCAATCTAGAACCTTCTTATGACTTAAATCTAAAGATGAAATAATGTGTTAGCCTATTTATGTTAAATGAGAAGATTATCAAACACTAATAGTCATAAACTATTAAGATTTACCAAAGAGAAGTGCATCTAGGCTTTTATTTGGCATGTATTCATAAACCAGCAGTTTTTCTTCTCCTTCAACACAACAGCCTAACAACTTCACAAGATTTCTATGTTGAAGTTTTGAGATCACTAAAACCTCGTTCATAAACTCTTGAAGGCCTTGTCCCGATACTTTTGAAAGTCTTTTAACTGCTATCTCTTGTCCGTCTTCCAACTTTCCCTGTAAATATAAGCATCATATCTTTAAATTATCTGTTCAAATTAACACACAAGAACAAAGGGTAACAGAGAATTGGTTTCATCAGTTACTTTGTATACAGGGCCAAATCCACCTTTCCCAAGCTTGTTCTTTTCCTGGAAATTATCAGTAGCATTTGCCAATTTTTCGAATTCAAACATAGGTAAATCTCCGAATTCCCTACTTGTTACATCTTCATGCCTCGAGTTCTGCCTTCGCGCCTTCCTGTTCATCACTCTTGCTAGTCCTACAAAACTATCTCATAAGCCAAAATACCCGGAAAATATAAGTGTCAAAGAACAAACTCAACCAGAAACTTAAGCTAATGGTTGACGCCCCAAGATATGTTATATACTCTACACGCCCCTTCACACAAGAGTCTTTGAGATAGAGTTGTGAGCGCAGCACGGGTCCTCCTAATACATGGCGCTAAATATTCAACTTTACATGAGGGGTGGTTGAATTCGAACCCATGAGCTCTTGTCACGCTGGTCTGATAACATGTCAAGGAACCAACTCAACCAAAAGCTTAAACTGACGATTGAGGATCCAAGATATGCTATATACTCTAACAAAAGACCTCTCTTGGAGATTTCGTATTATTAACATGTAAAGATTTTATCTTTATGTAATTTCTAATATAGTGTAGAAGAAGAGGTAAAACTCACCATTTTTTTTACTCAACCGCCTCCATAAACAGAACATGATGATGAGCACAATAGTAGCTGTTCCAACAAGCAATATTACCAAAAGAATTATTTTCTTTTTATCATCTTTACTACCAACAGAACTTTGCTGCTGATCAGATTTATCTGAATTCAAAACAAAATCACGATTAATGATAAATATGTTAATAAAAACTGATGTAAGTAGTATGAGCACAGCACAAAAAAAAAGTGATTCAGAACAGGGAAATGCACCTAATTCTGAAGCAGCTAAACGTATCGAGAGATCAACGCCCTTAGTATTAATTAAACTTTTAGAAGCACCAGTCTGAGTGTCGATCAAGCTATCATTCCAGGTCATACAGCCAGCATTTGATATATAAGAAAAAGCTAAACACGAACATCTTCCGAAGCACCGACTCCTACATTCATCTTCACTATTTGTCGAAACCAAGAAGCCACCATCTGGTACCTTCGTATCCCTTAACTTCAAAAACGTGTCTGCAGTTTTCCCTTTAGTCTTACCGTCACACTGCAATTCTGTATTTCGAACACACCCATTAGTCCAATTTCCTCTGCTCCATTCTTGTTTGTTTCTCGGCACAAACCCCTTTAAACAATCACAAATCGGAGATGCTTTTGGATTACAAATCCCGAATGCTCCACACTTGCTATACTCATCGCACTCAGATTCTCGAGACTGCCACAAAATCTCCCACTTCCGAGTATCAGCATTCCATTGCTTTAACACAAGGTTACCATCATAAGTCACTACAACATGTTGTAGTTTTGATTGATTCCCAAACGTAAATCCATAGTATGATCTTCCTTCATTGTCGCTTATAATACTAACTACCGACCCTTTTCCAAAGAATACATTACCATCCCACGCATTACTACGCCAATAAGGACGACCATTATTCATTATAAACAAGTGAAGAGGGTAAACAGAACTAACCCCAGCTGTAAAGTTACCAATCGATGGATCAGAAACGGTCTTCCATGATCTAAATAATATTTGCTTATCATTCATACTCTCATTAATAGGAAGCTTCATTTGCAGCAAAATTAATGAGTCTGTAGGATGATCAAAACTCTGCCAGATCATTTCATCACTAATATTTGAATACAGGGCAAGATTTCCATCTTCTGAAAGTTGTGCATACGTTTCGTTTACCTCATTTCCTGTCAGATTAGAAGACCAAAAGCTTTTATTTCGTCCATTTAAGAGTTGAAGATTTCCATCCTCGGATATTTTGAGCACCCCAGAAGAATCAGTAATTGGATTATTCCTGTTAGCTACCCATACAATTTCCAACAAGTCGGATTCTTTGATGTTATACCATATCCCTACATAACGATTAGTCGAGTTGATGGGGCTGAAAAACCCAAGTTTGAAAGTACCATTGCTAGACTGTATTGCTCCTGGATCACTAAGAAATTGAGTCTTTGTAATGTAATCTTGAGATGAACCCAGATTACATATCATAAAACAAGACAGAATAAGAACAAGAATGTGCACATAATCCATAATATTTATGCACATAAGATTTCTTTTTCATATGATGAAATTAACAAATGTATTTGCCCAAATACTATGTTTGTTCTTAGAATAAATCTATCTTAGTTAGCTTTTTAGATTGTGAATTGTAGTGGTAGGGCGCATTACAGCAACTAGTCTTTGGACTATGTAAATTTACAAAGAAAGTTGACAATCTCAAAAAATTGAAGAAATTCCCAGATAAGAATTTAAATTAAAAAAAAAAGGTGGTGGAAACTGAAATTTATTTCTATTAGAAAAAATGTAGCAAATTAAATGAGACAGATAAAATACGAAATGCAGAGTAAGTATTTCTAATCTTAACTTATGTTCATTTAGTGTCTTTGTAATGTGACAACTCATCAGTTTGACTACAATCATGTTGAAGTTTTCTGGTCTATCTTTTTATTACATTTCTAAAGCATATCTTAACGGTATTTAATTTTAATAAGGGAATAAATTAATTATTATCAGACTTGATCTATACTTTATAATAGGTCTTGAATATGTATCAACCTAGAAGTGGCAATGGTTCGAGCACTCGAGGCCTATTGGAGACTGTGATCCGACTCTCTTTCAAGCGAGTTTTGAACCCGTCAGACTTAAACAGGGTCTTTATTATATAAATGGGGCAGGGTGAATATAGATTTTTGACGGGTTTAAGCAGGTCATGTTAGGTCAGACTCGACAAGTCGACATGTACCATCTTTAAGCCCGCCTGCTTGGCTTAGACCATATAAGGTCTAACCAAGCTTCATCTCAACCAATAACTCAATACTTAAATAATTACATGATGAGACTAACAATACTTTACAATGATCCAATTTAAAATTGGAAAGTCAAATTCAATGAGATTAACCAATTGATTAGACACTAATCAATTGAATCATCATATTGAATAATGCATTTTTTTTATCTTCAGTTGTGACATTAGTAATATTTTTTATTAAAGGGAATGTCAATAAAATTTATTTTAAGTATAACTCCTTAGAGTTTGACTTTATTTGATTATTAAAATCCAAGATCAATTATTTGGGGCTATTAAATAGAATTGTTTCTCTTCAAATAACCGTGTTTTTTTGGAAGTATCAAATAATTTATTTCTTAAATATTACTTCTTAGCCAAGAAATAATATTTCAAATTAGAAACTTGATTCTTAAAAAAAATAATATATACCAAGAAATAAAATAATATATATCAAGAAATAATATTTATTACTTAATTATATTCACTCTTAATACATGCTCCAACTGAAACAACACCCGATCTTCACATAATCCGTGATATTTCCAAAGATTTTTTCATATAATGAAATGTACTCATGTATTTACCAAATAGTATGTTAGTTCTTAGTAAAAGTCTATCTTAGTCGGCTGTTTAGTTTGTGTCATGTAGTGCTAGTGCGCATGACAGCAATTTGTCTGGTTTGGCTCCATGTATGGCTCATATTCTATGGACTATGAAAAATTGGAAAATTTTGGCCATGATGATTCTTGTCAACTACTTTGAGATGCATTTTTCTGCTTTACATTTTGACTAATTGACCAACTATAGCTATAGAATAGAATGGACATACATTTTTCTCATCAGTTGTTTCATCTAATTCATCTTAATGACAAAATATCATCTATTCTCTTAATGACTAATAACACGAATAATCAAGCTTGTCTGCATTCAAGTTCTAGACTCGAATCTGCTTAGGCTATGGCCCGAGTTATTTTGTAACATAGAACATGAAAAAATGTTACACAAATTGGTCGGCGTGCATGTAGTAGTGAGGTTTAGTCCACCCTATACTAGTATCCTAGATTCAGCAATGTGTGCGTTAATCAAAAACAAAAATCTTTGTTATTAAAAGAATACCGTCAGATATATTAGACATTTGACAACTTTGAATCACAATCTAGAAGAGTCATTTGACATTAGAATGATGACATATTGTTATTTTGACATAGAGTAAGTGTAAATGAAATTTCATCAGTTGACAGTATTATTACTTCTGCTTAGTGCTTATGATGACTTTTTTGCGTTGAAGGTTTTTGTTCAAAGTCAAACCCTGTAAGGTCCATGATCATATTCTCTCTAATTCCATGTATGAATAGAAGTTTCTCGGTTTTAAATTGGGACGTTACATATTTTCCCAAATACTACTTACAGCTAATAGTGACATTTTCCACATAACACGTCACAATCAGTTGCAAATATTTCATAACGAAAATTACAAGTGATGCAAATTCCCTATATGAAGATTAGAACAGTTAGAAGTACTATTATGAAAGAAAATATGTTAGCAGAATTCAATGATTATATACTACTCCCTATGTGTGAATGTGTCCATCAACTGCACTGTTGTTGCTCCGACTCTTGTATTTGTCGCTTTAAATCCTTTTTAGATCATGGGTTATTTTGGTAAAAATCGAGGGTTTGATGGTCAAATTATCTAATTCTAGTATTAGGTGAATTATTTGGTTGAAACAGTTAATAGTTATGAAAAACTATCTATAGTAGCAGGTTCAAAATCAATAAGTTAGCTAGTCAAATTCGTCACTCCAACAGCTAAAACTGTTACCATTATCGGTCGCTTGCCAAACACCCCATGCATGCTTCATGTTTAAATAAAGTTGCAGTTATTGTTTTCTATCAAGGGCAATCGAAAAAAACCTATTAGTCTTTGCTAGGATGAAATTGTGTGCACTCGATCCCCAAACCTCACCGACATTGAAAACTTGGGTGATGTATCACATTATATTATTACACATACATCACAAGTTTCTGCAGAAAATATTTGCTATCTACCATCTAAAGAAGTCAGTGTAACATCATTAGCAGAAGTACATACATGGATATGTTCTTGATCTGCATTTCTTCGTTGTGTAAATGCTGGTTGTGTTGGACATGGAAGATCCATAAATTCACTCTTCAGGAAATTCTTGAACACACAACAATCCAACTTGAATGCACCTTAAAATCTCTCTTGTAAACGTCTCCGTCTCCAAAATCATCTGATCAATCATTGATGAAATGTGATCCTCGTTCCATAATTTCCGAGCCTAAAACCAAATACATACAGAAGTTAATTTTTAAACACATAATCTATAACCGGCACAAATGAGTATTTTGGTTTTTGTTACTGTAGTAAAATGACTCGTCTAACCATGTTCACATTGCAAATCATGTTTGATATTAAGGGAGGATCCAAAAAAAAGTGATGTCAATGATTGAAAGAAATTTCATTTAGACTTGGTGAATTTTCCGACCTAAAACTATAAGGAAAATGTGATTCGGAAGCAAGTATTTTGAAATATTTATCTATTTGCAACTCTACATACACAACAACCATGAATCATTACATTAATAATGATTCATTACTACATATATTGGTAATCACTATTGATAATTCTAATTTCTAAATTAAATTCAAATTCAAAAATGCAATCCATGCCAACAAATTTACCCAATTCAAAAAAAACCCTAAAATTAACAACCCTAATTGTGTAATAGCAAATAAAAAATCAATATGAAAATTTCATCATCATTCCAACCTTAGAAATGAATTACTACAAATAAATTTGATTAATTTCAACATTAAAATTAAATGAATTACTACAATGAGCCAATGACTATATAAAACTTTAGAAAAATTACTCTATCAGATAATAAAGGAAGAAGTTAAAGGCAATACAAAAATTACCTTAGCAGCAGTTCAGCAAGTTAAGGATGCAAATTTTGAGTCTGGGTCCGAGCTGTTGAGTAAATGATTAAAAACAGAGCCGTCTTGGAATATTTGGGGGCCCTGTGCTAAATTTTGTTGTGTGTCTTATTTATAGTACATATAATATATTTTATTAATAAATTTAACATATTTCTTTTTTTGATTAACTTTTTCATATACGGGAGAAAGAGGGACCCTGTGCAGTCGATCACGTCGCACACCCTCAAAGACCCCTCTGATTAAAAACAATGGTAACAACTAACGACTAATGACTACTCCATTGTTCCCTTTGAATATACTACATAATATCCAAAAAAAGCTATACCAAATTCAGAGGGACAACGTCAATATTAATTCAGCAAAGGAAAAAAAATAAGACTATTTTTCATGTAGAAAAGCTTATTCATATATCCTTGACGGAATTATTTTCATATACAATACTTGCATTATATTAAGTACACCATTTAAATGTAGCAACTAGCAACTTAACGGATTTGATCCTTTTTAAGCATGCTGGTTTACAAGCTCTTAGCTAGGCTCGGTCATTACACAGGTCTAATTAGACAGTAATATCAACCAAACTGTTGTCAGAGTGTTATCGACCACTCAAGGAACTAACTGAATTCCGATTAGTAGAACAATATTCTTGACCATTTTGTTGAGTTTGTTTACCAGAAGAGGTTCTTCTTAGTGTAAAGCCAGGTTGTTTTGGTTGCGGAAGATTAGTCACTTCATTCTCAATCATGGAAAGAACATAGGAAATGCTTGGTCGATCTTGAGGGAATTCTTGCACGCACAAAAGCCCGAGCTGTATGCACCTCAATATTTCTGCTAAAAAGTTCGGTTCTGAAATTGTTGGATCAATCAATGAAAAAATATTGTCTTCGTTCCAAAGCTTCCATGCCTAAAATCATATAGAAATAGAACTAATATTTAGATGGTAAATATACAACCTTCTACATGGGGAGAACAACCCAACACAGGGCGTTTTGGGTACTACTCATCTAGTCGTTTGTCCTTTAGGATTACCCACGAAAGTGATACGTTCTGAGGAGATATATCACTACGGGGATATCAAAAACAGACCGAAAGAGTATTTTTCATGGTGCGTAAAATGAAAATGAAAATGTGGAAATGCAATGTATGACAAAAAAAAAGGATTTGTTGTGAATCTTCTTACATGGCATAAGAGACTCAACGACTCCTCTTCCCCGAAGCTACTGTTTCTTCTCCCACTGACAATTTCTAGTAGCAAGACACCAAAGCTGAACACATCTGATTTTTCCGAAAACTGCCCTTCCATTGCGTACTCAGGAGACATATAGCCACTACACAATAAGTACAAATTAGGACAAACTGGTTTACTTTTAGACACTTTTAAATGATTTTAATTTCCGGAAAGTGTATGGATGAGTAGGAACTCACTAGGTGCCAACTATCCGTTTAGTGTCCCCTTGAACTTCGTTATCTCCAAATATCCTCGCCATCCCAAAGTCTGATATCTTCGGGTTTAGATTTCCATCCAACAAAATGTTGCTTGCTTTGAGATCTCTATGAATAATCCTTAATTTAGAATCTCGATGAAGATAAAGAAGTCCTCGACATATGCCTAAGATAATATTGAATCGCTTCTTCCAATCTAGAAGCTTCTTATTAGTTAAATCTAATGACGAAAAAAAAACTGTTAGCTTATCTATGTTAAATGACAAAATCATCAAACAATAATGGCGAAAGGAAATCAAGATTCACCAAAGAGAAGTGCATCCAAGCTTTTATTTGGCATGTATTCATAAACAAGCATTTTTTCTTCTCCTTCAATACAGCAGCCTAACAACTTCACAAGATTTCTATGTTGAAGTTTTGAGATCACTAAAACCTCATTCATAAACTCTTGAAGGCCTTGTCCTGATGCTTTAGAAAGTCTTTTAACTGCTATCTCTTGTTCATCTTCTAACTTACCCTACAAATATAAGCATCATACATATCTTTAAATTATCTGTTCAAATTAACCACACAAGAACAAAGGGTAGCAGAAAGTTGTTCTCATCAGCTACCTTGTATACAGAGCCAAATCCACCTCTGCCAAGCTTGTTCTCTTCCTGGAAATGATCGGTAGCAATTGCCAATTTTTCGAATTCAAACATCGGTACATCTCCGAATTCCCTACTTGCTACGTCTTCATTCCTCGAGTTTTCCCATCGTGTCTTCTTGTTCATCAATCTTACTAGTCCTGCAAAACTATCTCATAAGCAAAAATACCCCGAAAATAATATGACAGATTATAGAAATATTGGAATTATAAGCGTTTAGGAACCAATTCAACAAAAAGCTTAAGCTGATAGTTAAGGCCACGAGATATGTTATATACACTATCATGCCCCCTCACACGAGAGCCCTACGCTAGACCTGTGGATGCAGCATAAGTCCTCCTTATACATGGCGCTAAATATTCCACCTTACATGAGGGGTGGTTGAGATTCGAATTTGTGATCTCGTGTCCTGTGGTCTGATACCATGTCAAGGACCAACTCCACCAAAAGCTTAAGTTGATGTTTGAAGCCCAAGATATGCTATATACTCTAACAGTAAGTTCTCTTTTTGAGATTTTGTACTCATGACATGGACAAGATTTTATCTTTATGTGATTCCTAATATAAAGTGTAGAAGAGGAAGTAAAATTACCATTTCTTTGACTCAACCGCCTCCATAAATAGTACATGATGATGAACACAATAGTAGCTATTCCAATAAGGATTATTACCAAAAGAGTTATTTTCTTCTTTCCATCTTTACCATCAACAGAATCTTGCAGTTGATTAGATTTATCTGAAGTCAGAACAAAATCATTATTAATGATCCATTTCCAATAAAAACTGATGCTGCAATGTATATTGCATGAGCATAGCATAAAAAGAAGTGATTCAGAACAGGAAAATGCACCTAATTCCAAAGAAGCTAAACGAATGGAAACATCAAGGCCCTTGGTATTGATTAAACTTTTAGAATAATCAGCCTGAATATCGATCAAGCTACCGTTCCAGATCATACAACCAGTACTTGATATATAAGCATAAGCTAAACACGAACATTGTCCTAGGCACTGACTGCCACAGGCGTCTTCACCAGTCGCCGAAACCAACAACCCATTATCTGGTACTTTCACACCCCTTAACTTCAAAAACTTGTCTGCAGTTTTCCCTTTATTCTTACTGTCACACTGCAATTGCGTTTTTCGAACACACCCATTAGTCCAATTTCCTCTGCTCCATTCTTGATTGTTTTTCGGCACAAAGCCCTTTAAACAATCACATATTGGAGATGCACTTGGAGTACAAATTCCGAATGCTCCACACTTGTTATACACATCGCAGTCAGATTCTCGAGCCTTCCACAAAACCTCCCACTTTCGAGTATCAGCGTTCCATTGCTTTAACACAAGATTACCGTAATAAGTCACTACAGCATGTTGTAGTTTTGATTGATTCCCAAAGGAAAATCCATAGTACTCTCTTCCTTCATTGTCGCTAGAAATACTAACATCCGAACCTTTTCCAAAAAATACATTACCATCCCATGGATTACTACGCCAATAAGGACGTTCATTATTCGACACAAACAAGTGAAGAGGGTAATGAGAACTAATTCCAGCTGTAAAGTTACCAATTGATGGATCAGAAACGTTCTTCCATGATCGAAACAATATTTGCTTATCACTCATAATGTCATTAATAGGAAGCTTCATCTGAAGCAAAATTAATGAATCTGTAGGATGATCAAAACTCTGCCAGATTATTGTATCACTAATATTTGAATACAGAACAAAATTTCCAGCATCTGAAAGTTGTGCATATGTTTCATTTACCTCATTTGCCGTCAGATTAGAAGACCAGAAGCTTTTATTTTGTCCATTTAAGAGTTGAAGATTTCCACCCTCGGATATTTTGAGCACCCCAGAAGAATCAGTAATTGGATTATCCCTGTTAGCTACCCATACAATTTCCAACAAGTCGGATTCTTTGATGTTATACCATATCCCTACATACCGATAAGTCGAGTTGATGGGGCTGAAAAACCCAATTTTGAAAGTACCATTGCTAGACTGTATTGTTCCTGGATCACGAAGAAATTGAGTCTTCGTAATGTAATCTTGCGAGGAACCCAGATTACATAACATTAAACAAGACAGAAAGAGAAGAATGTGCACGTAATCCATAATATTCACCAAGGTTTTTTCATATGATGAAATCTACAAATGTATTTACTCAAATAGTATGTTTCTTCATAGTATAAGTTTTTCTTAGTCAGCTGTTTAGTTTGTGTCATGTAGTGCTAGTGCGCGTTACAGCAACTTGTCTGGTTTGGCTCCTTGTATGGCTCATATTCTATGGACTATGCAAAATTGGAAAAATTTGGCCATAATGATTGTTGTCAACTACTTTAAGATGCATTTTTGTGCTTGACATTGCCGACTAATTGACCACAGTCCAAAATTCCACATATAGCTGTAGAAATTAGAATAGAATAGACATAAAATTTCTCATCAGTTGCATCATCTATTTTCTTAATGACAAAATATCAGGAATTTCCCTGTGAAAATCCCAAGTGGTGTTTGTACATGCATTTACTTATCTGACAAATAACACGAATCATTAATCATGTGTGCATTTAGGCAAAATCTAGGCTCAAATCTGCCAAGGTGATGGCCCGAGTCATTTCATGACTATGACTAAGAAGTAAGAACACGAAAGAATTTTACCCAAGTTACTTCGGCATGCATGTTGTAGTGAGGTTTAGTCCACCCTATACTAGTATACCCGGATCGGCCATGTGTGCACTAATCAACAATTCTTGATAGAACCAAAATAGTTATATTGCTCAGATTATAATGAATTATAGTAAAATAGCACAATAAATAGTTTGTGTTTCTTATTTACATGTTTCATATGTATTTGAAGTTGTACCTGTTATAGTTCAACATCCATTCCTGTAAGCTCATGATCATATTTTCTCAATTCCATGTACGAATAGCACTTCCCGTTTTAAAATCGAGGTGTTACATATTTTCTCATCTATAAAATAATCAACTAATAAAATATTTCTGAAATAACATTTACAGCTAATAGTGACATGTTCCACATGAAAACTTGGGTGATACATCACATTATATCATTACAAATACATCACAACTCAGTAGAAAATATTTGCTATCTACCATCTAAAGAAGTCATTGTAACATCATTAGCAGAAGTACATACATGGATATGTTCTTGATCAGCATTTCTTCGTTGTGTAAATGCTGGTTTTGTTGGACATGGAAGATCCATAAATTCGCTCTCAATCATAGAAACCACCATGGTAATGCTTGGTCTGTCTTCAGGAAATTCTTGAACACACAACAATCCAACTTGAATGCACCTTAAAATCTCTTTTATAAATGTCTCCGTCTCCAAAATCTTCTGATCAATCATTGATGAAATGTGATCCTCGTTCCATAATTTCCAAGCCTAAAACCAAATACACGAAGAAGTTAATTTATAAAGACATAATCTATAATCTGTACAAAAGATTATTTTGGTTTTGGATACTTTAATAAAATAACTCGTCTGACCATGTTCACTTTGCAAATGATGTTTGACAATAAGGGTGAATCAAAAAAAAACATCTGTTATTATAGAAGGAAGGTTGTGTATATCCGACTTTCCAAACCCGGTCTAGGAGAACTTAGGTTGGAGCCTTTTATGGCATCAACACTTTGTTTGGGTAAAAAAGGAAGGGAAGGAGGAGGGAATTATAAGAGAAGTCTACCTTGTTTGTTAAGGACGGCAAAGAAAGAAGAGGAAGAGAAATGCAATTTCCCTTTCAAATCTTTCAGAGACATTTGGTTATGAACAAAATGAAGGGACCTAAACCCTTTTAAATCACATCCTTCCAAAATTAGTATTCATACAAAGCAAACTATATCCCTCCAAATCCATTGCTTTCTTTCCCACCAATTTCCTCAATCCAAACAAAGTATAAGAGTAATGGAATAAAATTTCAACATTTTTTGACACTTTGTAGAGTGTAGAATGTCTTACATAACTTAAGAGGCTCAAAGTCTCCTCGTCATTGAAGCTATTGTTTCTTCTACCACTTACAATCTCAAGTATCAGTACGCCAAAGCTGAACACATCAGACTTCTCAGAAAATCGACCTTTCAATGCATACTCTGGAGACATATAACCACTAAAATTCAAGCAACAATCAGTACATGATGAAGTCCATAAATGTCACTATTTTATAAGTATATGCACAAGGACGAACTTACTAGGTGCCAATAATCCTTTTGGTGTCAGCATTTTCTACGGTGTCTCCAAATATCCTAGCCAGGCCAAAATCTGATATCTTTGGATTGAGGTTTTCATCCAGCAATATGTTGCTTGCTTTGAGATCTCTATGAATGATCCTTAATCTAGAATCTTTATGAAGATACAGAAGGCCTCGACTTATTCCTTTGATTATATTTAACCGCTTTTTCCAGTCCAAATGTTCCTGACTCGAGGGATCTGATTTGAATTGCAGAATGCAAATCAGTAATCACCAACAAAAATCAAAATATTTTTAAAATTAACTAGCCAATTGAATGACTTTCCAAAAGATGACCAAAAGTAAGGGTACAAACCAAAAAGGAACGCATCCAAGCTCTTATTTGGCAAGTATTCATACACCAGCAGTTTTTCTTCTGATTCTATACAACAGCCCAACAGTCTGACAAGATTCCTGTGTTGAAGTTTAGAGATCACAACGACTTCGTTCACAAATTCTTGCAATCCTTGAACAGATCCTTGTGAGAGTCTTTTTACAGCTATCTCGCGTCCATCTTCAAGTTTCCCCTACCAAAAGGTTATCACATCTTAAGAGCATGAACTTTATTGAAATAATTTACTACCCAGTTCATTTCGATAGAAGCCAATAGTTACCTTGTACACTAGACCAAAACCACCTTGCCCAAGCTTGTTTCTATCAGAAAAGTCATTTGTTGCAACTACCAAATCTTTAAATCTAAACAAGAGTAACTCTTGCAATTCAATATCACTGAATCCAGCTCCATCCATGTAGCTTTTTAGCCATTGTGTTTCCTCATTTGTTTTCTTCCCTGCCAATATGAAAGTCAGTCATATTGACAAGATACTGCAGATTACACAAAAACAGAAGGAACTGGAATAGAAATTGTTACCATACGATTGACCCATCCACCTCCATATATAGTAGAGGAGGACAACACCAGCAGCTGAACCCATAATCACTATGAGTGCAAGAATTACTTTCCATTTACCAGTGTCACCTAATAAAAAGAAGCAAATTGGAATGCATGATCAATATAACAGGCTCAATGAATAGTAATCCACATATCTGACCCAAAGAAACAACAAAGAAACTTTCCACTTTTACTCCTGCAAGACAAATTCTTGTTCTAATTAATTTATGTACCTGTGTCTATTCTCAATGGATCCAAATATTTATACTTCTTTGGTTTCATGAAATAATGAACTATAGCAAAATGGATCATTAAACCATGTGCACCTCTTCTTTATGTGAAGTTGCAAATGATGTATTCTATTAAGGGCCAGATACAAACAGCCTTTAGTTATTAGAGGAGTTAAATTGTGTGCATCCTACCCCATAATCCCGATTACGTGGGAGTCATTTAATGGCATTGGGCTAATGGAATATTCGTAATCATAGTAAGCAGAAAAAGATAATGTGTAATGAAGAGGACTCACCTAGTTCTGAACTAGCCAATCGAATGTAAAGATCAACACCAACAGGGGAGAAGTCCTGTATGTCAACCAAACTTTCACTCCAGATCAGACATCCAAAACCCAAATAATAAGCATAAGCTAAACAGGAATGATGTCGTAGGCAGCGTCTTCTGCAATCCTGTTCATCATCAGAATATAACCACTCACCGTTATCTGGTACTTTCATATTCCTTAATCTCAGAAACCCATCTTCTTCCCCAGTTAAATTACCCCACTGCAAAGGTGTTCTCCGAACACAACCTCTACTCCAGTTCCCTGTTTTCCATTCTAGAAAATTTCTTGGTTCAAAGCCCCTTAGGCAACTACAGATTGGCAGATTATTTGAGTTGCATATCCCAAATTCTCCACACTTCCCAAAGATATCACACTCGGTGTTCGATTCTAGGGACTTCCATACAACTGCCCAGTCTCCTCTATCAGCTTTCCACTCTTTTTGAAAAACAATACCGTCAGAATTCAATACATAGTGTCGCATAAGTCCTTCACTCACAGAAGAAAACGATAGGCTAACTTTGCTTACATTGTCATTATCAAAATGAAATTCTTTAACAGGTGCAAAATAGTACATAGAACGTACTCCCATAAACACATGACCATCCCAAGGACCTGATCTCCAATATGGGCGATCACCATACCAGATGAAAAGTTCAGAAAGCTTCCGTTGATTAATACCAGCAGTAAAGCGTCCATATGATGGATCAGAAGCACTCATCCAGGACGAAAGCCTTAAGCTTGTGTTAGTATACCCATCAAAGGTTAATTTCATATGCGGAAGCATCGAGTTTCCAGGATGATCAAAACTTTGCCATAAGATATTTCCCTTTACATCTGAAATTACAAGGTTTCCAGTATCTAGAAGTTGAACAACTGAAGTATTAATCACAATTTTAGATTTTACATTTGATGACCATATGCTCTTGTTTTGCCCATCCACAACCTGAAGATATCCATCCCTAGATATTTTCAGCACCCCAGATAAATCCTTAAGAGGGTTTTCCCTGTTGGCAACCCACACCACTTCTTGTGTATTAACTACATCCTGATTATACCAAGTTCCAACATAGCGATTGATTGAGTTTGTTGGGCTAAAAAAACCAAACGTGAAAATACCATTACTAGACTCCAATGTTTCTGAGTCTCTGAGAACTTGAGTGGCTGTGAGCTCATTTTTAGCTGAACCAGACTGCAAAATCAAAAACCAAGGGAGTAAGAACACAAGTATTGGAATAGAATAATCCATTATGTACACACTAGAATTAATCAACCTTTACTAGAAGAAATATTAGAACCAGTTTTTATGCCTCATCTTAAAACACACGTAAGAATTGAATACTTTGTGCAACGTGGCTCCATTCTTGAATTTTCTTAAACAAAAGCTTGTACACCATGGTTGACTGAAAAGTCATTTCAATAGAATGGACACACATATGTTGTGAATTATCTTATGTGCTTTAGAAAACAGAAAGCAGTATATTTTGCAAAATATATTACTAATTCTTTGATTTGAGATTATATTGACCATGAGTGCTTCTTATTTAAGAAAAATAAAATATCATATTTTCAATCAATGCTCAATCAGAAATAATATTTGTTATTACAACTTACAAGATTTGCATACATCTGACCCCTTTAAAAATCGTTGAGGCCGGAGTTGCTTGGTACCAGAGCAATGAAATGTTGTAATAATTTAACATGCAACGTCATCGATTATCTTAAATAGAATAAAACACCCAAAACTCCAGTTCATCCCTAAGAAGTCAATGCTAGTTTGAATCAAATCAATCTGTCAGCATCGACTACTACTACACTGCATAAATGTAAAGTTTGTAGAATTTTCCCAGTTTAATTTTCATATATTTTTCTTTGGTGCAACTTGGCACATTTCTATGGTTGATTGACCAATGACCATGCAATCGAATCAAATCCGACAGGAACGGTAGCGTTGTTAAATTGCACATGAAAATATATTTTTTGAACCCTGAAAATTTTAAGACCCTAGGCCCTTTTATCAGTCAGGCAAATTAACAAACAGTTGCTGTGCACAAAATGAAATTTTGACAGAAAAATAAACTCAAATTTTTCTGGGTTTCCCTTTTAACATAATACTTGAAATTTTCCCGGAAGAAATCCAGAAATTATACAACCAACAGATAATCAAATCACAGATGATCTAAGGAAATGCAAAGATGTTTGTAATTCTATGATCACAGAATACTCGAACTCATACTAATAAAATAATGAACTTTCGACTTTACCTGATTATAGGTAGTTTCATGGCTTTCAAATTTGCTGAATTTGATCTGAACATCCAGACATTAAGTTGGTGAATTGATAATATCGAATGAGAATAAAACGCTCCATTGAATATGATATTTCTGGGTACCCAAAATCTTGTGTAGTAACTGTAGTTCAATCACATACGCTTTGCAAATGACAAAAAGGAAATGAACGGGAACTCCCTTTTTTTTTCTTTTGCCTCTAATTTAGCAATAAAAACACAAACATAAATTCTTATTTGAGGCTGTCTTTACAAAAGATGCGTCTCAAATAAGTCGGCTCAATATTACTTAGAAAAAAATTATAAAAATGTGCGCTATGTAATTCTATTTGGAGTTGATGTTTTAAACCTATTGAAATTGGTATTATAACATGTTAGAGTTGATAGTATAACCTAAGTCTATTAAACTTGATATCTCCAAATAGGTATAATACCAACTTTAATTGGTTATATCATGAACTTTAATAGGTTATAATACTAACTTTGATATAGGTTATAACACCAACTTCAATAGGTTATAACACCAACTCTAAATAGGCTCAACTGCACGCATTTGTTTTTAGATTTTTTTTTTAATTATTAAGAAGGTGTGTTGGGCTTTTTTGAGAGACATCTATACTATAAACAATCTCTCAATAGAGGACCTACGATAAAAATACTAAAAAACTCCCGACGTATGAAACCGTCTCGTATTGAGACAACTTTAAAAAAAAGGCCATAAGCTAAAGCTTTCATTGTTGGGCTATTTAACCCTAATATAATTTCATACAAAAGTATATGTGCTTATATTATGGTTTTTTTCAACCATTAAACAAACGTTAGTAAATTCTGTAAAATAAAATAAATAGGAGTATATAGAGTTTCAAAGAATAAACCTCATTTTTCTTTTTTGTCACTTTATTGAATTTATCCAAATTTTATTTTTTTAATATTCATTCACATAATTAATTTATCGACCTTTTCATCTAATCCATATATTTAACATAATTTTCTTAACATATATTTTACCATTTTTACTATTTTTATTTTCATTTTATTTATAATTAAAACTATTTTTTAAAAGCATGATGTTTTTATCTTATTCTATTTCTATTCTTCATATCTTCAACATAAATTTCTAATCACGGAATCTATCTAGATACAGATAATAACGATGATGATGTTTTGAAAGTGACCACCATTACGGCCAGATGACCGGTTATGACCGTTGACCAGCCATTTTACCTTTGACTTTTCTTTTTTCTTATTTTAACTTTTTTTTGAGTTTTTTGTTTTTCTTTTCCTTTTTTTTAATTTAATTTCTCCATTCTCTTCATCATCTTCATCCTCTTCCTCTTAATTCTCCACCATGTTCATCCTCTTCCTTTTTTTTTAGTTTTTTTTAGTTTTTCATTTAATTTTTTTCCCCATTTTCTCTCCTTCTCCCCCAATTTACGAAATTATTCTTATATTTTTCTCATAATAATTTATGCACTTTTTTAAATAGTGGTCGTAAATTTACATACTTCTTTTGTTCGTAAAAGATTCCTACCACTTCAACTCAAACACATTTAATAACGAAAAAAACTAAAGAATATAAGTCCTCTAAACTTATACTCCCTCCTATTTAAGATCATCATATTAATAACACTATGCAATTTTTCTCAATTATAAAGCTAACATTTTAAATTCTTACATATAATAGGGGTAGCAATTAGCCGATTACATCCAAATAAATTTTTATTTAAGTATTTATCTACGAGACTAGAAATAAAATAAGCAACATGCTAATAAATGAGAAAGCAATGCAAGTATGCAGACAAGAGGAATACTTGTATAGAATCCAAATACTTCTATAATATAGAATGTCACACTCGAACGTGCATCATTAAACTTTGGGAAATTCTACCTGGTAAGCACCAGGTTTAAGGAAATTCACAAAATAGCTAATCTTTTTTGCAATTCTACCAAATAGCACTCAAGTTATGCAAATTAAACTGCCGTAGCGTTATTACTCAAAAAACGTTTGTAATCCGTTAAATAGTGAAATTACTTAAATACCCCTGTTTTAATTCTTAATAAAGGGTCTTCTTCCTCACTTGAACTCGCATTTCCTTTCATTCCTCCATTGTTAAAGCTTGAAGGTTTATCACAGCATGTCTTCAACATCAACACACTCCAAAATTTCTTCCAAACCTCCAATTTTGGCGACAGACATGGATGTTAAAGAGATTCGCCTTGTTAGATGCAGGTGTGGGAATGGTCTTCAGGGACGGATTTTGGAAATTAGGGTTTCTGATTCTAGTAGTAACCCATTGAGATTATACTATAAATGCAAAGCTTGTTCCTTTTTTAGCTGGGTGAAGGAAGAAGACTTGACCAGATATGGAAGACAAATGGTTTTTCATAATTATGGAGATGAAATATCTTCCCAAATTGAATCAGAGTTACTGCTTCAAAGTAAGCAAATCAAGCAGTTGCAGATGATGATGAAGATTATGATTATTGTTGGTCTTTTAATTCTTGTAATTATTATTAAGAATTAAGATGTTGATTTGGGGGTTTTTTAATGTACTTTGTATTTGGAATTATTGTAAGCTTGTATGCAGTACTTACTGCTTCAAAAGAAGCTTTCTTTTGTAATATTACTTTTGTAAGCTAATCAATGAAAGCAATATTATTAAGTTCTTCAAACTATCTTGCAATAGCTAAATTATCATTAGCATCCATTAATTTCTTCCCCAAAAACATACATAAACAGTACATATATAATGTCTTCCCCAAAAGCATACATAACATCCATTACTACTTATATACATTACACATTGCTGTCTTCCCCAAAAGTCATACATAACATCCTAAAAGCATACATAAACTAAGTTTTCTTTCATATATGAACAAACCCAAAATACCATCAAACTACAATTGCTGTCTTCTTCCTCTTAACCCCTAATAACAGGCTGTGAACAGAATGCTCTTGTCATTGGTCTACTTCTTTTTGAAGGTTCAGCAGGCTGTGAAGATGGACCTTCAGTTGCTGTCTTCTTCCTCTTTTGCTTTGATGTCAATCCTCCTTTGCATGTTTTCACATTATGCCCATACTCCTTGCACCTACTGCACTTCACTGTGGTAGACCTCTTCCCTTTTCTTTCTTCATCAGCTGCTCTTCTTCTATTCCTAGCAGGTCGTCCAATGCTTCTCTTCAATGGAGGAGGCTTTATCACAGGACCTTCTCTCTCTGGCCAGTGGTCTGTGTCTGGAATTGTCCTAATGGTTTGCTTGTATGCCTCCTTGTATGTCTTGCAGCTGTACCACTCACTACAAAACTTGAGTGGATCTTGATTGGAATGTAGTATAGCCCTCACAGCATGTTTACATGGAATCCCTGTGATTTGCCAAGCGTTGCACAAACATGTCCTCTCAGTTAGGCTCACTGGCAATATGGACTTGCCATCTCTGACTTCATAATATCCATCTCCTGACTTGTATGCCTTACATGTCCTAGAGTCAGAAATTAGTGTTTGGACTCTAGTACATATGTTTGGACATACATCGTCATCATTCCAACTTTCACTCCTTTCTTTTCTTGTAGCCATGCGCACCATGGTTACTCTTCTAATACCTGTTCAAACAACATTCACAGCATATGTTTTTATCTAAGCATAATAGCCAACAATCAAATACAAATAACCATTCACAGCATAATAGCCAACAATCAATTCAAAGCATAATAGCCAACAATCAAAAGCATTAAAACAGAATATACCTTCTAGCAAAGTTAAAACAGGTTTGCTCCTCTCAACACCAAGTGTAGCATTAAAACTCTCCACAAAATTTGTCTTGTTTTCATCACAGCATACTGTTGGATCAAATGCATGCTTGGTCCATCTTGATTGATCACCAATGTCAGCCAACCATTCCCTAGCCTTTGGATCAGCTGCATCAATTGCCTCCATTGCCTTTCTAAACTTGAACTTTGAAGAAGCATTTGCTGCCCTCCAGAACAAAGCATAAAGCAATGGGCCTGGAAACTTCTTCTTCCAATTTGCTGCCAAGTGTTTGCAACAGTACCTTCTACCAGCTTTGGGCCATAACTCATTCAAAGCTATTTCAATTCCCTAACATAATTTGCATAACAGTTTAATAGATGTTAAAAATTCAAGTACAACTGATGTAAAACAAAGTAATTGAGTTACCTTTTGCCTGTCTGATATTATTGTCCAATTGTCCCCCCTTCCACTGTCTTTCAACATGTTCTTCAAATGCCAAACAAAGAACTTCCAGGTTTCTTGATCCTCACCAGACACAATTGCCCATGCCACTGGAAAAAGCTGATTGTTGCCATCCATTGCAATTGCTGACAATAAAGTACCCCCATATGACCCTTTAAGGTGTGCACCATCCACCCCAATTAATCCTATACAGCCCCCAATCAAACCATTCACACATGCACTAAATGCAATGAAAATACTACTAAAACTCAAAGGTCTGTCAACTGCCTCCTCTCTATGCCATGCACAGTATGCACTTGAACCTGGATTAGTTTCCTTAATCATGTCCACATAACCAGGCAAATATGAATAACTCTCATCATGACCTCCATTAATTTGTTGGAGTGCCATCTTTCTCACCTTAAACACAGTACTTGGCTTCAAAGTTATGCCATACCTTGCCTCCAATAGCTCATTCAAACACTTTGCAGATATGTCATTGTTTGCCCTAATGTCATCTATCAAAGCATTTGCAGCCCATTTACTTGACACAACACTGTTATGTGAATCTATGCCCCTACATGTATGCACAGGAGAATCTATTTTTTTGATGGCCCATGTTATACCATCAGGCAGCCTACTAGCATGTAGCCTCCAACTACAGTTACTGTCCAAACAATTCACAGTGTAGTATTTGTTGTTTGCCCTGTCCACTACGTATTCAAACCCATTCTGTATTGCATAATCTCTCACAACATCCTTCAAGTGGTTTTTATCTACAAATAGCTGCCAAGGTGTTAGCTGCCAATGGGTTCTTCTGGGTGTACAACTTTTAAAGGTTGTGGAGGATTAGGATCCTGTAACTTCTTTAAACTACGCACAGAATTCATCAACTTTGTCTCAACTCCAACATCAATGACATAAACAACTATCAACTCCTCAACAGGTAACTTCCCAAACATAGTAAACAAGTCATTATCCCAATCAAGCCATTGAATTTCATTGTTAAACATGTAGTAAAATCGAGGTTGCAAAGGCATCTCCTTTCCAGCCTTTAAGCACTCAGCTTCCCAGTCTAAAATTAAATCTAACAGAGTCTCCCTATCTTTATCATACACTATTAAATCTTGTATAACATCATTCCATTGAAATCTCAAAACAACACGATCATCCATTCTAACACAAAAAACAAATGAGGAAAATCAACAAAAAACCCTAATACTTTAGAAAAAAAAAACAAAACAAAACCCAGCAACATGCATTCAACAACTTATAAACCCTAATTTCTAGAACAACATCAATCAACAAAAAAACGATTGAAATTAAACCAAAAAAAACCCAAAACAGAGGAACAAAAAAGAGGAAAGAAAACTTACATTAAATCGTCTCCAACTACAGTTGATGATAATCCAACAAGAAATCCAAGCAAAAGATCGATTCTTTGGGGTTATTTGAAGCGTGAATGAAGAAGATGAATGGGGAAGTTAACTATTAATGATGATGGGATGTTTGAGTGCCAGGTATAAGCATTCAAATTATCCTATTAATACGCATAAAATAGGAGGGAAGTTAAGAATTAAAACAGGGGTATTTAAGTAATTTCACTATTTAACGGATTACAAACGTTTTTTGAGTAATAACGCTACGGCAGTTTAATTTGCATAACTTGAGTGCTATTTGGTAGAATTGCAAAAAAGATTAGCTATTTTGTGAATTTCCTTAAACCTGGTGCTTACCAGGTAGAATTTCCCTTAAACTTTTTATAATAGAAATTTGAATATTAGTATTTTTTTTTAGTTTTTTCATTTTGCTATATTATAAAAAAATTTTGATTATAGAACTTTTTTTTATTATTTTTATCTATTTATATATTTTAATTATCTTTTGATATCATCTATACAATTTAAATATCTTATAATTTTTAGATTTTTATAAAATATTAAATACTGCTTCCGAATCATTTTAGATGTCTCATTTCCTTATTTGGCAAATTCATATCAATTTTCTCATTCTCTTTTTTGTTCTGTCTTTTTTAACTTAAATACTTCCACTTTTACTACTCTCAATACCCAACCACCACCTTATTTGGTAAAGGTGGTAGTATTTTTTTCTATTATGAACAAAAACTACCACCTTTACCCCACTTTTCCAATTCAAAATATCCCAATTACCACCTTTACGATTAATTTAATCAATTAAAATATCCAACTATCACATTTTTAATAGACTCCACATCACCCTTAATAACCGTGAAAACCCAAATGAAATATCTAAAATGATTAGGGGAAGCTCCCAATTGGTTTCCGTGAAAACCCAAATGAAATATCTAAAATATCCAACTATCACATTTTTAATAGACTCCACATTACCCTTTTAGTATACAAAATAGTATGATAATTAATTGGATACGAAACAAATACATGGAAAGCAGATGGCTTGAAGCAAATACAAAGAGAGATGCATATATAACGTCAAACAATCAAACGTAGTTGTCATTTGTCAGCTAATTTGGGGAAGCTCCCAATTGGTTTCCATGTAATTTCTGGATTCTGGCGTGAATGTCATACCCCCTTAATTTGATGTTATATTTCTACCAACTCAAATAATTAAGTCTAAATATATTGATAATATTATATTTTTTCCGTTTCATATTAGTTGTAATATATTGGCAAAAATAACACTATTCATTCATTACTTTTAATTTGTGATTAGTTTTTAATCTATAGATTTAATTATAGTCAAGTGAAATCTTGTTTGATTCGTCTCATAGAAAAAAAAATTTAATATTCAATTTTTATAATTTTTTATAATATATAATTAGAGATATAAAGAATTATATTAGTATATTGGAATGCGTGAAAAAGCAAATGTTGCAAATAAATTGCAACAGAGAAATTATAATTTTGAACACGCGCGTGTAAAGTAACTATTTCACCATGATAATAAAAATAAAATTTGCCTAGGTATATATCATAGTATCTTAAAAATTTTATTTTCCAAAAGTTAATTAATGTTTTGGATATACAACGGACCATATAATGTCTTTGGATGATAAAAGTGTGAAAGCAAGATATACCTTTTTAATACATGCCACTAAAATTTTCACTTTGAATAAGAGGTGGATGATATTTAAACATCTGATATCAATTTCTGATACATCAAAAAATCAACACAAAAACATTAATTGCTCCAAAATATATTATACTCCATATTAATTCCATAGGAACAATTTTATGAAATTACTATCAAATTTATTAGAAGTGTAACAAAGCTAAAAGCAACGTAATCCAAGAAAGATAGAGGAAATAATAGTGTTTCATGGTAAAGGTCATGTCCGGCCCCAAGGGTGGGCAATAAGGGCCGTCGCCCAAGGCCTCATATCGAAAAGGTAAAATTAAAGGTTGTAAAAGGTCAATATAAATTATAAATTGTAAAATAAAAGGGCTTCAATACGTTATTTCATCTAGGGCCTTAAAATATCTTGAGTCGGCCCTGGTAAAGGTCTTATAATATAATAATAAAAAAAGTAATGTAGGTTGTTTGAACATGAAATCTTGAGGAAGGCTAAAGGAAAGAAATCCAAAGAATATGACCCCATGTAAGTTTCCAACCACTATAAACACAAAAAATTGTCCTTAGCTTTATACGTTCTGCTGCATGCCAAATTCAAGAAGAAGCTCGCGGGGAGCACCACAAGTCCTTTTCCTCAATACTTTATTCATCCACATCAAATAAAAATAATCTACGCAGATATATGTTGGATTTGTCAGTGCATGTAGGCCTAATTCACACAAACCAGCACGTACAACTCATGGGAGGTTCTGAGCATGTTCTAGTGCATAGGGTCCCAAAAACTTTGGGGGCTTCAATATTAACTTAGGTAATACGGAATACTATATATTTAGTGTCTAAAAGATACAAAATTGATAATAACATGTCATAATTTTTGAAATTGCACAGAGCCTTCAAAAATATTTTCAACTAATTGCTCCGCTCATCCTGGTACAAGTGCTTCATCATTTGATTAAAAATTCATTAATATTAAATAAATTATAGATTAGTAATACTCGTTAATGGAACATGCATATAGAGGTGAATATTCACCCCCACCCTATTGTATTATGTTAATTTGAAGTGTTAATCATTAGCTTATACTTTAGTTGAATTAGTTCTTGTAATATGGTATCAGAGCCAATGTAAAAAAGAGTTACGAGTTATACGAATTTCATACACCCCTCATTTTAAATAAAGTAGACGCACCAAGTATATTGAGGAAGGCTTTTGATGCCTGTGCTCTTCTAGCTGAAGGGTTGATCTCGTATAATGGGACATGTGTAACACTCGAATTTCCTCCGTTCTCTTGCGGTTTTGGTGAGGAAATTCGGGTGTTACAACATGATAGCTATTAATTTAAATTTTTGATTAAAATGACCAAAAAGGATAGAATTCAAGTCATATAATCATTGTGCTATTGAAGTATAAGTTTCCCTACATGTAGGGAAGTTATAATTCCAATAAGGCGGGAGACGAGATGTAGTAATAAATTAATATCAATTGTTAACATGTCTAACCAATGTTATGGCACAAAAAGGGCATGCATGCGTGCTAATAACTTATGAACGACCGATGTAGTTATATTTATATACATGTACAATCAACTAAAAAAAAGCAATTTTCCAACTACTTAAAACAGTCGGAATTTAGTCGATATGGAACTATACCGACTAAATTTCGATTGTTTTGGGTAGTCGGCCAGAATGGTCGAAAAATCATTTTAGTAAGAAAACAGTCGGAATTTCCGATTAATTTGATAGTGCAAGAACGTTCGTGAAAGGCCATTAAACACTCAAGAAAACTGGGAGGATATATTATATACAGTTAACAAGATTATGGAGTATTAACAAGATAGTAAAGAACTAAAAAAAAATGTGTACTTATCAATGATATTGATAGCCATTGTTTGCACCGGTAATTAATTAATAAGGCATGATTCATACTTGTGAATTTACTATATTGTCTTATTTTAGGTATATTGATTGATAAGTACTTCTTCGTCCTCCCAATTAAAGCTAACATACCCTAACAGATTGAAAAATCACTAATATGTTATTTAAGATATTAAAACGAGTTGAAAATTACAAAATTCACAATTACATCGTGACATAAGATCATAATACATAATATAAACTAACATACCCTAACAAATTACAAAACAATGCAAACAAATAAAATTCTAATCGGCCCCAGTACTAATAAGTCACGTCCTGAATAGGCACGCGACTTTTGCTTAGGCCTCAAGCGTATCTCAGCCGAAAGGACCAGCAACCAATCAGCGACCATCGACATAAATCGGCCCGTCGTACGTACTAAATGCCCCGAAAAAGACTAAAAAATGAATCAAATGACTCTATTAGCAAGAGCTTGTTGAAGCCACCTTCTAGAACTATCCATTAAACCAGGACTTAACCTAAACATTAAAACACAAAACTCCATTTGATTCAGACAACCATCTCTATCTAAATCTCCTTCTTTTAACATTTCCGCTACATCTTCATCACTCATACCATTTAACCCTAATATTTCTAAATTTTTCTTCAAGCTCTCAAACGTGATCAACCCTTTTTGTTCATCCATTAATACTCGAAACCCATTACATAATTCCTTCATAAACCCTTCTTCACCAAGCTTTTCCACCATTGTAGGTAAGAAATCCTCGAAAACGACGGCGTTTGTAATGTTTTTGTTGGTTTGATTTTCCGCCATGATCGAATAATAATTAATTAATATAAGAGCTAATTAGTTAGGTAAATTAGTTACAGGTAATTAATTGATAAAATGGTGATGAATAATTTGTGGGTTTTGTGAGTATTTATAGGGTGTTAATAAAGAAGAAAAAGACGAAAAAGAATGGAAGTTGATTAAGTAAGATAAAGATATGTTGCTTTCCTCGAAGTTGCACTTTACTGTGTATGTTTTATAATTATATTTTTATAGGCTTTACTTCACTTTCCTTTTGAGATTTTCCTGGTGAATTTATATATGCTGTTTGGAAGGGAATACAATGGAAGAATAAGAAGGAAATTTACAAATTAAGTTACTTCCTATGCTTCGTCTCTAAGAATGATAATGAAATTTTAGTGTAATTTTGATAATTATATCTCTTGATAAATTTAATGACTATACTTATTTTCCTTTAACTGACCGCCCTTTTCTTATGGGTACAAAATGCCGTCGAGCCTCTTTTTCCGGACCCTGACCATAGATTTATCTATGTGCGGAAATACTGGGTACGAAGATGATGATGACTTATTTTCCTACAACAAGCTCATTTTTTTCACAGAATTCACACCATCATTTTACAATTATTAATTACCAAACGGACCAAACAGTTAACATTATAACCTGCCTATTAACTTGATTGAAAACCTTGAAATAGATTCACGGCACGCCTTGCACTCGGTAACAATGACCACATCACTAAATATGCTAGAGATATAACTCAATACTCTAAATTTCTATTGATTTTATATTTTGAGTTAAAATTTCTATTGATTTTGGAAACAATATTTTTTATCATATCAGTTTCAATTTTTTTTTTTTTGAAAGCAGTTTCAATTTTTTTAATAATACTACTTACATTATATTCATAATACCCACTTTAATTAGAATAAGGGCAATTTTAAACATTATCTACTTTCAAAATATTTCATATTAAAATATCAAAAATTTCTAATCAGTAACCGTGATTTGTAAATCACCAAAAAAAGACAAAAAGAAAAATATTAAAATAAAAAAAATTATAAAAAGATAAATTAAAACGACAAACCTCTCACCCTATCACATCTTACCACATAAGAGTGATTTATTATCATTAAAATATCACAAATTCTTAATTGAGACCGTCTTTTGTAAAGACGGCTCTCATAAGCCCAGTCCAATTCTAAATATATATTGTTACAATTCTAAATATATATTTGGGCAGAACTTTTAATAGTCGTTTTTACAAAAGACGGTCTCTCAAAAGAGAACCTGTTAAAATATAGTCCTTCTTATTCTTTTTAGATATCTCATTTACTTTTGGGAGAATATTCATTAATCACTCTTAAGATGTATTTTATTATCAGTTTTTAAAATTTTTTAAATAGGGATAATTAAATATATTAATTGAATAAGTATATTAGATAAAGTGCATAAAATAAATAAGACACTAAAATAAATAGGACTACAAGAAAAATAAGTAAATGAAACACACAAGATTAACATGACTATAGGAACGAACATTATGAAATCTCAATCATGTGTAAAACACATTTCCAATGACAAACTAAAAGAAAAGAAGATGCAGCATAATTGTCAACTATCAAGATTCAAGTAGTGAAGTATCTCTCAACCCCAACGGACAGAAACCGCCAATTTGTAATCAAGTTGATCAATAATGTTAGTCTCATACTCAAGCGTCCTCTTCTGGCTCGCAAACATTGTCGTACCCCTCAATATCTCTTCTCTACCCCCAACAACAACTTTCAGGTTAACAACGACAACCAAACTGTCAGTCAATGGCACAGCAACAACGCGCTTTAACAAAGGCAGCTCTTCACCATTTTTCAGTACAACATAATCTTTACCCTTTTCAAAAAGCACGCTTCGATAATATCTCCTATCATATTTCGTACGGTATCTATAGCTTCTATATTTCGCCCAAATCGTCCCACGAACTTGATATTGACGATCCTGTGTGGACACAAAGGAAACACTAACTACAGCTTGTGCGGCATCCGAGAAAACTGTATAATGCACAGCTGCAAAACCATCTTTTCCCCAAACAATCGAGCACATACGCCTATTATACCACCGTGTAAGTGTAACAAAATCCCAAGAGACACATCCAAGACTTAGTTGACGCCCTTCTTTATCATTCAAGTCAAAGAACATTCGGATATTATACGTTCCTTCGTAACAACAAGGAGGCTCTATCATCGGTAATGTTTGATGAGGATAAAGCCTAGAAGGCTGTTTGTCTCCATTGAACACCTCATGTGTAACAATACAGTCAGTGTACTCTACTGTTCCGCCAAGAATGAATGAGCGGTCGTCAACATATGGACAAACGCATATGGAGAACACCTCAACAAGTTTTAGCTTGTATAGATTATCAAATAAAGGTAGAGGATCCGGCCTGAAGCACCATAAAAAAGTTAAGTACCATATTCACTTCTCAAATCAAAAAATTATATCCACAAAGACAAACAAGCACATTTTAACTCAGCCCCATATATCATAGCAACCCATTATGATCCATCCTCTACACCAACAAAAATAAAAAGAAATAAAGGTTTCAACAATTTTCTAATCGAAGAAACAACATATCTTTACAAGTTCAAAAAATGCGAGGAAATTATGGAAGCTCCACTCATTTAGCACCCCCTACACTCAAATAAAATTGTACAATCATAAAGGGGTGAAATTATGCAATACATCAATGATTAATTAAATTGGAACTTACGAATTTAAATTGACATAAAAAAATATTATGTAACGTTAACAAGTTTCGATACATGTACTATTTTCAAATTTTATAGTTGATAGTTGGTTGCCCCATATACTTTATCCATCCATTTTCTACATTAAAAAAGTATTGCAACGAAGCATGTAAGCACAAAGTAGTATAGCTTATGGTTTAACAACAAAAGACTCAAGGTGATTAAGTTACGTACCTTTTCATTATCACATTCACGTCCGACTTGGGAAGTTCAAAGGGTTGTAGCTGTAGATGTATAAAGTAAATAAGAGAAACAAGTCACTTACATATGAAGAATTAACGATCTATTTAGTTAATGGTACAAATTTTTATTACCACCTAATACCCAGTGTATCCCGCCATTGAAAACTATGATCAGGGTCTGAAGAGGAAAGAAAGACGACAACTCATACCCATAGAGGAGAGTGCGGTCAAAAATTTCCTCGGCTCGAGAAAGATCTTCAAAGATAGAGAAACAATTCACTAACCATATCGTCCTCTTCAAACTCTTCTTCCTCATCCTCTTCATCAGAGAAATCACACTCACATAAGTGAGGAAGTAATTTATAAGCATGCATCCATTTGACAGTCACCGAGAAGCGCCACTTTGAGTGTGGCCCCACTATTTCAACTGTCTCTTCATAGTCAACCATTGGTTCAAAAATCAAATCATGTTCAGTATAACTAGTATCAATATTCTCTTGATTAACCACCATATTATCAATTATTATTTCAAGAGATGAGTATGCTGGTACTGCCAAACAAGAAGACCAATGTAGCTGAGCATGATCAAATACTGCAAAATTACCATTTTTCTCATCTAGAATTGAACGAGTTATAGGCTTATCTCTCACCTTAAATCTTGTAGAGATAGCACCACTCACCTTAACAAGTCTGTCTTCACTCCCATCACCAGGCCCTATATCATCATTTTTCAACACACGACAATCCACAAAAGCTAGCATCGCATATCTGAAGTATGTATAATGTACTTGGACATGTTTAAAACTCTTGCCCTCCAGTTCTAAACGCAGTTCTTCGTCGTAAACAACATTGGGTTTAGGACGTGTAGGTTCAACATCCAAACGAAAGATTTCAACGACCTCATTCGTTTTATCCTTCTTATCCAAAATAAGCAATTTCAAATCGAGGTGCTTAGGTATCCAAAGAGGACGATTGGATTTTGATTTTTCAAGCCTAATATCCAACTTATCATCGTGAAAGTCCATAACACGAGCATCACAGTCATCACTGTCGAAGAGAAGGAACTCTTGTGAATCATTATCAATAACCTTGATGGTAACATGAATTTTCTTTTGTAGACTTCCAAAATGATTGATATATTTCTTCAAGAAACGACACTGGAAGAAATCACTAGATATACTTATGAAAGATAGCTCCAACAACTGAGTTCCCAAACGCCTAGTTCGAAGTGGCATTTTAAGATATTCCTTCACCATTTCATCTACCTCAATTTCGGACATTGTAAAGCACTGCATAACAAGTATCACATTCATATGAATAGGAACACATGTAATTAGTAGTATTTGATTTTGATAAGAAAGGAAATAAGAAGGCTTTGTAGTAAGATAATACAATCAAGCAAGACAATAACATAATTAAAGCTAACATAACTGAAATTTAAAAAATCATGAACACATAATTGATATTCAAATTAAAATGATCTAAATAAAGACAAAAGAAATGTAAAAGAAGCAATCTTTATCGACAAGATAAGCTACGAAAAAGACACTAATTTTAGAATGAGACAGCAATCAAAACAAACTCTAAAGTCTCATAATGTTAAAGAAAAAGAAAAATGAAATCAAGAATATCATAAAATTAATTGTCACACAACAAAAACAATTTATAGAGATCAATAATTTAAACAATTGAAAATTAGAATCAATAAATAAAAACTTAAAGAAAGAACAAGTGCCCATGTGTTACCCACATGTGAGTTGTCCAACATCGGAGAAAGAAAAAAGTATGCATCACTTTATATATATTCAAGGAGTAACTCATACTATAACCAATTGGTATTAGTAGTGAACCTTCTTTGGGTTTATGAGTGAAATGCTTATTCTCCTCCTTATTTAGGTTGCTCAGGCCCATTTTCTAAATCTATCATAATCTTCAACAACAAACAAATGAGGGTTTTTTTATCTGACTTTTAACTACTTTATTCTTTTACAACCCTTGCAAAGAGCACTTAACAAGTTGTTACTCTTTTGTCTACTTAATTCATATGTAGAAAAATAATGTTTTTTTTTATCTACTTTGTTCTTTTACAACCCTTTTTATAATTAATCATAAATTTTTTTTAAATTGTTAATGGCATCCCAATTCCCATTTTTTACACTAATCAATGTTACCCTAAGCTTTTTAATCACAAAAGCTTGGGAGCCACACACTCATTAGCACTAGTCAATAGGTTCATTTTAAAATTTACAGCCAATGGCCTATTTCAAAATAAAATTTAAATACTTTATATCGGAATTTTGTACATGATATTAGCATCCATTACACCCTTAAATTAATAAATATTTCAATTTTGTACTCAAAGGTATCCTTATTTAAAATCATCAGTTTTGACTTTAAATGTTAGAAGTTTCAATTTAACCTTGAAAATCTCAATTTTTACCTCAAAATGATAAATTATACTCCCTTTTGTCCTACCTAAATGTATCATTTTCTTATTTGTTAAAGTCACCTCAAATGTGTCAATTCTATCTTTAAATTTTTTGATCAATATACCCTTACTATCTATCACTTTTCCTCTTACAATTTTACCGTAGGACATGTTCTGACTTCTGATATGATCTGATCTGATCTAATATGAATCTTTCTTTTGGACAAAATGAAAAAGAAACAAAACAACACATACAGTAAATGAAAGAAAAACATGAGAAAAAACAACAAATCAACCGAACAACAAATTAATCAAAAAAATGAGGATTAAACAGTTAAAAATAAAATAAGAACAGATCAATCAAACAACAGATTAACGAAAAATGAAGAAAGAAAAAGTTGAGAAGGATGAAAACACAAGTAAATGAAGACTAAACATAAACATCAAATCAGTAAATGAAAAACATCAAAATTAAACCAAACAACAGATTTAAACATGAAGATTAAAACAATTCATAAAGACCTTAATTTTAATCGAAATAATAACAAAATAACAATTAAAAATCATTAGACTAACCTTGAATAGTAGAAAGACCAAAAATCAAAGGTTAAGAATGAAATAGGGAAGAAATAAGGAAGAGGCGGCAGGCGGAATCGTGAAAAAGAGAAAATGAGAACCTGAGAGATTGAATGAGGAAGGACAGCAGTTGGGTTAGGCGAATGGTATTTGTAGGTTTTGGGCGAAGTACTATGTAATTTTTGACACTCTTTCCCTATTAATAATAATAATAATAATAATAATAATAATAATAATAATGATAATAATAATAATAGAAAATTATATAAAACTACCTTATATATACCATATTCTTTAAAAAAACTACCTTATGTAAAAAATTTTGCAAAAAACTACCTTATATAGTACTTTTTTTCAAAACACTACCTTCTTATGTTTTTCGTTAGTTGACCGGAAGAATTGACATTGACCATCCCACCTCCCAGTCATGCCCCAAGCACGCGGTCAATTAAAACTCATCCTCCCTCTTCAATTACTCCCTTTTGTCGACGTCAATTCTGCCGGTCAAATAACGAAAAACATAAGAAGGTAGTGTTTTGGAAAAAAAAAAGTATTACATAAGGTAGTTTTTTGCAAAATTTTTTACATAAGGTAGTTTTTTAAAAAAGAGGGTATATATAAGGTAGTTTTATATAATTTTCTCTAATAATAGTTATGGTTTGGAGTAGGGGATTCGCATAAAATCCACAAAAATGCTTCCAACAATAGCCTTATTCCTTCCAATTACTTGCTAGTTGTAAGAATGTTAAGTACTTTATGGTCATACTTGTATTAGGAAAATATTTTTTGAAATATAAAAGTCAAATTAAAAAAATAAGGTAATTGTAGTAGAAAATTGGGAAGAATATTATTATTGTCAAGTGAGAAAATAGTTGTAAAATGATGGTGTGAATTTTGTGAAAAAAATGAGCTTTTTTAAGAAAATAAGTCATCATTATCATCGTACCCAATATTCCCGCAGATAGATAAATCTATGGTTAGGGTCCGGAGAAAGAGGCTCGACGGCATTTTATACCTATAAGGAGAGGGCGGTCAGTTGAAAGAAAATAAGTATAGTAATTAAATTTATCAAGAGATATAATTATCAAAATTACACTAAAATTTCATTAACATTTCCAATATTTAGTACTATTGATTACCAAACAGACCAAACAATTAACATTATAACCTACCTATTAATTTGATTGAAAACCTTGAAATAGATTCACGGCACGCCTTGCACTCGGTAACAATGACCACATCACTAAATATTATATGCTAGAGATATAACTCAATACTCTAAATTTCTATTGATTTTATATTTTAAGTTAAAATTTTTATTGATTTTGGAAACAATATTTTTTATCATATCAGTTTCAATTTTTGTAATAATACCACTTATAAATTATATTCATACCCACTTTAATTAGAATAAGGGCAATTTTAAACATTATCTACTTTCAAAATATTTATTTTATATTAAAATATCAAAAATTCATAATCAATAACCGTGATTTGTAAATCACCACAAAAAGACAGAAAGAAAAATATTGAAATAAAAAAAATTATAAAAAGATAAATTAAAACAACAAAGCTCTCACCCTATCACATCTTACCACATAAGAGTGATTTATTATCATTAAAATATAGTCCTTTCTATTCTTTTTAGATATCCCATTTACTTTTGGCAGAATATTTATTAATCATTTCTAAGATGTATTTTATTATCAATAAGTACATTAGATAGAGTGAATAAAATAAATAAGACACTTAAAATAAATAGGACTATAAGAGAGAACATTATGAAATCTCAATCATGTGTAAAACACAATCCCAATGACAAACTAAAAGAAAAGAAGATGCAGCATAATCGTCAAATATCAAGATTCGAGTAGTAAAGTATCTATCAGCCCCAACGGGCAGATCCTGTCAATTTGTAATCAAGTTGTTCAATACTGTTAGTCTCATACTGAAGCGTACTCTTCTGGCTCTCAAACCTTGTCGTACCCCTAATATCTCTTCTCTACCCCCCACAACAACATTCAGGTTAACAACGACAACCAATGTATTTGTCATTGGCACAGCAACAACGCGCTTTAACAAAGGCATCTCTCCACCATTTTTCAGTACAACATAATCTTTACCCTTTTCAAAAAGCGCACTTCGATAATATCTCTTAATATTGCGTACGGTATCTATAGCATCCATATCTCGCCCAAATCATCCCACGAACTTGATATTGACGATCCTCTGTGAACACAAAGGAAACACGAACTACAGCTTGTGTGGCATCCAAGAAAGGTGTATAATAATGCACAGCTACAAAACCATCTTTTCCCCGAACAATCAAACAAATACGCCTATAATACCACCACGTAAGTGTATCAAAATTCCAAGAGAAACATTCAAGACTTATTTGACGCCGTTCTTTATCATTCAATATAAAGAATATTTGGATACTCGTTCTTGTGTAACTACAACGAGGCTTCATCATCGATAATGTTTGATGAGGGTAAAGCCTAGAAGGCTGTTTGTCTCCATTGAACTCCTCATGTGTACCCATAAAGTCAGTGTACCGCCAAGAATGAATGAGCGGTCGTTAACATATGGACAAACGCATATGGAGAACAACTCTACAAGTTTTAGAGGGTTTAGATCAAGTACAGTTAGAAGATCCCGCCTGAAGTACCATAAATGCTTACACGTGCTAAGTCGATAAAAAGACAAAATTTGGATCAAGAACGCGACCAGCTCCTAAGTAAATTAATTAGTTCGGGTGAAGAAAAGGGTACAACATTCTAGTTCTTATATTGGTTTGTTATTTATATGGGTATTTGAAATGATTAGGTCCCTTTGTGATTTCAGACATTTGGTTGTGTCTTACACGCGCTTTATGGAAGGAAGTTAAGAAAATTGCGGCGGAAGGAGGACAACAAATTGTTCGTTAGGAAGAACAAGATTCGCGGATCGAAAAGCTAAATTTAATAAATACAGATATCAACTTCAGGGAAAGAAACACCGATCTATCTTATTGTTTTGACAACAAAGGTATATTGTTTAGTGACATTAAGTGTTATTTATCAACATTTAAATTATAATGGTTGTCTTATCTCTTTTCAGGTCATGAGTATAAACACCCTAAGAAGCTGCTAAGTGATCCTAATTGTGATATAATAGACTAGCAAAGTAATATTTTGTATACTAATCTTGTTAAATGTAATAAAAGTTTTAGTAGGTAGGAAAGTTAGAAAACTAATCTAATTTAATGTAGTATAAAGTGCCTAAGAAGTTTCTTCCCTATATATATTGTTATTATGTTAGATTTTAGTAGTAGAAAACAATATCTCGATTTTATTGTTAATCCTTGTCAATTTTAATTACTTTTACATAGATTTCCTCTATCTCAAACACGTCGTACTCTCCCTCAATTTGAATAAAGAAATAAAAATTTTCTTAATTAGAAAAATTTAAAAAAATAAAAAATAAAAAATAAAAAATAAAAAATGAAAACAATTAAGATTCCATTTTACAGTCCTCCTAAGTTTTTCGAATGGAACTTGAAATCTCGAAAATAAAACATATAAAACACTAACTTTAATTTCGCTGTCCTATAAAGTCAAGACTTTTAAAAAAAATTAATGACACAAACCTGATGGCTGGCGAATTAAAGCGATCTGATAAAGAGCTGCCTTACGTACCTTATCCCTCTTAGTTTTTCTTTCATCTTCCGCTCCAAAAAGGAAGATATTGATACTATTCAACAATTCTCTATCATAATCATTAGTGGGGGTGACATCCTTATATAGCTACAATAATGCTCCATTTTTTTTTATTCTTATCCATATCAGATGCATCTTAAGGGACATTTATTGACGTCTAAAAATGAGTTAAGTATGTTCCAATTGACGATAAATGATAGCAGCTTTAGTTCCAGAACATATCGTCTATGAGGGTCTCTCATGGCCGCCGCAATGGATTCACGTATACATGTGAATCGAACAGCTTCCGCAAAATGGACACATACGCAATGGAAGGACTTTTGCATTGCGTCTTGGTTCGTATTGTATTTCAATGTATACAAAAACTCTAATAAAGGTCCAACATTTCCTAAAGTATATAATTTCCATAGGGTATCCTAACAAGTTTTCTCATCACCCTTTCTCATATTTTATATTTTATCTCACCTTATTGTTTCTCTCTATCCTAAAATTTCATTAACACAAAAAAAACAATTCATAAAATATTATTAAGATAAAATATTAATACCACACAAAAATAAATTGAAACACATCAAACGAAGAAAATTTTTGAAGTGCGTCAAAAAATAGAAAAAAACGGGGGTTTATTTATAAAGAATTTTTTTCATGAATGTTGATATATTTTATTTTTTTTGAAAGAATATATTTTATTTTTTTAAAAGGGTTTAAAAATTAAAAATTATGAGTCATAACAATAGGATGCTGGAGAAATGAGTATGACAGAAGAATCATATCTACATACTACGGTGCGGCGGCGAATGACGCTTAAGTTTACTGAAAATAAAGAAAAAATAAAGAACAGAAGAATACATACCAGAGACAGAGAGTGAAGGTGTTTAAGGCCGGAGCTAGCCCATGGAGAGTAGAACAAGACCGACAAGGAACAACAAGGGAGAAATGAGTATAACAGAAAGAATGAAAGATGTATGGAAAGAGGAAAAAACGAGGGAGAAATGAACTGAAAATAAAATTTTAAAATTTTATTAAGATAAAAAAACAATTCATAAAATATTATTATTAAGATAAAATATTAATGCCATACAAAAATTTAAAATAAGAAAATGAAACACATCAAACCACTTTAACACTAATTATATGAAATTAAAGAAGAAAATTGTTGAAGTTCGTCAAAAAATAGAAAAAATGGAGGTTTATTTATGAAGAATTTTTTTTCGTTGATATATTTTATTTTTTAAAAAATATTTAAAAATTAAAAATTATGAGTTATAAAAATAGGAAAATGGGGTATATTTATTTATATCGGTAGTGGTAGTGGAGGCTACTATGAGAAAACCGAAAATATTTCCTCTTCAAGTTATCCCAATGGTGACAAAATTTTATTTGAGTGAAAATTTTTTTGAGTAGAAAAGTATGCCACTAGTGAATTTCTACAAAACAAAATTACTCAAATGTTTGTAAAAGAAACTTGGAGGAAGTTTGTGGGATGTCAGCTCCAGCACAAACTAAAAAATATATCTATTTTTCTATTTTTGACCACAATTTATGAATTTTAAGGATTAAAAAAAATAAAATATATTAACATACATAAAAAACATTCTCATTAGTAGACACCCATTTTTTTCTATTTTTAACGCACTTTAAAAATTTTCTTTTCTCTATATTTTCATAAAATTAGTATTCAACTGGTTTAATGTCTACATATTAGTTTAATTTTGTTATTTTTAATTCTTTTGTTGTATTTGTATTTTGTCTTCAATTATAAGATAGGAATTTCTCACTGATGAGATAAAGTTTAATAGCAAAAATTTCAACTCAAAAAAGAGAAAGTGTAGAGAAAGATTGATGGAAATTTTTTTTTTTTAAACCATCTAGTGTGATCTATAAATAAAATAAAATAAACATAATCAAGTAAGAACGGGACATTTATTTTTTTTTGACATTGTTCACTTATTACTTTTAATTTGTATTTTATATTTAATCAGGTGAGATATTATTTGATTCGTATTAATACAAAGATTATTAATATTAATTTTTTATAATATTTTGTTACGTATAAATATTGAGAGATATTAAACATTAAATTAATACATTAAATGATGTAAAAAACAAATACTTCCTCCGTTCCAAAATACTCGCTACATTTCGTTTTTGTACACTATTCATCGTTCAAGCTTATTTTACATATTGCGACTAATATGTAAGTAAAAATATAGTCACGTGGAATCTTGTTTGAATCGTCTAATCGCATACTTTCATAACATTAAAGTTCTATAATTTTTAGATAAGTGTAGTTTAAGATATTAATAATCAAAATTGTGCAATGGATTGCGTAAAAAAATGAAATGTAGCAAGTATTATGGAACGGAGGAAGTATATCATTCGAAACGAATTAGGATCCTCTCCATTACCTAAAATGTAATGGCGAGTCCATTGCTTAATCTAATGGCTAAAATTACTAGATTGAGGAAAATAAGGGTATTTTTGAGATTTTATTTTTGATTCAAAATTAGGTGTCAAAATCTTAGTATAGGTAATAAAGTAAAGTAATGGAGAGGATACAAATACATTCGAAACTCCTAAAATTTTATACACATGTCATCCTCATCCCGACCGGGTGAGAAAAATTGAGATCATTAAAAGAAAGCCTTTTTAAGGGCAAGTCACCCATTGAACCCACCTGAAGAATCATATCATATGGTTTATATAATTTTACATTAAAAAAAGAAATGAAAATGACAAGAGCCACATCTCTCACCCCTACTTGTCAATAGAATAACAAAAAAAAAAAAAAAAAAAAAAAAAAAAAAAAAAAGAGACAAATAAAAATATCTTCTTTCAAATCTCCAAAAACCCACCTCAAAACCAGCCTATTTTTCACATTAACAATACTTCAACTTGCATATCTTTTTCCTTTCTTTCCTCATTTTCCCCATTATAAATTGGTTAAATTAACCAATGAAATAAACAAATTTCTTATCTTTTTTCAAATTAATAATGAGGGTTAATAAGAAAAAATGTGAGCTTTGTAGCAATCTTGCTGCAATATATTGTGAATCAGATCAAGCAATTTTGTGTTATGAATGTGATTCAAAGGTACATGGTGCTAATTTTCTTGTTGCTAAACATTCTAGGATTCTTCTTTGTCATGTTTGTCAATCTCCTACACTTTGGTCGGGTTCCGGGCCCAAGTTCGGGCCTTCTGTCTCTGTTTGCCCTCCATGTCTTGTTTCTAAACAGGGTATTGCAAGAAATCAGCAACATATAGATGTAAATAATAGTACTTCTACTACTACTACTACCCATCCTGATGATGATGATGATGATGATGATGATGGTGATGATGATGATGGTGATGATGATGATGATGATGGTGTTCATGATGATGATGATGAAGAAAATCAAGTTGTTCCATGGTCATATTCAGTGTCACATCCACGGTGAAATGTATAGATCAGTTAGGTGAGAAAATACCAATTAGACTAATTCAATTCTGTGTAATGTTACGTATGTCCGTTTAAATTTGCTACATTTAAGAAAACAAAGAAATATGAAATATTGTTATGTGTTTTACAATTAGGATCAACGTAGTTGATTAATCTGTTTTGTGTTTTATTTATTTAGTTTTTTTAATGTTAAATTTGATAACTTTTATTTTATAAAACTCATTATGATCATTAATATATATGAGTTACAATTACCAAATTAATTAGTCTTAAATATTGACAATCAAATTTCATTATTAATTATTTGGTCCATGACCAATAATGTCAACAATTCTTCCTATAGTTTTATATAATGTTGATATAAAGGGATGTATGGTGGGCTCCTAATATGGGAAAATTATAAAGTATAAATCCTCATATTATACTATGGTAGGGGAGAGTTTTGATTTAATTTTAAACGAAATAGAATTATTTAGTACTTCCACTAATAGTTATAAAAAAAAAAGTATATATTCTACTAATTAGCTTTGGATCTATTGTATGAATTTGTGATATTTTTGTTTAATTTTTTTTTGAGAAAGTTCCATGACATTTGGAGTGGTCTGTTGCATGATTTTTGAATGACGATAAAACTAAAAAAAACTATGTTAAAATTATGTTTGGATACATTCGATCGTAAACAAAAAAGTTCTCGATAAACTATAGATAACAAAATATAAATATAAAGATTCCAAGGTCTTTTAAACCTTAAAAATCTAATAGTGGTCCAAACTGAATCTCAATTATCATATAATACTAGAATCTTTCATTGAAACTCTATTGTGAATATTTTATATAAATTTATTAGTATTAATATTGTTGTTGTGTTATGGGCTTATGGGTCGATATAAAAGTAAACTGATCTTAAAATAAACTTATAATCTTAAAACAAATCATTTGAGAGACTCCAAATTACTATCAAATAGCTTAATAATTCTTGCAAAATTTAAAAGGATGGATGTAATTACAAAAAATATCAGTACGATCTTATTGTCTTCATCATTAAAAATATTAGGTAAAAATCATCAATCGCTTCATATTTATTGTAATTAATTATACATTAAAATAAGCTTCTAAGACTAGTCTCATTCCTTCCAATGACTTAGTAGTTGTTAGAATGATAGTATGTCTATAGTCATGCTTGAATTTGGAAAATATTAATTAAAAAAAATAGAAGACTTATGAAGAAAATAGGGTTATTAGGGTTGAGATTCAAGAAAATAAAATTTTTATCAAATGTAAAACATAACTATATATAAAGTGGTGATAAAGAAAAAATAAATGATAAAGAAAACAAATACAAAAATTAGTCCCCTCCATTAAAATATCTACACAATAAACAAATCAATGGCCAAAGAAAAAAGTTCCAATGGATGAGCTCATTAGTATTTGGCATAGTACAAAAGTAGCAACTAAATTACATACTTTAACATTGGTCATTGGAATTAAATCTCGATCAATCAAAAATATACTCCTATCGTTTAGTGATTTTATCCTATTTGATTTTTTGATACTATTAACGGTTCATTCTTAATTTATATTTTATTTTTATAAGTTAAAACATAATCAAGTAAGATCTTGATTGATTCGTTTGAATCTCAATGCAAAGATTATTAATACTTCATTAACTTTTTACAATTTTTACTTATATAAAATAAGATATATTAAGAATTCAATAATTACTTTATCTAACTTGCCCAAACCCAATAAGACAAAGTCACTAAAATCTATACTATATCTAAAATATCTTTGAAATTTTGAAATGAAACCTCATTTAAATTTGTGTAGTAAAGTTTTTTATTATTACACAATTACAATCATCTTATTAGCTTGTTTTCATATCGAGCAAAATATCGAAGATTAATGATGCAATTTGCATCATTTCAAGTCGCCTAAATTTGAGTCTATTATTTATTTTAAATTTTGTGAAATAGAAGTCTAAAGTAAATTTTAAGTCAAATATATTTATGACTAACTCAATTACAAATTTATCAATTCGCATCAAAAATTTAAAATAACTTACCTAAAATTATTTTTTTCCCTAATTTTTCAATATGTAACAAGCCATTTGCGTACAATACAATCATCTTAATTTGGTGTTTTCTTCAACTTGATTATAATAATAATTAAAACTTGATTAAGATCTCACTTATACTTTTTTATTTAAAAATATGGCAATAAACGTTTCGAGAATGGTATAAGAGTACGAAACGGTATATAAGTACGAAACGGTATGAAAGCACATGCAACATCATACGAACAATCGATGAAATTATGACAATTTTCTATTTTAGCTTGGATTTAGTGATTAAAGATCAGGCGGTATTGTATTCAAGATCATAATAATTTAATAAATTTTATATTGAGACGAATTAAATAAGATTTAATTTGATTTTATTTAAAATTCTGAAATAAAAATAAAAATACAAATTACGTACGCTGAAACGGAAACACAAGGAATATAAGCTCAATTGAATTTTTTTGGATACGAGATAAACTGAGGTGAAGAAGAGGGTAAGAAGAGAACAGTGAGTATCAAACCCCCATGTTCCTCATGAGAAAAGTCGTCTGAGACCCTATTTAGTAAACAATGCAACTCTTCTGTTATTACGTACTCTGAAATAAACTTTTTTTCAAATATAATATAGTAAATTTAAAGAGACAAAAAAAGTATTTTAATGATAACTTGTTAAACAAACTACTTTTACCAGCAAACAATAAACTTGAAGTACAATTTTTTAAGGAATAAAGAATAAATTATTGGTGGCATAAAATTATGAGTATGGGATTGTTATTTGTTAGTAGCTCTATATAACATGTTCACGTGCCGACCATATGTGATAGTATGTAATTTTGGATTACCAAAGCGCAACTTCATTTTTTGGCTGTTTTGCTTCTAAGATACTTATACCATCATGGTCATTTATCTTTTTATTAGTGGTTACAGGTGCAAATATCTTTTAATTTGTTTTAATCTAATTCAGCTTAATAAAACTCAGTTTAGTCAAAGTTAACACACTATATATGTTTGGTGTGCATAAGATAAGTGATAAGTAGGTATATCAGACGAGTAAAATTATACGGATTTTGTATTGTATTTGCTTTGATTGGGGTGAATATAGGTATGATTTTGGTGGATAGTGGGTGAGTATGGATATAAGACACGCTATGGGTAGTGGGTAGGTGGTGGAAGAAGATCTTTCCCGCCCAGCCCCATGCCATCGGCACCGCCCCGCCCCATAGCCGCCCACCTATATCTAAAATGCATTGTTTTATATCATTTTTGTATTTTTTATAAACAATATTGATATAAATTTAAAGATAATAATTATATTTTGCTACATTATATGCTTTAAATAAAATTAGATGTACAACTAAATTTGTAAGTATTTATAAAGTATATTACGAAAAATTTAAATGGATGTGCGGTGTGGGTATATGGTGGTATAGCCATTATGGGTATACCCAGTTGGCCATAGTGGATGGGGATAAGTTAGAGTGCGTACTCAGGTTGTCAGGCGTGTGTATGAAAATTTTACCACCCTGGATAATGAACTGATGGATAGATGATGGATATGGGTATGAAAAAGAGCATACTGCATCCACCCGCCCATTTTTTCATCTATAATGCAAGTAGTTGTGTATTTTGGAGAGAAATAAAAAGAAGTGAAGGAGTGAGAAAGACAAAGGAAAGGAAAGGAAGATAACAAACTATTCATCTAATTCCTCTAAATCTCTTGGGTAATAGTCTGCATAGGTTATGGCTCTAGCAGTCTGACTTGATCACTCATTATTTAAAAGTTCCCTTAAATATTAAATTGTGAAAGATATAAAGCAGAACAATAACGACTTACATACACATATAGTGATGACTAGATGGGTATTTGATATATAATAAAATAATTTGAATTTGCCCTCATAAATCATTAGATATTTTTTAGTAAAATCTTGAGAATTCATGAGATAAGACTTGTATAAAACTTGGGAAGGGAAGCAAAGTTGGAAGGTGTGTGTTTAATTTTAGACTTAATTACTTTATCACTCTCGTGGGCTTTTAGGAACTATTATTTGTCCACATCAATTTCGCAGGCCCATTACTAGCTTTGCAAGTGGACCCAAATATCCCATGGAATTCATTTTAGAAGTGGCTACTCCACGGAAAATTTACCAAAAAATAAGCTTTTTTCAGAAAAATTCTACAAATAAGTTTTGAGAAAATTTTAATTTTTGAAATAAGTATTTGCATGCAAAATCTGAGATTGTGTATTTGTTTGTTGTTACTAATAGTAAATAAAAAAGTTGGTAAAAAAAAATCAAAACTCTTTATTCACCGATATTAATAGCGTACAAAAAAAAAGATAATGTCATATTATTACAAGGGAAAAATATATCAATGTTGATTCGCTGTTATGAACACCGAAAAACCTTAACTGTTTTTTTGTCCTTTCAAAAACAATGACATTGTCTTTCATTTGTTTTTTGTAACAACATACAAAGTCGTATTAAATTTTTTTTGTTTGTTCGCTTTTAATAACAACGAATAAGGCTTGACCTTAGATTTGGATGCAAAAACACTTATTTTGGAAATTAAATTTTCCGAAACTTATTTTGAGATTTTTTTTTTTTGAAAAAATCAGTTTATTCAATTTTTCTCATCTTCTTCATTGGCACATATAGAAAAACAGTTATCCTAATTTGTTCCTATGCATTTTATTTGTAAGTTATATGCTCCAAAAAATTTTTGTATGAGATAATATGTGTTATATACGTAAGTTATATACTTCAATTGATAGATTAATTAGAATACAAATTCTTTATTTAAATATTGTTTCATAAAAAACGGTCTCTCATTAGATTTTAGAGTAACTGTTTTTACTTTGATTCTTATTATGATATTATCTTTGTTAGTTGTTATACTTACTTGGACACTCTTTTTATCTATTTCACAAATTTAATTTCTCCATACATCTCATATACTCACAGTCACAAATAAATGCAATCATAATCAAAAAGGTCACTTTTAAATTTTCTATTTACCTCTTTAATGATGTTTTATATTTATATATCTTCAACTATTTGTGTAATTCTATTTTTGAATTTTAAATTCCAATTCAAAACATTTAAAAAAAAAGAAAAAACATTTTGTGCAATTTTAATATCTAAGTGATAAATTTAAGATTTAAGTAGAGTCAATCCTCCCCCCATTAACCGATTCCTCCATCTGCCCCTGCCTTCTCTCCAACACTAAGTATGTTTCGTAGAGGAATACAACTATCTTGTGTGTTTTCAACCATTTGGGCATTTATGGCACCTTATTCCTCAATCATCTATACCCTTTAGATTTTTTTTTTTTTTTTTTAGATTTTTTTTTTAGATTTTTTTTTTTGAAAACTCTATACCCTTCAGATTTTGTTTCCCGTTTATTTAATGATCAATTAAAACAATAATATTTATATTACTAGAAAAATAAGATTAGTTAGATTTCACTTTCACAAAACCAGCCCAATTAAAATTTTTTTTAAGTAACTACTTAAACTAAAAACTTAAACTGATGGTTGAAACCCATGGTATATTATATACTCTTATACGTCCTTTACATAAAAGCCCTTTAAGTCAAGATGCAAGATAAACGCTTCTCATACCTAATGCTAAATATTTCACTTTAATGACGGGTGATTGAGATTCGAACCCGTGAGTCTGTGACCTCTTGTCATGCTGACTCTTATACCATATCAATAAACCAACTCAACCAAAAATTTTAAGCTGATGATCGAAGTCTCAGGACATACTAATATATACTCTAAGATGCAAGTGTGCACCTCATGTTTTCCCATTAATTTGATGACATTCACAATAAGTCTAGCTAAATTTAACATGGTGTACAAGGCGATTGTTAGACTAAAAAATAAATTTGGTAGGTACGAAAAAAATAACACTCTATCCTATAGATTAATTACTCTCACATGTGAACTTGACATGGATTCGCATGTAAGGGGGTGTTGGGATGATTTATCCCTCATCAATAAATTAGAGATGCGTGCACACTTTATAAGTCGTTGGATTGAAGCTATTCCTCTCATTGTCGAATAGTTTTAAGATGATATAATTGACTTATAGAATATGTGCGCACCTAGTGTAATCATTAATACACTGATAATACAATAAATCCGGCTAAATTTAAATTAAAAAAAAAACAAATAAAACTCATATCCTTAAGATAAGATACAGCTTTATTTATTTATTAATTTGCTCTTGGCTATCTCTATCGATCAAAATTATGTGGGGATGAGAATTACAAATTGGATGTTTCAAAAGATGATAATTTTAATTTCTATCTCATTTTATCATACGAATAATGCACAAAATAAAATAATATAAACATTTTCTCATTTCTAATCACTTAGTTATGTTTTAATTTTTGTTATATTTTTTATTCGACATATATTTTTAATATAATTATGAGAATTTTTTAAATTTTAAATCAAAATATAAAAAATAATTAAAAACGTAGAGGATAGGTAAAATTCAATCGACACACATTTCTCATCATCTTCATTGGCACATACAACAATGAGTGTAGATGGACCATCATGCACGTGCATGAGAATGTACATAAACTCAATCAACTAGCTAGTAACGGTGTACGTAGTGTAGGTGCACATATTCATTATTAGCATTTAATTTGACATCGGTTTAAAGTATGAATTTTATGGAGTAAATGTATGTATAAGTTTTATAAAATAAAAGTATTATTCACTTTTGACTTTTCCATAATCTATAAATAAAATTATTTCAAAACTAATGACGAAAGGCGGAAAAAAAAAAAAAAAAAAAAAACTAATGACAACTTAAATATTATTGTGTGTGTATTATAATTAAATACTCAATTTATTCAAGAATCATAACCGCTATAGAAAAATATTACTTCATTGAAATGATAACAACTTAGTATATTACTAGTATATTATTATTTCAAAAACAATTACATAAAAGTATGACAACTATAAATCATCTCTCATACAACATATGTAAACTAGATTGAAAAAATAAAAATTGAAATAAAACTACTCAATCATATTTATATCCTATTTGTTTTAAAGATTATTTACTTTTAAAAATAAAAATTTTATCAAGTGACTAACCACATAGTAGACATATTATGTCGCATAAACTTTACATATCTTGAAAAAGCACTAATGGAACATCTTACATCCAACATATGAAGTCTATGTTCATTTTTAATGGGAATAATAAAGCACTACAAAATTGAAATAAATCTACTCAATCATATGTATATCTTTTTAGTGTGAAGTTACAAATAACATTCGTCATTATAGGTGAAAACTTTATCACGTTGAATTTGATAAGTTCATAAATCAAAAAAGATATTTATGTACTTGTAGCAAATTCAATTAACAACAGAAAAAATTAATGATTTTGCAATCATAAACAAAAATAAATTTAAATTTTAACTTTTAAGATTTAACATAGAATTTTAGACTGATACTAAAAAGTCATACATGTTGTGGTATTGGAAATAAAAATATAACCATTTAGGGTAAAATTGTAGTATTAGGTGGGAAATGGGAAGTTATTAATAAATCCACCAACCTCTACAAATTACAATCTGTCAGTCTGTACTCTCTAATTCATTCATTCACCTTCCTTCCATTACTACTCTTCTTCTTCTTCAATGCACTCCATTATTACATCACCCACCGCTATTTCCAATCATGCTTCTATATGCACATTCTACAATGGACCCTCATTCCCATTGGTTGTAGTCTTGTAGACTTGTAGTATGTAATTCTTCATTTTTGAATTATGTTTTCCTTTCTTTACCAATTTTCATTCATTGCTTTGTAAGAATGCAATTAATTTACACCTAAACTACATTTATTTTTAAAATGAGTGTTAACATTTCCACCTATTGCCCATTGCTTATAAATCATACTATTTATTAGGAAAAATTACCCAGAATAATACGACCTTTCATCTATTTTCCACGAATAATACGAACTTTCAATTAACCACCAATAATACGACCTTTGACATATATTTTCCAGTGGTATATTGTTTTACCCATTACCGGTTAGAATTTTTTTTTTAACAAAAGTTTAATTAATACACCAAGAAAGTCATCTATCTTCACGCAGCTTATCTCCCCTGTCATTCTTCTCAAAACAACAAGCAACCAGAGAGTCATCTCCACGCCATTAATTTACCCAAATCACAAATTAAACAGCAAATTAATTTACCTCCTTGCATTTAAGTAAGGAGAAGGAAACTCCATTTTCTGCCATCTTCTTCCACTTAAAAAATTTACAATCTTGTGCCTACAAATTAAATAAAATCATGAACCCTAATTAATAAAGAAATTAAAAATTAACATAAAATAAATTAAAGCTATTTACTAGTATATATCCTCAAAATATATACTTATAGGCCAAAATGCACATCCATAAAATTTCTCACCAACTCTTACTCCTTTTTTTACTACTTGTAATTTAGCATGAACATGACTACATAAAGGAATTCCATTTGCAATTGATGTTCTAGATTGAGATGATGATGATGAAGGGGAAAACATATTAAGAGAAGAAGGGGAAGATTAGAGGAAGTAATTAAAAAAATAAAAGATAACAATGGAGGAAGTGAGAATACTTGAAGGTGAGGAAGATAACAATGGAGGTGAATAGGTGAGGAAGATACTTGAAGCAGCAAAAAAAGGGAGGAGAAGGCAACGGTCAGATTTTGACCGGTTCTACAGGTTGCAAACAGGTAAGGTATACCACTGGAAAATATATGTCAAAGGTCGTATTATTGGTGGTTAATTGAAAGTTCGTATTATTCGTGGAAAATAGGTGAAAGGTCGTATTATTCTGGGTAATTTTTCCATTTATAATGATTATTTATAAAAAAAATTAAAATCGTATATATATTTTTCCGACAGCACTCCTTGTTGTATTTAATTCGCCATTGTAGGTACTTACACTAAAGAGGATTATGGATAGACCAACAAAGAAACATAAGAAGAAAGAAAAAGTGAGTGTTATCGCAAGTAGGTACCTACATACATGAGTCGGTCAAATGCGACAAGAGTGCTGCTAGTAAAAAATATTCAAAGGTTGTAATCCTATTATTTAGAAATAAATCATTAATAAGGGTTATTCACCGTAAATAATAAAAGTAGTCGATATGTCGTATTATTTAAAACAATTTCTCATTATTTTTTTTATAAGGTAGTTCGAAAGTAAAAAATACATATAATAATAAAGGTTATTCACGGTAAAAAATAAATATAGTCAATCAGTGGTATTGTTTAAAATAATTTCTCATTATTTTTATTACAAAGTAGTTCGAACTTCGAAAGTAGAAAATACTTATAATAATCGAGTGAAACTTGCTTAGAGACATTAATTCCCAATGTTACACCCCCAAACATTATTATTGATCGTAATTATGCTATTTAATCAACGCCATTATACATTAATCATAATTATCACTATTATAATAATAAAAACATTCCAAAACAGAGTTAATGACTGTGAGTGTATATGAAACTGAGAGTGACTGAGACTAAGAAATTCACGGATAATCCGCCATTACTAAAAACTAACCCCTATTAAAACCCGTGTTTCCCACTAAATTTCTCTTTCAAATTATTAACACCTCACCATTATTCACCACCTTATAAACCCCATAATAATCATTCTTCTTTACCTCCATAAACAGAGACTAAAATACCTGAAATATGTATTCATCAATGGCTTCCAAGAATTACCCATTTTACACCATTTTTCTTTTCTTTTTCATTGTATTTACAAATTCTGAATTTTCCCCTTTAATTGATCCACTTCCTAGTGTCTATTTTTCCTTTGAAGATTCTTTTTCCGGCGTGGAAATTCCGTTGGGTAAATGGGAATTACTTCATAAAAGTGTCGGGATTTCTGCAATGCATATGCAACTTTTGAACAATGATCAAATCGTTATCTTTGATCGGACTGATTTTGGCCCTTCTAATCTTTCTCTTCCTACCGGAAAATGTATTAGTAGTTCTACTGCTGAAAACGACGGCGTTGATTGTACTGCTCATTCTTTACTATACGACGTCGTTTCAAATACATTTCGTCCACTCACTGTTCTTTCCGATACATGGTGTTCTTCTGGGTCAGTGGATCCTACCGGAAAGTTGATTCAAACGGGTGGGTACGCTCTTGGTGAGCGTGTAATTCGCACGTTCACTCCTTGTGCACGTGTGGATTCTGATTGCGACTGGGATGAGCTTCCGGTCGCTCTCTCTTCACGACGTTGGTATGCTTCAAATCTCCTTCTTCCAGACGGACATGTCATCATCGTCGGTGGTCGTGGGGCCCACAACTACGAATTCTTTCCTAAATCACCGGGCCCGCTTTACGCCGGAAGATACCTCCTCCATTTTCTGGCTGACACGTGGGATGGGAAGAACACAGAAAATAATCTCTACCCATTCTTACACCTTCTTCCCAACGGTCATATCTTTATCTTTGCTAATAACAAATCCATGGAGTTTGATTACGTCACTGGAAAAATCATCAAGAATTTTCCGGTGTTGCCTACTAAAGAAAGACGAAACTACCCTTCAACGGGCTCCTCTGTTCTTCTCCCCATTAATGGAAATTCATCTTCACCTGAGCTTGAAATCTTGATATGCGGCGGCGCGTATCCTGAGTCATTTGATTTAGCAGATAAAGAAAATGTATACGTGGCAGCATCTAGAACATGCGGCCGTATGAAAATCACTGATCCTCACCCGCAGTGGAGTATTGAAACCATGCCTATGTCACGTGTCATGCCGGACATGATTGTATTACCCAATGGTGATGTTTTAATCATTAACGGAGCAGGAAATGGAACAGCCGGATGGGAAAATGCGGATAACCCGGTATTAAACCCGATTCTGTACAGAACCTATGAATCGGATTCAACCCGCAGATTTGTAGTTTTAAACCCGACAAAGATTCCTCGATTGTATCATTCTTCTGCAATTTTGGTAGCTGATGGGCGGGTCATTGTTGGCGGGTCAAACCCACATGTAAGATACAATTTTACTCACGGGGTTAAATTTCCGACGGAATTGAGTTTAGAAGCGTTTTCACCGCCGTACCTCGATCAACAATACGCAGTTCTACGACCGTCAATCTTGGCCGTTGAAACAGAGAGTATGACGGTGACGTACGGTCAAAATGTGTCTGTGACGTATGTGTTGGGGATGTATAAGGAAGAGCAAGGAGTAAAAGTGACGATGTTGTTGCCGCCGTTTACGACACATTCGTTTGGGATGAATCAACGGCTGGTGGTTTTGGGGGAGGAGAAAGTGAGTAAGTTATCGACGTATGGGTATAAAGTGACGGTAAAAGTGCCGGAAAATGTAAATGTGGCTCCACCTGGGTTTTATTTGTTGTTTGTTGTTCATGCTGGGGTTCCAAGTCATGGTGTGTGGGTCCAACTTAAACGTCCTAGTTCTTGAGATTTAGATTTGGTTTTTCTTTTTTTTTTTTTTTTCAAATGGTGATTTGGAAAATACTTTTTTCATATTGTTTTTTTTTGTAAGGAATTCTTTCTTTTGTAATTGTTCATGATTGTTAATTGTAATGGATTAATTAATGTGATTTGCATTAAAAAAATTGGTTTGTGCTTATTTAGTTTATTCTTGTATGTTTATAGAAAAAAATAGATAAAAAGACACTATAAATCATTCTAATTTTTAGCATTTATTTTTATTATCGAATACTTTTATGTGTCCTTTTCTCACATCATGTGGCAGGTATGTAATCTCTATCTTTCTTTATCTTTTTCGGAGCCGGGGGACTCCTTTCTTTGGTCGTGCTCTCCTTTACGGGTATGAGTTGCCGCCGTTCTTCCCTCCCAAGACCCTACCCATAGTTTTTCTATGTGCGGGATATACTGGGTAAGATGATGATGATTATTATTTTTATCATCAAATAAATTGGCCAAGTTCTTAATTCTTCATTTTGATAAGAAATTTTTAGCATTTAGGGGGTGTTTGTTTAGGGGGAATTGAGGGAGGGAATGGGAAATTTTTTGGTGAGACTTTGATGTCCCTTCTTTGGTTGTGGGGAAGGGACATGAGACTTTAAGTCTCATCTCCTCCAAGTCCCACCATTTCATGTTCTAGGAGGGAGAAGGACATTGGGGTTGGGACTTAAAATTTGCTTAAAATGACCAATTTGCCATTAATGAATCAATTATATAAGTAAATAAGTAAGGGTAAATTCGTATTTTTATTGTATTTGTAAACTAATTTTCAGTTTATTCTCATTACTTACCAAACAAAGACATGAGACATTTTTTCTTAAAGTCTCACATAAAGTCTCATCCTAAGTCTCAACTTTAAGTCTCACAATTCCCATTCCCATCTACCAAACACCCCCTTAGTTTTATCATCAAATATACTCTAATATTTGTATTTTTTTTCTGAAAAAAGGAGGATTGTTAAAGCATCAAGTGAGAGTGCACACAAAAAAATAATCTAGAGGGGCAAATTTAATGACTACTAATTGTTATTGTTAATTAGGGAAAAAAATGATTAACAAATCAAAATCATTGAAAAGGCTTACAAAATTTGTTAAAGTCATGAATTGATTAGGGATTAAAGAGAAAGAGAAATATTAGGGTTCTTATGATTTAGGGGAATGGAGAAAGAATTGGAATTTTAAAACAAAATAATCAGAAAAGTAAATCACGTGAGACACGTGCTGGTCAACTGACGGTCAATTAATTGATTTTGTCATCAAGTAGTCTTTTGCAAATGTTTATTTCATTTAAGGTAGTTTTCTGCAAAAAAAAATTAAATTAGGTAGTTTTTTTGCAACAAGTGCTACATTAGGTGATTTTTGTAATTTTTCTTTATTTTTATATCATTCTCCTATATAAAATATACAATAAATAAAATCAAATGGTATTTGGCAAAAGAGTATGGCCCTTTAATAAGAATAAAATGGATTATAGTCCAAAACCTAAAATTTTAAAATAATTAGTTAAATAAATAAATTAATTAATTAAATCTAATAATCCATTGGGACGGTCTTATATTTATATATAAATCTAGTCTCAACATAAATCCATACCCAATTCTCACAATTCCAAATTTCCAATTACCACTCGCCAAACGCCCCCCCACGCAAGGGCTTTTGGACATCGCAAGCTATACAATAAGGCATAAAATCGGATCCCCAATTTTCTAGGTTTATTCAATTCGATTTTCCGCTAATTCGAACCTTAAATTAGGGTTTTTCATCAATCAGCGTAGAACAATGCCTCAAAGACATTCGAAGAACAATAACGATCTAGCGTTCTTCACGTACGATGAAAAGCGGAAGCTAGGGTATGGAACTCAGAAGGAGAGATTAGGGAAAGACTCCATAAAACCTTTTGATGCTTGTTGCCTCTGCTTAAAGCCTGTAATTGATCCTCTGTGTTGCCCTAAAGGTCACGTCTTTTGCAAAGAATGCATCCTCGAGTGTTTACTTTCTCAAAAGAAGGATATTCAAAGGTTATAATTATACTTTTTTGTTGAATTTTCTTCATTTTCATTGAATATGCTTATTTTATGTTTAAATTTTGTGTATCTTAGATTCGAAATAGTATTATAGAGTTTGATCTATTTCTATATCACTTAATTATAGAATATTGCAATCTGACGTGAGCTCTAAGTCCAAGCTGTTGTAGTCTGGAGTTAATTTGGAATGAGTACCTATGGTAGAATTCACTATTACTATTTTTCTTGGATGTATGAGTGTGAAACATTTTGCTTGATAGGATGAAGTGTGTAGTACTACTTCTTGAGAGGGTGTCAATGTTGTTTGATGCCGGTAATCATGAATTTTTATTTTGGAGTATATGCAGGTTTTGTCTTTTGAATGTGATTGTTGTGATTATGGATGATTGATATTACAATATGTAAGATGATGAAGTGCCAGTGAGTTGATGTGAATGAAACTTCCAATTAGCAAAGATAAGAATTAAGATACATTCTTATGCGGTATTTATAGTGTAAAAATTTGAGAATGATTACCAATGGAAAAGAGTTTATCCTGTAGCAATTTGTAAGAGCTTTATGCATCAACTTTTAGAATACGTGAGCTCATTTGATTATTCATGTCCTTTTTAGCATGTGCACATTTTGTCATTCCTCAAGTATCTTATTAAGGCAACTAGGGAGACTCACCTTCCACTCTCCTTGTGATAGATAAATTGTGCTGGATTATGTGGAACATAAGTGTACATAATTGGTGGTGAACTGATGGTTTCTTTTGGTGACTGCTTTTGGTTTCTTCGAGTTTCATGTTTGGTAAGAAATAATCTTTAGGGTGATCTAAGCTTCTCTGTATTAGTTTTATACAATGGCTTATGCTGCTATGTGTGAAGAAGGTTGCAAGAATTTATAACTTGGGTAGCTGAGTAAATGAACTAGCTGTTTTTCTTGAGACATTTGAGGACCAATGGTTTTTTTTTTCACTGTTTTGACTCAACATTCTAGTATTTAGCAGGAAAAGGGGAACATTTTTGTACAAAGAGCTGTCATTCTCTATTTTTTTACAAAAAAATTGCAATCGGTTAGTGAAGTATTATCCATGTTGCAATTTTGTGATGACTCATAGGGTAAAGTAATTTACCAATGCTTGAAATGTATAATATGTATAAAGAGGTATTACTGTATTACTATGTCATGGTGCGCACAGATGAGTCAGAGTCCTTGATTTTGCCGTAAAAGATAATGATCTTGATGGAAGACTCTGATAAATGAAAAATGTTCGTCAATGAATCCTAAAAGCCCAGGGAGTGGTTTCGGTGGGGCAAAATAATTTTTTTCTTGAGCTATTGTTTGCCAACAACATTCTATTACCCCAATGCCACTAAGTGTCTTCCACCTAGGCGAGCGCTTAGGGGGTGTGATGTATTTAACCTTACCATTGCTACTGATAACAAAGAGTTTAATCCAATTGACTCTTGGTAACAAATATCATCTGCAGCTTTACATATATTCGCAATTACCTTGTTGATTAAATTCGATGCTTCTTTTGATTATTCATGTAAGGATGCTGCAAAATTAAACCTGGTATGTTCAATGTTAGCTTATATCAGGGATATATTAATCATCAGTTCTCAAAAATGTAACTTTTCTTCCTATATTTCCTTTACAATCTTCCAGTTACAACCTACTTAAACTTCCATGTGCTTGATTAGTTACAACCTACTTGAAGATAGACGCTGTGGTTAATCCTGGATGTCTTAATCATCTTATTCCTTGACACTGCTTCATGATAGTCGTAAAAGGACTCCCTATGAATCACTGGTGAGACGAAGAATTGAGTGGGGGAGGTGTACTGAAATTGCTGATGATGTCAATTGGTTTATATCTGAAAACATGAGATTGCTTATTCTCTTCTTTTTCCTTTTTTGGAATGAAAATAACTGGACACTACACTTGTTTATAATGTTCATGAACTTGAACTTGTAATGTTCCATCATTGGTATCTTTATTGACTTCATATGTTGAAATTTGCGAGTATAGAGCACTAAGAGTGTTCTTGGACCCTGTATGGTCTTGTGCATTATTATAAAACTACAATTTTTTACTTATATACACGTGCTATGCCTTTGATTGTGAATGTAGAAAATTAGCTGCGCATGCTGCTCATAAGATGCACGAGAAAGAAGAGGAAGAAGAGAAATTGAAGCTTCAAAAGGCTAGGGAACTGGAGGCGTTTGATCAGCAAAATCATGGTGCAGTGCCGTATCACAGTGACAAGAGTTATTCACACGACAAAAATGGTTTCCAAGGTGCGAACAGTGTTAAAGCTACTTCTTTTGAAGAGGAAGCCTTGAGAACTATGAAAGCTTTCTGGCTTCCTTCTGCCACTCCAGAAGCACCAGCAAAAGTTGACGCTCCGTCTACAAGCACAACTTGTCCGGAGGGAAGGGAGAAGCTTAAATTGAAATCCCTATTCCCCATATCTTTTACTGAAGAAAATGGCGAGGGGAACAAATCCAAGATTTATGATAAAAAATACATTTGCCCTAGCTGCAAGGTTACACTGACCAATGCAATGTCACTTGTGGCTCTAAGCTCATGTAGTCATGTATTCTGCAAGAAATGCGCCGACAAGTTCATGGCTGTTGACAAGGTGTGCCTTGTTTGCGATAAGCCGTGTAAAGAGAAAAATCTAGTATCTTTGAAGAAGGGAGGTACCGGTTTTGCTGGTCATGATGAACATTTGGAAGCAACAGATTTCAAACACTTGGGAAGTGGTTCAGGATTAGGGCTAGTAAGGCCTGCCCAGAAGGTCTAAGTTAACATGTCCAACCTGCAGTTTTCGATGTTCATTGACATTTTTCTTGTTTTGAGTCGGTTTTTTGCAAGTTTTCTCTGGCTTTTTATATTTGCTCTCGAGTTGCGACGTGTATTGTATAAACTTTGTGAACATAAACAAGTGTGTAGTTATTTCTTAATTTTTCATGATTATGTTCCTTATACAAAAAAGATGAACAAGAGTATGAGTGTATGACATAAATTGTAGAAGTCCCTGGGAGATCGGTGTTACTAAACCGCGGTGCCTTTACTCTGAATTTAGTCCAACCATTGTTTCAACAAATAAACACACCAGAATTAGTCAAATTTGGGTGGCATGTTATGATTAACTACTCTCTTAGTATATTTACTTAATTTGTCTTCCTAGTTTTGACTTTAATCTCAATTCTCATCAATCAACATGTGCTTTTTTTTTTTTGAGAGAGAGAATCAATCAATAGGTATTTATTGACATGTGCAAACTTAAAAAGTCAAAATGTGGTGTCTTGCATTTTCATTTGGAGTGCATATCTAATTTATATTTGGACTTGTATTATATATAGGAGGTTCTGAGCATGTTCGACAGCATAGATTTTGAAAAATTAGAGGCCTTAATATTAAATTACTTTGTATATGTTAAATTTTGAAAGTTACAAAGTTAGAAAAATATTATAATTTTTAAAATTGCACCGGGCCTTGATATAATTTGTCAATTTTTGCTCCGCCCAAATATAGAAATTTTTGCAATTGTCTTTTTATTTATCTTGCGACTTTGATAGTGTAGTGTTATTTTAAACCTTTTCATATTTTTCGGTATAAATATATCTTTTGATGTTTTTACTCGTTATTCATAATTGATTTATTACCTATAGTTCTTTTCTAAATTTTAATAATTATTATTTCTATTTGAATTTACAAATTACTTTTTGTGTTTTTTTCTTTTTAAGTAGAATATTTGAATTTGGTCAAATTTTGACTTGGAATTATTATCAATCTATGAAAAAACATATTCATAAAATTTTTTAATAGACTCGTCTCAATATAAACTTCTTTAATATCAAAATTTATACACAACAATAATGTTAGAGCCTTAAATCCAATAGATTGAGGTTGATTTTTGGTTCAGATTATAGAAATGTGATTAAGTTTTACTGAGTTAGTTGTCACTAACCTACCGCTCACCCTACTCTTTTATCCGGGTTTGAGACTAACAATAATCGACAAGCACTCACTGAGTTTATATATCAACTTTTTATATTTTTAGAAATCCACAATTGAAGTAATGTAAGCTCAATTCATTTATGAAATATCTAAAATGTCCCACAAGTAATTTTTCATGATTCGTAAAACTAAAAAATGACTTAAAAAATATTTCTTCATACCCTAAATATTTTGTAGTGATACAATCATACAATAGATATAGTATTTTTCATTGAAAAAACTCTAATCCAACTCTAAATAGCATTTAAAACATTAATAATTGCATTAATAGTATATTACTTTTATCCATAATAGGAATATTAATTCTACAATAATTTGACTTGAAAATTAAATAACATTATTATATAGGAGTATAATAATTGCTTTAAATTAGGTCACCAAGTTGCCACCCCATCTTATGCTTATCTACAAAATTCCCACCCAAAAAGGCAGGAACTAAACCTAATTAGTCATTCAACGCTAAATAAGATGAAGTCTTATACAAACATGCCAAGCCGCAGCCACCAAACTAGTTGACCCCACAATTATTTGCCCCATAATTAGGCTCTCAACCCACAATAATACCCAATTCATACATCAAACAAAACCCAACAAAATTGTTTTTGACAGCAAGAAAACAACTTGTATGTTATCATCATACTTTGATTATCCTATTCATTTATCCACATATAATTAATTTATCAACTAGTATATATTCATATCCTGATTCTGGGTGTAAAAGAATTGCAATTTGCTTTGATTTTTGTTCAAAAGTTGCCAATTTGTGTGGCTAAGATTGAGAGAATCCTTTACCGTGAGCCCTAAAAAAGGGGGATTTCGGTTGGGTTTTTGGGTATAACCCTTTTCTTTCTGGGTAGTGGAAAAAAGTTTGCAACTTGCATTTAAAATCCGTTGAAAGGTGCATTTAGGTGTTTCTTAAGAATTTCTTTTGATTGATGGAGAATGGTTAATTTTGGCTGCTAAAGTAGCTGGGTTTTTGGACATAACCCTTGTATTTTTCTGGGTACCTTAAAATTTTTCCGACTTGCATCAGAATTTCTTGAAAATTATTGATATTTTGATTCCTTAAACAGTTCTCTTTCTTCAAGAACGAAAAGGGTGATTATTTCTGCTGAAAATTAGTTGGGTCTTTGAAATAGTGTATTGAAATTTTTGTGGGTTTCAGAAAAGTTTGGAACTAACATAAATATTTGTTGAAAGGTGCAAATTTTGGTACTTTTTCTGTTGCTAAAATGGGGGATTTGGTGAAGGAAGAGAAAGTAGGAGATAGATATGAGAAGGAGGAAGAAGAGAAATTAATTGAAAGGGCTTCAGTATTGGACTTTGACATGTTATGTTCTACAGTTGCTATGCAAAGCCAAGGAAAATGGAGATTATTTGATAATGAAGAAGGAAAAGAAGAAGGTGAGGAAGGTGGAGGAGGTGAGTATGGTGGTGGGGTTTTCAGGATGTGGGAAGGTGGAGTTCTTGATTGTCTTGATGATCATTGTATTTCCATTGAATCTGTTTGGTTAGTATTCTTCCTTTTCCTCCTTTAACTTTGTGTTTATGTTCTTCAGTTTTTTGTGATTCTTGATTAGTTGTAGGGTTCTATTTGGGAATTTGTGCTTTCTATTTGGGAACTTGTGAGACGGTCTCGTACAAGATTTTTACAAATTTGTATGAGATGGTCTCACCGTGTTAGATGAATTTTCATAAATGGGTTCAAGAGAAGTCATGTTTGATGAATTTTCTTGTTTGATACCAAGTTTCTATCTAAACAACCTCTTTGTTACCAGTAACAATGGTCAAGTTGTACATTCGAGTCATTTGACCCCTAAACCCGCTTAGATGGGAGCCACTTTTTGGTGTTAGGGTAATGTTGGTGATGATGGTGATGTCAACATTGATGCCAATTTAATTGGGCTACTTCCTTTTTGTTTTGACTTTTGAATTGTTGCTAATCCTACTCAACTTATTCTTGATATTGACTATGTATTTGTGGTGTAGTTGTCCTTGCTACAGATTTGGAAAGAATATGAGACGTGCCGGTTTAGGTCCATGTTTTCTTCAGGTGATTGTTCTCACTATTCCATAAAGTTTGATTCTATTTGCTTGAAGCTATATCTTACTATGATATGAAGTCTTTTATCACATGCTTGAGTATGAAGTATTCCTTTCTAGATTGTACCTGTATAGGATAAAAAACTTATATTGAGATTGAGACTAGACATTAATTAGGCTCGTTGCTTATTGTTATGCAATACTTGATTGGTAAGTCTTTTTTTCTGTAGAATTTGTAATAGCGCAGGTTTAGATTTTTCCTTATAGTTGTAAACCTCTTTAGACGTATTGGTTCACATTAGAAAATCCATCAGGATCTGTGTAAATGGGTTAGGACTTAGGTTATTGAGGAGACAACAAAAAGAGGCCGAAGAAAGAACAGTATCGAATATTGATATGCCAAAAGATTCCCTTTGAACCTGTGTTTGCAAACTTGATCCTCATCTGCAGAGCGAATCCAGATAAAATATATTACTTGGGCCAATATCATATGACTTCTCATTGGCATGGTGTAATCAACTGGAAACGCCTTTGTCAAAGCGCATAAAAATTTGTGGGTTCGAACACTGAACATTAGTTTAACATATTACTTTATTTTTCATGACCCAGACCATAGCCCATGTCAGCCCTGGTCTAGAAACGCCCCCGCTTATCTGAACATAAAATTTACTGCTTTGAGTCTTTAGTATGTGATCTTATTGTCTTTTGTTAACTGTGTTATTCGAGAATTATTATGAGTGCTTATAGATGAGGTCGTTCTGTGCATATTTGGTGCCTTATTGTTTGTCTATATGATACTGATTGTTGTTATAGAACATTGTCCATTTTTTGTGGTTCATCAGATTTGCTATAAATAAGGTTTTACAGTTTACTCGTGTTCTATCAGAAATCTTTATCGGCATAGTGTAGTGTTTTTCCGTTTTGACACGAAGGGGATCAATTATAGATTCAAAGTTTAAATGGCTTCAGAATCTCTGCAGTGACTGCTTTGATCTTCCTCCTAGTTTTTACCTCTTTAGTAAGTTATATTATAAACTACAGAATTGTTTTCTTACTGCAGGGAGCTGTATATTTTCTTCTTGCCGTCTCGGCTTTTCTCAACGGTGTTCTCTTCATAGTGACCAGAAGACGCTGTTTTCTTTACTTGACTATCGCATTTACCATGTCAGTGGGAACTTACTTGGGTTTCTACCGCACACGGATAAGAAAGAAGTTTAATATTAGGGTAAGCATTACTTTATTCATGTGGTCTGTTATGCTGGTTGGCTTGGTCTTACAGTTTATGTGGAATTGTCATAATAGTGAACAATTGAAGAACACAATAATAGCTATAGAGTAGGAAAAACAGAACAACGATATATATTAAATGGAATGTGGATTTAGTCTATTGATCGTAATCCAAAGCATAACAAAGAAAGATAGGAATACAAGCATTCGAGAGGCTTTTAACCCTCCTAAAACGAGTTTAGAACTCTACGTAATGTATATTTGATTTTTTCATATCTTTCTCTATTCCCTACTTTCTTATTTTAACTACTTTTTCCCTTCTCTAAGTTTAACTTCTTCTAGGATATACTATCTAACTCAGTGATACTAAATACTCAAGTTACCCGTATATCCAATATATGACAGATTAATTGTAGAAATTAGAGTCCTTAGCTGAAATCAAAATTAGCAGGTAAAATCTGGGTGCTTATGATTATGGAATATTACATACTAAAATGTCTTTTTTTTTTTTTTTTTGCGTTTTTCAATTGCTTATACCTGGAAACACCACCTGTAGCCTAATTGGCTTACAAAATAGATAACCATGCGGTGTACGAAGCATATAACTCTACAGATTTGAACCGAGGAGGTTGCGGATAGGTAATGTCTGTAGGATCTCGTGTGGATGGGGCTCCATATGAGGCATATGTAAAAACATTTTGCTACTCACATATAACTCTACAGATTTGAGGGGATCGTATGTATGCAAACTTACCCTTATTACTGCTAACAAAGAGCGTTTTCGATTGTCTCTTGGTAGAAAAATTCATATGCAACCTCACATATATAAAAAGTGCATATGATTTAATGAGACATACAACTTTGCATTTTTGAATTGAAGAGATTGTGGGTATATATTAAGAATGGGATCTAAGGTTGAGGTTGTATTTCGGGCGATGCTGTTTGGATTTAATGTTTTTGGAAGAAGTGCATATGATATAATTTGTTGAAGTTATGGTGCTCGTCGGATAAGCTTTATTTTGTTTGTCTTTGTCTATTATTTGTCAATATAACCATACTAATTTTCTCATAAAAATCAACTGTGTAGGGTAGTGACAATTCAGTGGACGATTGTGTATATCATCTCGTTTGTCCTTGCTGCACCTTATCTCAGGTATGTCTTCGCCACAATTGTTTGCCTTTTTCAAACTTACTTTAGAAGAAGAGCCGTTACTGCATCTCAAACCATTATATAACATCATGGTTCGAGAGAGCTTGTTCGAATTTACTTGTCCTGTACTAACTTTTTGGTTTAGGGTCAGAGTACTCTGTTTTATCTAAAAAGAAATGTTCAAGCCCTCATTAATTTAGCTTTTTTGTGAATAAATTTAGACCCGTTTTACCTTTGTTTTTTGGAAAAGAACCCGTTTTACCTTATCTTAGGAACAATGTGATATAAAAAACAACTTTTGAGCCCCTTAAATGAAGCTTTTTTGTAAATAAATTTGGACCCATTTTTCTTATTTTGTTTGACATTGTATTGAATTCAATGCAGGAATCTAGAACACTGGAAATGAATAACGTTCAAGGAGGGACGTGGCATGGCCGAGGTGATACAATATGCGTAGGAACCTTTGGTGAAGGCGGCAAAGCCTTCGTTGAGCTACATCCACCACTTCCGGTTTCTGTACATTCTCATAAAACCAATGCATCTCTGAGAGGTGAAGGCGATCCTATTAACCAATGTTAAAGCGAAAAATCTGGCATAAACTTTTTATGATGATCTCGAGTTCTGTATGTCATGGCGAGGACCGATTGATAGTTGGGACTCACATCTACACCAAGGCAAAAACCCGCGATGATAATTGTAAACTCCTAGAGTTCGACGAGCAGCATGCATGGGATTAAGATGTCAGCAAAGCTGCCTAATCCCTTATCCGAGGAATGACAGTGTACGTGCTGATCGAGAACAATTGAACTGTTTTAAGGAACCTCAGTCTAGGCTCGCGAGGGCCTCAGTTTGTTTGTTTCAAGCCCCATGTAATTAACGGAACCTTGATCCAAAAGGCTTGGAGGCGAAAGTTGCAGATTGTATGCTAATTTGGTTGCATGTGTGATTCCTTCCGTCTGGTTGAGTTTGTGTTCGGGTCAATATTTACATTTTTTTAGAATCTTTTTACATGAATTTTTACAGCTTCATGGCTGTAGCTTGTAGGATTGATGCTGTGTTCTTGCAAAAGTGACGGAACGACAACATGAAATTACTGTTGTCATCATCATCATTATCATACCCGATGTATCTCGCTTAGTAGGCATGAAATTACTGTTGTCTTTGTCTCATATTGAGTGCCAACAAATGCCATATTGATTCAACTGAGAAAAACAACCTCTGTTTTCAGAGCACTTTGCCCAACACGTGCAAGCCCATTCGAGATATAACCCATCCTGTGAGTCAGTGACTTAAGAGAATCGTGAAGAATCTCGAGAAAAGATAGCCCAGCAGATCACCGGCGAGTCAAGTAATTGTGACTCATGAGTCATGAGTCATGACCGATGGGCGATGACTTGTCGATCATGCCGCGTAACACCGAACTACCAATTCCGAGTAATAGGAAGTTGACTTGTTAGACTCGTTGATCACATATCATCGATTCATGCATCTACACGTAGCTAAAATAGGATAATACTAGAATAAGACATTTTCAGTGAATGACCCAATAAGAAAATAATACTTAAATATCGACTTTATATTCACACCCACTTTAAATAGTTTTTTGGCCAATTATAAACGGTTACCATCTTTCAAAATAGCTGGTAATAAAAGATAGTAATGAGAATGAAAACTAGTTTAATTTTAGTTGAAAAATCTAATTCTACGTTGATGGTCATGTTTGTCCACTTTCAATCATTTTATTTTTCTTCAAAAATTTCATTCCAACGCATTAACATCGGGAGAGGTGATAATGAAAATTCACAATCAATTTTTTTTTTATGATCTAAGTATCATTACCATGAGAATAACATGAATTTTTTAAGAAAATTTTTTAATGGTCGTTTGCGTTAGAGTATATTAGCTCCGTTCTTAAATACTTACAACATTACGATAATTAACACTATTCATCGTTAAACTTATTTTATATTACGACTAAAGTAAGAAAAATATAGTCAAGTAAGATTTTGTTTAAATGATTTGATCTCATACTTTAATTATATTAACTTTTATAGTTTTTAAATATATATAGTACAATGTATAAGTAATTAAAATGACATTAAAAATTAGTAGAACACAATAAATATAAAGTTGAGTATTATGAAATTGCCTTCAACAATGGTCTCAATCAAGCCCCAGCAATTGTAACTGCAATCACTTTTCAGACTCAACTTTATTTGCTAAAATTGAGCAACAAGACAAAAAATCTAGAAAATCATTATTCATTCTCTACCATGAAACCTTCAACAATTTCATTCTTACTTACATTTTCTTCTTCTTTTTTTTCCTTTTCAAATTGTAGAATACACTTTTCCAATGATAAACTAAAAGAAAACAAGATGCTGCACACTTTGTAACTCATTGAAACAAAATAATTAAATACCAGTAAAATGACTCATAATTTTATATACTTATATTTTGAGTGATTTTTTTATCAATACCCTCCCCAATTCAATTATTAGGAACAAAGAGATTAGGTACATATACTTAGCCTTGAAGATTCCGACCCTTTGAACCATCTTCCTCGCCCGTCAATGGCATACCCATACCCGTACTTGTACCCGTATAAGCAGCAACCATTCCACCAGTTGTAACCCCATAGTACAGTCCCTGCTGATTCATCCCACCTACTATACCTTGACCTTGGACCATATTCCCGGCCTGCATGGGCACCTCATACATTGGACCTGTACCCGTACCTTGAAACCCAACTGGAACTTGAACCGGACCCGGACCCGGACCATATTGTGGAACATACTGTGGACCCGGCACTGAAACCGGAACTGGAACAGGAACTATATTCCTATGTGCAACTAAACCCGGCCCAGACCCAGTAGCCGGTACATAATAAACTGGAACAGGTTGAACCGCATGAGCCGGATATGGAGAACCTGGGTTCACATTCCAAACTTGACGAACCGCCGGTTGAACACCATCTTCAGCCGGGTTAACAATTTTCTCCAATTTAGTCTTAACCGGAGGAAGATTCGGCATAGCAGGCACAGAAGAAGTCGAACCAAAAGCAGGTGAACCAGGAGCCGAACTAGGATCTGGTTCACTTAAACCAGACCGGTTTCTAAATTTAGTAGGAAGAACAGGCGGTTCATCCGAATTAGTATCCAACCCAAACAAATAATCCGGAACTTCCGACACAATCGAAGAAGCTTCCGACCTACCTCTCTCCAACGACGTCGTATTAGCACCACCATTTAGAGCATCAAGAAACCAACTCTCTCTCTTTTTAGAGCCATCTAAAAGCGAAGCAATACTAGACGTTCTAGAATCTTGTTCTTCGAACGGAAACAGAAATAGGCGTAACCTCGGAATCTTATTAGAGTTAGGAATCGACAAACGGTCGAATTCTTCCATCATATTCTCAACATCTTCATCCGTCGAAACAGTAATCAAAGCGTCAAGTTCTTCATTAGGAAGCTGATATTTGACTGTGAAGTCAATGGAGGGAGAAAGAAGCTTCGAAAGCTTGGAATTGAGGTGAGAGAAATTTGCTGAACGATTAACGGCAATGATACGAGTATCGCCACCAACGTAGCGAAGTTGATTGTCGTGAGGACGGGGAAGGATTTTGCCGCCGAAACTGACCATGAGACGCACTACTGATTTATCGTCCGAGTTAGGAAGTGCACGCGGAGTTGAACTCACTGAGTCAGCCCCTGAGTCTAACTCCATTGAAGATGTTTTAGTGAGTAATTTGGTAGAAATGTGGAGTTGGAGGGAAGAGGGAAGAATGTTTGTGGGACGTTACACATAAAGCATCAGAATAATGTATTTTAGTGGAAGGTCATCTTATAACATTTGTTTTTTAATGGGTACGCCAAGTGAAAAAAATTGCCCTCAATAATTTTTTTTTTTTTGAATTGTACTTAATAAATTTACTTACTCTCTATTTTTTTATAAATAATTATTGATTATCGCTCAATAATATCTATTACTAAAGAGGAGTGGAGGTAACTAATGAAAAAAATATAAGGAGAAAAAAAGTGAATGTAATAGCTAATAGGTACCTACAAATCTACAATAGCTGGTTAAATATATGGTTATTAATTTAATAAGATTAAAATATTAATTTATATTTTGGAACATGTCACATTTGGGTAAAGGTAGTAATTTGAGTAGTAATTATGGGTGTAAAAACGTTTAAAAATCATTAGTGCTTCATAATTACATCTTTCTACATTTTTTTCTCCAGAAAATATACTCAATCTATGTAGCTATTATAAGAATTACTTTTATATTTAATAATACTCTACGCGACCACAACTACCTAGACAACTAAATATTTAATGACGATAACATTACTACAATCAGCTAATAACTACCTTCACAATTATCTTGCACAAAATAGGTCTTAATACAATCTCTGGTTCAAATTATTTTTTACCTTTGCATTCTATTGTCTCTGGTTTGAATAAGTTGCATCACTTTTTCAGTTACACTAAGTTATCAATTGATATTTTTACATTTTTTTTTAGAATTTTGATACAAATAATTCGTTGGATAATCAAACTATCTAATACTATATTTTTTGGTAATAAATTAGTTGATTATAACAACTCAACTGATTAGGTAACATTTAAAAAGTTGTTCATAGCAATGTTTTCAAAATCAAATGGTCAAAATCATTATTAGTCACTTTAATAACCTGTTAATTGTCAGCTATCAATTATTTGTTAAATACCCAACAATCAAAAATATATTTTTAATTATCTAATAAACAATACTAAAACGTATGAAATAAAATGGTAGTTGAGGTCCACTATTGATGGTGGTGATGATACTTTCTCTTAAAAAAGGTTGTATTATTTGAGTTGTGATGGAACTAAAGTCATCTAATTTTGATGCTATTTAAACCACACATATACATATACATATATATATATATAAAAAAAGTAAGATATGATTATGACAAAATATTTGTTTGATAAGGAAAATAATGAGCATATATAGTCACGGCTGATGAGAAATACTTTGATTTGTTCATAAGCCGCAGTCTATGAAATTTTCTATGGGGTGGACGGTCAATATGAATTAAACTAATATGAGAGTATTCCAGAGCTGCAATTTGGTAATATTGTACTCATTTTTTTTATCATAATACTACCTCCTATTCAGCTCAAATGTCCCATTTGATTTTTTAGTACTATTCACTCATGACTCTTAATTTGTATTTTACTCTTAATCTATAAGTTAAAACATAGTCATGTGGGATCTTGTTTGATTCGTCTTAATACAAGGATTATTAATATCAAATTTTTATAATTTTTATTTAAGAATATTTTGAGATATTAACGGTTAAAATGTTGCCTCGACAAGTGTGAGAAAACTAAATGAGACATTTAAGCTGAATAGGAGGGAGTATTATATATTTGTGTTTGTTTATTATGCAATAACTTTGTAGAAGTTATATCATCATCCTACTAGTATATCCCGCTCAGAGAAAATTCTTAACAGGGGCGAAGCCACACCGGGGGCCGGCGGAGGCCCGGCCCCCCTTGCCGAAAAAGTGATCCTTTGTACTTTTGGTTTCGGCCCCCCTACTAATATATTATATAATTTAAAGAGTACATAATTGTAATAAAATTACTATAGGTCAATGATTGAGGTAACATATTTGTAATTTAAAGTAAAAGATCAAACCCGAATTTGAACTATTATTTTTTAGTCGGCTAATAAATTTAATTTACACAAATTCTCATAATGAGACGGTCACTCGGTGAGACCATTTTAATTGCCTTGGCCTAATGTACATTTATTTTTAAAGTGATAACTCAAAGTGATCTTAGAGAAATGGGCTTACCTGTATAGTCGTCTCCTAGTGAGATGGTCTCATATAAAACAAGTTGATTTAATTTATTTTATAAAGTCATTACTATATATCTTTCATATTTCACATTCATCCTTTTTAGTGTATCTTTATATTTTTGTTATCTTAATTTTAATGGTAATTTTTCTTTGGAGACTAAAAAGACAAATATACGAAGTCACAAACACTTAGTTTCTTTTTCAAAGGGGTAATTATAGGGAAGCTTCAACTCTATTTGTCAAATATAATTTGTGCTATGATTCAAGTTAATTATGTCTATATGATTCAAATTTTCATAGTTTTACTAGTTTATATGCAACAAAATAACTTGCTAGTATATCGACAATTCGGCCCCTCCTAACCGTAAATCCTGGCTTCGCCCCTGATTCTTAATAAGGTTAGGGGAGGAAACGATGGCGACAACTCATACCCATAATGGAGGGCGTGACCAAAGGAGTCTCCCGACTCGAGAAAGATCAATAGAAGTTTCTACAACGAGGAAGATACATAAAATTGTCGTTTATAGAAGTCTTAATCTCAAAAGATTAGAAAATAAAAAAAAGAATCATTAGATTAATATCAATTGTCGTTTACAAAATTTTTTTCAATTTATTATGGCATTCAGCTACCATTCGAATTACTTTATTTATAGCATTTTCCACACTAATTTTTCATGTTTTCGGTTGTCTTTCTCAGATTGCCCTCTTTTCAAGTTCCTACAACTTTCTAACTTCCTTATTGCTATAAATGCTAAAAATAGATTTGAAGTTACTAGAGGTGTTCAAAACAGACTCGATCGACACCCGACTTTATAACCGAATTCGATTTGATCCGACTTAAAAATGGATCTACAATTATGTAAAAACCAATGTGAACACAAAACTCAATTTTGAACTGACCCGAAACATGATCCGAAATCAACCCGATGACCCAAATGAACACCTCTAGAAGTTAGTCTCAAATTCTAGTGTACAACGATCTTTGTGATATGGTTTCTCCGTAAAACGTTTGTTAAAGAAACTATAAATGCTAAAATAAAATAAAAAGATAAATATTGTCTCAACTGTCAATTGATTATAGAGAGAGGAATAAAGTTGTTTGTTACATTTATCAATTCTGACTATCATAATATATAATTTGTTAAATTTTCATATTTTAAATGGATTTACCTTCATCGATGATTTAATCTTATCTTCAAATAGAAAGTTATTATTTATATTTTTTTCGTTCACTATTTTTTCATCCTTTCTCTCGTTTATTTTCAATCAAATATTAAAAGTCTCATGAGAAACCTAATAAGCATTATACAAATTCTTACTTAAGACTATCTTTTGTAAAGACGACTTTAAAGCCCAGCCCAAATCTAATTTATCTTAATTTTAAAAAAAATTCTGCTGAAATCAAAGCGCGCGTGTTATTGGGTTATAACCACATTTATTTGTTGTTATAACATAATACATTTGGTATACACCAGCATATGTTTGGGGGTTATAACTTATAACCCAAAATAAATTATGTTATGACCCTCTAATATAAGTTGGTATAACACCAAATGTAATACGTTATAATCCAATCAAAGGTTGTTATAACCTCAAATATATTATGTGACTTTTCACGTTCCACTTGACATGTGCGTTTTGATTTCAGCAGCAATTTTTTTATAAATTAATATAAATTAAATGTAAACTAAGCTTTTGAAAGTCGTCTTTATAAAAAATGATCACGCATAAACGTTAGCATATTCACATAGAAAATATAAGGCGTGTGAAATTGTAAAGTTGTGAGGTGAGAGCGTGGCGGGGTGGGGGCGATGCAAAATGGAACACAATGCTATTCGACGGGCGGCATGAGGTGGGCCTAGGTGTCTTCATCTGCCTCTTTTTATTGCTACCACTTGTGGGCCTTCTAGTCCAAAGTGAAATTCCAAGATGGGCCGATCATTTATGGTAATAGTGGGACCCAATCTCCAGCTTTATGTAGTTAACCGCTTAACTCATTTCAATCTATGTCATGCTCGCACAAATACACCGAAAGTTGCTATTTGCTAGGGACCAGCCAAACAACCATAGTTTATTCGGGCTATCAGATTAATTTTAGAGCACGCTTTTCAGGTTGAGTTATTCGGTCTAGTATTTCCATTGAATGTTACATCATTGTAAATTCATTTTTGAAGTTAAACTAAAGCTGAAATCGGTATACTATTCTTTCTGTTTTTTTTGTTCTTGCCGTTTAAGTTTTGCGTAGATCTAATGCACACTTAAAATAATTTTCATTGTGAGTTTTTATAAATTGTTTACAATTGATACTTAGAAAATATATGTTGAGACGAATCTATCAAAATGCTACATAAATATGATTTTTCATATGGATCAATAAGAAATTATAGTCAAAGTCTGCCACTAAAATTCGTAAATTTTTATTTACAAAAAATAATATGAAAACCGAAGAAGTATATTGAATCTGAATCAAATTGAATTTATTTTGAACCCCTGTAACACCAAGTTGTATAGTTCGCTAATCCGTGTGGCCCATCCAGCCTTAGCCCATAGAATTTTTATATCTACTTTTCTAAATCATTGCTTATTCCGTTTCCAATTTCAATTGTATAATAATACACAAATTTTTACTTGAGACCATTTATACAATTTTGAGAACCTAATAATAATATGGCTTGTTTATGAAATCGCAATGACAATCAAATTGTGTGATAACTGATAAGAGAGAAAAAGAGAGAAAACGATATGCGTTATAATTATAAAAGTGATGAAATCTTTACCCAAAACATAAATGTTGCACAAGCAAAATCATCATCATCATTCTACCTAATGTATTTCGCTCATAGAATTGAAAAGGCAAAATGTACAAAGCAATTAGAAAAAGGAAAAAAATTCCATCTTTTAAATTTTCTATATTACATATTAATACCAGAATATATAATGTTGCAAATTAAAGGGATGTAGAGAATTTAACGTATAATGTTGCAAATTAAAAAAATGGAAAAAATCTGATAACATCAACAGTAATTATGCAGGGTACATAGTTGACAATTTTTTTCGAATTTTCTTAAATTGAATAATAAAATTATTCCTATTAATTTAATTTAGTAAAGTCATAAGAAAATGCATATTCTGTATTCTTTGTTGTCTAGTCAATATGGTTCACAATAGGTTAACAAATTATATATTACTCAAATAAATCCAATATTCCATTCTTACTGATAGTGGGCCGTGGGCCGTGGGCCGAGGGCCGTAGTATGTAATATAGTTCACCAAGAATTGCAATTGGAAAACCACCCGAAGTTTGATAAATTCTCAAATGAGCGAAATTATTGGATTAGCTTTATATATATTTACAGTCTCAAAGTCATCACTTCAAGTATGATTACTTATAATTTTAAAATAATTAATTTTAACGTGATTTTAAATAATCACTTATAACCTCAAAGCAATCACTTATGATTTTAAATTGACCAATTAGAAAAATGGACTAATTATATAAATTCTTTCTAATAACATTGCCTAGAGTTACAAATAATATATTTTTTTGTGCTACTACTACAATTATTATATAACAGAAACTTTAATATTGCAATGATAGAAAATATATGATATCAAAAAATAAAATTATGGAAATCATATAATGGTTAATGTGGTAATTTTCAATTACTAATTAATACCCTTGAAATAATTATACTACTATATTATATTGCACAATAAATATCGTGAGTCAATTAATGCTTTTTAGTTTCCCAATATAAAATTTATCAAGTTAGAAATCATTTGTTTGCATTGTATATACTGTTGTGATTTGTGAAAGTCAAAACTTAACAATTATCAACAATTTGTATTTTTCTTTTAATATATAGTTGTTACTTGTTAGAACAATTATTGATGGAGAAAGGAAATTTAGATGTGAATGCAATTTATCATAATCCATACATAGATGTGATAATGTGAAAACAATTTATTAAGTAGTACTCTAACGGCCCGTTTGGTAGGTGGTCATAAACGATGGTAATGGAAATGAAAAATTAGTGTAATTTTAATTGAAAAATATTTTGTCTACCTTGATGACCATGCTTGTCCAACTCCAATCATCTCAATTTCTTCATAAGATTCATTACAATGCATTACCATTGGGAGAGGTGGTATTAGGTGGTAATGAAAATTTGTATACAAAATTTTTTTTTTTGATCAAAGTTTCATTACCATGGGAATGATATGGATCTTTTAATGAAATTTTACATTATAAATCATTTCCATTATTATCATTTAGTACCACTAACCAAACAGGTCGTAAGAGAAATCGTGAATATATGCATAATAATGTAGTTCCTAATGCCTATATGGACAAGTAATATTTTTTATTTGAGGAATGGACAAGTAATATTTAAATGTCAATTATTTCAACTCTATATATATTTCTCTACACACAAACAAATAATTGAATAAATAAATAAATATTGATTTAATATGGATAATATTGCATCTAATAATTCTAATACGTGCCTCTTTTTAGCGTGTTTTATTAGTACTCCAATGTTTATTAGTAACATAGAACTATAGAAGTATTATTTTTTATAATTCGCAACTATCAATAATATATTAATATTGTAAAATTAAAAACTAAATAAGATTTTAATATTAAGAATTTAATAAATAAATAATGTGGTTTAATGGGTGATAATTTTATTAATTTGCATTCCAGACACTTCCCAAAATACTTACCTAATGTCCTTCAAAAAAAGATCCTCACCTAATGCATACGTATTTGTGAATTCTTATGTATTACTTATTTGTACTTTTTAATTCATACGTATTTTTGTTTTTTATTATTTTATTATTAGCTTTTTTTGGTAATAGCTATAATTACCTTAAAAAACTCTCATTGAAATTAATTTTTTAAAAGAAATGATATTTTGTAAGCATTTGAACTATATAATAATAAGGAAAATATCATATTAATTACTCATTTATATTTATTAAATGATAAATTTGTAACATTGTAGTTTATTGGTTTGCTCAATGCATTTGTTAGGGTGTATGACGAGGTATAATTAGATGGTGGTCCTACTTAACTAGATTAATAATAAACTTTGTTATTTTGTATTTATTTCTCTGTTTCGTCCCATTTTAAAATAAAAAATTTCTAATCTAATGATAAAATATTAATTCAACATTTTATTATACCTCTATGACTATATTATTGGAGTAATTATTAAAATTAGAGACATCATGGTTTTTTTAACAATAGAAATATATTAAAATAAATAAATGTGAAAACATTAAATAATACTCCAAGTTGAATTATTTTCAAACTCTTCCTTCCTCCATTCTTGAGTCTTTATTTGTCGTGACTCGCGAGAGTCCAAGATAAACTAAACTAGTCTCTTTCCTTAAGTCAACTAAGCCATTTTTAAAGGGATTCCAACTACTCTTTTTGTTCTATTTAATTTACGGTATTTTTTATTTTAGTTTGTCTCATTTAATTTACATTATTTTTATTTTTGAACTATGGCCTATCACTTGTTTTTAATTTTCATCTATATATTTTAACCCTCTTTTAATTTCAACCACACTATTATTAATACACTAGTATTATACCCGTGTCGTGCACGGATTATATACACTTGTGACTTCAGGGATATAAATAATAATTTGTAATTTATTTAGTAAAACACGTCTATCTTAAAAATAAATAATATTTTAGTAAGCAAAACATTCTGATAAAACAAATATAAGATTGTAGTAAATGAATTGTAGAATAACATGACAACAAAATAATTTATTACAACGATATAAATGCTAAAATCAAATCATCAGTATTTGTTAATAGACACATCAAGATGACAACAATATGTATTGATCCTGCAAAATAAATATAAAATTAAAATTAGTAAATAAACATTCTAATAATATATAATAGTTAAATTACACATGTTTTGAATGCAAGATACGTACTTTAAATATTAGAAAATACTTCCTTATATACGACATTTTCAGTCATATTTTTTGGTTTGTTGTCTTTGTCACACACCAATATTTTAAGACCACGCCTACTTGCTACCCTTGAGACATCCACATAAAGTTGACCATGACTAACCACAAGCTTAGGAAGATATATCTCTATATATGCCAAAGATTGCCCTTGACTTTTATTTATTGTCATAGCAAAACATAGTGAAATCGGAAATTGCCTTCGTTGTAGCTGTACCGGCAAATTCTTGCCAATTAATATAAGAACTATTGATTGATATTGGTATACGGTCAATTCTTGCCTATTGTAAGTAGTATCAAATCTTAATTGCCTAGTATTATTCTATAAGCATGAAATTACGGAGGCAAAAAATTGCCTAATATGCTTAACTGACAAATAATCCTAGGAATTAGGAATTAGGTATTGTATTGCCAAATATAAGTACTATTGATCAATATTGTTATACGGTCAATTCTTGCCTATTGTAAGTAGTATTAAATCTTAATTGCCTAGTATTATTCTATAAACATGAAATTATGGAGGCAAAAAATTGCTTGATTGATGGCAAATCATTCATAATTAACTGTTTCTACCAATTTTCCTAAGCTATAATTATAACTTAAAATAATCGTAGGAATTAGGAATAAGGGGTGTTATTGCATTGCCTAATATAAGTACTATTGATTGATATTGTTATACGGTCAATTCTTGCCTATTGTAAGTAGTATTAAATCTTAATTGCCTAGTACTATTATTCTATAAGCATGAAATTATGGAGGCAAAAAATTGCTTGATTGATAGCAAATCATTCATAATTAACCGTTTCTACCAATTTTCCTAAGCTATAATTATAACTTAAAATAATCGTAGGAATTAGGAATTAGGGGTGTTATTGCATTGCCTAATATAAGTACTATTGATTGATATTGTTATACGGTCAATTCTTGCCTATTGTAAGTAGTATTAAATCTTAATTTTCCTACCTTATAACTATCCTCATTTAAAATTATAATAAATTACTAATACGGATGCCAATTTGGTATCTAACTTGATTGAATAAATCAAGTAGATTCTCATTCTCTCACAAGTTAACTTGTGAGAAGGACATGTGTAGAGAATGAATTAGAGCGGCAAAAAATTGCATGTGAGAAAGACACGTGGCAAAGCTGCTTCTCTATTAGATAATTTATATGATTCCCCTATTCATTTATTACCACTATTTATCTTTTTTTTTTAAATAATAACTTTCTCTTTGCTTCAAATTATATGGGATAGTTATATTAAAAAAATATATTGTTAGATCAAGAAAATATATCCGTCAAATATATAAAAGAAGAAAATATGAGTCCATTCGGTGTAATTAGGCTTGATACGTCTAACTTGGAGTACTTCCATAATTTGGTGCATTTGCTATGTATAGCTTACTGCTTATTGGGATAGTTAGATTAAAAAAAGGAAAAATTACCCAGAATAATACGACCTTTCACTGATTTTCCAAGAATAATACGAACTTTCAATTAACCACCAATAATACGAACTTTGACATGCATTTTCCCCTGGCATACATGACCTGTTTATAACCAGTAGTACAGGTCTTTTTTTGACCGTTGCTCAGCAGGTTTCAACTGGTAGTACGAACTTTCAATTAACCACCAATAATACGAGATGAAACCTACTGAACAACGGTCAAAAAATGAACTGTACTACTGGTTATAAACATGTCATGTATGCTAGCGGAAAATGCATGTCAAAGTTCGTATTATTGGTGGTTAATTGAAAGTTCGTATTATTCTTGGGAAATCAGTGAAAGATCGTATTATTCTGGGTAATTTTTCCTAAAAAAAAATATATTGCTATTATGATTGGAACAATATGTAAATGAAGATTAAAAAATTATAGTTATCTATATAAAAAAAAAAGTAGTAAAATCTTAAAGTTTTTTTATGTAGAAAATATGAGTATATTCGGTGTAATTAGACTTGAGAATTGTTGTGGAAAAATAATAAAATATCATTGTGTGATCTTATTGGCATTCAAGGTTAATCTCCTTTCATGTAAAAATTAATTTGTCGACTCGTCAAACTAAGGTGTCAGTAAGTCATCGATCCTTCGACATTTGTTTTTTCAGAAAAACAAATTTTCTCGTCGTATAGCCTCAATGAACCAATGATGGAAGATTGAAATGGTCCAAAAGAGTATTTGATTTTATTGAAATTACTAGATAATGCCCGTATGATGTATGGTTTTGTTAAATTTTTTAATATATTTATTTAAATAAAAAAATTAAAAATTAAGGGCTTTTAGTTTTAACCATATCAAAATATCCTATACTCATTTTATAAATAACATTATAAAGAATTTATAAAAAAAAGAAACTAAAATAAAATATATGATTTTCTTATATATTTCATGATATGACCTAAAAAGTAAAAAAATCAATCAATTTTGATAATATTAGTTATAATTAGAAAATAAAAAAGTCAAAGCTATAAACATTAGCATTAAATACAATGACATCATCATTTTGTTGCAGAGGGAAAATTTTTATTGAGAAAGTGTCACCTAAGCAATTTTAAAAAATGATGACATTAGCAGTGTTTTGTTTTAGTAATAGTTATAAATTATAGATAGTGATGATAAACACAATAAATTTGAATTATGTCAACAATAATGTAATATTATAAGGAAAAGAACAAATACCCATATATAAATGCTGAATTTTTTTATTAGAGTTTTAGCTAGTAAAACAATTGAACATTTCAAATTGAAAATATGGAGATACGAGGATAAAGAAATAAACTACGAGATTAAGAATAAAACATAATTAAGAGTGAAATTAAATGTGACAAAGTCATTAAAATGTATATCTATTTCAAAAAAAATAAATTATAAAGTTAAAAATTAATGAAAAAACTGAAAGAATATTAGTCTTTTTTGGGATTTAACCTATTAACAAGACAAAATTTTTAATCAATAACCGTGATTTGTAAATCACCATAAAAGACAAAAAAAATACTCTTAAAATCATAAAACCAAAAAAGATAAATTAAAATCACAAAACTCTCCCCCTTTCACATCTTACCACGTAAAAATAATTTATATAATCTCATAAATAACCGTTATTTACTCTGGTAATAAGCCCAAAGTCAAAAAAAAACCTAATAAAAAAGCACAAATTCTTACTTGAGACCGTCTTTACAAAAGACGTCTCAAGATTAGGCCAACCCAATGTTTAAATTTAGAAAAAAATAACTATATTTACTAAGAATAGAAAGTGGGTTGGGATTGCCTCAATAGAGTACCTAAAAAAAAGTCATTTGACCCACCAAAGATATCTTATAAATATCTTCGAAACGCACTCTCCGTTATTCTTTATTTTGATTTCACTTGAGTTGAGAGGGTTAATTTTAAACCTTTGAATTTTCCGAATCTTTAATCAATTATAATAAAGTGAAATCTCAAAGATTTTATCTTTTTCCTCTGTTGGGGTTTATTTCAAAAAATATTCTCTACTCCATTTGTTTTATTACAGTAAAGGGTAATTGCAAATATTCAGGTGAATTAGCCATGGGTGTTGTTGCTGAAGAAGTGACTCCTGATAGATTGCCGGTAAGATGTTCGAACTAATGCTCCAATGAATTCTGCATTTTTTATAATTTTAGGAAAATTATAAGTTTTAGGGTTTACAATTTAAAATGTAAAGACGCAATTTTTATGAATTTTTCAATGTTGAATGATCAGGGAAAGAGGACTGCTGTAATAGTATGTTGGTTTCTTGGTATGGGTTCTCTCCTTTCATGGAACACTATGCTCACTGTTGGAGATTACTATTACAAAGTTTTTCCGGTACGAAATTTCTCCTTTTTTCTTGATTTGGCAAATTAAAATCATGATATGCTGCTCAAATTATATAATTTCTTTCTAGTTAAAGCTTGATTTGAGAAAAGCAATTCATATATTTATTGAATATTGTAAATATTGGGTACAATAAAAAATATCATACATTTATACCATATAGGAATATTAGATCTCCAAGGTAGAGTCTGAAAAAAATGAAATTGTCAAGTGATGTCCCCTTAGAAAAGGGCTAAATAATCTGCTTGAAATCAGGGCGCATAAGAATCATACCACGTGGGCCAAGATCAGTGGCGAATCCAGGGTTCGGAGACCCAGGGGCACCAATTATTTTACCCTTACTTGTGAAAATTTTAAATACGACATAAAGTCATAAACTATTGAACAAAATAAATCAATTGATCTAATTAAAAAAAATAGATAACATAAATAATTAAGACAAAATTACAAAAATGAGGAGTATTTATCATAAAAAATCTTCAATATTAATTTTATACTTTTACTATTACCAATAGAAAAATCTAGTTTGTTTTTGTTTTCTAAAAAAAACGTCTAGGGGCACATGACCCGTGTGCCCTCACCTAGCTCCGCCACTTGCCCAAGATTTGTAATACTCTTTTGTCCCCATTGAGTTTGCAACAAATAGAAGTATCATTTATCCCCCTTGCTAAACTTAACCTAGAATCAAAAAGAATGTTGTTTACTTTAAGGTAGAATAAAGACAAAGGTTTTTTTTGGCTGTTTAGCAATATAGCATTAACTTTTTGCCGGTTGTTAATCAGTTGTTTAAGCCAGCTGTTACGAGGATGTTTGGTAATTAGGCAATTTAATTAAGAAAAAGTGACTCAAAAAGTTAAAGCAAATGAAAAGCTATTAATAGTAGTTTTTTTTTTTTTTTTTTTTTTTTCTTGAAAGTTGCTTTTCATCGTGCTTAAAAGTCATTTATTAAATGTTTCTTTTGTTGATTGATCGATTAATAAGTCAAACGTCAATCAAAAAGATAACAAAAAGCCATTTGTCAAACACAATCAAAATGTTTGAAATGTAAAGGGTGATTTACTGTATGGACGAGAATCAATGATAAAAAAATTGTATCAAATTCAAATGAAATAATAGAATCTTATCATATATTTGAAATTTCTGAGCTGCATTTTAAAGTTTGTTTTTATTTTCCTCCATTAATTTGTTTTCATTCTTTTTCTTATGAAGAAATACCATCCATCAAGGGTACTTACACTTGTTTATCAACCATTTGCTGTTGGAACACTGGCATATCTTGCTTATAATGAATCGCGGATCGACACTAGATGGAGAAACATAGCTGGATATATTCTTTTCTTCGTTAGTACATTCGGTTGCTTATTGGTATGTCTTCATCAATGTCAACTTTGTTTACCTGATCAGCTATCAGTTTAACTTGAAGTTGTATATTCAGAATCCGAATTCGAAACTGTGAATAATCTAGCTTATGTTTGAATCATGATAGTTGGATTTAGCAACATCTGGACATGGAGGGGTTGGACCTTATGTAGGTATATGCATATTGATGGCTGCTTTTGGAGTTGCAGATGCCCATGTACAAGGTGGAATGTGTGGAGACTTAGCTTTTATGTTGCCAGAGTTTATTCAAGTATGTTGTCGGGATTGTCCTAATTTTCATACACAACAACAATGTCAGAGTCTTATAATTATGCAATTTGTATCACTAACCACATCATATTGTCATTTCCTATCTACAGTCATTCTTTGCTGGTATGGCTGCTTCGGGTGCTTTAACTTCCGGTCTGAGGCTAGTAACAAAAGCAGTTTTTGACAAATCTCATGATGGGCTTCGCAAGGGTGCATGTAAGTTCTTAAGTTGTTGATTTAGCTTATAATTCGCATTTATGCTAAGCTTTAGGAGTACTAATTCGAAGTGTCATATGCAAAACGTCTAAATATTACCCTGTATTAGACCCCTGCTTCTTCATATCTCCCTCGTGTGAATTCCCTGAATACCCTGTGAATTGTGATATGTCGATTTTCCGGTAATCTTGTCTTCTTTGTACTAATGATTTAACCCTTGTTTTTGTAGTGCTCTTTTTGGCAATCTCCACAGCACTGGAGCTTGCATGTGTTTTCTTGTATGCATTCTACTTTCCCAAATTGCCGATTGTTAAGTACTTTCGAACAAAGGCGGCCAAGGAAGGATCTAAAACCGTTACATCAGACCTTGCTGCAGCTGGCATCAAACAGGCAAGTGATACTCTAGTTTTGTGGCTTATATTGTATTAACGATATTCAGTTGTACGCTTAAGCTACTTATATGACCCTACTGCTTGAAACTTTGCAGATCGAGGAAAACGCAAAAGTAGAAGATCGTTTTACATTAAAACAACTGTTATATCAGAATTGGGATTATTTTCTCGATTTATACCTAATCTATGCATTGACATTGTCAATTTTCCCGGGATTTCTGTTTGAAAATACAGGAAAACACAAGTTAGGAGATTGGTACGTCTCTAAATCTTCGAATCTGTTCTATTTGTTGGAACCCAACCTAAAAAAAATCCCATAAGTTACTAATTTGCTTTGGCAGGTATGCTGTTGTGTTGATTGCCATGTACAATGTTTTGGATTTAATTGGAAGATACACCCCACTTATTAAATACGTAAAATTGGAGTCCCGAAAGGGCTTAATGATCGCTATCCTAGCCCGTTTCCTGTTTGTCCCGGCATTTTATTTCACTGCGAAGTATGGAGACCAAGGATGGATGCTTATGCTCACATCCTTATTGGGTTTTACCAATGGCCATCTAACTGTCTGTGTGATGACTGTCGCACCAAAGGGTTACAAGGTCGGTACTCTGATTACATAGTATCGTGCCTTTTTCTGCATCTTTTTCTCACTAGACATTCACATAACCAAAATTTTTGTGTTTACTTTGTAGGGACCGGAGCAAAACGCAATGGGAAATTTGCTGGTTTTGTTCCTTCTCGGTGGCATATTTTCCGGAGTTTGCCTTGATTGGTTGTGGCTCATAGGAAACGCGAGCTTTTGATCAAGAACACACTGTGAAAAGCATCCATGTCTAAATAGATGCCATTCTCATAAAGGTTTAGGGAAATCATAGTTTTAAGTTTTCTTTATAATAGAACACACATTGTTTCTTCTTTCTTTAAATTTGGTATCAGTTATTTTAGGAGTGATTTTAATGAACTGTATTAGAAGAAGCTTTACTGTTAGTTGCAAAGGTTTAGGGAAATTGTGCATAATTTTTAGTTCCTTGCTGATTATGTTTTGTTCTAAATTCTTTTATTGATGTTTTATTATTGAAGGTCAATCGAAAACAACCTTTTATAATTATTAATCATGCTAATGTTTCCCTAAACCCTATAAATGAGTTGTTAATATCTCATTGCATTATTTTTCATTTCAATACATACAAGTACAAAAAGCCATTAGGAAATAGGAAGAGCTTTGAAAGTGATCCATGTGCATATTTGGACATTACTAAATAAATTATTAGGCACAATTGTAATTGATTCACGAAGTGATGACATTTGACGCAATTAATTCATAAAGTGACACTTGACACTTGACACACATGTTTTTGAATTAATAAATTATACGATGATATGATATTAAGAAAGTTTAGATGTTTAAAGTTGACTTACATTGACCAATAAACCTTTTTATACCAAAACCCCAAATACATAATTCAATATTCACCACCATATTCCTCTACAAATACAGTGTTTACAACCAATCACACCTGATTTTTACCTTACAAAAAGAAGAATGGAAAACTCAAACTCAAATTCAAACCCTAATCAGATGAAGAACAGATCTTCAAAACCTCATGCAATCTTAGTAGCACATCCTCTACAAGGCCATTTAATCCCATCCGTACAACTAGCAATCAAATTAGCATCAAATAATTTGTCCATAACTTTCATCAACGCAGAAAACATCCACCATCAAATCACTCTTTCCAACACAACGAATCATAATGATGAAGATGAAGATATCTTTGCTGAAGCACGAAGAAACTCACCGGGTTTAGATATCGATTACATGACAGTTTCCGATGGGCTGCCAGTCGAGTTTGATCGGTCGTTAAACCATGATCAGTGGGTTGGGGCGACTATTCACTGTTTTCCGGCGCATGTAGAGGTTGCGGTGGCGAAGATTGTTAGATCTAAGCCGGGAGTTTGTTGCTTGATTGCGGATAGTTACTCAGTTTGGGCGTCAAAATTGGCTAAGAAATATGGATTGTTTTATGTGTCTTTCTGGACTGAAGCTGCTATGGTGCTTGACTTTTACTTTCATCTTCACTTGCTTAAGCAATTTGGTCACATTGGTCCAGGTACATACTTTTTTTTTGTTATCCTCTGTTTGGCGATTTAACTTTTTGCCATTTTTTTACAGCTAAGCTAGTCTCTTGAGCGATCGTCTGTTTGAAATATATATTTTAGGTCCAATCTATAAAAGATTAATACCTACTTACCATATTTTTAATGCCTATTTACATTATCCTTAGTGCTTACTTACTGTATCTTTAATGCCTATTTTTAATATCTTAAACGTTTACTTACATCATTCTTAATCATCATCATCGTATACCCGATGTATCCCGCTTATAGAAAACTTTAAACAGGGTTTGGAGAGAGAAGGACGACAGCAATTCATTCTTAATACCTAATAATAATATTTTAAAAATATATAATGGGTCTTTCCAATTAGTCTCTCACTAGTAATTTGTGTTTTTTGTATTATAGTATACTAGTGTAGAAACCCGTGCAACGCACGGTTTTTTTAACATTGATATATAAATACGTATGATATTAAAAATGTCAAGGATAATATGCAGTATAAAAACTCAATTTTGACAGTTATATATATAAATAAACTCTGTAGTTTTATAAATTGTCACAAATATATTATGCAGTATATTAAATTTTCTAATTTACTCAAAATATAAGGATGATTGTTAACCACAGTTACTATTTAATTACTTATGGTCAAAGATTATTACCCTATTACTTACTTTTTAAAATTAAATTACTTACTCTTTTGATATTCGCCAAATCTCATTCTCCCATTTTGGATAGTTGATTTGTATGATTAATAAAGTTGCCTCTTAAAAAATTTGACCATTTATGTAAACCAATTAAAATGCAATAATTAGCCTGTTATTTTTTTTCAACGTATGGTCAGTATCTTATTACTTACCTACTTAAATTAAATGCTTATTTGAGTAAATGCCAATTTGAATTAAATGTCTATTTACTTACTTATGGTCAAAGATTATTACCCTATTACTTACTTTTTAAAATTAAATTACTTCTACTTTTCCACAGCTACATTTTACTTATGGTCAAAGATTATTACCCAATTACTTACTTTTAAAAATTAAATTACTTATTTTTTTGAATTAAATGTCTATTTGAGTAAATGCTAATTTGAAAAAAGATGAATATCCAAAGCCTATTATTATCCGACATGTGGCAGTGTTGATAGAGGAGATGCCACATGTAATTAATCTCAGTCCTTTTAATATGTTTTATGATGTTTTTATTTGTTGTTTGATTATAATATCAAAATAAGATCTCAAAAGATTAACACTACATTATAAATTTATTAATCACTTACAGTGATGCATAAAATTTTATTCTATTAAATGTTTTAAATTGTTTTTGGTAAACACTAGCATTTAAGCACAAATAAAAAGATGATTATAAAGCATTTTGACTTTCGTTTTACGTTTTAAGTTTTGAATCTTGATTTAATTGTACCTTAAAAAATAAAAAAGCAGTTACAATGAAAGTCCTAGATCTATAATATGCAAGTTTATATTTTTTTCCCTTTTTAAACTTTTGTGCATATTATATTCCTTTTGATTTATGCCAATTATTTTATTTGGTTTTTAATTTCTATCTAATTTACAAATTTAATAATAAATATTTTTAGTTGTGCATAGTTAAAAATTTTAAAAAGTTATATTTATAAAATTTACGTTGTAAGATTTCACTTCACTATATTTCTAAGTGAGTAAAATATTTTTTCACTAGTAATTATGAGTTTTACAAATCGAAAAGTGTTTGTTCTTAGCTTTTTGGTTGGTTTTTAACTTTTGACTTGTTGGTCGGTCAAACAGTCAAAAAAGTTTTTGGTAGATGATTTTTAAAGTAGCTAAAAAACTGGCTTTTAAGCCATAATGAAGAAGCTGCTCCTCTAGGCCTCTAGCTAGCCTTTTTGATTGGCTTTTTGCTTATTCGCCCACTTATTCTCTAATAAACAACCTACACCCTAGACTCAACTTTACCAAACATCTTCACAAACAACTAACTTTTTCAGCTAATTTAAAACCCAACAAAAACAGTCAAAATTTTTAGCGGGTTAACCAAGCCAACAACCAATTATGAAACGCCCAAAATTTTGTGTGGACAATAAAAAATAGTGTATGACAATATGACAATGATAGTAGATTAGTGAGTGGAGTGTAGGGTGAGTGAGTTAATAGTGGGCCCCAAAATAAAGAGTTTTCATTGATTTGAATAATAATACCCTGTCCAATAATTCTTTTTTAAATCTACCAAAAATCTCACTAATTTTTGTTAATTCTTAATTAAGGATCAAGTGGGTGTAAAGATGCTATTATAGACTACATTCCAGGAATAAGCTCAATTAAACGGACAGATTTGACATCATATTTACAAGAAGAGGATTTGACAACTATACCACATCAATGCATTTTTCCATCAATAGAAGATACTAAACGGGCCGATTTCATACTTGCCAACACAGTCCAAGAGCTTGAAGCCCAGCCCATTTCAGCCATTCAGGCCCAAACTCCATTTTATGCTATTGGGCCTTTGTTTCCTATTGAATTTAGTACAAGCCCAGTACCCACAAACCTATGGGCTGAATCAGACTGCATTGCATGGCTAGACTCGAAACCACCGGGCTCAGTTTTGTATGTTTCGTTTGGTAGCTATGCACATATTAGTAGAGAGGAGTTAGAAGAGATAGCTAATGGAATTAAGCTTTGTTGAACATTTAGTGTATAATAATAATAATCCTGAGTATTTAATCACCAAAGAACTACTAAGGTAGTGGGACAGTTTAAGTCCGTAATATATCGATTAAAGCTATAATAATAGTGGGACAATATACGTATTAATTTACGGGGTCCAAATAGGTGTTTTGAGATAACACAAGGAAAAGAGGGGAAAAGAGACAGAAGGTATGCGCCGAGTCGGCGCTACCTAGGGTAGCCTCGTCGCCGACTCGGCGCCAGGCTACTGGAAAATCACTATTTTGGCAGAACCTTAGCGCCGAGTCGGCGCCCACTTTTGTGGGCTCGTCGCCGACTCGGCGATTGCCTTCTGGAGGTGACCGTTGCCTTTTTCTTCCCGTTTTCTTGTGTTTAATGCCTAGGATCCTCTCTTAATTCTCTTAATCCTCATAATTTCTGAGATAATGAGGGAGTATAATGCTAATTCATTAGCAATATTGATTATGATTGCATTGAATCATAATCAATTGGGTGATTAAGGCTAAGGCACCTCTATTAGTATAAATAGAGGTCCTTGGGTGTTTGTGTTCTTGCACCTTTCACTTGAATATTCTGAATTCCTTTCTTAAGCTTTCTCATTTGTTCTTTGCATACAAAAGAGTAATTAACTTTTGTTAGTGCAATTCCACAACTCATTGTTTTCTCAAACACATTGTTATATCATAATACAACCTAAGTACTAAGGTTGTGTTGTAATCGATTGTATCTCGTTGTGAATTTCCAAACAACAACCCAAGTACCTTTGTGGGGGAAATATCACAAAAGGATAGTGAGCACACGCCTTCGGTTTGTATCAAGTTTCCGGGTAACGTTCATCGTTACACAATTATCTTCATTTTATTTGTTGCTTTGTAAACATCTTGTAAGTTCTTTTTGTCATCAAACAAAGGGGTTTAATACAAATTCCCAAGTTGTAATTTGTGTTGTAATTATATACATCGTAATAATCTTTTGTGATACCTTCACCGATGGCATCAATGAAGGACTTTACATCTAACTTTGCTAAGTTAGAAAAGTTTGTCGGCGTCGACTTTAGACGTTGGCAAAAGAAAATGATGTTCATGCTCACTACTCTCAATGTGGCTTATGTTATAAGCTCACCAAAACCGGAGGTTGCTAAGTCGGATGATCCGGAAACGGTGATTCCGGAAACGGAGATTCTTGAACAAAATCGCAAACGTTCAAAGTGGGAAAATGATGACTTCATTTGCCGGGGGCATATACTCAATGGTATGCAAGACGCACTCTTTGATATCTATCAATACCATGAGTCCGCTAAGGAATTGTGGGATGCTCTTGAAAACAAATACATGGCGGAGGATGCTAGCTCCAAAAAGTTCCTTGTAAGTAATTTTAATTCCTATAAAATGGTAGAAGATCGCCCTATAATTGATCAATTTCATGAGTTGCAAAGAATGCATGCTAACCTTAAATTACATAAAATTGAAATTGATGAAGTATTTCTTGTTTCAAGCATAATAGACAAATTGCCTCCTTCATGGAGGGATGTTAGACATGCTCTTAAGCATAAAAGGGAGGAGATTACACTCTCCGACCTTGGACAACACATTATTGTCGAGTCTAGCATCCGGGTTCATGAGAACCGGAAGGATGATAATCCTAATGTACCAACAATTAACATGGTTGGGGAAGGGAAACCACAATCCCGTCCCGGAGATAAGAGGAAGAGGAATGACTCTTCTAAGGGGAAAGCTACTAATCCCAATACCGAAAAGGTATGTTGGGAGTGTGGAAAGCCCGGGCACCGAAGGAAGAATTGCTTCGTTCTAAAGAACAAGCAAAAGAAAGCCAAGGGGAATGGTCAAGCTTCAACTAGCAAGGGACCACCCACACAAGGTAATCTTGCATGTTTTGATGAAAATTCTAATATGAGTTTTTCTACTTTGAATACTAATATTAGTGCTTTGCAGGATGATTCCTTGGCTTGGTGGATCGATTCGGGGGCATCGAGACATGTATGCAATTCTACACAATGGTTCAAAACCTTTAACAAGGTTGTTGATGGGGAGCATCTCTACATGGGAAACAATGCACCTATCAAGGTCCAAGGCAAAGGACAAGTTGAATTATTGTTTACTTCGGGGAATCTTTTAGTATTAAGAGATGTGTATTACACACCCGAAATAGGTAGAAATTTAGTCTCGGGTCCTATTTTGAATCGATTAGGCTACAAACTAGTGTTTGAAGCCGATAGGTGTATTATCTCTAAAAACAATTTGTTTATTGGGCGTGCTTATCTATGTAATAGTTTATTTAAATTGTCTTTAGATTTAAATAAGAACTCTATATGTAATGTTTTGGATGATAATAAACATGATGATTTGCATTATTTGTGGCATGTTAGACTAGGACATGTAAATTTTGATAAAATTTCTTTTATGTCTAAACATGAACTTATACCTATGTGCAATAAAATGTCTAAAAATTGCAAAACGTGCATGCTAACTAAGATCACTAGAACACCGTTTAAAAGTGTTGAAAGAAAAACCGAAATCTTGGAGTTAATCCATAGTGATCTTTGTGATTTTCATAGTACACCATCTTTGGGAAACAAAAAGTATGTCATAACTTTTATAGATGATTTCTCAAAGTTTTGTTATGTTTATCTTTTGCATTCAAAAGATGAGGCTCTTGAACATTTTAAGATTTACAAACAAGAAGTAGAAATACAAATTGGTAGTAAACTTAAAAGGTTAAGAACCGATAAAGGAGGTGAATATTATGATCCGCTTTATTTCAACTCAATGGGTATAATTCATGAAACAACCGCCGGTTATGCACCACAATCTAATGGTGTGGCGGAGAGGAAAAACCGTACTCTACAAGAGATGGTTAATTCCATGTTATCCTACTCGGGTTTGAGTGATGGATTTTGGGGTGAAGCAATGTTGACGGCTTGTCACATTCTTAACCGAGTTCCAATGAGAACGAATAAGGAAACTCCTTATGAACTTTGGTACAAAAAGAAACCAAACTTAAGTTATCTTAAGGTTTGGGGTTGTAGGGCCATTGTAAGAGTGCCCGGCAACAAGAAAAAGAAGCTCGGTGAACGTGGGCTTGAGTGCATCTTTATAGGCTATGCTATTCATAGCAAAACCTATAGGTTCTATGTTATAGAACAAAATGACTATATATCGCTTCATTCGATTATAGAGTCGAGAGATGCAATTTTTGATGAAAATAGATTTTCATCATTGAGTAGACAAAGACATCTACAAAGTTGTACCAATGAAAGTGTTGATGATAGTCAACAAAGTACACTTCTAGATGTTGATGAAAGTCAACAAATAGAGGAACTTGATTTAGTTGATCCTATTCCTAAACGGAGTAAGAGACAACGGAAAGCGAAGAGCTTTGGACCGGATTTCCAAGTATACTTGGTTGAAGGTGATAGAAGTGAAGTATCTTCTAGTGTTCCATATTTATATAATGTGGAAGGTGACCCATTGACTTATAGCGATGCTATGGCATCACATGATAGTGCTTTTTGGAAAGAGGCTATCGATGATGAGATGCAATCCATCATGGGAAATAACACTTGGGTGTTAGTGGATCTTCCTCCGACTTGTAAACCAATCGGTTGCAAGTGGATTTTCAGAAAGAAAATGAAAATCGACGGTACTATTGATAAATTCAAAGCCCGTTTAGTGGCTCAAGGCTTTAGACAAAAGCACGGTATCGATCATTTCGATACATATGCACCGGTTGCAAGAATAACCACTATTCGGTTATTGGTAGCGTTAGCTACGGTCTATCATCTAGAAATACATCAAATGGATGTTAAAACCGCATTTCTATATGGGGAATTAGATGAGGAAGTATATATGAAACAACCCGAAGGGTTTGTTTTGAAAGGACAAGAACAAAAGGTGTGTAAACTTGTCAAGTCTTTGTATGGACTTAAACAAGCACCTAAACAGTGGCATCAAAAATTTGATGAAACTATTTTGTCCTTTGGATTCAAGTTGAATCAAGCCGATAAGTGTGTATATAGCAAGTTCGATAGCCATGGCAATGGCGTTATCATTTGTCTATACGTCGATGACATGCTTATCTTTGGAACTTGTATAACACAAGTCCAAGAGACAAAAGATTTTTTGTCTAGATCCTTTCAGATGAAGGATATGGGGGAGGCTGATGTGATCTTAGGCATTAAGATCATAAGGCAAGGGAACCGTATTAAGTTAAGTCAGGCTCACTATGTTGAGAAGATACTTAAGAGGTTTAATATGCTTGATAAAGCGCCGGTCTCTACTCCCATGGAACCGGGTATGAAGTTTGCAAAACATACCGGTCAACCAATTTCACAATTGGAGTATTCAAAGGTCATAGGATCTTTGATGTATGCTATGACTAGTACAAGGCCTGACATAGCATTTGCGGTGGGTAAACTTAGTAGATTTACTAGTAACCCAGGTCCCCATCATTGGATGGCGATAAGGAGAGTATTAAGATACTTGTTACGTACCAAGGATTTTGGTATTACGTATAGCGGAGAACCTCCTATTTTAGAAGGTTATTCTGACGCTAGTTGGATCACTAATGAAGAGGACAACTCTTCTACTAGTGGATGGGTGTTTGTTTATGGGGGAGGTGCCATTTCTTGGTCTTCTAAGAAACAAACATGTATAGCCGACTCTACGATGTCAGCTGAGTTCATCGCTTTAGCTTCAGCAGCTAGTGAAGCTGAGTGGTTGAGGAATCTCATGTTTGAGATACCTTTGTTACCTAAGCCAATCTCTCCGGTGGCGATTCATGCGGATTGCATGACGGCTTTAGGTAGAGCTTATAGTCAAGTGTATAATGGTAAGTCTCGTCATATTGCTCTAAGGCATAGCCTTGTGCAAGGACTTATCATTAACGGGGTCATAACTTTTGACTATGTGAACACTAAGTTCAATGTGGCGGATTCGTTTACGAAAGCCATGAATAGAGACTCAATTGAGAAAGCATCAATTGAGATCGGTTTATGTCAGTAAAATCATTTGGAAAAGCCCAATTCACGCATGAGTAACATCGTGTCTGAATTCAATGTGGTAAAGTCCTCTTGGTTTTTGTTAAAGCAACTATTGCATGACCCATCGTTGCTTTGTACCGTGATGGAATAAGGTAGTCGTCTTGAAAGTTCTCAAGATCAAGAGTTGAAGAGCTCTTGGTGTTATATCCACGTCACGGGGATATGTTTTATACGTAATGAGAACCTACCTATATAAGTTTGAAGTGTGGCCGCTTCAAGTAGTCAAGATTGGCATAATGACTATGATAAACTTATGAATAAGATACGGACACGGCCTTATAATGTGTCAAGTTAATAACCTTGTGTTATTTGTTTTGTGTGTACTACATCTTCAAGTGGTTGGATGAGTCGATTGATTCAATTCCTTATGGAAATCAACTCTGGCTCGATCACTTGTTAAGTGTGTTGTACTAGGCGTTAATTCAATCCGTAGGGATATTAGCGTTGATGCATGAAATGTACTATGAGTTTTGGTAAATGAGAAGCTTATTATACCCAAAATGGGGGAGGATTGTTGAACATTTAGTGTATAATAATAATAATCCTGAGTATTTAATCACCAAAGAACTACTAAGGTAGTGGGACAGTTTAAGTCCGTAATATATCGATTAAAGCTATAATAATAGTGGGACAATATACGTATTAATTTACGGGGTCCAAATAGGTGTTTTGAGATAACACAAGGAAAAGAGGGGAAAAGAGACAGAAGGTATGCGCCGAGTCGGCGCTACCTAGGGTAGCCTCGTCGCCGACTCGGCGCCAGGCTACTGGAAAATCACTATTTTGGCAGAACCTTAGCGCCGAGTCGGCGCCCACTTTTGTGGGCTCGTCGCCGACTCGGCGATTGCCTTCTGGAGGTGACCGTTGCCTTTTTCTTCCCGTTTTCTTGTGTTTAATGCCTAGGATCCTCTCTTAATTCTCTTAATCCTCATAATTTCTGAGATAATGAGGGAGTATAATGCTAATTCATTAGCAATATTGATTATGATTGCATTGAATCATAATCAATTGGGTGATTAAGGCTAAGGCACCTCTATTAGTATAAATAGAGGTCCTTGGGTGTTTGTGTTCTTGCACCTTTCACTTGAATATTCTGAATTCCTTTCTTAAGCTTTCTCATTTGTTCTTTGCATACAAAAGAGTAATTAACTTTTGTTAGTGCAATTCCACAACTCATTGTTTTCTCAAACACATTGTTATATCATAATACAACCTAAGTACTAAGGTTGTGTTGTAATCGATTGTATCTCGTTGTGAATTTCCAAACAACAACCCAAGTACCTTTGTGGGGGAAATATCACAAAAGGATAGTGAGCACACGCCTTCGGTTTGTATCAAGTTTCCGGGTAACGTTCATCGTTACACAATTATCTTCATTTTATTTGTTGCTTTGTAAACATCTTGTAAGTTCTTTTTGTCATCAAACAAAGGGGTTTAATACAAATTCCCAAGTTGTAATTTGTGTTGTAATTATATACATCGTAATAAGCTTAGTGGGGTGAACTTTCTTTGGGTGGTTCGACCCGATATGGTTAGTTCGGATGATTTGGACCCATTTCCTATTGGGTTTAGGGATGAAGTTAATGGTCGAGGTATGATCGTGACATGGACTAATCAGAAAGCGGTGTTATCTCATCGTGCAACTGGAGGGTTTTTAACGCATTGTGGATGGAACTCGACTTTGGAAAGTATATGGTATGAGGTTCCGTTTTTATGTTTTCCTTTGTTGACGGATCAATTTACTAACCGTAAATTAATTGTGGATGATTGGAAAATTGGGTGTAACCTTTGTGAGGAGAAGCCTTTGAAAAGGGAGGAAGTATTGCAAAAAATAAAAGATTTAATGATAGATGGAAAATTAGGGTTTGAGCTCAAAGATAACATCAAGAGGGTCAAACAACTTCTAGAAAATGCAACAAAAGGGTCTTCAGAGAAAAATGTGCATAGCTTCTTTGAGGAATTGAATGTAGCTATTGAGAAGAAATTCTTAGCTTGTTAGAATAGGACCATTCAAATTATTGTGTGAGACGTTTTCAGTGTACGGGTTAAATAACCGAACTAATACAATTATTAGTATGTAATTCCTTGTTTTAAGTCGTTTATCGAGAGATGGTCTCTCACTAGAATCAGGGCCGACCCTATATATTTTTGGGCCCTAGGCGAAATAGCACATTGGGGTCCTTAGGGTCGGCCCCGACTAGAATAATTCTTAATGTTGTAGTCTATTTATTTTTAAAATATGTTTTTATGTTCCAAGGTATGTTTGAACTGGCAAAAATAAATATTATAATTTTATAATCAAAGAGTGCAAATATTAATTTGTTATTTAAACTATGTAAAACTAGCAGAAAAATTGAAGCCAACTACAACAAACTAGTTAAAAAACTTTTTTTCCCTTATTAAAGGCACATTATAGGCTATTAAATTTAGAAATATATTCGCAATTGCATTTGTTGCTTACCCTCTAAATCGAACTACAATATACTTTTGAATCAACATCAATAATATGAGAGCGGCTCAATTTACACTAGATCAAGTTAAATTCGAGCATAACACAACGAGATTAAAATAACTCATACATATATATAAATCAAATTGAGTCGTATGCAGACTAGACATGCATGCACAAAAACGCAAAGAGCTAATCAGTAAAGCCTAATGCAAAAATAACCCGATAACACCATGTAATTCTAATTGTATGAGAATATCTTTATTAAATAAAAGACACCCTCTTTGCCCAAATCATCTTTAGGATGTTGGTGTATACGTAGTTCATGAAACTTTTGTATATCCTTTGCTTTCTCCTGCACTCCAACTGTTCATAACGTCTCTACTAAGAAAGCTCTATAGTATTTATAGCATTAAATCTTGAAAATTTTCCTTTTCCCTTTAACATAAACAAAATATATACATATACATACACTACAATCCTCAAATTTGGGGCTTCCTTTTCAATTGTTCATGACTTTTTCTTCCAACTCTTCTCCTACCAAACCTTAAATTTGTCTTTCATTGTTGCATCTTGCTCGTAAAATCAACGTTTTATCGAATTCCTCAATTGCGATGAACTTCTTTTGTTCATCACATACGGTTAATTTTGGTATTTGACAGACATATTGAATGTTACGATGAAACTTCGACTTTCTCGAACATTAGTGTATGTATAAACCTTTTTCCTCTAAGTTGTAAATATTTTCTTTATATTTGTATTTTGGGGTTCAATATGTTGTTATCTGCAACAAAATTCTTTAGGTGTAATTCATTGATTACACAAAATTCATCAGCAGCTAGATTATTCCTAATCAGAAACTTCCATAAGGAGCCAATACCAGTTGCATGGGAGAAGCCTAAGGTAGGGTGGACTAAGTTGAATTTTGATGGGTCATGCAAGGGTAAAACAGGGAAATCAAGCATCGGAGGGGTTTTACGAGACCATAATGCAAAGTTCTTGCTAGGCTATGCTGAATCCATTGGAAAAACCGACAGCACCGTTGCAGAGTTGGCGGCCCTCCTTAGAGGCCTGGAGCTTATACTTGAGAACGGGTGGAACGATGTGTGGTTAGAGGGAGATGCAGAAGCATTGGTAAATATCATCACTAAGAAACGCACTATGAAATCGTTGGAAGCTCAGAAGTATGTTAATCACATAAATACGATTATACCAGCGTTAAATAAATACGTCATGACTCATATTTATAGGGAAGGTAATCGAGCTGCTCATAAATTTGCTCAAATCGGGCATCACCTAGATAAGCCTTGTATTTGGACACATTCTCCACCGAAAGAGGTCTTGCCCATTATGAACGACGATGCTGAGGGCAAAATTGTTTTTAGGAGAAGATGAAAGATTAATTTAACAAAATGGCGATAAAAGTATATAACTTAGATCTAGCAGATTCATGCATGTATATAAATTGCAATTACAATTGCAATGTACATAATTTAAAACTAGCAGATTCGAATATTCTAATCGGATGTAAATAGTAAAAAATGAACGAAATTGCGGATACAAGATATCCGAATTTACTCACCCAAAGTCATAGTACACATTGCACAATTTAGGTAACTTTAGGTTTGGAGAATGTAAATAGGTTAAAGTACTTACATTATACTCTTGGAATAAATAAAGTAGCGTGTTTATAGAATCCTTAGAAAACCACTTATTGGTTTGTCCAACTTCCAAGTTTGCCCTACAGCTCGCTTGGTTTTCCTTTCTCTGTAATTTTTCTCTGCAAATGGTCATCATCATCGTCAACCTACCCAGCGTATCCCGCTCATAGAAAACTATGGATCGGGTCTGGAGAGGAAAGGACGACGACAATTCATACCCTCTGCAAATAGTGATCATACTATTTGCACGAAATGATCAAAAGCAATCAGCAAATCTGGTTCAATTAACAGACAGCTCGATTTTGTTCACATAGAAGGGCACAACACGAACTTATTCCAATTGAGTCAAAGATTTATAGTAATTTATATTCGTATTGTAGCGAATTACAATGAAATAACTTGTTAAATCATTTGTGCTTCTTAATACGTAAAGTTCCACATGATGTTTTATGGAGTATTATTTAGCCGTGTACATTCGTCTCTCAAAACCCGTTTATGAGTGAGTTAATCAATGACATTGTGGTAAAGAAATATTAGTTGGGAAAGCCCAAGAAACAAGTTCAAAATAAGCTGTAATGCTGTTAATTTTAACTCTGACATACCCAAATGGCCAATAGTAATAAACAGATTACATGACCTGTTGTACTCTTTTAACCTGCACTACTGTGTAAGTATCACATGGTTATATTTTTGTTTAAGAAACAGAGGTATCCACTGAGAAATGAAGATCACATGGCTTCAGAAATTTATCATATCAAAGACTGCAAGGATCTAAACTGGATCCTCTAGCAGGAGATAAAAGTAAAACACAAATTCTTAAAATGAGACGGTTTCATGGTGAGATTATCTCTATTAGACTGACCCTTGTATATTTAGTCTATTAAAATGACTACTTATGATTTTAAAATGATCAATTAGAGAAATGAGCTAATTATATGAACACACCGTCTCATACAAGACGAGTTGATTCTCTAAAAGTAAGACTCCTGTAGACTTTTAATATTTACACATCTCCATTGCTAACAGGAGGGAAGATTAATATAAAGAACTAATATTTACGGAAGCGTATGATAATAGATAAAAGTAACTGAGTGCGAAGAATATATGTCGGTGATTATTGGGATTAAGGCTTTGACAGTATTGCATTGTTGTTACTTATTACCTTAAAGGCTTGAACTGAACTCATTAGCCTCGACTCTCAAGCTAAGAATATGGAAGTCAATGACGAAAAGAGCGTGAATACTGCATAGAATTTGAAAGTAATACCGTGGATATCTCGATGATATTAGACTGATAAATAAATTCGATGCATTTTCATCATTGGTCATATGCATTCACATTGATCAGTTCTCTACAGCAGGGTTAAGGATATAGGATATAATGGTGCAAGGGTATAAGCTTGAACATTGTTTACATGAGTATCACAGCAGAAAACCAAATTCCATATACTAGAAAAGGTCACTTACAGATGAGAGAGAGATTTAAACCCCATCATTCTAAGTATTTCTAACATTATGCAAACAAATGAAGAAAAATAAAATGTTGCAAAATACATGCACCTTGGGAGTTACTGGAGCAATTTGCTTTCTAGATAGACAGAACGAACCAAGCTGCATACAACCCACAAGTCATCTGCCGAAAGGTGGACAAAGCTAGCGGCCATATAACAAGAATAACCATCTAGGTAGCCTCATCTTCCTGGGGCTTGGTTCGATACTGACGACCCTGTTTTTTCGTGTCAACTGCTGCATTTGTTTCAGGTTCATCAACTTCCATGTCGCCAACTTCACTCTCCTGCTCGTTACTTTCCACATCAAGAAAGGTGGATTGCACTGAGGTTCGCTTTGCATCACTTCCTTTCGATTGACTATCTTCATTATTGACAGCTTTAGAAGTATCTGACTTTTTCTTCGGAACAAAGGTTACTGATTTTGGGAGATCAGTGTGAATGTCAGAACTGGATCCTGGTCCACCACTTCTTTCGTTCACCGTCTCCATAAAGTCCATGCAAGCATTAGTATTTGATTTATTGCTCATTTCATCCGTGGAATCGAGACTATAGCGCGTGTAACTGGACGGATTCCTCATATAATCTGGGACCTTAGAAACTTTCTCATCCGACACAGGTTGGTTAATAATTTGCGTGGAGGTATCCTTACCCGTAATTTCTCCAGTTCCATCACCATTGCCGACAAATGCAGGGTCAAACCTCACACGTTTTGACGGTTTTGAAGTCGATTCAATCTCCTTTCTTTTCAATATAGGCTTCAACTTGCCAGGGCTTTCTGTTGATACTGGTTTCAACTTGTTGAGGCCTTCTGCATACGTAGAATTTTTGTCAAATGTTGTAGGGGGCTGCCCAGGTTTTAGTTTTTCTGTCTGTGCAGCAGCTTCTGCATCATCTTCTTTCAATCTAATGATAGCAGCCCGCCGATTAGCACGAGGATCCTTCCCCCTACTCCCAACCGCACCAGGGAAGTCATCTGTGATGAAATGTGAATCATGGCCAGCAGTCACATTGCCCATATACAATCGATCACCTGCATTCTCCCTTCCTATGGCAACTTTGTCAAAATTATCTTCTTCTTCCTGCAAAATCCATAACCAACACGAGATCAGAAAAATATATGAGCCAAGCTAGTCTTGACATAAATTTAAAGTTATGATTTGTAATCTCTCTAACCAGCAGTCAAAATGTAGGCATCAATAGGAAAAGCCCCATGAACAATTTAGAAAATAGAAGTGTGTGACTTTTGAATGCTACATTACCTTATACCACTACCTCTCAGCCCAAAACCCCCTAATACCTGAACAGACAATAGCATTCCCAATGTCATAAAGTAGCTTCCACCTAATCTCCCACCAGGGTAAGGTTTGGAGCCCAAGTGTATGCAACTCTACCTTTGTAATAATAAAGAAGTCGTTTTTTGTTCACCCTTGATAGAAAGGGTCATTTGCAACATTGAATATAATAAATGCACATGACTAGCAATAACAACGAAGCCGTGATCAATTCACCCTTGACTTGCAATAACAAAATCAAGGACGTGTTTTTGATACACATTTCTATGTTTTATCTGGTTCAAAAGAAAATAGTGAGTTTTTTATGATCGATCCTTGTCCTTAAAAATTATTTGGATAAGGCAAAATTTTTAGCCGCGTTATGAGCTAAGGTGATTGGCCTCTTTCAACATTTTTTTCAAATGAGCTATGTAGAGGATTACGGAACATACTAATGTAGTGAGATAGTTGGAACTTTTTTTTGGGAAATCTCATCCCTATAACATATTGCTCAAGATTCTTCATTAATAAAGTTTTTCTTTGTCCCAAAAAACAAAATTTACCCTTGATAGCAAACATTCAACTCTGAAGTTCACAATTTACATATCTAAAAAGTGCACATGATCTAAAAACTTATTTTACTATAATCTATTATTTATCAAAAACAAACAACTAGAAAAAACTTATCCAAATTAGTATGTCCAAGTATATAGCATATCCTAGGCCTCAACCATCAACTTAAGCTAGTTGGTTCCTTGATATGATATCAAAAGCCACGTGAACATAAGAAATATGGGTTCAAATCTCAACCACTCCTAACAAATAGAATATTAAACACCATGTATGAGTATATTAGGGCATGTGTTGCATCAGACTTTTAGCCTAAAGAGCGAGGCGTGATAGAGTACATGAAGTTTCAATCATAAACTTAAGCTTTTGATTGAAGACTCAAGATATGCTATACACTCTATTACTTCTATAATATACCATTTCGATAACATATCCTCTTTTTGTTGCCTGAAGAAACAGCACAGCAACACATAAAAGTACCCTGGCATTATGCCAATATGCTTTACCTACTACCTAGTGCTTTAAGAGTAAGATTGCACAAATGCACCAAATTGCTATATTCTCTGTGGACAAACCCCTTCCCCCTTCCAATCCTCAATAACTCTTAATGCTAACTAAGAGCAAAAGCTCCCTCTAATAGAACTCCATAGTCTTCTCAAAAAAGAACATCTTCATCTATTTACATTATCATCCAAACATCAAAATTGTTAATTTCATCCAATCTAACAAGATTAAAAAATTTTACAATCTCTTCTATCACAAGATTCACAGCATAGGCATAGCATAGGTTATGCAAAACAATTTACATAGCATAAGACCAATGAGAACAAGTATACAACTTCTCAATAAAAACTACACTAATTCACCAACATTAAACAAAAATTCACTCAGAATTAGCATAACAATCAATAACCGAAAAAAATTGCATTCCAAAACCTAACTAAATAACCCAAAAAACCCAAACATATAAACTTAAAAAGTAGTATTACCTCGTTATCAAGTGTAGAATCTAAGCCAATTGAAGATTTAACATCCCAATCAATGATATCATCTTTCGCATCATCGCCACCCTCATCTTCATCATCATCAATGTCTTGGGGGTCATCTTGAAGCCCTTCACGACATTTTTTGATAATTTTACGGGAGTTTTGGCGAGATTGAGACAGAAATTCATTAAAGGAAGAAGAACAAGGGTTTGAATCTCTATCAGAAGTGTCTTTATCACGCCGCCATTCTTTCTTCTCAACTTGGGCATCTGTAAGAGACCAAAGTGGCTTTGTTGAAGATGCAGGTGAAGGTTCTAGGGATGCAAATAGAGATCCAAAAGTCTTCTTTACTCTATCAGAGAATGCTTTATCATCCATTGATTTTGAAGACGCCATTGTTGTTTAAGGAGTAGATTTTGGATGAATTTTCGGGGGTTTGATTTTATATACCCGTTAGTGCTCACCGACTTTGGATGTTTGTAATTTGTAAATTGTAATATGCTGGGTAATGAGATTATCCTAAATTGATTTTATTATTAAATTAATTAAATTGATTTTACTTCCCTTTGTGCCAAATTACTTGTAACTACTAATTTAATTTTAATATATCTAATTATATAATAAAAATTTAAAAATTAATAATAATAATATTAATATCCAAACACATCAAATAAAATCTCATTTAATTTTGTTTTAATTTATAGATTAAAAATTAATTATAGTGCAAATAAAAGTTGTGATGAGCGGTTGAAGTGGTGCAAATTTTTTCTAAAAGCTTTGATGCTATTTTCCAAATATTAGTTACATGTTAATATTTTACAAGCAATATAACTTATAATCAAGAATCAAAATGGATGAATGAAATTACATCAATAAAATAATTTTTTTTTACAAAATAACATTAAAATTATTTAAAAATCTTTAAACTACGAAACTTAAGTTTTATATCCCACAATATCTAGATTTTTTTTTTCCTCCCAGACCCTGATCATAGTCTCCTATGAACGGGATACACTGGTATGATGATGATGATGATTTTTTTTTCCTTTTTGAATCAAAACCTGTATTTTTAGCAATTTTACCTCAATAAAAAGTAAAGCTAAACCCAATTTGACTTGAATAAGGAGTATTGTGTTTGAATTAAATTTACATCTATCCATTTTTAAGAATTTTAGACATTTTTAATATTAATTTTAAAACTTCAATAAGAATAAAAATATATTATCAACATTCACTGAAAACGTTAAATCTCACCGTAAAAACTAGAAGTACTATATGAAGTATTTTAACTTAAGAAGTTCTCTATTTGACAAATAAATTTTTAGGATGTTTGGTGATTATAGTGATTAGTAACTGTTTTGATCAGTTGATTTTATTAATTGATTTAACCAGCTGATTTCAAAAACAACTTATTTGTGTCAATATTGTTTCAACTCGTCAATTCACCGACACTAACATTAGCTGGTTTGACCAACCAACCTTCTACTTATATCGAAAACGCTAAAATTGCTCAATAACGTAATTTGAAAAAAAAAAAAAACACCCCAACATGTTTTCTGGACATCCTGCACATCTGCTGAATCGTAATAGAGTAGAGAGTAGAGTGACACAGTCTCTGTTTCCTAAACAGAACCGTTTTTCTTTTTCCCTAAACCAATCAATCTTTACCTCTTTTTTCATCTCTTCTCACCCAATTTCTTTTCTTCATCCTTATTCTGTATTCTTCATCAATGGAGGAGCCATTACCACCGGACGATCTTAGATGCAAGAGAACCGACGGTCGTCATTGGCGTTGTAAACGCAAAATTGTCGATGGTAAATCCTTCTGTCTTTCTCATCTTCACCGTTCCCAAAATAAACGCCCTACTTCTACCCCTAACCCTAATTCCCTACCCGACTCCGAGCCCGTACCTAAACCCAGAGTTCGGATCCGACTTATAGTTAAACCCGAACCACAACCTGAACCCATGCTCAACCCACTACCAGAACCTGAACCCATTGATGAATTCGAGTTCAACCCACCACCAGAACCGGTTCCTCTTCTTGTGGGTACTGTTGAGGATGATTTAAGGTGTAGTAAGAATGATGGAAAGGATTGGCGGTGCAAGAATCAGGCATTGGATGGGCAGACACTTTGTGAGATTCATGTGATTAAGCCCAAAGTCCAAAGACGGCCCAGACCCAGACCCGGGCCCATTATAACTCCGGTACCGGAGAATCTGCGGTGTACGAGGAATAATGGGAAGGATTGGAGGTGTAAGAATAAAGTAGTGGAAGGGTTTTCTCATTGTGAAACTCACATGAAAAGGAATAATAACAGTAGGAGGAAGAAGAAAGAGAAACAACATGTGTGTGCAATTGAAGAAGATTCTAGAAAAGCAGTAGAAAAAACTCTGGTGCCCGTGGCAGTGCCAGTGCCGAATACTCCAAACCATGGAAATGAGTGTAGGTCCAAGGAGAGAATTTTACATGAGCAGATTCTTCGTGAGGATGATATTGGGAGTATGAAAATTAAGGATTTAGCTGATAAAGAGAAAGGTAGTAAGAAGAGAAAGAAGAATTCGAATAATAAGAGTACACAGGTGGTGTTTAAGGTAGAAGATGAGGTAGAGAAGGAGAAGATGAGTCAAGTGTCCCAAGTGACGGTGGCGGTGGAGGGAGAGAAGGAGAAGATGAGTCGAGTTTCGGAAGTGGCGGTGACGGTGGAGGAGGAATTGAGGTGTAAGAGAACTGATGGAAGAGGTTGGAGGTGCAAGAGGAGAGTTTTAGAAGGAAAGACACTATGTGAGATACATTATGAACAAGGGAGATTAAGGCAACAGAGGATAACTGTGCCTGATGAATTGAAGATTCTGAGAGGTGAAGGAAGTGAGGAAGTAGAGAAGAGATTGAAGAGGAAAAAGGAAATTGAGACATTGGAGAATAATTCTAATAAAGGGATGAAGAGAATGAAGGCAGAGTTGATTAGGGGTTTCTTAAGGAGGGAAATAATTGAGAGTACAAAAAAGAGTGAAAAACAAATTGGGGTTGATTCAGGAGAAGTTACTAGGGATTTGCCTTATGGGTCTATGGCTATCCCTCCTGTACCTCCTAATCAAGCTCTTGATGGTGCTGTTGGGTCTTTAGGGATTAAAATTGGAGGGCATTGTTCGAGTTCTCTGGTTACGAGGCGTTTTCGTTCTAAGAATATTGAGCCTCCTCCTATTGGGGCTGTTAAGGTAGTTCTTGTGTACCTTGATTTGTTTGTTTTGGTTGTTATTGATGTTCTTCTATAATTTTGTGTGTGTGTGTGTATGTATTGAGTGCTGTTTGTTGTGTGTTTGTGAATTTAGATTTTGCCATTCCCTAAGAAGGTTGATAAAGTGAAGAGTAGGGGAAGAAAGAAATGCCATTGGTGTAGGAAGTTTGATAACTTGTGTTTGATCAAGTGTTTGAGTTGCAAGAAGCAGTATTTCTGCTCTAATTGCATTAAAGAGAGGTACATTCTATTGATCTTATTCCCCATGATGGAACACTAACTGCAATTTATTATGTATCTCTATTAAGTTGATGTTGTTGAAAACTTATGAATGGCAATCAATGTCATAGTGTATTGTATTAGTATTTCTAACTATAGAAGCATCAAAGAATTGATGTAGCCGTATTGGAGTTCTACTGTGTGGATATAAGGGATTTTTGTGGATTGATCATATGGGAAAGTATGGAACATTGTACTGATCTTTCTAATTCCCATTTTTATCATGCAATGTTGGCATTCAAGTTTTTGTAGTTCTGCTTTTATCAATACCATGTTTGAACATATTTGTACTATTGTTGCATATGATCCGTAGGAGTTTATAGCTTATTTTGAACTAAAATGAAATTTTTTTGTACCTACTTACCTTTTTTGTGAGACAAAGCATTGCTGAAAACCACAATGTGAATTATGTGTGTCTAGGCGTATTCTACCTTCACAAATCTACCAAGGGATGCATTTGGAAATATTGCATTGATGAACTCAAAAGAGGCTAGAATTGAAATGGTATATAAGTTGGAAGAGTGAGATATTAATTCCGAGTATTGTACTCCCCAACTAAGAAGACACTTTTGAAATCGACTTAACCATACTATTGTCGTTCATATTACTTTAGTTTTAATACTTCAGAAAAGGGGGGTTGAAACCGGGTATTTACTCAAAAGGGATAGATGCTGTTGGAGAAAGGACTGAATTGGTCTGTGGACAATAGTTATTTTGATTTGACTCAACATTTTCTCATCGAAGCCACAGTTGACAATGATAAGACTTGAGGACTTATCTGCTTAACTTATTTTAGAATATATATATGTTCAGATTGGGGCTTTAATTAGGTGAAAATGGTGAATGTCACTTACATATTTCGCTTAATTTTAAAAAATAAGTTCAGATAAGTGCTTGTAAGTTAAATAAGTTTAGATAAGCCTTATAGATTAGAGTCATAGTTGACATTCAATGCGGGTTTCTGATTTGTGATTTAATCCCATATCTGAACTCTAGATATGTAGAATTGCTGCTTTGACCTAAAATGCAATACCTCTTCGGCCGGCATACTTGCCATTTTGTGTACGAATCATTATTGGAAGTTTAAGTACGATGTATGTGAGTCTAGTGTTATGCTACCTTTCTGAATTTACAAACGGATTTATTTGGTTTAAATTAGTAACTTACAATGATAATCTGCTAACACAGGGATGGCTTAAATTAAAAAAGTAACCTTACATCAGTAAACTTAGAAATATATTCTGAGTGTTTTCTTCCAACTAAGGAAGAAGCATTTCTAAAGACAGGTTAGCTCAATTCTATCTTAATTGTGTTGTTAATGTAAAGTTCACAGCTTATATTTCATAAAGGAGATTGAATCCAAGATTCTATTCAAAGTAGGAGAAAACTAGAAAAGACTGGATCATGGGTCTGATAATTTGATGCACTACAATTGTTCTCGTAATCTAGTGGCATAACTTTTAATATTTCAACTTTTCACATAGCAATTGGCAATGAGACCACATAAGTTTGTGATCAAGGCCTTTGTTTACCTCTCATTCATCAATTTAAATGTCATGTCTATTCTCGCCTGTATCATCTGTGATTTTAATTTTATGCTTCAGGTCTGCTGATCTCGAGGAAGTTAAATTGAGATGCCCAGTTTGTCGCGAATGTTGTCATTGCAAAATCTGTTGCACTGCTCGGTCAAAAGACCTAGGTTCCAAGGTTAACAATGTATGCTTTTTTTTCTTGCCAACTTTTCCGATCCTTGAGCTCGCTGGTCAGTAGTGTGATTATCTAACTGACAAACTGTTATAGGACATTTTGAAGGAAAATCTTATGGGAGGCAAGTTTCAACACTTGCAGTACTTGATTAATTTCCTTCTTCCCATTCTCGTTCAAATCAACCAGGAGCAGGGTGTTGAGGTAGAGTTGGAGGCAAAATTTAGAGGTATGGTCTGGAATATTGTTTGTTTTAAAAAAAAAAGTTCTTTCTTCCGAGTGCATGTTTTTTGAAGAAATAAATGTGTGACAGGGCAGAATCCATCTGATGTTGAGATTCGACAAGCTGATGTTGGCTGCAGGGATCAATGCTGCTGGTATGTTATTTATTGACCATAATTAGCTAGAAATTTATTGTAATAATACTTTTGTAGTCAATTGTTTTTAATTTCTGCTTCATCCTCTTACCTTTGGGTTAGCAATAATTGCAAAAGCCCAATATTGGATTTTCACAGAAGCTGCCCGAATTGTTCATATAACCTTTGCTTAAGTTGCTGTCGAGAATATGCTCATGTTGGGTCTCTTGGGGGTGGTCACCCTAATGGCGCGAAAATGCTTTTTCCATGTCAAAAGTCCTCCAAAAAGAATCTGGATGTTTCCTCTTCTGCACCTTTTTTAGACTCAACAGCTTCTCTTCATGTATCATGTCCACCGATGGAGCTTGGCGGTTGTGATAATAGCCTACTCGACTTGAGATGCATTTTCCCTCTGAATTGGACAAAGGAACTAGAAATTAGTGCGGCAGAAACAGTTTCTGAATATGACTTCCTACAAATTACAGATAATTCTGTTCATTGTTCTATGTGCACCATCATCAGTAAGGCGGGTAATAAAAGTAATGAATTGCTTCAAGTTTCTAGACGGAAAGAGTCCAATGACAACCTCCTGTACTGCCCTTGTGCTTCTGATAATCCTAGTTGCCTGCTTGCTCATTTTCAGAAACATTGGCGAATGGGACATCCTGTGAAGGTTCGTAATGTGCTTCACTGTGCATTTGCTTTGAGTTGGGACCCACTTGCCATGTTTTGTAGTTATCTAGAAAAGGGCTTTAGTAATTGTAAAAGCACAGAAGAGTCTATTGAAGCTGCAAGCTGTTCTGGATCATACGATGTTGAAGTTGGTATCAAGGAGTTATTCACTGGATCCATACAGGAGGGATATATGAATGTACGTCGCGAAACCCTTAAACTGAAGGCAAAAATCTCAACAGATTTTTCTCAGAAGCTCTTGGAAGGATGTTACAGCAAGATTCTTCATGCCTTACCTCTTCAAGAATACACAAATCCTAGAGTGGGCCTTCTGAATATTGCTGGGAAACTGCCAGAGTATTATTTGGATTCTATACTTGGTCCACATGTATGTATCTCAAGTGGTAGCAGGGATGAAGTTGCACGTGGTGAATTGGTGACGAAACTGTATTGTAACTCTTTCGATGAGGTGATTCTATCTATTTCCTTTTGCTGTCAATTCTGCTTATTGTTTGATACTTTGGTGTTTTAAACTAATTTTACCTGTTTAATATGGCTGCGTCGGTGTTACTGTTTAATCTCCATGACATTCTTTTGGGTTGGGTTTGTGTGGGGGCTGTTAAGGAGAGATTCTGTTAAGTTTTGTAACATTCTGTTTCTATTGCTCAAGTACTTTTAAAGGTGAGGGTGAGCATCGAGATAATTGGTACTGGATCAGCTAAATCCTTTTTATGTTGAGAATATGCTTGCACATAAGGCCCACATGATCGTTAGTAACCATATTCAGCTTGGTGTAATGTTAATTTTCAGGTTAATATCTTAGTACATGTGGGTGATGCAACATGTTCCTCCGAGCAGCTTGATAAGATGAAGAAGTTAATAAAGCGGAATAGCAATTTGAAGGACCTAGGAGGTCAGACTTCCAATAAGAATCTTGAAGATGATGATACGAGACTGCACAGTGAGGTTTCAGTTGAAGCAGGAGAGAGGCATGGGGTAGTGGGTGCATGTTGTTCTGCAGCCGCTAATGATGCTTCTATTATCAACAATCGCGGGGATGATAAATCTCCACCTGCTAAGTTAGTTAACGGTTCTGATACCGACTCTGATGCTTCAATGATTTGTTCCAGGGCTAGTCATAGTCCTGACAAAGATGTTGATCAAATTCCTCATCAGGACCTTTCGGGGAGTCTTAATGCTAATGACAAACAATCTCTTTCAGAACATTGCGGGGCTCAGTGGGATGTCTTCCGCCGACAAGACGTCGCAAAGCTCTTGGAGTACCTTTCAAAGCATGAAAATGAAATACGTTTAGGAAGTGGCCTTTCAAATAAAGTGGGTGAAATTATTTTTCTTCATTGAAACGCTATCATTGAAATGTTCTTACTCCTTTTGGTCAGAGAATGCTCTTTGATTCTGAAGTTTGCAAATTTGTTCCAGGTTGTTCATCCTATTCTTGATGGAAGTTTGTATCTCGATGCAGTTCACAAAATGCAACTCAAACAGGAATTTGGTAATCTTCTGTTCTATACCCATTTGCTTTGTTGGCATTGTTTGGGCAGTTGTTGACTTGGTGGTATTTTGAATTGTTTTACAGAGATTGAACCGTGGACGTTCAATCAATGCCTTGGAGAAGCCGTGTTCATCCCTGCCGGATGCCCTTACCAAATAAAACATATTAAGGTATAGCTTCATGGTGCTTGAGTTTGTGAATGTGTATTTAAGGATATCTATGATGGGCTTAAAATTACCTTATAAGTTCTATACCAGCAGCGAGGGTTCGAAGCTTCAATATCATTCATATTTCATGTCTAAATTCTTCGAGATTTCATTAGTTTATCCTTTTATTGATCATTTATGTGTTTGTGCATTTGAAGTCCTGTGTCAACGTTACGGTGGGATTTATCTCCCCTGAAAACGCATCAGAGTGCATCAAATTGATCAATGAAATACGTGTTCTCCCCAATAATCACAAGGCCAAACAAGTGACGTTAGAGGTAAACTTTTTAAGTGTGCTAATTATGCCGATACTTTTTTAAAGAGCGCATTTTTAATCATTGTGAGTGATGCGCATTGGATCAGGTGGAAAAGATGGCGATATGCAGCGTAGATGAAGCAATCAAGGAAATATACAGACTTAAGAGCGAAGAAGGAATCCGCTGATGCCATTAGTAAATAAAGATTGAGCTGCCTGGGAAAGTAAGAGAAAAGGCAGTTTCTTTGAGACCTATTGTGATATTGTTTTGCCTGCCTTTATGTAGGAGTAGCGGATTAGGATTTCGTATATATCAGGTTATTGATCCGATGATAAAACCAGCTGTAAGCTTATAGTTTGAGGCACTGTGCTGGGGAGCAACGCACATTTTGGTGCTTGCCTTAGAGAGGTTCAAATGAATTTAGTAATAGGCTGTATCATTCTTCATTTCTTCCTGTAGTGTGATGTTTCTAGTTGTTCATATGGCTTCAAGTTATGGCTATTTCAATATTGCACAGATATCAGCCACATTTGATGGGTCTTTTATCTTGCACCGGATCTACCAACTACTTGGTAATTTGGTAATCTGGTATAAGCGAATGGCTGAAAACCCAGAATGTGCATGGACTTGGGTGATGTTTGCACATTTGTCCATTTGTATTTGCTATATAATGTAAATTGAAGTGAGTTTTGAGTTTAAATCTCACCACATAGCAATGACAATGGGTCGTCTCTAGACCTAGATCCATTTTCATAGAAAAGACGATTTGGATTTGTGGGTCTAAATTTTCAAGATCCCGATTTGGATCCATTGATATTGCAGATTCGGTCCTACAACAAGTCTAGTGTTTTCATACGTTTGATTGAATTTTACATCGTATTGAGATTTGATATTCATTGACTAATGATAATAGTAGATCCATTACTAATCTGTTATACTAGGGAATTGCTTTTTCAATGAAACTGAATATTTAATATTAATTGCTAATCAATAAAAACCAAAATCATCACTCGATGTTTGTAATGTTTTGACATCTACTAGGGTTTAGGCTGACAACCCATTTCTGGAACTTCATCTCCAAATAACCTATTTCTAAAATTGTTGAAGGTACATCAATATTAAATTAAAAGGAAAAAAAAAGCAGCAGAGAAACAGCACTAATTAGAGTATTAGACAATAGACAGTACCTTAATGGTATCAGCAATAAGTTAAGGAATGGGGAATGGGAGGGTGCAACGCATGTAAGGTATTTTTCTTAATAAAAATGGATACGGGTTTGGATCCAGTTCTGTGTACTTTTTAAAAATCAGATCCAGATCCATCAACTATAAATAGATCCAGACCCATCAGCATCTAACAGGTTCAAATTTTTAGGATCTTGTCCAGTGAAAATGGATCCGGGTCCAGGATGTATTACCATCTCTATTCAACACTAATAAAAGGATCAATTCCCCATCCCTTTAAAAAGAATGGATCAGACTCGAGAAAATTTTTTTTACACAAGAAAAAAATGGTGTGTTAATACTACACAAAAATCATATATTATTTCTTTGAGTTTGCCAGTCTCAATAGCAAAACTCAAAGGGAGAAACGAGTAAGGGGCATAGTATAAGGTACCCTTGTATCATAAGAGTGCACAAAATATCACAGTTGTATATATAATTGAAAACTTTTTGAACAATATTCCCTTTAAAAAGAATCCAAGAATTGAAAGCTTTGATTGCCAAACACCAGTTGAAAACTGTGATTCAGAGCAGGGTTTATCTGATTATATACACTCAGACAAAATGGAAGTTAAACTATAGACCCTTTTCCCAGGCCACTATTACAAGTACTATCCTCTACATAACTCATGCACACCAAAATTCAGAGTGGAATAAACTAATTGACACTATATGGGATCAAAAGTCAAAATGGAGCTGATGAAAGACAATCAAATGAAACCTAAGCTATGTAAAATTATTTCAGAATGAAGCTATGTATAGTATCTGAGGCTGAGCCGTCAAAATTTTGTTTTATCAGCACTTAGATGTAGCAAAAAGAAAGTTTTTAAGGGGCCATCAACCCCTCAATAGTGTACGAAAGAGATTGTGCCCAATCAGCTTTGAATAACAACGTCTGAAGCGTGCGCATCACATCATAATCTGGATCGAGCTTCCGCTGCCAACCCTACAATGAAGAATGAAGTTAAGTTACGGTTAAACTATTGACGTATTCAAGAGTTCTGAGTTAATTTTAACACAACAGTCGATGACTCGATGTAGATGCAATGGAATCAAGCTCTGGCTGCCTTCCTGGAAGATAAAAGGCGAGTACAGACTTCAGATTACTGTGGTTCAATCTGAAAGGATGACATAGCACCTTCGACAGGTATGACTAGATTACTTGTGATCTATTAATGTCTGACTACTGGTACTAGTATAATCAAATCCCTCCAAGACTACGAGTTGAAATGACATTCATTCTTTTAGGATGCATAGAAGTGTAAAACAGACTTATATGTCACTGCATGTCCAATTGATATAACCTAATACCAGCGCTTCGTTCTTCAGTCACAAAGCAACGTAACACTTTCCCAACAGATTCCACAAAATGGTCTGCTTCTTTACACGTTACAAATCGTAACTTACAAACTTCCATTTGTTAACGAATGCAAAGAACCAATGTTGCAAATATTTTACTCAGTTGTACGTTCAAACAGTTTGACCGTCGCTTCTCTATTGTGGAACATACAAAAATTTCTCAAATCTCTACCTTACCTAAGAGAAAATTCTCCCACAAACTCTAATATACAGCATTCAGATGAAAAGAACCTAGACTTAAAGAGCAAGGATGGGTCAAGAACCAAATTTCAATATAAAAAATGGTTGTTCCTGACAATTTTTGAATAAAAAAAAACAAATGGTTCTTATACAAGTAAAGTTTTGGTTATTTTTTCTCCAACTATGTAGTTCAGTCGTCATGCACTTAACAAAGAAAGCTAATGTTGTAAGTTTGATCCATTATAGAAGCTACTTATACAAATACTAATTTTTAATTATAAGGATCAACTCAATTTGGGCCTCTTCATGAGATAGACCCTAGGCGGTTGCACCTCAAAACTAACCTCAAGAACGGCCCTGGTTTTAATTAGTAGGTTTAATAAAATCCAAACAAATAAATGGTAGGGAAACGAATTTCTATCCCGAAGTAAAAATGCAAATGAGATGTGAACTTCATAGACTACACCAATGGCGTGAATGGACTGCTTACCTCAAGAACCAAAGTAGTCACTATTACAGTGCACACGTTGCCATCAATGTTGACTTTGTGACGCCTAACTTGCTCAAGTAACTGTTGCATGGCATCTGCAGGATGAACCAAGTCTCCTTCTGGAGTAGCCCAAAAATCAAAAGACTCTTTCACCTCCTGCGATTATGCAAATCAGATTTTCAGTACACCATCTTCACAGTTTAAGTTATTCGTAGGCAAGACAAGGATATCTCCTACCCATCCTCTTTGGTCATGAGGAGGAGTGAGATTGTCAGAAAAGATATGATACTGGAAGAAAATAAGGAAACAAGCAAACAATCACTAAATGATCAGAAATCATCTTTTGATAGTAACATAATTCAGAAGATGCTACTACTCAAGTAGGATCCACCAGACATGGCATGGATATAGGCTCTTCGATACTTTATTTAGGCCAAATTCAAAGACTTTAATTTAAAAAGCCAAAACGGACACAAATTGGGATATCCGGGTTGAGCTTTAAAAAATAAAAAGGATTGATTGATTCACAGATCAACATTCATCTTCTTTTCAAGGGAGCCAATTTGCTAAGAACTTTACAATTAAACATGCTTGGTAGAAAGCAATCTTAGGATGTGTGAACTCTAGGAAAGTTTTCTCAGGTGCGCACAAGTGAGACAAAAGTGCGCTAAAAAGCCTTGTGTTGGTTTGTGGGGTCAGTCAATAGCCTCCATGGATAGGTGTTACAGGTGGTATCAGAGCAACTCTACAATAGCAGCAGATAGTGTATTCAATGCACTTAGCATGGGAGCGATCCTACACTAAGGTGAATTTTTAAGTGGGAGTGAGTATGATACCACGAGTTGAACTTTAAAAAGGATCGATCAACTACCCATATCAACAAGGTGCATATTCTTTTCAAGGAAGCTCACTTGCTAAGAACTCCACAGTTAAGCATGTATGGTGGGAAGCAATCTTATGATGAGCGACCTCTTGTGAAGTTTTTCCGTATGCGCACGAGTTAGGCCAAAGTGTGTTGAAAACACTTAAGTTAGTTTGAGGGGTGCAGTAGTCAATCGACAGTCTGGGGTGTTACAAGTCCAACACGGGTATACAACTATTTAAAGAAAATCTACACACCAAGTGGAGAAATAAAATTCGAGTAGACAAAAACCCATGATAAAAATCTCATCATAACACACGCCCCCAAAGACGGTGAATAATGCTTGCCACAAGATATAAAGATTAAGAACATGTTTCTAGTAGTCCAATGTTACAATTCCAATAATTAATGTTTGAAGAAATTATTTTTTATCATTCATTGATCAATACTTGTACTCATTCCGTTCCAAATGATATGTTCCACCATTTTATTTATATTTACGACTTACAATTTCGATTAAGATTCCTTCAAAAGCAGCCTTCACTAAACATGAGCATTGGGGGATAAAAAAGTTAAAATCAAGGTCAAAGTCAACAGCAAAGTCAATGTCGAATGAACAAAAACTTTGCAATTAGTAATTAGTACCACTTATTTTGTTGAAAAGCGAGGGTAAGGATTGGAAAGAAAGCGTTTGGCAAGAAAATACGGACAAATTTTGTTAAGAATACAATCTCTCCAAAAATGGAAAGATTTGGAGGGGAACATTAATTTTCCTTCTAGTAGCATTTTACTGAAGCAAGAGCTAAAGCTAACTTCTTAATTCTTACCTGAATGAATGCCTCAGGATTTGGACAGCTCTGCTGCTTTGATAATTGGAGAGTGCGCTCTGCTACAGTGCGTCCATCCCTACAAGCAACAGCCTTGAAGAACTCCAGCAGAGTCACACGGTCATTTTTCGAGAGTTCAGCTGTCATGCCAACATCAATGAAGACAACATGAGGCTTTGATTTTGCCTCACGCTTACGCTTTCCATGTTTCAATCGGACAAGAATATTTCCAGGATGCATGTCTGCATGAATGAAGTTATCCACCTACAACAACCAATTTTTCAGTTGCAGATTTATTTCTAAATAAGTGAAAGCAACAAGCATCTAATTGACCTAACAAACACAGGAGGAAGAAGAAAATCTAACATTATAAGGAATCACCGAAAAGGTTCTTGCTCCCCCTCAAAAATAAGCAGTCATAAATGTTTCAACCCAGTAGTATAACAAAACGCAACCGCAATCCCAGCATATGAATATTAATCACAAATGAACAGATTCCAACAGTAACTAACACACTACAAAGTAAACAAATTAAAGACAACATGGTATCAATTAAAAGGTGACAGCGTTATAAAGTCAAATAAAATTTGCTGAGTTGTTACCAGTAGCATTTTCAGAAGAGCATGGGTGCCAAGGTGAGCCAGTGCAGTTTTAAAGCGTTCATGACCATCAAACCCATCATCAACATAGCGTGCAACACTTTCTCCATGTTCAAAAGTTTCAACTAAAACAGCAGGATGTACGAGTGGATATAGAGGTTTTGGAAAAGACACATCCTTCCATCTCCTGAAGTTATATATAAACCGATTTAGATTAGCAGCTTCCCTGGAAAGATCAACTTGTGACATCATGAAAACTGCAAATTGCTGAACACTTTCATCTAGTCTCAACCACTTTAGAGTAGGGATGAGTGTGGAAACTTTTGCCACTGCATTAATAATAACAAAGTCCCTCCTGATCGAATCCCCAACTCCAGGATGCCTCACTTTCACTGCAACCTCAATGAGCTTGGTCTTTTGACCAGGGTGTCGGAAGCGCAAAACAGCTCGATGCACCTGAGCAATACTTCCAGATGCAGCAGGTTTCTCTTCAAAACTCTCAAAAATTTCAGAAATCCTACGACCGAAGGCTTTTTCCACAGTTCTTTTTGTATAAGCAAAGTTGTGTTCTGGCGCTTTAGAATGCAGCTTTGCAAGCTCAGTACATAAGTCTCTAGGGAATAAATCTGGTCGTGTAGCTGCCCATTGTCCCCATTTGATAAATGCAGGGCCAGCTCTCTCAAGGGTACGATGCACAAGCTGAAGCCAAAATGTTCTGAAATGAGGTCCAAAACTATCTGCAAATGGAGCCATGGCTATGCTGGGTGAGAATAATAATGCCAGACAAACAGCTCTTAGCAGCAAAATAAGAACCTCTAGTATGTCCAAAAGCAACCTGCTCATGTAGGCTTGGCTATCTTGTGCACGCATATAAACAGCATTTTTCGAGGGGAGATACTCTGACTCAGCAAATGATTTTTGAGTTAGTGCTAGCTCCCCAAATACTAAGGCAAAAATACCGGGTAAAAAAGGGTGAGACCTGGTTGAGGCTATGGCGAATGCTTTAGCAGCCTTGGTTATAGCAGGAATGGTTGAACCATGGGTAGAATGCAACTTCGAAAGCGTTTTCCAAGCATTTTGAGCCCTGGTTATAGCAGGAATGGTTGAACCATGGGAAGAATGCAGCTTTGAAATCGTTTTCCAAGCATTTTGAGCATGATGTGCCATAGTGTTACTTGCATAATTGACAGAATAATTCCTTGGAAAGCCACTCTTATGCTGTGGTACACGTGGCTGGAAGAGAGGATATGTGACATCCCTTTTAAATCCAATATTGCGGCTACCACGGGTTTTTAATATGGCATTTGTGGCCCTCCTAATATTTCCAACCATCAAAAGTCTGCAAGAGAAGTTGGACCTAGGTAAGTTCTTGGGATGGAGGGAGTAAGTAGCAAACAAACGCAATCTATTTATGAAGGGATGGGGGTTAAACATACATAATATAAGTAAGGATCACTAATACTGCCATTTTCCTTTTGTGATACTTCTATGATTCAACAGGAAAATGAATAGAATATATCAGCTACCAAGTAGTACCAACAAAAAGGCAACTTTTTGCAGAAAATGACGAGGTAAATAATAAGGGTCTTGATTCCAATCTGTTGAGAGTGATCCAATTTTATGACTCAAACTTGAATTTCCATCCTTGATTCAAGATTGTTGTATTATTGTATTTCTTTAGCATAATTCTAGAACTAGCTAAATTTATCATGCTATCCTAGAGAAATCATGGGCAGTTATCACTAAAATTTCTACTCTCATCATGATTTCTCATGAGAAGCTACTAACGGCCACTAAAAACTTGCTAGATTATTCTCCTTCTTTGTTGAACCAACCAACTACTCCAATATATTTGTGTAATTAGGTCCATTTCCAATAAGGGACACCACCATAGATTAAAAACAAGGTTACTACGTATCATATGAGTCACATTATAGAGGTTTTTAAATCTACCGAACCAAGATCAACGCATCGAAAGATGTTGAAAAACTTTTACGTTGATTCAAGGCATATCTAATGGCTTCCCAGTTCCCACCAATATTTGGTGGTATGACTTGCACATCGCCCTCACTACAGCATTTGCGAGCGTTACCATATTTGTACACTTTGGACGCAAAATATACATTATACAAACAAGCCATACTCATAATCCTACCACTATACTAGTCCTCCTACACATAAATTATCTAATTGTACTCGCACAATTTTCAAAATAAGTTCTTGGTAATACTCTCATAATTTTACATAGTGGATTTCATATTGTGTGTGTTCCTTTTTTTTTTTTGCTTATTTGCATTTATCCATTTTTGGATTAAGGTTTTGGCATTGTTGTTGTTACATATATTATCTTTCAGAAATGATCTATGCTTGCATTGTTGCACATATGCTCCATCTTCTAACACAAGAGATGAAAGCCATGTAACTAAAGATAAGGTATTAAATTGCTTCAAGCAGAACAATTAGCACCACACACAGCAAGGTGCAATACTTAGTAAACAAGACCACAACAATGACCAACAGCTACATTCATGCCCAAATTTTTGCTAGTCAAAAACTCAAAATTGAGTAAAGATCTCTTAGCTAACATATAAATTGATACACAATATAGGAAGCGAAAGAATACCAATCTCACAACATGCTAAACAATACTTTATACCCCACCTGTTCTTTGACCGCTAAATTGCATTTCTCAAAATTTATGCTTTTTCTTAATCAGATGCAATACAAATGAACTTGGATTCAAGCAAATAGTTTACAAATAGCATATTCAAAAGAAATCTAAACATTCTTATACATATGAAACATAATACCCACATATATCAATAAATACCCAGAAAACAAAAACCCACAAAAATACATTTTCAAACACAACCCAATTCAGCGAAACCAAAATCAAATCAATATACACAAAAATCTACAAAATAAAAAATAAAAACAAAAAGTAAGGAGGTGAAATGAAGAAACCTTGACATTGACAGGGCGAAATAAGGAAGATTGGTGAGAAGACTAAGAGGAGAAATAAATGGTGCGAAGTTGTAGAAAAGAGCATTTTCTCATGTCGATTAGCTTGTTGAAGGGGAAATCTGAGGCTTCACCGCAATCTGCAATCCCCAATCCTCAATCTGGGAGTTTGTTAATGGTGAAGCTTAAGCAGGTCGACGGCGAAAGCGAGAGACAAAGGAAATGAGAATGGGTCGGTGCGTGCGTCAAACTCAAATCTGTTGTTGCAGCTTGGCCTTGTAATTGTATGTATGGTAATGGTTTTCGATTAGAAGCGTGGGCCTTTCACAAGTCACTACTTTCTACACTCCTAGAGTTATTCATTCGAGTCATCGGGTTGATTTCGGGTCAGGTGTTTCGGGTCAGTTTAAATTCGGGTTTTGTGTTCACATTGGTTTTTACATAATTGTAGATCCAATTTTAAATTGGGTCAAATCGGGTTCGGGTATAAAGTCGGGTGTCTATCAGGCATCGGGTCTGTTTTGATCACTTCATACACTTCTATATGTTTGCTTGATTTCACGTATTTTGCTATATTTTTTATTTTATTTATTTTATTTTTATGATTTATATTTTTTATCCAAATATGTAATTAATATTTTATTTTATCTAGATATTTTTCCTGCTTTATTATAAAATATTAATTTTTTACCTTGTTTTGAATTGCTCGCAAAACGTTTGTAGCAAAATGAGTGATCTTTTGCATGAAATTGTTTCACAACACACAATTGCACAAATATTATGAAACAATAATTATTGCGTGAGACTTTCTCACAATGAGAGACACGTAATAGGTCCATATAAGAAGCCTAAATTCAATAAAATGAATATTTCACAAATTCTTGTATGAGACGGATTAAGATATGTCCTATACTTAGATTAAATAGCTCAATAATACAAACTTTAAATAAGTTAGATAATGTGTTAAAAATTAAATAAGTATTTATAATAAATTCATATATTATGATGTTAGACAGGGTTTGCAGTTGCACTAACTACAACTACGATATTTGGTTTCAACAAATATTTGAGCAACAAAAGGATTTGGTAGGCTAATAGAGTTGGGCTGCCGTGGATATTAGGTCTGGCCCATTCCGTCCATTTCTTTCATTTGGGCCGCTAGTCAAGTGACATTTTCAATTGCTTAATTTTTCATGGCTTTCCAAGTAATCAAATGAAAATTTAAAGAGAACTATTGATGACAAACCCAAATAAGAATTTAAACAATAGCATATATTATTTTCAAATAAGACGACGGGGTTACAGTGAGAGTATTATTGTTGAGCTACGGATGTACACTTATTGCCTTAACATGATCACTTACATGTTAAAATTGATTATTTCTATAGTGTCAATGTGAAAATTTATATTCTTAAAATAATCATTTACAATCATAATATGATCAATTAGAGAAATAGGCTCGTCTTATGGTGAGACAGTCTTACACAAGACTTGCGATGTATTTTTTAATTATTAAAAGGTGTAAGTCGTATTATAAGTATTAAAGTAAGCTCTTTCTATGTTTTAATCATTTGATTAATAGTAAATGTGTGAAATTAGATTAAAAATTTAATCTCATTCACATCTCTATTCAAATAGAATATTTAGCTTCAGATATATATTAAAATTGTTTAATTGCATCTAAGGTGATGGAAATCTTAAATTTTGGGGTTTAAAAGGAAGTTTCATTTAACAAAGAAAAAGTAACAAAAGTTATTCCATGTGAGTTACTTCATCAGATTAAAATTAGACAATAAAATTAAGATTAACCAATTCCCCCTAATTCTTTTCATATTAGCTTAGTTTGTTTATTCTTTTAACTCATGCTTACGCAATTATATCGGTTTTCAGAACGTCTTTTGTAAAAACGGCTCTTAAAAGCCTAGTCTAATTCTAAATATATATTTTTACAACTCTAAATATAGGTTTAGGTTGAACTTTTGAGAGTCGTCTTTACAAAAAACGGTCTCTCAAGATAGCACATGATCGGTTTTTTATAAGAAAATTCCACAAAAGAATACTAGTACTAGTACAGTAGTACACTCCAACACAAAAGTATATGCGATGAATTAGTGACCTAGCAATATAATCTTGAGTTATTTTTGTGAGAAAACTTTTTTGATGAAACTATTTAAAATAAATAGTTTATATGTTTATAATCTGTATTTAAACTGTTTAATATATATATATATATATATATATATATATATATATATAGATTTAGGATCAAATGAGAAGGATTTTAAAATGAGAAGGATGAGAAGGATTTTATTTGATTTTTTTTAGTTACTATGTATATAAAAAAAGATACTATGTTATAAAAAAAGAACACTTTAAAATTTATGTCATAGTTACTTTTCTGCGTAACATAGTGACTTTTACAATTATGTGTTTTTGACTCTATCGTGTCCTTAGATTTTTTTGTTTTAGTGAAATCAAGGGTGTAGAATCATTCTTACTCTTCTTATTTTCAACCCCCTTCTCATTGGATCCCTCCCCTATATATATATATATATATATATATATATATAAGCGCTTCTCATTATCTCAGTAAAACTATCTTATATTCCATCTAAAAATTTATGAATTTTTTCAGTAGCTTTGCATAAATCGTTTAAATCAAGGAAAAGGATAGCTAGTCTTACAAATTCCGTAAACATTTAGAACATTGTGAAATTCCATAATTAATTTGTATATTAGCTAGCCGACTTCAAAACTTTTTGATGAATAAATAGTAATCATGTCTGATGACTAAGGACAGAGGACTTTGTATTTTACTTTAACAGTGCTAGGTGAAATAACTCCTTCCTATTCAGGCTAAATGTTTCATTTAGTTTTTTTGCACTTGCCGAGGTAATATTTTAACCTTTAATATCTCACATTATTTTTAATTAAAAATTATAAAAATTTGATATTAATAATCCTTGTATTGAGACGAATTAAATAAGATCCTACATGACTATGTTTTAACTTATAGATTAAAAGTAAAATACAAACTAAGAGTGATGAGTGAATAGTGCTAAAAAACTAAATAGAACATTTAGGTTGAATAGGAGGTAGTATTTCTTTATTTTGGTATTGTTTATTAGTTAAAGTTCTTACAATTTTGATTAAAATGTAATCAACAAACTCAAATAGAAGTAGTACTATTACATAATTAATGATAGAAGATAAACGATGTTTTATACACAAGTTTCAATATATATGAACATGAGTCGTATTGAACATTTTCAGAGAAAAAAATTTTGAATTGCATCTTATATACATAAATATATATTTTGCTCTTTTATAATATAATTAAAAGTCAGATAATAAATAATACTACATAAATAGGAAAAATAGTTGTTGATGAGCATACCATTCAAAAGAGATAAAAATTGAACAAAATTAGAAAAATAAGATAGTCATGAGTAAATTAGCTAACAAAAGTTTTACAATTCATTTGATGAGAATATGAGATTAAGATAAAACTTAGGAGCAAAAATATTATAGGGTAAATTTTTTTATATGTTTTTGCCTTTTGGGGCCTCAAAAAAAGTCATCACAAGACATAGGGGTGTTTGACAATTGGCAATTGGCTATTGGCTGTTGGCGGTTGGTTTTTTTAGTTGGATTGTTTGACCAGCTGGAAATGTTGGTTGTTTCTGTTGGCTTTTAAGCTATCTGTTTGTGAAGATGTTTGGTAAATTTGAATATTGGCTTAAAAGCCAAAAGCCAACCCAAAAGGCTAAGCTAGCTAGCTGGAGCTGCTTTTTCATTTTGGCTTAAAAGCCAACTTTTCAGCTGCTTTAAAAGCCTTTTACCAAATATTTTTTTAGCTGTTTGACCAACCAACAAGCTAAAAGTCAAAAGTCAACCAAAAAGCTAAGCTAAAAGCCAATTGCCAAACACCCCATAGTCTTTAAACAATCGCTTAATATGCTTTTCCTATGAAGACCTTGGGTGAACAAAAGGTAAAAAAGTAATTTGCTTCTTATATGTTAATCTTAAAAAATGAAAAATGGCTAAGAAATCATATTGGAATTGGCAAATTCACGTCAAAAATATGGTCAAAATGTAGCACTACAAAGATACAAAAGGAAGATATAGATAGTACATCCTTGATTGCCCCACACCTTGTTGCAATGCTGGTACATTTTAAGCCAAGTAATTTTTTTCCAGCTTAGCTAAAGATGCAAGCCAACAAGAGTACGAACTAAGCAATCAAATTTTCATTTTTTTAAGCATGAGAGAAATATGTAACATTAAAAAATGTTCTTTCTGTCCCATTAAATTTTCTGAGAAAAATGCGCGAATGATATGAAAAGTTATTGATTATTAAGATTGTGAGAAAAACGTTTTTTCTCTAGTCGGGAGACTCCTTTTGACCGCGTTCTCCTTTGTGGGTATGAATTGTTAGAATATATAATATATTCTGGGGCCTCAACCATCAGCTTAAGCTTTTGGTTGAGTTGGTTCCTTGACATGATATCAGAAGCCAACATGACAAGAGGTCACGAGTTCGATTCTCAACCACCCCTCATTTAAGTGGAATATTTAGCACTAGGTATGAAGAGAGCATGTGTTGCATCCACACTTCTAGCCCAAGGGGCTCTCGTGTGAGGGGGCGTGTTAGAATATATAACATATTCTGGGGTCTCAACCATCAGCTTAAGCTTTTGGTTGAGTTGGTTCCTTGACATGAATTGCCGCCATCATTCCCTTTCCAGAGCTTGTCCATAGTTTTCTATGAGCGTTATTAGAATAAAAAATGTGTGTCATATTTATAGATTAAAATAAAATTACTTTAATATGATAGACTGAAAAGAAAAATAAGACAAATTTCATGAAACAGAGCGTAGGATGACAATGATTAACAACGACATTATTAGCCTTTTGAGGCACATTTCAAAAATGGGCGGTTTAAAGAGAAATATTGTGGATATAGAAGATAGGGACAATATAAGCATCATATTCATAAAGTTCCTTAATGGAATAATGCATATAGAAATTAGCTAGTATGAATTCAATCAACCAAGAATTGGTAGTCAAAACTCAAATGAATAATGTGCTTCTTTTCATGATTTTATTGTGCATTCTATTGTGAATGCATGTCAATTTGTTTATTTTGTGGTGATCTAAATTCAATTAATTCCATTTGTAAAGGTGTTTTTTGATTTATTAGGCAAATATGATGATGATATATTGATAATCAATAGTATGGTTGAATACTAAGGAAGAAAAAATTGTCTTTGCTTATTGTAATATTACTCACATACTTTATTGATTTTCTTTTCATTTTGTTACCATCTTAAATATTAAATTTTGAGCATATTTTTTAAAAATTTTGAATTTATATATTTTTAGAAAATAAATTTCTTTTAGCTAGCAAAAAATTAGTATTGAGTGGAACAATGAATTAATTTTTTTTCTCATCATAAATGTTCATATATAGTTAATTTCCTTATGTTATTATCTTAATATAAAAATATGAAACTTCTAAGTAAATATTTTTGTTAAAGAAGAAATTTTGCACTTATAACCACTCATTAAAGTGCAGTAAAAAAGAGATGAATAATACTCCGTTCTATATAATTTGAAGCAAAGAGAAAGTTATTGTTTTTTAAGAATAAGGTAGATAATAGTAATTAATGAAGAGAGAGAATGAATTGCGTGGTTGAAATTAAATGAGAGTTAGAATGTATGGATGAGATTAAAGAAGATGGTGGGCCATAGTCCAAAAATAGAAATGATGCAAATTAAGTGGGACGGACCAAAATAGAAAATGCTGCAAATTAAATAGGACAGAGGGAGTATATGAAAAATTATCTAGAATAATCTAACATTTTCATGATTTTTCTTCAATAATCCCACCTATTGATTAGCCATGAATAATCTCAACTTTATGGGGTATTTTCCTAGAGCAAACTCGATAATCGGATGACTTGCTATAGCAAGTTTTGTTATTTTTTAAAAAAAGATAAATTAAAATAAAATAACGAAAAAAAATTAAAAAGATGTTAAAATTTTGTAGAATCTTTTATGTAAATTTTCATAATTTTTCTCTAACTTTATATTAATTTTCAGTTTACTAAATTACCTACTATGATCACATGGGGATTATTAATAATTTAATATTCGTTTATTTTCTACCTAAATCACTCAATGCTTATTCGTATTTGAGAGAAGTCCATATAAGACCTTTACACACCAAATAAACACCTTTCAAAGAAAGTAGAAAAGAACTAAATAAGAACTTTACGTTGTAATAATTACATAGATTGTGTTCACAATATAATGTACCAAAAAATCTCATCAAAAATGGCAGCAGATTCTCTCATGGAAACTTGGAAAGTGGCTAACATTCTTAAAACTACCCAAACAGGTAGCAATCTTTGTTTTGGCCACCCCAAACAGACCTTAGTAACACCTAAAACAAACCTTTACAAAAAAAATGTCCCTTTAGCCCCATGAAAATTTTCACATTGATTTATAATCATATTAATTTTTTTTATTTATTTTTTATCATTTTTCACATGATTTTTTTATTTGCGTTCATATAATTAACTTAACTTTTAATTTAATTTTAGGAAAAATTGCCTAGAATAATTCAATTTATTTATGATTTTCCTACAATAATCACACCTATTGATTAACCATGAATAATCCAAATTTTAAAGGGTATTTTCCTATAGTAAACCTGGTACCGGATGACTTGCTATAGCAAATTTTATTTTTTTTTTAAAAAAAAAAGATAAATTAGAAAAATGTTAAAAAAATGTTTAAAAATAGGATATATTCAAAAAAAAAAATTATGATTTATTTTATTATTTAGAATTTTTTATATAAATTTTCAAAAATTTTCTCTAATTTTAAATTAATTTTCAATTTACTTTTTTGACGAATTACCTACTATAGCAGGTCATCGTACCAAAGTTTACTCTAGGCAAATACCCAAAAATTAAAGTTACGATTATTCATAATTAATCAATAGGTAGGTTTTTTTGTAGAAAAATCATGAAAATGTTAGATTATTCTAGATAAATTTTCCTTTTATCTATGCAACTATTTTTATTTTCTGTAAGGACCAATTTATATATCCGATGTTTTTAACTTCTCTTCTAAACATTATAAGAATTCTAATAAGAGTGTTTAAAGTATGTAATTATGTATGAACACAGGGTTAACAATTTTATTTGCACGAAGGTAATTCATTAATGATAATTTTGTATTTTATATTTCCATGGTCGGTTGATAGTCAAAATCCGGAAGTCTTTATTTTTACGCCGCGAAAGTCTTTATTTGCTGTATATCCCTTATTAATTGTCACCGTATAATTTTAAATCGAATTAAGAGCTTTATTAGGGATTGTCACAAATGAAATAAGATTTAATATTTATTTTTTTAAAAATTTACTACATATTTGTCAAATTACTTGTTTATTTTACTGAAATTTTAGTATCGTTTTAAGTTTCAAAAAATGTCTTTATCTCATTTATCTATTTTAAATGTTTTATTAGGTGGGTCAATTTCAATTAAAGTTGACTGTTTTAAAACATTTTTTTTAAAAAATGTCCATACTAAATTTTCAATTTCAAATCGGTATTGCCATATATAAGTTCACTAACTTAATCAACACACATATTAGTATATGGTTTACTATTAAAAGGCTTGTTGCTCAATAGATACATCATCTATATGTGGAGCAGAAGGTTTGGGTTCGACCCCTATTGGGCGCGCAAGTATCAATTGAAGGGTTTGTTGATTGCGCGCATCTATCTTTACTATCTTTACTCACTTCTTGGGAGAATGAATATGATTTGCACGCATCTTTAGAAAAATAAAAACTCAAATAATACTGACATTTAATACCATTGTTGGGCCACATATTCGCACATGCTATTACTTTCAAAACAAACACACAAACTAAAAAGTTTACAAAGTGGTTTTGAATGACATGGTTTCACCATTAGATAAATTCATACAATTTGCTCATTTTTCTAGCTGATTATCTTTAAAGTGTAATTGGTCAATTTAAAGTTATTAGTAATCAGTTTAAGGTTATAAACTTATAAGTGATAACTTTAAGATGATAAATATATATTGGGTCACTCCTATAAAAATGATCTTACCATAAACTATCTTATTTAAGAATTTGGGAAAAATTTTAAAATACAATTGTAATAAATTATAGGATGCAAAAGAAGTATGCATTTTTTTCCTTCATAATCCCACAAGTAGTGAGTAGAAAAATTGAAGCTATATGGATTAACCAAACGTTCTCCTACTATACGTTAACGGCACAAAGAGAGTAGGAATTTGGTTCTAATATTATTATTTTTTAATTATACAAATATTTTTTTTATGTAAATTAATAGTGATCTTATTGTTTTTATAGGATACTAGTATGAAATATATAAGAATATAACTTAAAAGAATAATGCAAATATATGATATCATGATTGACTTTTTTAAAGTAAAACTTAAATACTTATTTTTTAAAAATTATTTATTAAAGACATCACTTTATCATTCATGGGACAAGAAAATTAAAATTGACATGCACGAGTAACGAGTTGAACCTCTCTAAGGACCTGACTAGGGACAGGAGTCGTTGGAGGCGTCTTATCCATGTTATTTTAGATTACTGATTCCTTGAGAGTTCTTCTCCTCGTCTTTTTACGAGCCGAGGGACTCCTTTTGGTCGTGCTCTCCTTTATGGGTATGCGTTGCCGCCGTCCTTCCCTTCCCAGACCCTGTCTATAGTTCTCTATGGACAGGAAACACTGGGTAGGATGATGATGATGATGATTAGCTTCAATATTAGAAAAAATTATATTTTTAATTAGGTCAATATTGTCATATAATCAACTTTTATCCATTAAAATAACTCCATTTGCAAAGCTATATAAGAATGATATTTGCCATTTTCCAATACTTTTATTTATATGTACTATGATTTAACTATTTTTCTTAAAACTATTTTTCATTTAGTTTTAAATTGATTACTGAAACATAGAATTGTGATTTTATCTTTCAGTTTTATAGATTCATATTTAAAACTTTTGCGTAGGAATCATAATATTCAAGATAGATATGGATGAAGCTTATATTGTGTATGAGTATATAATGTAATACAAAGGTGAAAGGCCACCTAGAATAATCTACAATTATTAATATTTTAATTACAAATCTTAAATTAATTCCGAATATATTGTCTTCGTCTCATAGAATTTGCAATATATATTCTACTAAAATTACTATATTTTTAATTTTGATAAACGTAATTATTTTTTTGAATCTCATTCACATATTTTTTTTTCTCCTTTAATATTTTTCACATGATTTATATTTTTATCCTTATTTCTTTAACCGATAATGATTAATTTTTTTTGGCGTATATTAATTTTATATGCTACATAAAATATAACTTTTTAAATGAGACAAATAAAAGTGTATTATAGCATTATAGTATGTGATTGATAAAACTTTTTATTTGCAAAAAAAATAAATTAATAATGTATTACACAATGACATACTTTGACTTTTGAGTTGTATCTTTTTATTGGAAGGTAGTATAAATAAGTTCATCAAATTTTCATCTTATTTTGACGCGAGTTTGGCGTATGGCTTACGTATACAATTGAACAACTATAAGTGTATCTTTCGGTATATAAATCTCAAAACTTTTTTTTATTGTAAAAAGTATTTATGGGTTTTGAATCCCTAGTCACACTTGTGTAAGACAATACGTTTTAACCTACTCATGTATGGTGTATTTACATATGTTAATTCATTTTATTTTAGATTTAAGTAATATCATATCAGCCGACCTCAATAAATACACACTAGATACGTACATGCCCATCAAATCCTCTTTTGAATACGATCTCACCCATGGAGAGCACTCTCTCGGTGATCTCTACAGAATTACATCTCCTTTTAGTTATATGCTAATATAAAATTATATTTAGAGAATAAAAATATAACTGGTTTTAAAAAAAATAATTGGTTGAGAATAAAAATAAAAATAAATGAATTGTATTAATATGATATTATCCACACAAATTTATTTTATAATTTTTTAATAGACCTCATAATAATTTGAGGTTTTGCCATGAAGGAATTCTGACACACAAAGAGGTGAATTGTGTTTGATGGTGGGCCAATTGGGCCCGTGGAACATTGAATGATTCACGAATGGCGGATCATTATTCATTAGTACGTTAATATTAAGACTTGCAAGAAATTTGATGTCAAAAGCTGGCCCACAAACATTATTATTATATAATAATCATTGATCATTAAGTCATCCCAATCATAAACTTCACCAATGCTTTCTTGATTATGGAATATATAACAACAACAACAATAAGAAGGAATATAAATATAAAATTTCTTTGAATTATAACTTTTGTTACCACTATTATCATCAATTAAATATTTAACATTAATATGTTTAATGTTATAAGTTATAACTCTATATATCGCACATTTTCATTTAGAATTTGAGTTAAAAATATAGCATAGACCTTTACCCTTTTCATATGGGACATAACCGTATATGTAAAATTATAGAGTTGTAAGATTGTAGGATATTCAAACAAATGTTTTTATACCAATTACAATCAGAAAAATAGACAAATTTTGAGACACGGAAAAAAATCTAGTATAATACTCCTGAAAGAACTACAATTAAGAGAAAGTCTTGGTAAATAACGGTGATTTGTGAAGTTAACAAATCACTCTTATGTGGTCACTACAAAATATGTTGCATATAGCCACACTTAAAAATGCACGTAGCCACACATATATGTGTGCCTAAAATATTTCCCCACACTTAAATAAGTGTGGCTATGGATGTGTGGGGAAATATTGCCCACACATAATAAGTGTGGTTAATTCATAATTGGGTTACACTTATAAGTGTGGTAAAATGCATCTCTAGTAACACTTATAAGTGTTGGTACATGGAGCCACGCAGCCTGCGCTGCCATCCATGCGTGCCAACTCCTATCTCCACAATCATGCGCCTAGTAGTATTCGAACTTGAGACCTCAAGTTCCAAAGCACACCACTTCAGCCACCAGACCAAGATGTATTTGATTGGGTGAGAGTTTTTTGATTTCAATTAACTTTTTTTGATTTTATTTATTTTATTATTATAATTTTTGTCTATTTGTGGTGATTTACAAATTACGATTATTAATTAGGAATTATTGCTACAATTAGACGTGGTTGATGCCTGATGGCAATTGGCAGGCTTCTTCCGTACAATGAAAGTCAGAAGTCTAAAGCAGGTGAAGTAAATAAAAGCAGTAATGTTATCCAGTTTCAATTCAACAAAACAAGAACAGACAATCAAAATTTTTCAAAGAGCAGCCAAGCCAGCTTCTTTTATGGACTCTCTGTTCTATCCTATTACTATATTATTATTATTATTATTATTATTATTATTATTATTATTATTATTATGTTGTTGTTGTTGTTGTTATTCTTATTATTATTATAAAATCAATAATAATTAATGCCGCGCTAGTTTGTTCCGATGACTGGTCAAAAGTATGATCAATAATTCTCCAATACTTGATACTTGCAATATTTCTTTTTACATATAATTAATTTAATGTATATTTAATATTAAATATATTTATTTTGACTAAATGAAAAATTATGAAAATTAAGGTTTTTAAATAAATAAATTAAAACGAGATCTCTTATGATTATATAAATCTTATGCATGAGTCGGATTTACTGAAACGAGATTAGTATTATGAACGCAGGAAGTAATAAGCACGCGTAATAGAAGCCTAAAATATTGAAAAAAAAATCATGTTATTCAAGATAAACAAATAAGGCTTTATTAATTTTAAAAACAAATTAAGGCAAAATATGTATATTTAAAGAACGTAACCAAAAGTAGAAATAGAAATCAATCTTTGTACCCTTGAGCCCATGACTCATCAGCATCCAAATTGCTTATTAGTTTAATTATGCTCTTTTATTTTCATTAAATTTATTTATTCGAGAAGACAACTAATTAAAAAATGGATGAAATTGTTAAAGACATACTATAACGAACGACAATATGAATTATATATTTCATTTGTGACATGATGGTAAATCTTAAATTTATTTTATGTTATTTTAAAAAATATAATCAATGTTTATAAAAAAAAAATTTTAAATTAGTCTTGCTATATGTTTTCAAATGTAGGTCTTCCAACATCTTTAAACTATGATCATATTTTATATAAACAACATTTACTAAGTATTATGATGATGATAATTATAAAATTATATATTTTTTTCATTATTTAAAAATAATTTAAATGCTCATTAACAAATGCAACACAATATGGTAGTCAATTAGCAAGAGCAAAACAGTCTAGGCACTTAAATTTTTTACCGTTCATAAATTTTATCTTAATTTCTTGGCCGCCAATTAGTAAGGGCAGCATACTAAGTTATTAATAATGTTTTTTTATACTATAGAAAAACAAATAAAAATAAGTACTATAGTATTTATTATTTAGTACGCCTTAAATTAGAGACATTTTTATCTTCTACTACCATCCATTAATAAACGAGATGTCCCTACTCACCGCATTTGTTAATACACATTTTAATAAGAAACTGAAATGGTCCCTCTATATATGTGAAACACAATCAAAATAAAAGAGACAAAATGGCCATGAAATGAAGCACAAGACACTCGAGAAAGCTTTAAATTATCATTAAAGTCAAAATCCCTTTTTTTCTTTAACCTTTATTACTTATAAATATAAATAAAATAATAAATAGTAAAGGAACACAAAAAAAAGGAAAATGGTCCCTCTATATTTGTCATTCTTATAATAGGACACGTAGGTAGTGTAGTGAAGCATTAGTCAAATGAGCTATTTTTTTCAAAGACAAAAATATAGAAGTGCATTCAATTATTTTTTAGAAATTGGAGTAGTAAATTATTTCACCAAGCAATTGCGTGGACCTTTAAGCGAATTAAAAATATAAAATCTTTAAAATTACTTGTGTATTTTATTAGTAATCATATTCGAAATTTATTTTACACAATTCACTAATACACACATCAATTGAACTAATTAAAATAATAGAAAATTAACCTATTTTATCTTATTATTTTTAAACAATATAAATTATAATTATTGTACTCTAAAAATATATGGGTAAGTATATAATATGTAAGGTTCAACTTAATTTAATACTCACTACAACCATAACATTACTTTATTTATCTCATTCTAAATTAAATTATAGAAAAATTGTTAAATACTCCATAAATTTAACTATGAATATCATTCATTCAAAATAATTTCTACTTTTCTAGTATCAATTAGTTTAAAATATTTTATTTTATACTATAAGAATATACTTTTCTAAATTTTCTGAACTTTTATTTTATCTTATTATTATCAATATCATCATTATCATATAAAAATCTGAAATTCTGATTTATCTTCTCAAATACAAGTAACTCTTAATTTTCAAGTAGAAACATGCTTTGATTTATGGAAGGCTATTACTTCAATAATTTAAATTACTTTAGGTTGTTTTTGGCAACTAGCATTTCATTTCAAATTAATGATTTTAATTATGAAATCATGAATGTAAAATTTGAGAATGACAAGGTTTGGGAGGTCATTCTCAAATCCTCATCTTTGAACCATTTTGATAACAATTGTGGATCTGACTCAAATTCAAATTTAAAATAATACTAGTATTTGCCAAACACTAATTCTGAGTTAAATCTATATTTTCAAATGAAATTCTCATTTCCAAACATAGCATAAATTAGTTAATAGTTGAGATATTAGGCATATCTTTATAAATTTATTTTTGTAGATTATGATTGGTAAATATTTTTTAAATATAAAATTATGTATATCAATCTAGATGAGAGGAAAGTAATCTCAAAAGTGGCCGGACACGTGTCCAAATCACATGCTTCAGAAGCTGTTTCCGGCAGAGTTACCGGAGTATTATGTCGGTATCCGTGAAACTAGCTTGTCATACGTTATTGCAACCTCTTTTGATGTGGATTGGGACTTTTTTTTTTTGACTATTTACCACGCACACTTTTTTATTGGGAGTATTACTTAAACTAAAACTTCATTTATAACATCTTTGAATTTCAATTTTCTACATAAAGTAGCAAACATGAATTTTTTTACTTATTATTTTTTATTTACTCCGCCTTTTGAAAGTGTAGCAAAAATAAATGAGTTATTTTTTAAAATAAATTGTGGATAAAGAGATAAAATAATTGTGTGAATGAAATTAAAATAGAATCAAAATATAATAATGAGATTAATGAGCTGTTTGTACAAAAATGTATATAATGCAACATAAGTGTAACAAACTATAATAACAAATGATGTTAAATGAACGAGATCGAAAGACGGTTTTTTTATTTGAAGAAGACTTGCATGGATAGAGTAATTAGAAGTACAAATCAAATCGTGACCGAATTTGTCTGAAAATTGATCTTTGAATTCTAGCATAAATAAACTACTCACTACGTACATTTCACAATATATGTTTACGTATTCCATTTTGAGTGTTTGCTTGAAATCTTTTTTAATGAAAAGTTTTTCTAATTGGTTGAGAAAATAAAAAATCAATTTCATTACCTCATTAATTTAATGGCGGGTTACAAGGGGGTTCAAAATTCTTTAATTATTGCTTACTCAAATAATAAAATCAAGTTTTAATAAACCTCATACCAAAATTAATATCTCATTTCTATTTTCATTTTCAATTATAGAACATGGAAGGAGCGCATAGCATCCCATAAGTACTTTTATTACCTATATTTTGAAACGAAAAGAATATCTAATATTCTGAGCATAATTATCATTATTTTAACTATTACTGCTCACTTAAACTAATTGATTTTTGTCTGAATTTGAATTCAGCAGCAAATAGCTAATCACCTCTTCAAATTTTTGGTTGGAGTTTTTGATTAAGTGGTTGGATTTCTGTGATTTAACCTGAATGTTGTACATTGATACTTTAGTGGCTATAAATTGCAAAAAAAAAAAATATTTGACGTCGTAATTTGCAAAAGGTTTAAACTTTAAGGTTGTAATTCGAAAATTATTCTTATTATAATGATATTTAACTTTATATGGTTAATTTAAAAGGTAAATCAAGAGATCAAGAGAATCACATTTTGTGTTAGAGAGTAAAATTACTTTCATAATACGTTATATTTGATTCTCATCAAACTCTTCATTCTATCTGTCATCCTATTTAATGATAAAAAAAAGTTAAAAGAAGAAAAAAAATATTATCCACAAAATAAATTTAAAAAAAAGACCTTCCTAATTATGGTAGCTTTGTTGCCAATAATTAAACATAATACACCTTTGTAGGAAATTCATAATAATTAAAAATGTGCATCTCGGATATGTTCTTGCTTTTTATAGGTTGTTCACACTTAAAGAATTCCATATTAGGTTAGCTAGCTGGATATTAGGCGACATTGATTAATGGATTCACTATTTAATTATTATCTGCATGCACAGTTATGTACACATAATGCATCATAGTAGGTCAAACAATTATTATTTTTTTCCTCATAATTTATAAGACTACCTCCTAAACTCTACTAATTGTTACCTCTTCCTCCCAATTTATCAGCAATGTTTGCTTTTTCACGCAGTTTGATATATCAATTTAATTCATGATATCTCTAATTATATATAATAAAAAATTATATAAATTTTATATTAATGATCTTTGCAATGAGACGAATCAAACAAAATCTCACTTGACTATGTTTTAACTTATAGATTAAAAATTAATCACAAATTAAGAGTGATGAATGAATAGTGTCATTTATTCAAATGTTGCGGCTTATATAGAACGGGGGAAGTATAATTACTATAGCAACTATTGTTCATTAACTTATTATGTTTTGCATAAACTTGTATTGTTTATGTATAAAGTAAAATATATTCAAGTGAAATCTTATTAAATATGTCTAAATATATATTTTCGAAATATAGACTTTTAAAAGTTTTGAGTCATATGCTATTGAAGACATTAAGGATTAAAACTATGCATTAGATAGCGTAAAAGATGTAATTATCAGTTACATACTTCATTTTACAAAGTTAATTTAAGCATTCACATTTTATATTAATGATTTACAAATAAAAAGTATAATATTTAATAGCGTGATTTTTTTTTATTTGATATAGCAAAATTCATATTATATAAATTAAAGCTTTTATTAAGTATTAAATTGTCGACACATCACTATGTTTGTAGCTACATATTCAACATCAACTGCGTTTGTTGATTATCTAATTTCAAGAAAATACTTGTACATCATACTTTAGGTGTAGAAAAATATAACCAGTAAGTAAACTAAGAGAAGAAACCATCAACATCAAAAGCTATCCAATCATAGGAAACTTCCAAAGAAGGAAAAACAAAGTGAGATTTGATGATGGAAGTCCATAATCCTTATGAAAATTACACTTAAATTTTCTTATAATTATACATATGTTTACAAAAAAAATTATTAAACATGTTAATTAATGCATAAGAAAAAAACTATAATCTAAAAAAAACTGATTGAGTAAATAATCAATCACTTAATGATTCATTAGTTTACTTGAGCTAACAAAAACTGATTAGCATCAAGAAAATCTGGGATTTCAAACTTAATAAAATCACTGCAATAGCTTTGATCTCTTTCATCTTCTGTTCCACTGTTGCTGTTAATATATGTTGTTGAATTCGAACTCGAATTCAAAGGTGTAGGGCTTGAAGATGGAGTTGACATTACTGATTGTGTATAACTTAAGATGCTTTGATTATGTCCACTAATATTTGATTGAAATGTTGAATCATTTGATAATGAAGGATCCATTAAAGTTTGATGTGAATGATCATAGTAACCATAACTTGAAGGTTGAATATTAACCAAATTTTCTGGCATGGATAAATCATTATGGTCTTGCCATTGATCCAAGGTTTGAGAATCAAATTGAGGAATATTTGTGGGATATTGTTCGAAATTTGGGTGTATCAATTGAGGTTCGTCGTAAAATGGTACTGAAAAACGAGCAGTATCAGTAGCAGTAGTAGTAGCAGTAGTAGAAGTCGTCATTGTAGTACAGGTAGGGAGAGGATGTGGGATTGGGGTTTGAAGTTGAGTAGTTTGTAAAATTGGGTTATAATCATTTCCTTGAAAATTATGGATTAGGGCATTAGAATTAGAGTTTTGGGGTTGATTTGAGATAAGTGAGGTTGCTATTTTAAGAAGCTCAGGGTTAAGGTAAGGTTGTAATCCAAGTATCCTAGACATGTTCATTTGGGAAGGTTGTGATGAAGATATTGGGTTATTATAAAAAGAGGAGTTACCCAAAATGGAAGAGAGATCTAATAAGTCAAGGCGAGGGCTGTGAGTCACAGGATCGATTCCCATCCGGAGTAATCTTTTTCTAATGTGAGTGTTCCAATAATTCTTGATTTCATTATCTGTTCGTCCTGGCAAACGAGCAGCAATAGCCGACCATCTGTTTGACAGTCAAAGAAAGAAGCAAAATTAGACCAAAGAAAATCAACAGTATCATTGTATTGATGGTGACACTAAATGGATTTTTCTGTGCATAATTAATTATATCCACCTCTCTAGCAACATTATCATTTTAATGTTTTAATTAAGTAGCTTTGTTTAGGTGAAGTTTAATGGTTTTGTAATAACAAATTACAAAAATTATCTGTAACATCCCATCAGAAATCTTAGAAAACAAATTTGACAAAAATCCAAAGTAGAGCCAGTTATTTTTAGTTCAAAAGAAAAAACTTACTTGTTCCCCAAAATGCTGTGAAGTTGAATTATAGTCTCTTCTTCTTCAAAGGAAAATCTTCCTCTCTTTATGTCTGGTCGGAGATAGTTCGTCCACCGTAGTCGGCAGCTCTTCCCACATCTTTGAAGTCCTATATACAACATCATAATGGAGCCCAGTTTAGTTCATATGCATCGACCAATAATATAATATCTTGGTGGAAGTGTTTCATACTCAAAATACATCTACAAGGCCCACATACTTACTTTTGGAAATTGACTCTATTTTTAGAAACTAAATCAACTAAAAACTTAAAATAACGGTGCTATTTGATAATATGTTACATAATCAACAAATATAGCCAATTCAAATTTAGAAATTTTAAACATAGTTTATTGAATAAGAGCTCGAAAAACTCCAAATTCCAAAGTTTTAAATAGTAGTACGTAGTATGTCTCTGAGTTTGCCTCCCTACTTCTATATGCTAGTGCAAACTTATTCTTATTGCAGCGTCAAAGTAAAAAGATTAACTGGACCATATCCACAAAATACTATGAAATCTAAAGGAAAAAAAGGAAATTAAATACTATGGCAAACTTATAAAATGATGAACTTACCAGCATTCTTAGGAAGAGTTCTCCAATTACCATAACCATGCTTTTGGATATAATCAATAAGCTTTTGGTCTTCTTCAGGAGTCCAAGGACCTTTTTTCAAACCATTTTTATCACAACAAGGAGCTCTTCCCATGATTATGGTAATAATGATAATTGATAATTGTATAATGTCCTTAAAAGTTACTAATTGTATGTCCTTAAAAGTTACTAAGTGTATGTCTTACAAATAACAGCTTTTTTAGAGAGAGAAAGGAGTAAAGAAAGAGAGGATAATTGAGGTTTAAAGAAGAGAAAATAAATAAAATGTGGAGGATCAAAAATGTTGTAGGGTCCGTATAAGGGGTACAAGAGAAGCGGTATATAAAGGAATTGAAGCTGACAGACAACAAGAGGAAGTCAACAAGATTCGGTGCCGTCCTCAGTTTATAACATAGGCAACGTGTCCCTTCTCTTGGGAGAAATTTTAGGCTCTATAATCATTCTATTAATCTTTCTCATAATTATATACTTAAGTTTACTAAATTAATCACTAATTATTTCTACACTATTGCCACTTAATGCTATATGCCTATATGCGGGGAATTGATAAATTCAAGCTGCAAATTGTACTTTTCCACATAATAATTGGAACATTCACAAACATGACACTATGTCGTAGATTTATCAATATCCCTATATTCGTACCCGTAAATACAAATTATCAATAAGAAAAAGTTAAAAATTTTAACTCAATTTCTTGCCTATTTTTCAACATCAAATATCACTTTCATCGCTTTACTTTTGTATAGATAAACTATTTTTATTATCTAGTTATCTATTATTTTTCTTTACAACTACTGATTTTTACCGTATTTTTGACTTCAATTAATTACTGTCAAATTTAACTTATTTTAACTAAACAAAACTCTTTTTCCCTATCAATTTATTTGCATTATTATTTTGAACTTTTATTCTTAAACTAAAACTATTTTTACTAAGTCTACCTTTCTTTTCTTGTTTTCATATCATTTCTTAGTTATTGATTCCTTATTCGATTATTTTTCGTATGTACTCCTATTTACAAGATAGTATAGACTAATCGGAGTAATTAAGTTAATAGCCATGAAATGATACGCATCAAATGTATACACACAAAAAAGATAGCATGGTTTGAGGATTCACAATTAACATGAGCTGTCATTAAAGCTAAAAAAGACACGTAGTTGATCCCGCTCAGCGTCAAATGACGCTTTTCTAAAGACCTTTTGGTTTCAATATTTGATTACATGGCTTTCAAAACGGGTAAGATCCTCTTCCTATTGCTTTTCTCCAACTGTTGAGCCTACTCTCCTCTCCCCTAATTAATTTAATTCAATTGTACTATACTATTGACTCCTCCTAATGCTTATCTTATTTGCAACAAAGTTATCGCATGTAAAAAGTTGACTACACTCGAAAAAAATATGACTAAGCTTTTTATTTTAAAATAGACAAGAGTCGTTAAAGATATTTTAATAGCGTTTAATTTTTATGTGTTATGTTATTTTCGAAATTTTCATTTATAATTTTGTATTTTCTTCACAGTTTTTTTGACTTTTTAATACTATGTTTTAACTAAAATAGATAAAAAATTTATAATTACAACCACTATTTAACACTAATTATTAAGCAAGTCATATAATTAAGGAAAAAATTTGTCTCTTATTGAAATTACAACTTCTAATCATTGAAAAAAATCTAAAGGAAAAAAAAGCTATGCTACCAATCGCAAACGTGAAAGAAAAGTCACAAATAAAATTGCTATGATTTCATTGGGTTGCTTTTTAAACAATGACGACAAATAAGAGTAACAAATTTGAATTACAATTCATTTCAAACAAAATTGGGTTACTATTACATATAGAAAAAGGACAAAAATTAATAGGAGTAAGTTTAAGCTAGCTAATAAAGCATCAAAATAGTGTATGTTAGATATTGCTAGAGCAAGGGTGTACTATTGTTTAGTATTTAAACTACAAAATAATCATAAATAAATCTAATAATCAATTACGCTTTATGCCTTATAACATGAATTTGATTATCACCCCTTACTACAAAATTCTTATAAAATCACAATCATATTTTGAATCACTACAAAACTTATTTACATCATATTCGCTACAACAATATTACATTACTTCAATATCACTAAGTAACTCCGGCCTCGATGAAGTTATTTCCATTGGATCCAAAATTGAACACATTATTTCCATTGACTATCAACTCATTGATTATCCAGTCAATAACTGTTTTTCATCACTTTTGCAGGGTAGGTTATGACCTGACATCTCTCCTTGTAAGATGAACCCCAAGCTGACAAGCTCTACACATCTAGCTTAGTTTAAGTGTTAGACTAATTGCAAACTCGGAAAGAACTGGGATTGGCATAAAACTAGACTAAGGTGTTAACTCAATGCAGTCATAGAACTGAAATAAGACTAATGCATCTTGCAGTCATATATAACATCCAATTCAAAAAAGACGTGGGCTCCCTAATAACCTAAAAGCTCTCTCACCCAAACTCAAGAACTCATATCCATTACGGTTTAAAAATACACTATTTTTGGTCTAAATAGTGTGTAAGTGCTGAACTCTGCTAAATTGATAAATGTCCAGCTATACCCGTGATGGAATATCGAAAATCCTCCAAAAGATCTTGAGATAAACAAAGAGTCGAGTAATAAAACCTTAAAAAACCATAAACCATCTAATTTATCTTTGAATATAAAACACTACGATCCCTAGTCGTCCTTGCACTTTAATAAGGTTGGTTTTGCAAACAAATCAATAACAATCACTCATGCCATGATTAAAAGTAAAAATGATTAGGACCATTGCCCGTACAAGAGTAGATATAAAAGTGATTAACACCTCCAAGTCAATATTAAACTAAAAAAACTAATTCTTATCAAAAGAATGCATTCAAATTTTCATTTATTAGATTATCCCTCAGAAAAAGAGTGGGAGGTGAGCAACACTTTCAGCTCTTTTTAATCTCCTAAAACAAATACATATTTAGTGTTACATCAAAGTTAAAACACAACGACAATTAATTATTTAACATTCTGATCAAATTTTGACTCGCCCTCAAAATATTCAATGGACTTACCGAAAATATTAGGGATAATAGAGTACTGATAATTGATGATCTGACCAGAAATATGGATAGTAGAAGGCATTATATCCATATTTTAGACTACTGATACTCTTTCACTTTCTAGTTGGTGTTCTTGTTTTTACTTATGCCATTTATATTATTTTTATTCATTTTTGCCTAGTTTCTATTTATTTATGTCTTGTTTATTTATTTGGGTGTTTTTATCAAGGGCTTTTTTGCTTTTTCTGAGGATTCATCTGTGGATTTTTCTCGAGCCAAGAGACTCTTTAGCCGCATTCTCCTCTATAGGTATGAGCAGTCGCCGTCTTTCTCTCTTTAGCCCTAATCATAGCTAATCCTATGACCAGGATACACTGAATATAATGATGATGATTAGAGATAATAGATTTAGCAATTTTCTTTACTCCAATATTTCATAAGCAACTATCACCCTTAATATCGGTCTAATATTTTAAGATATATGTTTTTTATTTTCTTTTTAGATAAAAAAGACAGTGGTTCAGTAAAAAATTAAAGACCTACATACAAGAATTAATCCAAATTTAGAAAAAAAGATTTTTATAATGTACTATCTATAAATAATGGAATAACGTTCACTCAAAACACACTCCAGCATAAAAGTAGTAATAAGAAAGCAACAAAAAGAAAAACCATGGTTGACGAAGTTGCTGGAACAAAGTCAATTAGGGTTTGTTAAAAATCCCAATTAAAAATTTAAAACTTCTGTGCATACTTGAATTAAGAATAGAAGATAACTATTAGTCCAATCATACATTTCCACGAGAAAAGCATCCTTCATAACTATCGTACAGGTCTATTAGAATATTCTTAGTGAAGGACTTACTCCAGCAATAAAATGATGGCACGCAATGCAGAAAGATTAAACAAAATATCTAATACACTAATTGAAGCAATGTATTATGTACTTCTATATGCAACAGTAAAACAGTAATCATGGGAATCATCCATTCACCCAATTAAAGTAGTATGGATTATTGTACCTTCATTAAATATTACGAGTGACTTGCATGAAACATCACGAGGTGATACGTGGCGTCATCCAAGTGGCAGACTAGGTTACGTGGGTTCACATAACACTTTAATTTGCACTTTTCATGTAAGTTTAAAGCTGGTTTAATGTATAACAGTATTCTATGAATCCATAAACAACCAATGCTGAAAAATATGCCGGATTAGATAATACTTCCTCCGTTCCCACATATTTACTACATATTCTTTTTGACACTATTCTTTGTTTTAAGTTTATATGAATCGTCTAATCACATACTTTTATAAAATTAAGTTTTTACACTTTTTAGATGTGTATAGTTCAATGTATAAATGATTAAAATAACTTATTAGATTACGTAAAAAATTAAAATATAGAAAGTATAGTGAAACCGAGAAAGTAATAAAAAAAACTTAATACACTCACAGATGACAAGTTATATACTTAAATAAACGTTGTTTTGCAATTAGCTTATTGATTGCTTTTGACATTTGAAATTTAGCTTTTTGATCGGTAAAACAATTTTTTTCATTGGCTTATCACTTTTGGTTTTTAATAAACTTTTTCTCTAATAAACATTTAACAAACAATAATAATTTTTACCAAATTTACCAAATATTTTGCAATTAGCTTAAACAACTTCCTAATCAGCCAAAACTTTCAGCTAATCAAATCAACTAACAACTCAACCAACAACTCTAACTAACAAAATTTTCCAAATAGGCCCAAAAAATTTAAATTAGGATTGTTCTCTAGGACTAAAATCATTAAATCGAATGAATTAAACTCAACTGAGTTGAACTAAATTAAAAAACCCTTTATATTTGAATAAGGGAATATTTTGAAAAGCCCAAGTTTTAAAACAAGTTCAAGAGAGGGGTTTTAAATTATAATGAGGGGTATTGGTATCATTAATATGAAAAGCTCAAACTAATTTTGAGGGTTAAAAACATACTTACTCAGTTCCAAATTACATCTACCAAATCAACTTTTGTACTATTCATCATTTTATGGTAGTTTACATGTTTTGACTATTATTCGAGAAAAAAACATAGTCATGTGAAATCTTGTTTTATTCGTCTCGTCGCATATTTTCTTAATATCAAATTTTTACAATTTTAAGTTATTTATAACTCTAGATATAAACAATCCAACAAACGCATTGAATTATCAAAAGTTTATTTGGTACAAGTAATAATGTAATATGGAATGGATGAAATATAAATATTACAATACCTTTATAGTAAAAAATATTAGGTAAATAAGGTAAAATTTTATCAAAAAAATTTTCCCAGTGAAGAAAATATGAAATTTTCATTTGGGTATAATGGGAAAAATAGAGGAATTAGATGCTTTTCACACGAGAATTCTGACTTCTGACTCCAATTAGCACAATGAGTTTTAACAGCAAAAAATTGCAATTAGAGAACTTTCACCTTTTTTTTTTTTGAAATGCGAGAGCTTTCACTTATTAATCTTCAAAGTTTTGAGAAAGTTCTAAATAAAAAGAGCATCCAAGTTGATTTCAATGGGTGTCAGACAATTAGTTAAAGGCCATATATCACCAAGTACCTAGGTATGAAAAGAGCAAAATAGCAGCAATTGTAGCATAACTAGCATTCCATAACACCCTACTAGGAGACAAAGCAAACAGACATTAAAGCTCACAATCTTACCAACAGAAAAAGAACATAGAGATTTAATCATCACCTATTTATTTGTCTGCATACTTCCTCTGTTTCGCTATTATGTAACAGTTTCTATTATGTATTGTTATCAAAAAAAACCTCTTAACAGTCCTTCAGTGGGATTAGTTCTCTCTTTTGCCAATATTTTCATTTCTTTTGATCTCATTCCTCTCATACCAAGATGTAAAAGCAATGCTAAAAACACAGCCAATTTGAGTAATTGAATATACGTTAAGAGAAAATGCAACCCAATTCCACAAAAATTTTGCATTAGCAAAGAGCTTAGCATCAGAAAAGTATGTTTTAACCAGAGAATATAAAAATTCTCTCTGTTGTCAGATTAAAAAATATAGCAGTTAAAAAAAAGGTAAATCCTTAGCTTTTCCAAAAGTCCACAAGGAGAAATTTGGTGATTAGAAGGACGTATAATTAAATTGACAGGCAATGCATTTGTCATCTCGAACTACATTATTGAGCTATTGGGACAGATGGCAGGAATAGAGTTGCACGAAGATTTTTAATTTAACATCACAATTTCTCAAGCAGTTAGCAAGTTTACGAAAGATCCAAATTAGCTGTTATCTTTATTTATTTTTTTTAATTTTCTATAAATAATTTGAGTACATTATTCATATTATGAAAAGCGTAGACATGTGAACAGTGTTCATGGCATCAAAGATCATGTGCAAAAGTGTCCTATTATAACTTTCTATCCCAAGATAAGACACCGCCAAGGTCAAATAATTTTTTTTGTCCAACTGAGATTTGTATTTGGCCTTTACTGTTATTACAACCCCACCTCCACATTACTATATCCTTGCTTCTTGAGCTGTGCGATTCCCAATTTAAGCTCAGTTTCTCCGAGTGTGTATTGAAAGTTATCTTAACAATATAGTATAAAAAATATTAATTATAAATTAGCATCCCGAAAACCAGCTTACGCTAATTAATGTATGATTAATTAAAAGTATTAGTGTAACTTTCTGCAGATGCTTTCATGCTTGTCATAGGGAGACACCATTGAGTTTAATAATAAACCAAAGATAATGGCACACAAAGAGGAATAAAGCAAGCTTACATCTCATACCTAATTCGGCAATAGCTTCTTCTATATTCTAGAGTTTGCTTATGTATGATTTACCCCATTAAGTTATTGGCTATTTCACATATTGACTAGCTGATGTGTACAGTTTAGGTGTGCTATTAAAATGATGCTAAATATTTTGTTTTGTTATGAGCTGTTCAGTTGCTTCAACAAACATTAAAAAAATTAAAGCTTTTAGGGATTGATAAATCTTAGCTTAATGTAAATTATTAGACTGCTTTTAAAAAGTATATCTTAAAGCTATTTTGGGGCTATGAGATCCAAGGGATTTGTGGATGGTGGTCAAGCTTTTACTAAGAAAAGCCATACATGCAAATTGTTTATTGATACATGGTCAGAAATCTAGTCCAATGAACTGATGATTAAATAACATTTACCAATAAGAGAAGATTGCTAATAAAAAATTAGCAGGGAACAGGAAAATCTACTGACCGTTGAGAAGAACTTTCCTGAAATTGGATACTTGAAGGCTAATCATTTGTCCACGTAAGCATGTTATGGACACGTGCTATCAATGGAATGGACAATCCTTCTGGTTGCAGCAATGAACTTACAATTAAGCTCTGAATGTAGCACGGTTAAAATCTGCAAGGTCAAATGACATGTTAATAATATTTCTTGTACAGAAAGCCTATTGGCAGATTCGCAACAAGACTGCTTAAACGTTAAAACTAATGGTTAAATAACCAGGGGAAAACAGATAAATCAGGAAGGACAAACAACGCTTATAGTTTTAGACTCATGAAACATGCCTAATTTGGTGAACTGTTACAATTAGAAAGGAGTAACATAACAGCTTCTTCGTTGTAGACCAGATTTTTTTAGAGTAACTGCATAGAAAACTTTGTTGCCACACTTGCTAGCTCTTCTAACAGTTAACAACGTAGGTTTTGATGCTAAACATAGATCCACTTTTGCTGTCATTGCAAAAGAGTCGATAAGGCACAAGCCACAATAGTGCAATTGATGAGAGATATGACCATGAATTTTGTATTTTTAAGATACGATAAGGACAAACCACAAATGTACTCACTTTTGTGATGCAGATACATTCCTAAGCGCAAGATACAAAGTGCCATCTTAATAATATCCGTGATTTACTCGCAAGGAAAACCACATAGGTTGGACCGTTGGATGAAGCGACATGAAGCTCTTAGAACTAGAGGTGACTAGAACATCCTTAAATTACACTCAAATCACACCCTCCTAAAGCAATTCTTTGGTTAGACCTTCAATCATTGTCTGTTACTTTAGCATATGGAAAATGTAGTTTACATTATAAAACCATTGTATTGTAAATACTCACCATGCACATTTTTAATAAAAACTTTCCATCTACCAATCTAGTATTTAAGATTGTAAAGGTACTACTACTAACTATCACACCGAAATAAATAAATAGCATATCTCAAAGAAAAATGTTGATAAGAACTTAAGATACTTTAGCAGTTCAATCCAGAAGAAAAAACACTTTAAACAGCTTTCCAGCTTGTAATTTTCAACATCCCCTGCATTTCACGTACAATGACAACAAGAAAAACTTGGAATCGTACGCAATTTAGGCCTTAGAGTTATGACAAGGTAATCTAGTAAAGATATAATTGAATCATAATTTCTTAAACAGAGGTACATTTTAGAAAGTAACTTCAATGCATCAATCTAAAGCCACAGGAGCTATGAGATGGCTGGCAGTAGGAATAAAGTGAAAAACACATGCACATGCTGGTACTCCTATTCTAAACAAGCAACTTTAGAAAGAAAAAGGTCCTGAACATGAAGACTTGAAATTTGACAGATCAACTATGGGAAAGGAGGGTTCTGACGGAAGACGACAGTAATGTTGAAAGCTTAACTATATAACAATTGTAATTATGTACTAAATTAAAATTTCTATTTAACTTGGTGAAAATATGCTTTGCGCAAATGGTTACGTGATTTGGCTAAGATGGATATCTAGGGAAGTTTGTTACTAGTAAATAACTTCATAATTTACCCTTTAGTGTCTATAAACATAATCAAGGCAGTCACTAAAATCATACAAGTCCAATGTCCGTTGTTGTCAATAGTTGTTTTTCATCCTCATTTCACCACTAGAGTCCCCTCCGAAGAGTGAAATAATTTTTGGATCTTATCAACATAAAAAACATGAAATCACTGTTGGCCACATGAACCAGAAGTCAAACTTGGTATATTATTTCCTTTAAGTTTGTATTGATTACTCAATCATAAAGGTTTTTTAACTCACTAACGTCTTATTTCACAGACTCCATAGCTGAACAAAAATCCATTTCATATTCAGTAATCAATCGGTGTCAAATCCAGCATCAAGTTTAAAGCTCTTTTATCCCTAAAAACAATCAATTATGAACTTATATATCAGAAATTTGTGCCAAAATATTAGTGGCAACAATTTAAATTACATCTACCAACTTTATTGCTCACAATAATTACACATAATTGCTTAAAATAAGGATATTAAGACATACACGTACATCAGTTCAGCTACACCTAATTCCAGTTCAATAGCTAAAAATTGAAGAATATTCATAAAGGATCTTCATACTCAGATATCATTTTTTATAAATTAGATCAATAGAATGAGATAGATAAACCAAAAAGATTAGGTAACCTTATACCACAACAATCAAATCATTAATACTTAACAATTAAAAAACAGCAAAAAAGAAGAAAATGACAAAATTCTAAATTAGGCCAATTGAGACAAAGTTAAACCCTACCAACAACATACACAGCAGCCTTATCGCATGAAGGCATCGAAATTGTGAAAAATAAACCTGAAATTTCCAAAATTAAACATAATAAGGATGATTTAAAATAATCAGAATTCTTTGTAAATGCATAATTGAAAAATATAACCATCAAAACCTAGAAATAAGTAAAGTAATCGACGAATTAAATATTGGTATTCAGACGAATCATAATTAATACCATTTCTGAATGTTTAGACGATGACATGAGGCTTCCAGAGAGATCTACAGTATCTGGAGATTTTCTGAGAATGAATTTGCTGCGAATTTGGGGTTTTGGAATTGGAAAGACGCAGATGAATGGCGGGAAAGTCGAAAGAAGCGATTGTTTTATCAAACGTTAGACATGGTATTGTCAAGGGCCCAAACAAGGTCTTGGTTGGGTCGTGCGCTATCTGTCCATTTGAATTCGTTTTAACTTTTAATCCAAAATTTTTAAATGAAACAATTTTATGATGACATTATCTTTATTGGATTCAGTAAGTCTCATGGGAGACGGTCTATTCTATAGACGGAATCCATGAAGTCCAGCCCAAAATATAATATAGTATATTTTGGGTTATAATAAATTATTTGGGGTTATAATAACTTATATTTGGGGTTATAGAATAGTATATTCGATGTTATAATACCTTACATTTAGGATTATAACATAATATAATTGATATTATAATAAAAAAAATTAGTTAAGGGAAATGGGCTGGCCCAATTTTGTGGGCTATCTTATAGACTGTCTCTTGTGAGATTTTGTGTAATGGATTAGGCTATGTGTATTTATTATGTTAAAATGATTAATTATAATTTGGCCAATTACAAAAATAAATTCATTATATGGATCCGTCTCATGGTGAGACGGTAGATGAGTCATAACTTTAAAATTAAAAGTAAGACTTTCTTGAATTAAATTTAAATGAAATTTTAATATACTTATCTTAATCGTAGCAAATTCAAATGAATAGACAGAGTAAATAACGAGTGCCCAAATAACTTTGAAAATCTGAACCAACTTTTTAACAACAGATTAAAATCTTTTGAAAAGTTACATCTGAATACCTAATTTGTATTATTTTTTTCCTTTTTTGTTAGGGTTTTTCATTTGTTTATTTTTTGACTCCACTTAATATATATTTACACTTCTTTTAGCTAAAAATGTACAAAAACTAAATAAAACGGAGAGAATAATTAAATGGATACACTAAAATGAAAAATAATTCAAATTCAACAGCACGGGAAAGAGTAGCTTAAAAGTAGCAGCAGTACTCATTGGATAAAAGTCATAAAACAATGAAATTAACAAATTTTTGTATACAAAATGTACCAAAACAAACACAAAACAACAAAAAAAAACTGAACATCAGAACATACAATATACCCCATTATAACTAAAACTAATACAAATTAATCAACATAAAGTATAATTATCAAAAATATCATGAACAGGAACATCAAAATTCAACAAATTTTGACAATAACTATCAATCTCATCTTCACTGCTCGTAGTACTGCTGCTGTTAGGCTGATACGCCGCAGAATTTGACGCACTCAATGGCGGCGTTGGCGTCTGCTGGCTCGAACAAGGTGTTGATAACAACGAAGGCATTTTTAGTTCACTCGAAGCTGAATTTAGCCCCAAAGTATCTAATAATGAGTCTAATATGGCTTCATATTTTTCATTTTCTTGATTATTTACCATTGAATTAGTTTGTGTAGCAAAGTTTTGTGCAATAGAATTGGTATAACTTGTTGGGTATTCTTCTAAACTTGATTTAACCATTTGGGTATTATTTAAATTATGTGTATTATTATTACTAGGATTAATTATCATTGGGGAGCAATTTGGAATAGTGTTTTGAATTGGGTTTTGCATGATTTGACATGGGTTTTCATTAGAAAATTGATTTGTTTGAAGGTTTTGTAAGAAAATGTTTTGGTTTTGGGCATTGTTTGAGAGAAGAGAAGCAAGACCCAAAAGATTTGGGTTGACTAAACTTTGTAAACCAAGTAATTTTAGTAAGTTTAGTTGATTATCATTGGAATTTTGAAGAATAGGAGAGTGATTGGTTAGGATAGAAGGAAGGTCTAAAAAGTCAAGACGACGAGTATGGGTCACAGGATCGATTCCCATTCGAAGCAATCGTTTTCGGATATGTGTGTTCCAATAATTCTTGATTTCATTATCGGTCCTTCCTGGCAATTTGGCTGCAATTGCTGACCATCTACACGTAGAAAAGGGCCAAAATGTTAGAAATATGAACACGTTTTAAAATATGTCTATAGTTTCTTGGAAGTTTATGAGAAAAAGTTGAAATAGAAAACAATGAAGATAAACTTACTTGTTGCCTAGTATACTGTGGAGCTGAATAATGGCTTCTTCCTCTTCAAATGAAAATCTTCCTCTTTTGATGTCTGGTCGGAGATAATTTGTCCATCGTAGACGACAACTTTTTCCACATCTCTGAAGGCCTGTATTCATGAATAATGAACTGTTACAAGCTAATTCCATAATAATAAGCTTTTAAAATCAACCATTATTTTTTAACAAAAAATATATATAATTTTTAAATATTATAATTATCTCTAAGAGTATATATTGACATTTACATATAAATAATTCATATCATACCTTGTATCAAGGTATATAATTTGTTTTAAAAATCAATTGATAATTTTAAATAATTTATTTGCATTTTCATAATTTTTTTAACGGCTCGTCCTATTAGACTGTCATCTCATAATGAGACAGTCTAATAATTACTGATCACTTATAATTTTTAAGTAATCACCGTAACACACTGATATACATCACAATTCAATAGAGATGATCTCACTATCAAACGGTCTCATTTAAGAATTTATGATTTTTTAATTAATAAGAAAAACCTATATATATACCACTCTTTTGTTACATTTAAGTTAGAAAACTCGTACATTGTATTTGCTAAATGAAGGAAATAGAGTAATATTTATGGTTATGACTTATGAGTAACATTTATGTAGAGTTTTATTTATTTTAGGTAATGAATAAATAATTATCAAATATCAAAAAAGAAAAGATAAAATAACATGAAAATAACTAAAAAGTAGATGAAAAATACCAGCTTTCTTAGGAAGAGTCCTCCAATTCCCAGGGCCATTTTTCTGAATAAAATCAACAAGTTTTTGATCTTCTTCAGGCAACCATGGACCTTTTTTAAGCCCATCCTTGTCGCAACATGGTGCTCTTCCCATCTTTTATACGTCAATATTAGATTACTATTATATGTTCAAGTTTTTTCGGTCGCTAATAATCGTCGCAATTCAACGTTAAGTTTTTTTATTTGTGCTATATGATAGCTTGAAGAAGTTTATGCTGCAGGTTATATGCATGGAATGGTGTATATATAGAATACGGGAATTAATGAAGTTGAAGATGGAAAGTCAATAATATTTGTTGCCGTCCGTTGTTAGTCAAAGGGCAACGTGTCCTCTCTATTTCGGGAAATTTGAAGCTCATGCTCTTTTTTTTTAATTTTATTTTGATAATAAGACAATAACTATAATTTAAATTGATATGTATATATGATGTCACATATTTCATCAAATGAGTGTGTAAATACATCATGCTTATAAACATTTTTTATATATTTTTTTGTTATTTGATGCCACGTAATTTTTTTGATACCTAAAATTATTTTTTATGAATAATTTTTGTGGTGTAGTTCAAATAGTAGCTAGCTAGTTTGAAGTGCAAAATGCAAAAATACTAATTTTACTAAATAATAAACCCCGCGATTAAATTGCGAAAATATAGCTAGGCTGATTAACTGACTTCGTTACTATCTATTATAATGGTGGGAGCCAAAAAAATAAAATTTAACCACGCACCATGAAATCCTGATGCACGATGTTATTTTTAGCCTGTTAAATTGGTAAATATTTGTAAAAAACCCTACATGACTACATCTAACCCATATTGAATATATTTTCATTCAAGATTAGAATAGTTAAAAATTTAAATGCTAGTTAAATTTGATAGGTAGTAAAGTTTCCAAAACATTGACCTTAATTCTAAATAGAGTTTATATCTATTGACAATTATACTTCAAACAAACTCATAAAGAAGAAAGGTCAAAATAAATATTATGGTACGCAATTGGTACTACGATTATTATCTTTCTCACTATAACCAATAATAACAAAAAAGAAAAGTGCTCTTTTGTCTAGCTCATAAATTTAGAAGCTTTTTGGAAAGCTAATACTTCTTTGATTTGCATAAAAATAGTATAATTTTTAGGATAAATGAAGATTAATAATCCCAACTTTGCGTGATCCGCTCAAAACAATCCCAACTTTCGATTATTTTCTAATATACCTAACTTTGCCACTTTGTTGCTCAGGACATACCCTTTACTATGGTAACCGGTTATAACAGAAAAATATGCGAAAGTTGGGATTGTTTTGAGCGGATCACGCAAAGTTGGGATTATTAATCTCCATTATCCTTCTTATTTCCATGACAAAAAAGTGATTTACCTGTTATAACCGGTTACCATATTAAAGGGTATGTCCTGAGCAACAACGTGACAAAGTTAGGTATATTAGAAAATAATCGAAAGTTGGGATTGTTTTGAGCGGATCACGCAAAGTTGGGATTATTAATCTCCATTTATCCTAATTTTTAACAATATGATAATAAATGAAGAGAGAATAAATAGTGTGGATGAAAATAAAAAATAGTTAAATTGTAAAGATGAGATTAAAAGAAAGTGGTGAATCATCATCCAAAAATAAAATTGATGCAAATTAAACAAGACGGATTAAAATGGAAAATACTGCAAATTTAATGGGATAGCTACTAGCTCCCTAATATTTTTCCTATTTTAGTTATCTTGTTTTTCATACTTATAACTATTAATAATATATTTACTTGTATATAATCAATAGTTATTAAAAGCTAAAATCAATAATTCTTCTATTAAGACGAGTGAAATAGAAGATTTCGATCAATTGAATATATTTTAACTTATAAGTTAAGAATATACAAATTAATAAGAGTAATAACTGAATAGTAAACCTAAAAATAAATGGGACTATTAGGAAGAATGGGAAGGAGTATTATTTTTATTTTGTCTTTTTTTCTTTGTAATATTTTTTTAATTAATTTGGGTATTTTTTTAAATTTTTTTAATATTTTGGTTTGCATATTTTCTCTTCTTTTTAATTTTTAATATATCCACGTAATTTAATTATTCTTATCATTTTTTGGCATAATTATACACTTAAAAGACATATATTATATGGTATTGTTCAAGTAGCTAATATAACAGCTATACAAACTTCAATCAAATTAATAAGCTAGATGTAAAGATAAGCAAGGAAAAACGGACCGACTTTTCTAAATTATTAAGAATAAAATCAAAAAGTGCCAAAAATAATTTTGACTTTATCTTTTGTATGAATGCAGAAAGAAACATTTATTTGTAGCATTTTACACAAAATTCAAACACCTCTTTCAAAAGTTCTATACTCTTATATGCAGTTTCCACACCACAGCTCAGTTCACCGTAACATATTTTAATATTTTATTATACAATATTATCCACGTATATATATTGTTTGTGAATAATACTCTTAAACAGTTAACAATTTAAGTAAGCTATATTTAGCACAATAATCAGTCTATTTACGTACATAAGTCAACATATCCAACAAATTTTAATTACTATTCAAAATAGATTAATTAAAAATTATACTCGCTAGGTTTTAAGAATTTATTTTGATCATTATTATTTTTATGAAAATATATTTTTAGACGATAAGTTGATTATATATTACTCCCTCCGAATCATTTTAGATGTCTCATTTTCTTATTTGGCAAAATCATATCAATTGTCTCATTTCTTTTTTTGTCTATCTTTTTTTACCTAAATACCCCCACTTTTCCAATTCCCAATACCCCACTACCACTTTTACAATTAATTTAATCAATTAAAATACTCAACTACTACCTTTTGAAGGGACCACACTCAACCCTTAAAATCCGTGAAATTCCAAATGGGACATCTAAAATAATTCGGAGGGAGTATAATATAGTACTCTTTTGTAACTAGTATATTTAAAAAATAAAATATGTTGAACGTTAATTTTAAATATTTTGCCACAAATATCAAAGTGCTAAGAATAAAAATAAAACTGAAAAGTTTTGTTTAATATTTAACTTAATAGTTGTTTTTCTCTCAAAAAAAGTCATGAATTATTTTCTTCGTGTTAATAGTTTACTCCTTTTGTCTCCCTAAGGTTTATGGTTCTCATCTTTTTTTGATATCATCCATAAAATTTATTTTTTAATTCTCCCAATAACTAATTAAAGTACTCAAATTAACTAGCTTAAATTTATTTATGTCAAATTCCCTGGTATGGTAAACTCATTGTACTATTTTTAGTCCTTAACTTTAAGAAAGTGTATTAATACCTAATTATGATTCCTACACCATGTCTTATAACGTAAGAGACTAAGCAATTATGGTTGTTTTCAAAAAAAAAAAAGTCAATTATAGTTAATTCTTCCTCTATCTTCATGAAATTGTTCCTCTTTATTATAAGGCAATATGTAAAAATATACTCCTATTAATTTATAGTTGGAAAATAAGATAAAATATAAGTGGATAGGAGAAAAACTTAATTAAAATTAAAAGAAAGAATAATTGTAAATGAGATAAAAATAATGAAGATGGGACAAATTTTGCCAAAAGCAAAAGAATTTCATAGGGACAAAAGAACAATAACAGAATTAATTTACTCAAATAAACATAAAATAATTAATTTAGTGAAGGATATTTAGATGAACTAAACAACCTTATAAGAAAAGGAGTTGGTTTCTTAATATGATAATAGAACTAAAAATTACCTGACAAAAGTTTAGAGCTAGGTTAAATTAAGATCATCTAATATAGCCCTTTATTTTAATAGATTAGACTTTTAGCGTCCCTATGAAATAACATCATTTGATTTAGAAAGCTCTTGCATTGCATATTCAAGTCAAAATGGGGCTATTCTAGAGCGATGGAAGAAGTTATTCTAACCGCCCGTTTGGTAAGTGGTAATAAACTGTAGTAATGGGAATGAAAAATTAGTGTAATTTTGGTTGAAAAATCTTTTGGCTACCTTGATGATAATGCTTGACATCTTTCAATCATCTTATTTTGTTCATAAAATTCATTCCAATGCTATCAATGAGAGAGGTGGTATTAGGTAATAAAAATTTGTGAACAAAAAAACTTTTTTATGATCAAAGTTTCATTACCATGGAAATGACATGAAAGTTTTGATGAAACTTAATTCACACTATAAATCATTCCCATTACCACCATTTAGTACCACTAACCAAACAGGCCGTTAATTTAATTAATTGTTCTACTCCATAAAGATAAACATGACATGCATGTTGTTAATTCTTGTTAGCTAGCTTCTAGCCTCAAATTTGGCACACGTTTTTCTGAAACACCTAGCTATTTGGTAATCTAACAAAGCCCTTTTTGACTGATCGATCATCAGACCATAATTGATTGGTTTCTTTTATTGCTGATTTGTCATCACTCTAAATTTCAAAACACAACATATTATTACATCATTTTTATACAGGTGGCAACATAAAAGCTTCATGAAGCTACATTACTCAAATATTATCCAATTATTCATCAGAAAAACAAATAAAAAAATATTTTAAAACAACAAAAAAGTCTCAGCAGCTATTTTAATTTTTTGTTGTTTTCTGAACATTAATTATTATTTAGTTTGAGTGTATATAAGTAAAGGCTATCCTTAGCTTAGAACATGAACAGTAAATAATCCATGTGGCAAGTTTTAAAGCCATGAAGAAGATAGAATCTCTGTTCAACACCATATTTCTTGGTCAAATGATTTTATATATGAATGAGTTTTTTTTATGTTTTAATTTCTACTATTATTGCAACAACCTCAACCTCCCATACCTTCCATTTGATACCTTGTTCTTCTTGAATTTCTTCTCTAGGCTCTAGCTACTTAATTACTATACTATCTTAATTTGATGTTAAGGAACTAAATCAACCAAAAGCTTAAACTGATGGTTGATGCGATATGTTATATACTCTAACACGAGAGCCCACTGTGCTAGAAGTGTGGATGCAACACAGGCCCTCATCATACCTGGCGCTAAATATTCCACTTAACCAAAAGTTTAAGTTGATGGTTGAGGCCCCATGATATATGTTATATACTCTAACAATTTATTATTTGCAAATTAAAAGATGAGAAATTATCAGGATATAATTTGGAAATTGGCTATTGCTTGATGTTGGTTATTAGCTGATTTAGTTACTTATTTAACAAACTAGTGGTGTTGTCTTTAATTGGAAAAGGATGAAAAAATATCAAGGTGTTTGGTAATTAGTTATTGCTTGACGATGTTGGTTATTAATTAGTTGATTCATTTGACTTATTTGACGAACTGGTTATTAATCTTTTGTTAGCTATATTAATTAAATCAGTTGTAAAAGTCATTTTTACTTAGATTTTTAAGTAAAATTAGTTAATAGTTGTTAAGTAGCTATTTGTTAAGAGAAAATTTGAAAGTAAAAAAAAAAAAAGGTTTTATAGCCGAAAAGTAAAAAAATCTAACAAGAAAGCAAGTAATAAAGAGTCATTTGACAATCACATATTATATGTTAATTTGATTCCTTCTCATTTAATTGGTTTTTTTTTTTTCATAGTGATTGTCTTTTGTTACTATTCAGGTTAACCTATGTTTGACTTTGTTTATTGAGAGATTTTCTAATTGAAGATTTGCTAGATTGTTCGAAAAATGAGATAGGGTTATGGTTTAGGCTTGTTTATTTTAACCTAATTCATCTTGTAACTTGTTGAATAAAAAATGTTAATTTTATTTATTTTTTTTCTTTTTAGTTTCTTCTTTCAAATTAATACTTATTTTTACTTTTATGAAGTTATGTTTAATGTATATTAATATTTTAATGGTGATGAGAACAAGAAATAAAAGTCGAATTATATAATTAATTAAATTTTGTAAAAATAAATTAAATTCAATAATTACTAATTAACTAATTACTATAATTATGAGAAGCAGAATAGAATTTTTGTAAAATTAAAATTAATTTAGTATATGTATTTATCTACTTTGACAAAGCCATTTTTACTTTATGAAATAAGATAGGGTCAAAGTCAACTAACAATAACATTGAGTTAAAAATCTCCAGCTACGGCTATACGTATAAAGACTTGCTAAATGAGACGACACATCACATTACTATAGTTTTAAAAAAACACTATTATTTTTAAAAGGTACTAGCTCCGTTCTTAAAAGAACGTTTATTATGGGTTTTTCACACAAATTAAGAAAATTAGAATCTTTGTAGTAAGTAAATATTATTTTAATTAAATAGTAGTGTGAAATATTGATTGTATTGGCATTGTGAGAGAGAAAAAATATTTAAATTTAAGATAAAATAAAGAAATTAAGGAAATTATCATTGTCAATAATATAGAGATCGAGATTATATTTGGGAAAAATGGAAGAGATTATGAGGGTATCTTTGGAAAAAAGATTTCCAAAAATGAAAAGTATTTTAAAATGGACAAACATTTAAACTACCCGTTTTAGTAAAGTGGACAAACATAAAAGAACGGAGGAAATAATAGTTAATATGGTAATATCCAAGACAAATCTTATTTAAAACTAAACTGAAAAGAATGTGCAAGTGTAGGATGGAGAATTAAGTAAATATTTTTATAAACCATACACATGTAGTATAATACACATACAACCAAAAATAGGGCACATCTTTGGCATTTATCAAAGCTAAAATTAAGGAGACACTTAATCAGAAAATTAATTAATAAAGAAAGAAAAGGAATTCATGATCATGGCTTAATGAAGTCAGCTGCAATATAATTAGTTAACAAATGTTGTATTAATTATAATTACTAAGATTTTATGCCTGATTTGGGTAATAAGTTGTCCTAAATCTAAGGCTTCCTTGCGTGTGTTTGCTCAATTAAGATATGCTTAATACTTTGATTATGTGTTAAAATTAGGTGCATCAGGAATTTTTATATACTTAATTATTTCTTACTTGCTATGAGCTGTTATATGGCTCCAACAAACTTTGAACACCAGATTTTCTACCTTACATAAACATGACCGATGGTTGATGTTCCGGGATATGTTACGCGCTCTAAATAATTACGGTTTTATATTAAAATTTTAAATTAAGTTGTATCACTTCCTTGCATTCTTTTCTCTTTTGATATTAGTTCCTATAACTTTTTTTAACACAAATTTTTAAATAATTACGGTCTTATAATAAGACAATCTGTATTTGGTTGGTCCATAAATATATATAGTGTGTTAAATTAATCACTTATAATTTTTAGAACGATTAATTAATTAGAGAAACGGATTAATTATATGGGTTTATGTGACGGTTACATACAAAAAGAGTTGTTCTTTTTGTATCACCAACAAATCCATTCATATGTTTTAATCTCATCCGCTCATTATACAAATAAGTACACCCTCCTATTCACCTTAGGTGTTCCATTTACTTTCAGGACACTATTCATCCATCACTCTTAAATTGCATTTTATTGTTAATCTATAATTAAGTTAAACATAGTCATGTGAGATCTTATTTGATTCGTTTTGATATAACAATTATTAATATCAATTTTTTATAATTTTTAATCATACATAACTCGATATATTAAAGTAACTGAGACTCTTAAGATGAATAGAAGAGATCGAGTATATAACTATAATTGATAGATAACACCTACAAATTTTTTATACTTCTTTTAGGAGAGATGCAAATCAAATGAAACAAAGGAGTCATGATTTGGATACAAGATCGGTAACATGCAGATGTGTGGCCATACATTGTTAGTCTGTTGTATGAATTATAAGCCATGAATTAGTATGATCCATGCAATATCACATTATTATATGATTTTCTTACGTAGTCAGCTATCTACTCCTGTGACATGATTGAAACAACAGTCAAAATCAATGAATTTTAACTATAATATAATGTATTTTAATTAATTAGAGTATAATAATATAAATTAGGGTTTGGAAGATAACAAATTGAACCTACCAAACAGAACTTCCATGAAAGAATGACCACTCAACTCATCTTAAGTATTTGTGGACACTTGGACGAGCTGCAAATCAAGGGCTGTGATTGCATTTAGATTTTAGGGTTGATAATCGGACGGTCTAAATTAAGTCAACGTATGCTCTGTTTACTGTTTATCTAACAGTACAGTGAATGATCTTAACTGTTGAATTTTTCTGTGGCTCAGATTTCAGGGAGCAGGTTTGTTCTAATAGTGGAGATTTACACATTAGAGAAACATTTGACTTCCATTATCACAGTACATTTGACTTTCTTTTGTAAGTTGCAGGTTTTTCTTTAGTTGAGGGACTTTTTGACCGTACTTTTCTCTATGGGTATGAGCTGTCGTCGTTCTTTCCTCCCTTGATCTGAGCATAGTTTTCTATAAGCAGGATACACTGGGTATTGATGATGATGAATTACTGAGAATCAAATACACAAGGGGAAAAAAAGAAATGCTATCAACATTTACACTAACTCATATTCTTCTCAAATAGAATTTACAAATTTTAGCGTCAAACTTTGACTATGATTTCCCATCGATCTATATTCATGTCTCAATACATATTTTCCAAATATGAACTTTTTAGAATTTTTAAAAACTCACAATCAGAACTATTTGACTTTTAAGTTTGCATTGTGACCTGAGCAAAAAATAAATAGGAAGAACAAATGAAAACAGAGAGAGTAACATAATACTCCTTCATTCTTTAAAGTTTTTTCCATTTGTCATTTTGAGTTATTCTATTATTTACACAACTACAGAAATTATTATCACTCCCTCTGCACTTGAGAGATTTCCGATTTTTTCATTTTAATTTGTTAATTTAATTTTGTAATGTTTCTATTTAGGTAGTGTCCTTATAACTTTATTTAATTCTTATTTACACATTTTTTTCCCTTTTTAATCATATGTACACAATTTAGTAATTTATATCAATTTCCTAATACTAACTCAATTATTGATTATACAAACTTTCTATACAATGCTAAGCAAAATGCAACCATTCAAACTATAGTTAGATACATAAAACATGTGGCTGGAAATATAATGGACAAATTTTCACTTTTCATGAATTGACTTTTAACTAATAATTGTGAGGATCCTCAACATCTTTAACAAAATCTCTAGCAAGTTTCAAGCAACAGTTAAATTATAGCTGGATCAGCTCACTCGTACCATGATAATTCTCCAGCCCATTTGAATACAAACTTAATCCTCAACATCTTTTGGGGATATTCAAATGTGCGCAATTCTCCTCGCCCACTCCTTGAAGGGGGTACGAGTATAATTGCCCACTATCTTACTCCTTTGAACCTCAACTTTTGCGAGATACTAGAATTCTGACTTTGAAAGCGTACCACAAATAATTGTTGCTAGTTATTAAAGTGTTATCCTCTCTATCTTTTTGAAACTTCATAATATAATATAAATCCGAAGAGATAAAGAAATTCGGCGATTTAAACACAAAGGAGGGTCTAAACAAAGGGAGAAATAGAATATAAGCTTACACCCCATTTCCACAGCTTATTCCGATGGAATCCAATTGGAAATTTACCTAGTTAGCTGTACTTTAGCATATTAACAATATATTCCATGCCTTGCCTCCGCAACAGTATGGGTCGGTTAAAATGGAAACCTAAACATCATACAAACTACATTTACAAGCTTCTACAAAGATCTAGTTTTGATTAACGCGTATATGAATCGCGTCTGAGACCTGATCCTGTTCAGTTTCTGATCGTAAAAATATATCCTTTGGATAAACTGTGCTCCAAGCTTCCAACTATAAAGATGCCTAGGGTAAATGATGCTGCTTATGTAAAACCCATTCGTCCTCCTTTCCTACTGTGGCTGTCATATATATGTAGTGTTGATTTTGTCGACAAGCTCATTCATCGCACTGCAATAGAAGAAGCAAGTATTACTATCAGACCCTGAAGTAAAGCGGAACCTTGAGCAATATCAAGACATAAATGCAACGAGAATATAGAACCATGTCAATCCCATTACTGTCATAAAATAAACAAACATCATAAATCTACATAAAATTATCAGAGACGATTCTCTAATAACTATTAAGAAATAAACTCTACTGTTTTAAGGTTTATTCATTTATTCAGGCAAATGTATTTACTCCAATCATCCCAAGATCATCCAGATTCAAGGGACCAAGCTTGTTAGCCTTTCACCCTAGTCACAAGTCATCCCCGTATTTTTGCCAAATATGTGGGTTCGGTCCTTCAAAGATGCTAAAAATATATAAATATAATGATGGCAAAGAGAAGGATATAAATCCATTAAAAACTATATAGGCGCATCAGGTCTCGGGAGGTCAAGATGAAAACTAGCTCAGACATCAAAAGGTCACTAATATATGACAATGAAAATTGAAGAGGCCCGTGCTTTTTTGTTGAAGTAAGGAATCTCAAAGACAGAAAAGTCGGGGGATAAGACCGGTTCAAAAGGAGAAGAATTAATTCAGAATGTCCGTATCACCTAGAGCAGTTGATCAGCATAGTAAGATAAGTAATCAGCAAAGTGTCATTGTATTCCTGTGAAAAGTAAGGACATCAAACTCAGAATACTCTTTAAACACAATAAGGATCATATATATGACTAAAAGATACTTATGATTGTCTTTCACCGTAAATAAATTCAATCATTCAAATTAATTAGCAGACATCTGTTATAAAGCATTCATCGTAAGGAAATCATCTTGAAACTTTGAAGATTGCACAGCAGGTAATCTTCTTAAAAGACTTGAAACTTGTCTCAGCAGTGCATTTTCGCAATAAATTTCTCCTGTAATGAACATCAAAGTCGACATAGATAATCAACCACCCTGATATAGGTGATAATATGACTCTCTTCTCACTTCCCCATCAGAAATCGATATCATTATTCATCAGGCTAGCAACTAAACTGAAATACACGGACCAACTGAGGAACGTATGAAGCACACCCACACGATAGTGCAATGAACAAAATATGGTTCCAGTGTATTATTATCTGCCACAAATTGCCACCCCTGTTCTGCTGCTACCACGCCAGCAAGGCAGCAAGTAAACCAGTTGGCATAACGAACACCGGCCAGCAGCGCTAGCTACCCCTTTGAAAAAGGTTAAAGGTAATGAATAAACCAATAAATTTACCTTTCTGCACAGCAAGAAGATACTGGAGCAGCACTTTGACTCGGGTGTTCAACATCTTAATTGCACTATGGATGCCAGCCAAAGTTGCGGCCACTGCATAACAAAAACAATTTGAGATAAGCTGAAATTAGAACCTTTTGCTTCATCTAATATAATGAAAACGAAAATAGGTAGCCAATCTCACATTGGGTGCCAACAGAACTACCATCAGCTGGTTTAAGATGCGCAACATGGTCAACTGAGATTCTTTCTGCTTCTACTGTCTTCAAGGATAAAATTACATATCAAAAAAGACTCGGTGATAATGCACAAATACACAGAGATACCAGGGTACAGGTCAGGGAGAAGGGAAGCAGGAAAATAGAAGTAGAATCCCTCAATGGTGTAGCTCGAGCCAACAAAAATTAACTGAGGAAGACCATCAATGACTTGTAATTCTGGATTTATACAATAACATGGATAACAGTAAATTAGAGAGGGATAACTCAATTGCTCTGTCAAAAGTTGCAAGCTGAAAAGCATATGATACATGATTTTGTTCAGTCCTTGCTGAGGAACCAAAATGACAGGACAAAGTAATAAACTCAGGGGACAAGAGTTTTATGAGTAATTGAGTATCACTGGTAATAACTAACAAGATGCACAGTGACTATTAAGCTCTTGCCAAAACACTAGCGTGCTGAGGTCAAATGTAAGCAACCAACCCTATAACTATAGTCAAAATTAGTAGAGTTCATTTCCCAAGTAAGCATCAATGAAAGAAGCCTCATATCACCCATGAGGCCATAACCCATGGATGTACAAATCACAAAGTATCTCAACGAAAAACAAAATCAACATTTCATTTCATCAGCAATTTAAAGCCCTCCAGTATAGCATCTAGCCAACCCATAGACAATCTGCTTAATGACATTTAATGAACAGACTTTTTCCACTATAGTAAAATTGATGGAAATGCAAGCAATTTCAAAAGCCAACTTTGCTGATAAAGAAATGAGGAACAAGAAGAGAGCAAGGTAAAAACGTCAACCATGGATTTCATTCAATAATAGGCATCAAATGATCTGCCATGGATGGTAAAGGAAAAGCAAAATGACAGAGATCTCACAGGAGAGTTGCACCAAAATTGAATATTGTATAAACTACGAACAAAAGGGGATTGTCCTCGAGCATTTATTCATAAACAGGGTCATAATTTTCCCATAAAGAGTGCACAAAATTAATTATTATGGCTCGTATGGATTGGGGAACTAGGAGAGGAAAGAAACTGGGTTTTTGACAGTTAGGAATGAAAGGAACAATATAATGGGGAACATATATTACATATTCCCGTAAACATGTGGGGTAACTGTTCCCAACCCACATTTTTACCCGTTAATTAATGTCTCTTAGGATTCTCGCCTACATCTCCTATCTCACTATAGTTTTGACACCAGTTACACCGCCACCATCTAGACTTCCTAAACCATCCATCCATACTCTGACCTTTGGATTGTGAGGAGGGTGTGGCCGGTTGTGTAATGGAAAAGGATGTAGAAGAGGTTCAATACACAAATAATGATCTTCAAACACTACAAAAAAGAGTGAAGAAAAGAGAAATTAACCCTCTCAAAGATAAATGATCATTAAAAGAGTGTAGAAAGGAAAAATCATCATAAAATCACAAAGATAAATGAAAGGATGCATCAAACTTGAGGTCTTTTACATGACACTAACAACACAAGTTTATCAGCACATAAGACTTCACACATGCGGAGAAGATTGTTGTCAGAAAACAAACATACCACTCTCAAAGATGCTCACCGAAAGATCCTTTTGTGCGATGGAGTAGAACATTAACAGGACTCTCATTGATATCCATCAGCTGTACCACAATTAATATAAGTTGTTAGCTGAGAAACTAGATATACAACAATGCTCTCCTCAGAGAACAAATGTGTGCTTGTTTGAACACATAGTTGATTAGTAATCACACATTTGATTATTTGATATGAGGTAATTTTAAAACCCGTCCACTGATTCCACTGATTTGCCCAACTCTCAGAAGTTATTTTAAGTGTCAATGTCCAAATACCAAATCCAAAACATGAAAAAGCATCAACTATCCCAAACAAAAAAAACAAATTGTAAAGCTTTTCAGTTGAACAGTCTTGCAAACCTTCTCAAAAATTAAAATCTCTTAAGCTCTGAAACATATACAACAAATTGAACAACGAATCTTGTAAAAGGTCTCCTTTAAACTGCATATTTTCCCCTAAAATCAACTAATCTCATTTGAACAAATCATAGTGTCATACAATACTACTCTAAATAAATAAATATTATAAGGAACATCACACAATTTACATACTCTTTGATGTTATTGTCAAAAATGCTCTACTCAGAACTTATAGGTCTTATACGAGATTCCAAATAAGAGTTCAACAGACCAACTTTGAGAACAAGATAGAACAGTCTCAAAAATCTCGATTTTTACATAACATTGTCAAAGCCTTAGTTCCAAACTATTGGTGTTCATTGGGGGTCTTCAAGTCGAATTTAGGTCACGTATTCTCTTGGTTCCACGTTGATTTTTACATAGTTAAAAATTAATTTTGAAGTGGAGTCATAGTCGGGTTGGTAAATGTGAATTGTGGGGTTTATTTTAACACTTCTTTTCCAAATTATGGGATCCTATTCCTGAGTCAAAACCATTTCAAATATGGAATAAGTATCCTCAACTAATAAATGGAATGCCACCATTTTCAGTACATACCTTACCTTCCAATGTTCCTACACCCCCCAGATTCTTGAGCGTCAATTCCAGTTGAATACCATCCAAGTACATAAAAGTTCGGGAAAACCTTCTTGTCTGCCCTTAAATCATAAAAACAAGTAACAAAATTATCACCATCAACATTCATAACAACTCAAATCAACAAAATTCCTCTCATTTTAAAAATCGATGCACTTTTGTCCAAGCAATTCAATGTATTATAATGAACCTTAGTATCGTTGGTTGTCCGCAACAAAAAAATTATAAAAAGTCACTATCATGAAAACATGCATTCTTACGATTTATGGTCCCACATAACAATGTTCGATTAAGTTTATTCAAGGTTAAATCACACTAGGGTTTATTAAATTTCTAGATTGCTAAAAATATGCACTCACAAAGTTCTTGTTTTTTCTCGAGAAAACCACGATCAAGAGAATTGGTAAGAGAATCATAAAGAAGTTCAAAACTGTTAAGTATTTCAACAGTTCTTCCTTGTTGAATTCCAATTACACAGCCATAAACCCTAGGAGGAGGCGAGGAATCACCACCATTCGAAAGGGAAGAAGAGTGTTGCAATTGAGATTATATTCGCGTAAAATGATCAGAAATATTGAGAATTACTAGAGAATGAAGCTTGAAGGTTAATCCGCCACTTGATAATGCCGCCATAACCATAAATCTTCAGAGATGATAGAGAATAGGAAATTGTTTGATACAGAAAAATTGATGTTTGAAGTCGAAAATGCAGGAGTGGTATAGAGAAGAATAGGAAGAATCGGAAAAGAGTAGGATATAGGGATTGTTTGGCGGAAGATTTGGGGAAAGGAACGAGACTTTTTTCTTTTTCTTTTTTTTTTTTGAAGATGGAACGAGACTTAAATCTTTAAAAAAAATTCTTGTTTTGGTTGAAGGGAATGGAAATAGGGAATTGGTATAAAAATAAGGAAAGTCTTTTAGATTTACTAGTACGTCTTGAGATTTTTAATTTCATCTATTTATTTTAAGTCTCTAATAAGTCAAATAAAGAATTGAGACTTTTATATCTACAAAGTCTCAATTTAAAATTTTATCTTAAAATCTTATAAGTCTCATTTTCTCGTGCCAAACACCCTTAAGATTGAGGCTTTGGCACAAGGGAACATAATTCGTGAGACTTTAATATGAGACTATTAAGATGAGTCTTGATAAAAAATCTTATCTCTTATTTGTCATGTTAGAGACTTGGATGAAAGATAAAAAACAAAATTCTCTACTAAAATACTTTCCCTTCAAAATATTTTTCTTGGAGAGTTATTTGTTTTTAAACTCATTCTCTGTTCCCAATTCACTTAAACAAAGAAAGACTTAACTTTTTTCAACCAAGTGTCAAGCCCTAATTGAAGTCCACAATCCTACTTCCAAACACGCCTTGGTAGCAGGGCTGGCCGCCTGGCCCTAGGCAAGGGAAAGAAGGGCATGTGCCTAGGGCCTACGAAAAAAGTAAACTATTTTTGTCTTTATATGCATCGAACTTGAGACCTTGTGTAATAAGATTGTGCATTTAACCAAGTCAAAAGTGTTATTAATGATAATTTATAATTATTAATTATTGAATTATAAGTGCATGGTTATCAATCAAAAAGCGGATAATTAGAGCCCATATTATTTTTCATCTCGGGCCTCTAAATTCCCAGGCCGGCCCAGCGTTGTAGTATTTTAGATTATGGATTATGGATTTGCGATGACTATCGAGATTTCGCTGAACGACTATGGACATTATGCCGCGTTGACATCCTATTCTTGGATGAACTCGTCCTAATTTATATCATTACAATTTTATCCCATGCAATCAAGTGCTCCTGAAGAAGTAAAAAACAACAAATACCGTTCTATAATATTTGCTATATTTAACTTTTTTACACAATTTAATATATTATTTTGTTCATTTATATGTCGAATTATACGCATTTAAAAATTATAAAAAGTTTATATAATATAAAAGTATGTGATTAGACGATTCAAACAAGATCCCACTTGACTATATTACTCCTTACATATTAGCCGTAATATATAAAATAAGCTTAAACGATGAATAGTACCAAAAGCAAAATGTAGTAAGTATTATAGAACGGAGGAAGTATAAAGTATCATACCCCTCACACGAGAGCTTTTATTTTAAATAGAAATATAAATGTAAAATAAATTTTATTTATACCAAGTGTTAAATATCCCATTTTAAATAATGAGTATTATATGAACTTAACCAGTTAAACTCATAACCAGTTGTCATGTTGCTTTTGATACAATTAAAAAAGTTCACATTTACTGAATTAACTGTATTCAAATATAATTTGGCTTATTATAAATTAAATACATGTAAAACTCAAATATCATTATTAAGATATTTACTTCCATAAATAATTAAAATCATTCCATCTAAAAATTATATTTAAAACTCGTCTAAATACCAAAATATATATTCTTCAACAATAAATAATAATTCTTCAAAAAATTTAGTTAAAAATATCTAATACTTTCTTCCCTCCTTTATTTTGCTATTATGAGTAATATTTTCTTTGTACTATGTCATTATAAACAAAAAACAAAGACAAATACCAATGCATCAAAAATTAGAAAATTATCTCAACCTTACCCCTTAAGCCTTAATATTTGCGCTTGGAACATGATTGGACCCCTTCCTCACAAATATGATATTGATAACCATATTTCTCCCTTTATTCCACGTACATCACTTGTAATACTCCGCCCCTTAAATTGTCGTAACTACTCATGAAAATTGCAGACTGGTCCCAAAAATCAACAAATATTTTTCAATATACTTTGGTCTAACTCATGCGCACTTAAGAAAAATTCTTAGGAGATCACTCAGTCTATGATTACTTCCCATCAATCATGCTTAATTGTAGAGTTCTTAGCAAATAGATACTTTCAGAAAAAGAATACACCTCATTAATATGTATAGTCTATCATTTTTAAAGCTAAATCTAAGATAACGCGTTACTAGGAGAGTAATATTAAGATTATCTTTCTCGTATATATTGACATCTACAATACAATTAATTTCACTACCAAAAACTTCACTCCTTCATACTGACTCTACACAGTGACACTAATTAAACTTACTACAAATTTTGTTATAATTAATACCTAAATACTAGAATTGATATATGACGAGCGTGAAGTACGTAGGGGGCAGTAGTAGTAGTATTTCATTGTGGAGGCCTAATTGGAAACAAGACAAACCAGCAAGTATTTCATCACTGACGACGCCGGTTGTTGCCACGGCTGCTGCCACTAGTATCACCAACGGCGAGGCGGCCAGGGCTAGGCCTTGTGGTAGTTTTGGTCAGCAGGACTCGTTTAGGACTGCTATGTTCTTAAGCTGCTGGACGTGTTCTTAGTTCATCATATATCATATATGTAGATTAATTACTGATAAAACTAATTCTGTTGTGGTTGTTTGATTTCAGCGTTTGTATGACTACTTTTATGATCATTTGTGCTACTCTAAAGTCTGCGTGCATGTATATCATATGTAGAATACTCCATATGGACTATGGTGCATGTGTTATATATGTTGGCTATGTATAAAGTTGCTGCAGCCTGATTTTTATAATTTAAATAAGAAAACTACTACACCTTCTAACTAGCTAGCTAGTACTAGTATAACGTATTTCCATAATATTTGCTACTGATAGTAATATTTTTCCACACAGTATATCACATTTGAGTGCGAGTATTTCAGGAAGGAGGAATTATACACATCAATCATGATAACTCACATTAGCTTAAGTTGTATTTTTTGATTGATTTGGTTTGTTGGCTTGGTGTAAGAAATTTGTTAAAATGTAGATTCAAGGACAAGATCAGTGGTATTTAGTGCAAATTTCATGGGATTCATTGCAAGAACATGAAATTAAAGTCAAAGATATTCAAAATTAAATAAATAAATGGATAAGATGGGTTTGAATCTGAATTTGCTTTGATCCAAGGTTGTCTTATCCATTTTTAGGCTTAAGAGGGAAAGATAAAAAGCACAATTAAAAATTTTGAGCCTAATAAATATAATAAATAATATAATATACTCGTTTTGTTTTGTATTATAGCAAAAAATCCTAATGAAATATTGTTTTATTTTGTTTGGTTTTGTTTTGTTTTAACTGTTTTATAAAAAATCCTAATGAATCATATAATATAGCAAAAAATGTAATTTATATACATCTAAATTGAATTAATGTTCAATATTGTACATGAAATATACTTTTGGGTCGTCCTATAAAAATCAGGGCTCTAGACGATAGACCGCTTTGCCCTTGCTAATCGACGACCATGCTTGGATCTAACATAACCCAGATTATGTATTGTCATCCCCGCTTTCATGCATAAAATAGGCAAGCATGCACCGAGCACGTGCTCATACGAGCAACCCAACTGCTCATTCAACACTAACATTGGGGCCTTACATAAAGTTGCCATAACCATCTTCCTCATTCGAGCAAGTATTATGCTCGTTCAAACATTTATTTAAGAGTAATGTCGCTCGTTTGAACACATTTAAAGTCTAATCTCTTTATCTTCTTTGCTCTTGTGGCTCGTTAGAGCAAGTTTATCCTCATCTAACCAATCATTGAACTAGCCATTGCTAAAATATGTAACACCCAAATAATTCATCAACTTTTTTTTTAAGATAAACAATTCATCAACTTTTTTTTTTTTGAAATAACAATTCATCAACTTAAAAACAAAATATTTTGTTTTTATTTTTGTAAAATTCAATGCTAAAAAATCCAAAAATTTAGAAAGGCAAGCATGGCTCAAAACTCAAGTCTCAATCCATAGACCGCAATCCCCTCCATTGTTGATGTAGTCATCTTCTCCAACCGTCCCCACCACTCCATTTTTACAAAAAGTCATCCTCTTTCTCTTTACCTTCATTTTCTCTCTCCTCTTAAAAGCCTAAAACAAAGGAAATTCTCACTTCACTCCCCTTTCAATTTCAAACCCACTTCCTAAAACCTAAAACCCAATAGAAATTCACTACTTTTCAAGTATTTATCACTCTTAATAATCAAATTTGCCCACCAAAAAATGTATACCCATTTAAAGATCATCATATATTCATTATCATAAGATTTGAAATTATTTGTTTTGATTTGTGATGGTCCAAAAATGGAAATAATTGACGAAAGATCTGAAGGAGGAGGCAAAATTTGGAGTCTTTTTAAGCGCCCATTTCGTCAACCTACATCTTCCATTTCTTCTTCTACGCATAGTATCACGCACAACAATGGTGAACCCACTATATCTAATTCTACTACACCTTCTGTTTCTTCAGTTGCTAGATCTTTACTCCCTACACGACGTCGTCTTCGTCTTGATCCTTCCAACAAGCTCTACTTCCCCTGTAAATTCTCTCTCTTCTGGCTTACTATGTATTACCTTCTTTTTTATTCTTGTGATCTAATTTTTAATGAATTGGGTTTTGTATTTGATGATGATTTTGATTTTGGGTTCTTTTTATTTTTCTTTTTTGATAATATTTTGCTGGGTTTAAGTGATTTTTTCATATTGTTATATGATTGTTGGGTTCTTGTTGATGGATGAAAAAGTAGTTTTTGATAATTTTCAGTTGTTAAAAAGTTGTACATTTTAATTTTTGTGGATTTAGTGCTTAGATTTCTAAGAACTTTGAAAGCTCCATGTTTTGACCTTTGATTATAATTGTTATGTCTTTCAACTTGATGAAGTTGGTTAATTTATTGCTCAGATTTTGTGGATTCATTATTTGATTGCAGAGGTTTTGAGCAGTTTCAACATGTTCAACCTCATTGGCCCAAAAAATGAGAGCCTCAATATTATGTTATGCAGAATATGTTAACCATTCAAATGTACGAAGTTGTTAGAAAAATATCATAATTATATTAATTTTTGCTTCGCCTCTGCGTTTGATCATGGGTTTGCTATATACCTATATGGTTGTTGGATTATTGTTGAGGAATGTAAATGTAGTTTGATATTTGTTGTGATTTATTTGACAATTTTTGGTTGTTTATGTTAAAAAGGTGTACATTTATGGATTTAGTACTCTGATTTTTTCAACGATGTTTGAAAAACTCATGCTTTGACCTTTGATTAGCGTTGGTATGTTTTTGACCTTGATGAAGTCGTAGATAATGGAGTAGCTGGTATATTTTTGTTGCTCAACTTTATAGATTAACATTTGATCATGAGTTATACATCAATGTTGATGTCCTTTTGATATTATTTCTTGTACTTGCTTCTGTAGGAGTTACTAGCTAGTGTTATGTCTTATAAAACTTGCATGACTTGTTCGAGGCGAGGGATCATTTGATTTTTAGGTGTACGGTGTAACTTAGGTATGTTACATAACTCGATTGAGAGTATGTGGTGTGCGCTGAAAGTCAATATGATAGGTTCTATACATCTAGGGTTATATTGTGTTGGGTTCATGTTCCTGCTAATGTTATGCAGTTTGAGGATAATCCACCTATTTGCTTATTTGGGTTCAAGACACTTGACACTAATTGTTTTAGCTTTTTCAACATGTCTACTGATAATAGCAAACATCTCTATATTTTCGAGTGATTTCTCCAATATGAATGTCTATTCTATTTGTTGATACGAGATTTTTAGTTCGGAATTTTCCAACCCCCAAGTTTGGTGTGCTTAAATTAGTTCAGCTTTCACAAGCTCGTGGCTTTTCACATTTTCAAACAAATATACTAGAAGTTGGAGCATGGTTTTTTCTAACTAAAATACAATGGTGAAATAATTGAGGTACTCTCACAAGAAAGAAAATCCGAGACATTCCTTGCTGGTCTTAAGCTCGGGTAAAGTAGGAGGGATGTGTTAGATTAATCACAACTAGTGTAAGTCATCGTTACATCTTATGACATGAACCGATTTCAAATTAAGGCTGGGTGCCCCGTAATAAGCATTGCGCTGCACTTCCCAGTTGTAAACTAAATGTTGTGATAAGTATGCAAGATTTTGTAGGTTGTCACCGAAAAGAAACTGTGCCACAAGGCTCGAATATAAAATAAAAAAGCCAAGGGCATTATGCTTCTCCACGTACCATACGCAGTGTTATGTACGGAAGCATTACTAGGTTGCCATTGGAACCAACACTCCACATATTTTGATTTTGATATCAAATGAGCGTTTGTAGAGAACTTTTAGGGATAATAGATCAAGGAAATGTATCATATCATATCTAAGCTAAGATTGTTACCTTGAAATTTATGAACTTTTTCAGCAAAGTACTTTTGGTTGATAGATCTTATGAAAAAAAATGAAACTTTAACATTCTTTACGTGATAATTTGGACAATGTATCATTTAATGGAGAAATTTTAAAAAGATAAAAGAGAAATTGGTGTTGTAATATATGACTAAATGAGTGATTAGCCAATAACATAATTGTGTGTAGGATAAAGGGAGAGTAGGGGTAGAGTTTCTGCCAGTACCTTAGCTGATTTCTAGTGATTGTGTCACTGCGTAAATTTTATGATCACATGATCAATGGGCATTATGCGTTTGTGTAGCTCTAATGCTTAGTTTCGTGTGTCTAACAGATGAACCCGGTAAGCAGGTTAGGAGTGCCATAAAGATCAAAAATACAAGCAAGTCTCACGTAGCTTTCAAGGTATGGTACTCACTTGGACATTCTGCTTTTGACATTTATAAATAGTGGTTGATTGATGAAAATAAGTTTATTTGTGATTTTGATGATCATGTAGCGACCCCATATTGTTGGGATTAAGGCTTTGCCATTGTTGTTCGTAAGGGCATTAAGGAAGATTTTAACTTTTAACCCAATGTCCATGTTAATGGTTTCCAATGTTTTCATTTGTTAATAATTCATTGATTTGCAATTCCACTCGATAATATTATCTATTTATGTGTTACTGTGGTGTGCTTGATGAATGGACAAATGGTGCATGCCCATGAGAAAAACTTTCCATCCTATGACATTCTTCTATTTTTTTTTTCAGTTTCAAACAACGGCACCAAAAAGCTGTTTCATGCGTCCGCCAGGAGCTGTTCTTGCTCCTGGTGAGAGCCTCATAGCAACTGGTACAAAGCTTTTCTCAGACTAGCTTGCTTTTAGTTATCGTTCTTAACTCTTAACAATGTGCTTGTATAAATTTGCTAGTTTTTAAGTTTGTGGAGCACCCAGAGAACAATGAAAAACCTTTACTTGAGCAGAAGAGCAAGGTGAAGTTCAAAATAATGAGCCTAAAGGTGAAAGGACCAATGGACTATGTTCCTGAAATGGTGTGTCTATGCTCTACTCTATTAAAACGTCTTTAATTGTTTCAAAATTTCAATATATAGCAATTTCAAGCTCTTATTTGTTTTGATGTACATATCTTGAAGTGGTCTATTATGTGGAATAGTTTACTTTATATGTAGACTTCCTTTCATATCTTCGGATTGAAAATGACGAAAACATATAACTAGAAGTCTACCACTATATCCTCGCCTAATGAGTGTAGTGAGAGAAAAGTACTTGAATGGGTGTGTGCTTCTTGGTCCATTTTCGGTCATGTGACTTGTGACCGCATATCTGAATTAGTTGGGATCTAGGTTTTACTCTCTTCACCATAAAAAGATAAGTTTCAGGTGACATAAGATCAGATGACATAGTCATCTAACGGTCAATTAGTTCAAGAATAATTTGCGAATTACAACCTTAAAGTTTAAGACTTTTGCGAATTACATTCTTAATGTTTTTTTGCTAATTACAGCCATCTAAGTATCAAAGTCTACAACGTTCAGACTGTAATTTGCAAAAATAAACATTAAGGCTGTAATTCGCAAGTATCAAACTTTAAGACTGTAATTCGCAAGTATCAAACTTTAAGGCTGTAATACGCAAATTGTTCAAAGAACGGCATAGAGAATCTTAATATATTTGTTCAGTTTTACAAGGGGTGGTCTTGTCTCATAAAATGTGAATTACACCATAAGCCCCTGTCGGTTTTGTCATATATTTGGACATCCACGGACATTCACCGTTGCACATCCATTTTGTATAAATATCAATATTCATATACTGAAAGTTATAACTTGTTTAAAACAATTGAAGACGGGTTGGTGATCCTTTTGATACAGTTTGATGAGCAGAAAGATCAAGTGGCCATCGAACAGATACTGCGTGTTGTTTTCCTAGATGTAGAGCGACCTAGTGCTGTAAGCTTTCCCTTCTTTTGTTGTATATTGCCGCAGTTTGTTATAATCCGATGCCTACACATTGACGCTTCAGCCATCTGAACGTGTTTTCTTTCACTTATTCTATCTCAAGGCTTTTGAAAAATTGAAGCGTCAATTAGCAGAGGCTGAAGCCGAGCTTGAAGCACGCAAAAAGCCATCAGAAGACAATGGACCAAAGATAATCGGTGAAGGACTTGTAATAGATGAATGGGTGAGTTTTTACTACACGAATCTAGTTATGTATAATTTGAACCCGTTTTCAACTTCAACGATTTCATGTTTTCTTTCAGAAGGAGAGGAGAGAGAGATACCTTGCTAGACAGCAGGTAGAAGGGGTGGACTCTGCATAAAAAGGCAAGGCGGGAGCTCGTTTTTCACCTTTCCCGGGTGTTTTAACCGAGTAAATGTTTCCGATTCCTAGAACTTCACGTAACCGCATTTGATCCCGCCATTTAGGAAGATTACTGATATCGGGAAGGGCTCGGGAGGGGTGATGAGGCTACCATTCGCCAAAGAGTTGAGTCGTGATTTAATTGTAGATAAAGATAAAGATGTCTTTTTTGAAGGAGAAATGAAAACTAAGTTAATCTAGCTAAATATTCCTTGTGTTTTTTGTGAAGATGTTTCGAATCAAAATTGCTTCATTTTTGCCTCTCGTGTGCATGATCTATCTCGAGTGGAAGGTTTATCTTTTTCTTAAAAGATGCGGACACGTACATCATATCCATATCCGTACATCCTTTATATAAATTAAATATGTCTCATTTTGTTACCATGTTACCTACTAAAGAATCTAGCACAAGTACTTAACAATACAATAATACGTACGTCATAGAATTAGGATTGACTTGACTACCTCATTTAATTCATTTACTAATTTCATTATTTGTCCTTGTTAGGAGCAAATGGTTTTCATCATTCACACGAAAAATCAAGTTCGAGAAAAAAAAAATATAATGTATGATTTTAATATCCTATGAATTCATCGTATCTAGAATTTGTAAACATGTCTAAATTCAATTTCTTATTAACCAACTAAACTTAGGTTATTGTGGTTGTTAAAATTGACTTTCATTTTTTATGTTTCTACATAATTTTAAAATGCCTACTTCATGTGCGTTGTTTGCGCTTTTTTAGAGATTTTTCTGTTTCTATTGAAGTAAATAAGACTATTTTTTAGTGAGATATATTTTAAATATTTTTTTTAATATGTGAACTATTATGACTATCCTACTAAAATAATTGCATAGATAAATAATTACATAGATGAGATGAAAAATAGAGTTTTAATTCATTGGATCCATTATTATTATCGTACTAGAAATTAGTAAATACTCCCTCCGTCCCTTATAATTTGCAGCATTTTCCATTTTCGTCCGTTTCATTTAAATTGCAGCATTTCTATTTTTGGATTATGGCCCACCACTTTCTTTTAATCTCATCCATACATTTTAACTCTCTTTTAATTTCATCCACACAATTCATTCTCTCTCCTCATTTATTACCACTTTCTTAATATTCACTCATTTTATCTTTGCTACTAACTCACTCATGAGGACGAAGTAGTATTATAGGAGTAATTGAATAGATAAAATATTTGAGGGTCCCAGCTGGATTTGACTATGTTGGTTTCATACTTCTTTATGGCTCTAAAATTACTAATTAAGAACAAGTGAGATTAGTTTTCTCTCTAGTTATCACGTGGCTTATGTTTAGCTAATTAATTAATTTCTTACAAATGTAAAAGTTTTTTATTATTAAATTATTAAGTGAAGAACTCTTTTGCCGTATTTTTTATAGGTATGAGTTGTTGTTTTTCACCCCTCTTCATACTCTGATAATAGTTTATAAATACACTATGTAAGAAAAAAAATATGATGTCCTTCCATTTTTGTTTGCATTGTTTTAAATTAAAGGTGTAGGTGGATTAGGGTAAAATGGCTCTCACCCTTAACATAGAAATCAAGAAGTGTATTTTGTATATGGAGAAAAACGAGTTAAAGAATATTAAAGTGTGCATTATTATTATTATTATTATTATTATTATTATTATTATTATTATTATTATTATTATTATTATTATTATTTATTATTATTATTAGCGATTTTCCATTTAAAATACACAAAAAATTATAAATAACTTTAAGATGATGTATTTGAAAATTACATATTGTGAGTGATACAAGAAATTATAAACTTATAACTATCTAATTAATATTTCTAAAATTTATATCGAGTATTTAATTAAAGTTTATTGCTATTATGAATTTATATAATAATTAATGTTATGCCACCTTGATTGAAATTTTACTCTTTAACTATTTTTATAATAGAATTCAATTCTCACAAAATAAAAAAAAGTATTATAAAAAAATAATGAGACAAAATACTTGTTGACATTTAATACATGTAGTTGAAAAGTGGTCATGCAACTAAAACTTTTAATATATTGAATTGACTAGAGCACCAATTGTAGTCTAAATAAATAAATTGTATTCCCCAATGTGGAAGTGCCAAATCTTGATGTTTCATCCATTATTGAACCTTCCTATCTCATTCCATTAGCCCATTTTTGTAGGTATTTAAACAAGGCTCCTAATGCTTTTTGGACCTTCAAATTATATTTGCTAATTACTCTTCTTTTGCATCGTTCTTAATTTTTTTCTTTCAAAAAACAACAAACAAACACAATCTCTAATGGATCAAGCAAAAATCTCCACCACCGAAGTTGTTCATGATGTTTTTCCATACCTTATTGAGTACAAAGATGGTAGAATCGAGAGACTGGCTGGAACCAATCAAATCTCTCCAGGCTTCGACTCTACAACTAAGGTGAACTCGAAAGATGTTATACTCGTAGACAAAATCGGTCTCTCAGCCAGGCTCTACCTTCCATCAAACGAAACGACTTCCAATGAGAAATTGCCACTTGTCATATATTTCCATGGGGGAGCCTTTATAATAGCATCCCCCTCTGAGCCACTATATCATAACTTTTGTAATAACCTTGCAAGGTCCGCCAATGCCTTAATTCTCTCCGTGGATTATAGGAGAGCCCCAGAGTTTCCCCTCCCCATTGCCTTTGACGATGGATGGACAGCCGTCCAATGGGTGGCTGCCCATGCTAGTGGGGACGGGCCTGAAAACTGGCTTAACAAACAAGTCGATTTCAATAAAGTGTTTTTAATAGGCGATAGTGCTGGGGCTACTATGGCCCACCATCTAGCCCCTGAAGTAGTTGAGCATTTAAGTCCGTTTAAAATATGTGGAATCGGCCTTATTCATCCCTATTTTTGGAGCTCCAAACCTATTGGGTTGGAGCGATTTGATCCGGTGAGAAGAGACTTAGTTAATAAGTGGTGGGAATACGTGTGCCCATCGGATAAAGGAAGTGATGACCCACTTATAAACCCATTTAGTGATGGAGCTCCAAGTTTTGATCAAGTAAAGTGCGAAAAAATGCTAGTTCTTGTAGCGGGGAAGGATATATTAAGAGATAGAGGGAGACTTTATTATGAAGCAATGTTGAAGCATAGAAATGTAGAGTATTTTGAGACACTTGGAGAAGATCATGTCTTTTACTTATTCAATCATCAATCAGAAAAGGCTAAAGTGGTAATGTCAAAATTAGCTTCTTTCATCAACAATAATAATTAATGAGGGATGCAATTAAATAAGAATTATATATGGGTTAATTCGGTGGTTGAAGACTTTTTTATATATCTTATATTGAGATTAATGCTCATTTCTCACTATTTATAAAAAAATTTGATTTAATTTTTCTTTTTTGTATGAATTTTTTGGACGTACTCTCAATAAAAACCATGCAATTAGCTAATGATTTTGGACCAAGGGAAATGACGAAGTTCTTTGTAAATTATATTCTAGTTTGTTTGATCATTTTTATCAATTTATGTTTTATTAATATATTTTTTCAACTAATATGTAAGTTTACATTTATAACGGGTCAGATTATTATTGTACGTATACTTTGATATATGTAAAAGGTCGGGTCGGGTGAAACCGAATCAAACAAGTTCATTATTACATCACAAATAAATAATGGTGTTTTAAATAATTGGAAAGATGTAAAATCATAATACTCTACTATGTAGCAAATAATTGGAGAGATATTAAATAAAATAAAATTATGACTTTCTATCTGATGCAAGCAAGTTTGGAATCAATCATCGTCATCAACCCAATATTCCGCTCGATCAAAAATAGAATTTAAATGTGGAAAAATAACGCATAATTTATACCCGTATTCGTTGAGAGGGAATAGGAAAAGAGAAATTAATGGTGACTAGAATAATCTTTAAAGCACTACATTTATGATTAAATTGCGATAATAATTGTCGGTGATGGTGTATTGTGATTTGTGAGTGGTGATTATTTTGTAAGTTGTCGGTTTAGTAGTGGAGTATTTGCCATCAATTAGAGTTCGGAACTTTTTATTACTTAATACCCTACTTTACTTCCCAGGTATATATAGGATTTATAAATAATTTTTGGATTGTTCTCACACACCTTGATAGTTAGCACCACTAGCCTTAAGGAAGTTGAGATGACAATTGTTGATAAATTGTTTAAATGGTTGTAGTTATGAATATATAAGCTATATAGTTGTGTTTGTGAGTTATTTAGCTGATAGCTTAGCTATATAAGGTGTGTTTGGCAAACAGTTGCTAGCTGATAGCTGATTAGATTAACTGATTTGACTAGATTACTTAATGAGCTTATTTGACCAACTGATTTTATTAGATGGTTATATAAAAGTGTTTGGTAAAATTTAGCTGATTGTTGAAAACTTATTCATATATAAAAGACATATATGGACATGAGAAATTTAATGCTAAGTTTATACAAGAGTATTTGTTTATTTATGTCTTCTTAAATGTTCTTGATTTTCGAGATCCACTAACTACATAGTATATTTTTTTAATTATCTCCAATCAAGCGCTTTTGTCAACCACTCTAAAGTACGCTCTCATTTTGATGGAAAGAAAGTATGACTGAAGAATAAGACAAAGTGCAAATGAGTGATAAAACTAAGTAGTTAAGATGAAAACAAAACGTAAGTTTGTAAATGAAATTAAAAGAAAAAAAGTAAGACCACCTACCAATAAAAAAAAGAATACAAAATTAAAGGTATAAATTAAAATGACTATACATTAGATAAAATGGAATACAAATATACTTTTAACAAGGATTAAGCGCACAAAGTATTAGGACGCTATTTTTTCTTAGAAATTTGGTTTTATTTAATGAATATTGTCCCTAGCATTAAAGTCGAATTTGAATTTTGATAATGCAATTATTAATTCCACACAATCACAGAGTGACACGTAAATAAAGTACTTTGAAAACACAAAGATAAAGCGTGTATACGCGAGTTAACGTTGTTATCAAGTACTACTCAATACTCAATAGTGCATTCTTTCATACAGCCAAAAGTATAAAAGCATGAAGCATTATCGAGTTTCTAGAAACTCAATAGAGAAATTGTACACGAGTTTGTTCACTAATAATTATGTATTATTCCGTTTTTATGAGAATACACTCATTTTGTTTTGGGTAAAATTAACTGAAAAGTGATTATGAAAAGGGTGTAAAGTGAGTGGGACAACTTAAAATGAAAAGATGTGCAAATTGAGAGGGACAGAGGAAACATAATATATGAGACCACTTCATACTTGAGTTGTATGAAATAATAAAGTACATATTAGTAACATATGAAATTCTTATATTAAAATTACATCACCAAAAGACGGTCTTTTCATTAAAATAATCCTAATTTATTTGCCTTTGAAACTCCACTCGTGCAACAATATATGCCATATTATGTTCACTTCTATTAAAATATATATAAATTGTCATGTTGCTGACAAGATTTCCTGTTATACGATCAGTTACATAATTCCAAGTCGCAACATTGTTGATGGATTACTTTTACTACCACATGTTTTAAAGAAGAAACCTCATATATTTGTATGTACTTAACAACTCTTCTCTTACATATGTCTGAACTCTGAACATACGAGTCTACTGATGGTCGTGGGCTTTTCCACGCGCTGCTATAATTAGATTTGTCATAGTATCACAGCCAAGTTTTTGGTTTCGATAAGGTTCATAAAAAGAATGAGAGGTTCATACAAAAAATGGTGGCCTGGTGGGCCGTGGGCTAACATGTGAAGTAGAGCGATGAGGTTTGGTGAGATGTTAATTCAACCCAATTTTGGACCCAAATTTAATGGTTCACAAATTTTTGCTATAGACCGTCTATAGCATAAACGAGTAAATATGAGTTAGCCTATTTGTTAAATGAGTAACTGAATAGTCATGTCAGCCATTGGATTGGGCTATTGAGAGAGCCGTCTATGTCATAGACAGTCTCTCAGGATACCTTCTATGGATGGTTTAGTGTCATGTTGACTTTAGTCAATTTTTGACAATTTCAATGCAATAGGCCTAATATAATGGATCAGTAATAAGCCCAAGTTGTTTGAATTTGTTAGGCCCAATGCAATGTAATCCATTAAAACTTATTGCCTTTATTCACTCTATATTTTTTCTAACGGGTTAAACCAATTAGAGATGGTCTCTCAAAAAGACCAGACCGTCTCACAAAAATTTGTGTTTCTCAATTCTTATTATTCTCTCTTGTTTGACAAAAGTATCTCAAAAATGCAATAAACAATTTTGTTAAATTCTTCAAATACCCCGATTACTAATGCCATATCTATTATCTAATAAAGATTTAAGACATATAGCATCCTTAAAAAGCATGAACTTCTTTAGTAGTTCCTTTGGAATAATCTTATCCACATTACTTTTAGGTTGTGTTTGGGAACTAGCATTTCATTTCAAATTAATGATTTGAATTATCATAAATGTAGAATTTGAGAATGACAAGGTTTGGGATGTCATTCTCAAATCCTCATATTTAAACCATTTTGATAACAATTGTAGATTTGACTCAAATCCAAATTTGAAATTCTAGTATTTGCCAAACACTATTTTAAGTCAAATCTATATTTTCAAATGAAATCCTCATTCCCAAACATAGCATTATATCATTTTTGTTAAATTTAAAACATTCTTTTTACCGCAACTAAATCTTTTTAAATAAAGTAGTACAAGGTGAATCCAAAATAAACCTTCTCATTCACTCTTCTTTGGCTACATCATAAGCTCAATGTTCACTTTGCCTTGTTGATTTTTATTTTTGACTTCTATTTTATTGACATGAAAAATTCTGAATGTATTTTCTTTCACCGTTATAATATAGGTTTAATTCTCTAATCTACACACATATAAGTGCTACTAGTTTGTCAAATATATGAGTCTAGACACATTATTATTCTTTATTAAACGAAAATTAATTAATTTTATCAGCTATTTCAATAAATATGTAAATGCTATCAGTTAGTAAAACATAGTTACTTTCAAGATACCCTTTTATCCAATATCAAAGTCCATGCCTTAAGATAATACTTATGAGACACCATCATCATCCTACCTAGTGTATCCCGCTCATAGAAAACTATGAACATGGTCTGGAGAGGGAAAGACGGAGCAATTCATACCCATAAAGAAGAGCGCGACACTTATACGAGACACCATATATAAAAAAACAAAACCATTATATTAGGTTGTTCATTCAATTATATATTTGATAAACGTACACCCTTAAACCCAATTAATTCATACCACATCATAATAACAACATCTTAAATCTAATCTAAAGAAATAAATACAATTATGTGTATTCATCCAATCCAATTAATAATAAGCATCCTAACAAAAACAATAAAATCAATAAACAGACTTTGCACCAATTCCATTCTTAGTCTTACCCATCTCAAGATGAGCACCAGCATGAGGAAGATCTTCATCAGGAATATACTTACCCCAAAACCAATGGTTTTTCCAAACAATGCTCATTTCTTCAATGGGAACTCCCTTTGTTTCAGGGAGGAAGAAGTAGATGAACGCCGACATAACGACGACGAAAAAGGCAAAAAACAGGAAGAGTCCGAACTTAAGATGGCAAAGCATAGTCAAGAATATTTGAGCAATCACAAATGTGAAGAACATGTTTACGGATACGTTGATACTTTGGGCGGCTGAACGGATCTCTAATGGGAAGATTTCGGAGGGTACAAGCCAACCTAATGGACCCCATGACCATGCAAAGGCTGAGACGTAGATGCATATGAATAGTACCACTACTATGGCGTACCATTGTGGTAGGTTTGTTACGTTTCCACTTACTCCGAACTTTACTCCTATGCATATTGCCACTGCTATCTGCAAAATGGTAAAAGAAAAAGTTAAAATGGTTATAAGACCGATCAGATCAGATCTGAATAAAAAGTTCGAAAATTAAAGTAAGAGGGGATGTGTTGTCAGGGAATCATCTCAATCGAAAGATGAAGCCGATGGTTGAGGCAGCGGAATTTGTTATTTACTCAACACGCCCCATCACACGAGAGTCCAGTGGGCTAGAAGTAATATTTTACTTGATTGAGATTCGAACCTGTGACCTTGTCACGTTGGCTTTTGATACCATGTAAAGGAACCATCTCAACCAGAAGCTTAATTTAATGGTTGAGACTCCAGAATATGTTATTTACTCTAACATGTATTAGACGAATCAAATTTAATTACACTTTTACGTTTTTGTGAACTGTACATAGTTATTTTTAAAACGTTAAAACATTCATGTTTCAAAATCAAAACTTAAGTATCTATATTTTTTTATACATGTTCCTAAACAACTACTTTAACTGAACACTAATTAGTCTCATAACTACCTAAGCCGTTAAAAATTAACACATTTTACTAAAAGTAACCTGCACAATTTAAACTACTAACAACTATTTCACAACTACTTTAGGCCGAACTAATAAAGTCAAAAATCAAAATCGACAAATAATTAAAAAAAGTACCTGGCAGATGAACATTTGAACACCACCTTCGAGGAAGAGGAACCTACGACCCCATTTATCAACCCCATAAATAGAAACCAAAGTAGCCAAAACATTAACACCACCCGTAATAACAGCCGACATAAGCGAAGCATTATCTTTAAAACCAATTGTCTTAAACAAAACCGGCGCATAAAACATAATCACATTAATCCCCGTAAGTTGTTGGAAAAAGGGGATCAAAATAGCCATAGTTAAATGAGGACGATACTTTTTTTCTAGAAGGTTCCTCCAAGGATGTTCCACCTTCTTAGAAGCTTCGCTAGCCGCCACCAAGTCATTAAACTCGTCTTCCACGTCATCGACACCCCGAACTCTTCGGAGCTTGGTGATGGCTTCGTCACGTTTTCCACGTTCGATTAAAGAGTTAGGGGTGTCGGGGAGGATTAAGGAGCCGATACTGATGATTATGGCGGGAACCATTGCGCCGCCGAGACTTAGTCTCCAGCCCCAATCGTGGATTTTGGCGAAGAAATAGTTGAGTACGTTGGCGATTAAGATGCCGATTGTGATGGATAGTTGGAAACCTATGTTTAGTGATCCTCTGTATTTGTAGGGTGCCATTTCTGATAGGTACAGTGGGACCGACTGTCGTTTATACGTAAATTATAATAATTATGTTAGTAGAAAATATATACTAATAAAATAAGCAAAATACAAAAAATAAATTAAATTTTTTAAAATGTCACCTATTAAATCTCTCTACATGAGTTGGCAAATGACGATTATTAATTTAAAGGACACTTGATGTTGAGTTGTAGTAATACTAATTTTACAATTCTGATTTGTAGACAATCAAGCCACTCGCTTTGTGTTATATTGATGTTGATTACATTTGAAATATTTTATATACGATAAAGGAATTTTAAGCATGATTTTTCATGAGTATGAAGAAATTAAAATATGTTTTAATTTCTAGGGTAGAATTATGCTTCAATTAAATTGAGTAAAAGTCGAATGTAATTAACATTCTAAAATATGTCGATTCGAATTCTTTGCTTACACTATACTTTGATAACTTTGTTTAGAATAAAAGGAAAGGAGGTGAGAAAAGGGATGGATGAGAAGAAGAGAGGATGGAAAATTGGTGTGTTTTCCTTTCTACACTAAAAAAATAAAGCCAATTGTAATGTAACATTTCAGTATTAATTTATGCCATTTATCAAATGTCATCAAAATATTTGGTGACACGTATAAAAAATGTCATAAATTAAGATTAAAATATAATGATAATACTCTAACAATAGTGATATTTTGATGAATTGTAAAAAATATTGCGTCACAATTACTACTTTTTATTAGCCTTACAAAGATAAATTTATTTTACAGCTCATCCTTTTAATTCTCTACCCTTTATTTCTCTCACTTTTCCAACTTTTATTCAAATAATAAAAATTACAATTTCTTTATTTGTTTTCTTTTCCGCTAACATAATGTTCACATAGGGGGTGTTTGGTAGAAGGGATTTGAGGGGAGGGAATGGGAATTCTTATGTAGATTTTTAAATGTCTTTGTTTGTTAAGAGGGAATGGGAATATGGAGAGGTAAGGGAATGGGAATTTTTAATGGTAAAGTCCCTAAGAAAAAAGTCCTTGGGGGGAGGTGGTAATTGAAGTTGGGACTTGGGACTTAGGATTTTGAGATAAAATTTAACCAATTTTTAATCTAGTCTCATCATTTACCAAACAAAGACATGAGACATTTTATCTTAAGTCTCACTTAAAGTCTCTACCTTAAGTCTCACCTCTAAGTCTCACAATTCCCATTCCTTCCTACCAAACGCCCCCATATTGTTTTCCTGAATGACCTCATAATAAGAAATTGGCTCATTTAATAAACAACAAATGAAGTATCAATTAAAGGATAAATACAATTATAAAGAAACATGTGGATGAATATTATTGGACAATAGATTTCGAAAAATCATTTTATTGGCAACTACCTATAAAGCTTTTGGGATAAGGAAAAGGTATTGGTTGATGACCAAACAAAGCATAGTTACGCACGTTTTGACTTTTTGACTATAAATAAATCTCCATAGTACATTATTTATCGATAATAATTCATAATTAATAATCATAATTTGTAAATTATTATAAAAAGATAAAAAAATAATAATAAAATAAATAAAATTAATATCATACAACTCTTCTCCTATTAAATCATATCAAATAAGGGTAATTTATTAACTTTACCAATTATCGTTATTTATTAAGACCTTCTTCCATTATTTATTTAAGGATACATTAGAAAATTTCTAATAAAGATATAAAATCAATAATTATATCTTTACCAAACCAAGCAATTGAACTTATGAAGACTTATTATATTTTAAATTCTAGAGTAAGGATAATTTTTAAGGTAAATTAAAAAGAAAAATTTTTCTAAAAAAAAAAATAAAAAGAAAAAATAGTTTTTGATTCTATAGATGATACGAATCGAATTATAATTGTACAGATTTGGAAGGAAATAAACGTCGTGATTCTCAAGAGTGATATAGATAATAATTAAATTTTTATAAGTAATTAGCAAATTTATATTGATTGTGTATTGTTTATAATCTTCAAGATTGTATATATATATAGACACTACAACAAATTTAGCCTTTTGCGACATTAGATTTAGTGGCATTAAAAAATTGCCACTAATTCATATTTTTAGTGTAATAATTATTAGTTTTTATTTTAAGTTCCACCATAAATTGATTTAGCGACAATTAATTTGGTCTTTAGTGGCATATGTCAATTGTCACGATAGTCTATAATGGCATTTGTGACAATTGTCACTAGATCCTATGTCGCTAAAAGCTTTAGTGTGACTTTTTAATATGCCACAAAAGGCTCTAATAAATGTCACTAAATCCTCTATATACACTATAAGAAAATTGAAATAGTGCCATTTAAATTAAATGTCGCTAAATATATCCCCCTAAAAGCAAATTATGTTGTAGTGAGAAGTATTAAATTACTATGTTTACGTTGGTGAAATTGAAAGCTTTAGAAGAAAATGTGATTAGGAGAGAAAAGTATGCAAGATGGGAAAAAAATAACATTACTTTTTTGTCCATATCCCATGCTTGTGATTTTGTTTAAATTTTCAATAAAAAGTAAACTAAAAGACTATTATTTTCCACATTCAAGTAAATAATTAAATGACAATTAATGAATAATAATTGCAAGTTCCCAACAACTTTTTTTGATCTTTGAATTTGAAGTCCAATGCATGAACGTCCATAAATCATAATTATAATAACAATTCTTTTTCGGAAATTATTTTGTGATAATATTAACAATTTGTTTTGAAATTATTTTGTAATAATATTAGCAATTTTTTTATATGAAAAATAATAATGATTACTCTCTATAATTTACAGTGTCCTATATTGATTTGGCACAAATATTAAAAAAGTTAGGAATCACTTTAAATGGTAAGTGATATGTGATATTATTTAAGAATAAATTGATAAAAATTGTTTATTTTTTAAATTAAAGTAGACTTTTAAGGTAATAGTAAAAAACAGATGTTATAAATAGAAATGAAATATTTGAGGTGAAATTACCAAAACGAAATTCAATAGTGAATATATTTGAAAAATAACGGAGTAAAAGAGAAGAGTAAAACAATGAATCTATTTAATCCACTAATAACGATGTTATCTTTGATTAAACAATTATTGGACTGATTGTAACAAGCATTATATTTTCTTGTTCACATATAATATATGAAGAAATAGTGCATGATGGATAAATATGGAAATTTATTATATCAAAATAATTCCACAAATATATATGATATGATTTTGTGGGATATACTTCTACATATCATACTGGTGTATTAATTTCTTTTTTTTTTTGATTGAAAGATATTTATTTTGACGAGTCATTTTCATGGCTAGAGATATAGAGATCATGTCCATCATACAATCCTAAATGCAGGTCATTACTGAAGTATAGTTTCTGTAACTCTCAAGAGGTGTAATTATGTATACCATTTAAGTTCAGATAAAGACCAATAAATTTATACATGTAGGTGAGAATTTTTTTTTATTTTTTATTTTACGAAGAAACATTATTTAAGTTTTTCTAAAGCAATTGTGTAAAATAAATTACCAATATTTTTTTGTTATCAGTACTAAAAAATATCCGTTACTAAAAAAATAAAATTAACACAAAATCCTTTAAAAAACCCTCATCAAACCCCAAAACAAAATAGTTTAATTTTTTTCTCAAATATATTCCTATTTGTCAATTGATACAAAAAACCCAATTGAAAAGCTAAAGATCACAAACATCAATTTGTGATCAAACAACACAAACAATATCAAAGTTTTAATTTCAACATATATCAGCATGAAAAATCATCTCTAACAAAAATTACCTATATTTTTAATCTATACAAGCATACAACTAAGGTAAATCATTTCAGTAAATCAAATCAAATCAAATCAAATAAAAAAGATATTTTTCATGTTTTAGTATTTGCACGCATTTCTCAAGCGGTCTTATTAGCTGTAAGTCTGTCACTCACTCATCTCTTTAGATAAAGGTACCATTTATTATTTTTTAACCCTTTTTGAACTTGATCATACAGTTTATGAGCAGAATACAATAATAAAAAAAATATTTTTCATGAAAAATATTTTTTTATGAGAGAAGAAAAAAAAAGGTAATTACCTGATTGGCGAAACCAACACCAAAACCAAGAAGAATACGACCAACAATGAGCATAGCAACATTTTTAGCTAAAGCATTAATGATAGCACCAGCACAGAAAAGCACTCCTCCAAATAACATGGATAATTTCCGACCAAACTTTCTGGTCACAGTTGAAGCCACCAATGAAGCCAATAAAGCAGCCAAATACAAAGATGATGTAAACAACGTTAATGTTACACTATCAAATTTGCAGTACTGATTTATTGACTTGTCTGCATTTTCCTTTTCATATACTGATGGGAAAAACCTTGACAAGAAATCCGGCATAGATGTCACTCCACCTATATCCATACCCAAATCATCGTTAAAATTTAGGACGGAATAAAAATACACAATAATTTAATCGTATTGTTTTATGGTCAATTTTGAATTTTGAGACTAAAAACAAGCAATTCACTAAAATAAAATTACAAAATCAAGTATTTGAGGTTTATTTGTGGTCAAGTATTTGTATATGTCCAAAAACACCTCTGATCGACAGATGCTACAAAACCCGAAAATTAGAAACTAAACTTAACTAAACTTGAGGTTCATTAGTTTACATAGGGTTCAGGGCCGACCCTTGAGCAAGAGGGGCTTGCGCCCATGACCCATCCAAAAAAAATTAGAATAAGCCTTACGCATACTCTTTTACTTCTATATGATGATTAGGAGCCCACAATTATTATCGTGTTCTGGGTCTCTTGGAACTCAGGGCCGACCCTGAATTAGGGTCGCGCTACGTTGTGGGGTGCTTGCACATGTCGAGAAACACCCCTAGTCGACAGATGCGACAAAATCCGAAAACAAGAAGAAAAAAAAAAGGGAGTAGTTTTGAAAGAAAATACCTGAAATTCCGATATCATAACCGAAGATTAAACCACCCATAGAACCAACAATGCAAGTAACAAGAACATAAGGGGTTAGTTTTCCGGGGTATTCTTTCCCCCCTTGAGTAACAAATCCTCCGGCCGGCATTGTTTTTGTTGTTTTATGTTCTTGGGTTATTCTAAAAACAGAGGAACAAAAAAACAGAGGAAGAATAAGAAGAAGAAAAAGAGAGTAAAGAGAATAAAGACAAGGGTTGTATGGGGTTAGGTTTATATAGAAATACAAAATATATCTTTTCTAATTCTTGTGGGAAATTGTGTTTTATATAATAAATAAATAATTAATAATATCTCTTATCCAGCCTAAATATTTCATTTTCTTTTTTGGCACTATTCACCCATCAATCTTAATTTGCATTTTACTCTTAATTTATAAGTTATAGCATAGTCATGTGAGATTTTTTTGATTCGTCTCAATACAAGGATTATGAATATCAAAGTTTTATAATTTTTAATTAAGAATAATTTGAGATATTAAGGGTTAAAATGTTGTCTCGATAAGTGTGAAAAAATTAAATGAGACATTTAGGTTGAATAGGAGGAAGTAAATGATATCTTCTTGTAGGGTAATATTAGTTTGCATATCTTTATTTGTGGAATAAGGAAAAAAGTAGCTGTCAATTGCAATTAAAAAGATAATTGAAAAGATATATAATTATTATAATTTTGCGTCATTTGGAAAATATTTTTAAAGGATAAGATTAATGAGGGAAGCAATGACTGGAGTTTCTTTAGAAATTTAAGTGTTTTCACTTTTGTGAGTATTAGAACGTTGGGATTTAGATGGAACTTTTCCACACTCTTAATTCCACATAATCGGGTTTTTTTAGGTGAATAAAAGAACAATAAAGTAATTTAACGAAAAAGTTGAAAAATAAAGAACTTGTTAACATATACGTCTAACAGTTTGAATTAGAATTTAGATAAATGGAGATTAATAATTCCAACTTTGCGTGATCCGCTCAAAATAATCCCAACTTTTGATTATTTTCTAATATACCTAACTTTGCCACTTTGTTGCTCAGGACATACCCTTTAATATGGTAACTGGTTATAACAGGTAAATCACCTTTTTTGTCATGGAAATAAAAAGGATAAATGGAGATTAATAATCCCAACTTTGCGTGATCCGCTCAAAACAATCCCAACTTTCGCATATTTTCTGTTATAACCGGTTATAACAGGTGATTTACCCTTTTGAAGACCTCTATTTATTAGACGGTCAAATGTGTAAGGATCAATGCCAAAAATAACATGATTGAGGACAAAAGAGGTCATTCCTTTAGACAGTTCATACGTTGCTACTTGCTATCACAAATTAGTCGACATCACTAGTGAAAACATTTGCAAGTGGTATTTCGCAAAATCAAATAATAACGTTTTGAATTTTTATTTTCGTTGTTAGAAAATTAGGAGTGTGAATAGGTGATTGAATTAAATGATCCCAAATCAAGGCTCTAATTTGGACTTAATTTGTATTTATAATTTTGCTAAACAATATCATGGCTTAAATGACAAATTTCAATATCATACATATCACCTGTTTTAACGAAGATTTTCAAGTATCCCATATTTGTTAGGATTTTTTTGTCCAAATGGATTTATTGGATTGATCTTGTATACAACTTTAACTAGTGTTTTTTTATGGGCTTTAAATTTGATTTTATACTTTATGTACTACATTTTTTAATATTAAAATTAAAAATTATTAGAGCTAATTTGTTGATATAGTCATACATATTTAATGTATAGCATTGAAGATTTTTTTAAAAAAAGGATGGATGAATGAGATTCAATATTGTAACCTTAACTTTTAATAACATATGAAAAAAAATTTCATCTATTAAAAGTTAACATAATTGTTAATAATCGGGTTTTATTTTAGTTGGAACAAATACAAGCTTTAAGATAATATTCTGGATTAGATTCTAATTATTTTTTTCCTAGCGCTCTCCTTTCCTAATCATACCTTACATCATAAAAAAATTTAATCTAATAATTAAGGCCTCAAGAGTTAAGATTAGTGTCGTTTTTGCTAACGTCATTTTCCTTTATTTTTATATATAATAAACCATCATAAATTAGTTTAAGGCTTAAGATTATGGTGCAATTGTGCTTATTATATTGTTTTTAATAACCCCAATTGCACAATAATTTCCTACTTGCTTACATGAGCTACATTATTTTATTTTTTTTTTTAGAAAAAAAATAAACTAGTCAAAACTACTAAGGAGTAGCAATATGAACTAATTAAGTTAACAAATTAGGTCAAACATATGACTTTCAACCAAAACGGACTACAATTGGGCGGGTTGATGAATCGGAGCCGGACTATTCAAGCAACGGCCCACCTAATTTTGCTACAATTACAAGACACAACCATGAGCCAGCCATTATTACCACCTTTATTATTGTTTATGGATAAGAATTAAGATATTATACACTAATAGCCTACGTCATCTTGATTCATGCACATCTTATTATTATATTTAGTTTTTATTTATAAATAAACTTGGATAATACTTCTATATATGTATATATTTTGTATTATTCAATGCATTTTGTTTAAGAATAATACAAATAAAAAATTTTCTAAAATTGGAATCATGTCTTTTTTGCATGATTAAATGTACTATGTTAATTTTTTTAAATGGTATAGAATATTTAATTATAGTAATAGTTGCGCTGTTGCGCATAGTATTGGCCTTGAAATAGTACTAATACTAAAGAGGATGTCTTGTTTCAAAATTTGATCTTGCTAACGTACTTGAGGCATTAACTAATAAGGATAAAATTAAATTTAAATTATATAAGTATTAATTATATATCTATTATAGCATAATATTTGGCATAAAATTTGAATTTTATCAACAAATCAGAATATAATTGAATGTATAGAGTATCATTTTTATCGTTTATTTTACTTTTAAATTTTCTCTTTTAAATATATTATCATTCGTGTTAACGAACATTGGGAAACGAAGTTCGTTAGCATTTTCCTTGAAAAGTAGTATTACTAATTTTTTTTATGTTTTTATAAGTGTTTTTAAAAATGTTTTTATTCTTTCCAATGCATATATTAATAATTTAGGGACGACAAATTTTCTGTTCATGAGACGACCAAGATTAGGCATCTCAAAATAATATAATTCTTATGATTCTTTTTTGCCATCTTCAATAAATTATAAATTTTATTCTTTAATTCTATATATATCAAGTTGTTCTATCAATAAAAATATTCAAAAAATTGTAAAGAAATAGGGGTTACTCATCTTAAATTATGATATCATGCTTTGATTATATATATAATATAATTAATCCATAAAATGGAATTTGATATATTAATATAATATACTCCATATACATATTATTTTATTTACTCATAGCGTCAATATTATAGTTTTTTATCTTAAAATTTTATCAAATAATAACTATATTAAAATTAACTAGTGACAAACATAAATCGCAAATTCTTAAATGAGACGGTCTCATGGTGAAACCATCTATACTGCTGGCACAATGTATTTTTATCATCGTAAAATAATCTCTTATAATCTTAAAAAAATCACAATCAATTATTTTAAAATGATCGCTTGTAAACCGGGGAAAGAAAATCTTTTTCAACAAGGGTATAGTTCAATCACTAAGCCAAGTAGGCAACCATATATAATTTTCATATTTTGTTACTATATTATGTGTAAAAACTATTATTCAAATTAATTTAGTTAGTTATCTTCAAAAAAAAAAAATAATTTAGTTAATATCCCAACCTATCATAATTTATTATTTTCCTACGTGTGGTAATTTCTGAGTCATCACATGAACAAATAGTATCAAAATTTAACCTTATCGGCGTTTGGATAATGTTGGGAAACACCTTTTTAGTAGTCGGTCACATAATTAATTCGAATCTTAGGTATATATAGATAGTGTCTATTGGATAACGAACACTATTATACATTCACATTATTTATCAAATATCTGTTAAATGCTTAAATGAAAAGCACCTACGTATTTATAACTTGCTAAAGAACGTGACTTAAGTTAATTAAATAAATCTTTTTAACGCATCATTATTATTCATGTGAATATATATTATCCTTTTCATAGACAGCTATTTCTTAATTCACATATTTGATTTTTGATTGTCTTCTTCTTGATCTTATCTTTTTATATCTTATGTAATTAATTTATGTCATCAAATGTTTGCGGATGTTGTTCGTCACCATGCATCATCATCATCATTCTATTTAGTGTATTCCGCTCATAGAAAACTATAAACATGGTGGAGGGAAAGACTGCAGCAACTCATACCCATAAAGGAGAGCGCGACCAAAAGAAGTCCCCGGCTCGAGAAAGATTAAGAGAAGCCCCCTGCGTCGTAGGAGATAAAAAACGCAATAGATAAAGTAAGTACGTAAAAACAGTTATAAAAATAAAAAAAGAATAATACAACCAATAAAGCTAATAGAAACGAGAAAAAAACAAGAGAACAAGAACCCAAAAGCTACTCTGAAAAGATGTTCGTCACCATGCAATGGAATTAATTAACATGTTCTGTTGTTTCTAAATCAACATTTAAATAATATAAGTTTTTTTTTTAATTTTATTACATCGGCTTTAATGATGATGGAGACTTATTGCTAGCCTCAAAATGAATTAAGTTTATTTTTCTAATTTATTATTAATTTTGTCTTTGTATTCACAAAAAAATAATAAGTAAAAAAAACTATAATAAATGTTAAAAAACTAGTTTCTTACCTGTATAGTTTAGGTGAATTTCCTTTTTGGTGTTGGCTTTCCTTGACTAGCGATGACGAGAGGTTTGTCTCTTGGAGCTTGACGGGGATGGTTAACCTAGTTTCTTGATCCACTTTTGTAAGCTTCGGCTATTTTTTCTGACATTTTATAAAATTTACTTTGCCAAAAAAAAAAGGTTAAAAAACTAAAAGTTTAGATAAATTGATATTTTAAGTTAGTGTAAAATTATTATTGTTTTATTTAATTTTCTTAATTTTTTTTTGGGAAATCTCAGATATTATAAAGCAGTAGATAAATCACTTTTTATATAAAATTAAGAACAATCAAATGTTATTTAGATCAACATAACATGAAATAAATCAAAATTTGTATCACACTCATAGAAAAAACTTAATCTACACTAAAAAAAAATATTTTCTCGAAGTTTAGAGCATATATACGTAGTTAGCCCTTTTTTGAAGGAGTCAAGATTAAATTATACTTCAGCATAGAAATTTATTTTTCTTTTTCCATTCATACTTAAATTTGCAACTTGCAAAATTCTAAGTGTCGAGGCCATAACTAATGTCATCGTGGATTGTTGGTTAATATGCTTCACTCTTGAAATCCATTAATTAAGCTAAAAAAAAAAGTCAACACCACCAAGATTCAACGCCCTTAAACGTCATGCGACGAAAATTAGGACTCTAAGGCCTCAGCCTCCTTTCCTTTTGTTGTTTTTGTTTGACAAATTTTGTTCCAAATATTATTGTATGAGACGATCTCATCACGCGAGAAGAAACACGTTTTATATATAGTTTAAATAGTCTATTTAAATATTTAATATACAATATTAGAATATGGACTTCTTGCTTGCGGTCGTCTCACCAGTCAAACGTCTCTCACAAGAGTAACTTATTTTTTTCTCGTTACCTTTCGTTTGTAGAATTTTGAGTTTTCTTCACTTAGTACAAAAAATTTATTATAAAGATTTTGAAGATTTAATTGAATATAAAATACATTCATTTGAGAACTAATTGGATTAGTCTTGATGTATATACTTTCTATTATATATTCTTTATAATTTTTTTCTTACGTGTATTCAGAAATATTGAGATTTAAAATTTATTTTGAAAACTGTCCAAAAAACTTGATGAAAAATCAAAAAGTAACTGAGTCAGTATTGAGTATCAGATTTCGTTTCAGTTACAACATGTACCAGTTCTCCTAAACTAGTAAGGTTTTAGGTATAAATTTTGATGCTTCTTTACATAGTCCTCCCTTCCCTAAAAGAACCTTGTACATCAAAAAGAAATAAATTATACTCCAAATTTATCGGTTTCCGACATGGGTGTTACCTTGTTAGTTGTTAGGATGAATAATTAAATTATAAATAAATACTCTTATATTTCTTCAATTTTCTAATGTTCTTCATGTTTATTTTTTGTACAGTTTTCAAAGTAAATTTTGAGCTTTTTTATCTCTAAATATGCATCATAAAAAATTAGAAAAAAATATATAGTAATAAAATAATTTACCTTAAGACAAATCTAACGAGATTTCACATAAATATATTTTATTATCTATATATATCTTAAAAATCTTAATTAAATTTGTCTATTCAAAATAAAATATTATAAACGTCAACCAATGTTCAATTGTCCTGATCATAAGATTTAGGGACATATTAGTTAAACTTTTTTAATAAATGTGTACGTTTTAAATAATTAGACTAGTGTTCTAATCGCATACCATCCTACATCAAATGACGCCCACTCTCGAGTATTCTTAATTCAAGTTACTTATGTTTAGAATATACCTTTTGGAAGAGGCTGAACTTTAAACATAATTTTTATTAATATACTCCCTCCATTCTTTTTTGTTCTTCCCGTTTAGAATATTTCATTTTTGGAGAGAGAAATTTGATTAAGATTTTTAAGACATTTATAGATGATAAAATATATGCATATGAGATCTCCTTAGATTCGTCTTAATGTGTACATTTTTATCATTTTTTTAATAATTTTTTATAATACGTATTTAGAGATATTTAGGTTCGAAAGTTGCTTTGAAAACTGTGCAAAAAGTAAATGGGAAGAACAAAAAAGAACGGAGGGAGTATTAAATTAAAATATGTTCATGTAGTTTATTGTTTAAATTATACATATATATTAAAAAATTAACAAAATGTTTTATTATTCACGGTAATTTTTTCTAATTAATTTAATGACAGAGAGATAAGATCAAAAATTAGTCATTCTCATTCTTGTATGAAATTTTCCTAATGATTTCGGATATTTACACAAGTAGAATAAATTTAATTTACTGCTATTTATTTGCTATTTAAATCTCAAACATAGCAAATAATGTGATTATTGCTAATGTTTTGACAATTCACAGCAAAAAATATTTTTTGTTACTATTTTTTACATTAACCGCAAATAAAAAAAATTCTTATTGTTGTTTTTCTATTGAACAATAATAGCAAAAAAGCTATAACACCAGTCATCCACTTCACCCTTTTTTTTTTCTCTCAGTTGAAAAACCTTACAGAACTATAATTTACTCTTTTATGTACTCTGATTTTCTTTGCACATAAAAATTTTATTTGTTGTGGTTCTTAAAGTAACTGCAAATATTATTTATTTATTTGTTGTCCTCTTTATCTGTCACAATTCCAAATTAAACAGCAAATAAGCACATTTACATGGTTACAAATGGCGTTAATTAATTTCACTAGTGTTAATTAGTACTAGTATGATTTACATTTTTAGTACAAGAAGAAAAGTCTCATAAGTTTTGCGCGTGGAAGGACTTTTAGATTTAAGGTGGACCTATATAGTGACTAGCGAGTGAGTAATGAATTCATGTTTTTGAAATATGGCACACTTTTTACGTCTTATTGAATGTTGATGTTAATATATTGGAGTTCCATTAATCATAATTCATACTCTACATATCATGTGTATATTCATATTACAAGCCTAGCTAGAGTCGTACTTACATTTTATGGGTCTAGCCACGCCATGCTTAGTTCACTTTCATATATTCTAGAGTAACAATTAAGAAAAATATACTCCCTCCTATTCACATAAAAGAGAACATTTCTATTTTGGATCAATTCACACAAAATGTTCCATTTCTATTTTTACTCTCACCTTTATAATTAATTTAATCAATTAAAATATCCAACTACCCCCACTTTTACTACTCCCAATACCCAACTATTACCTTTACAATTAATTTAATCAATTAAAATACCCTACCATTCCACTCTTAAAAACCGTGCCCAACCCAAATGTCCCCTTTTGTGTGAATAGGAGGGAGTAATATATTTTACCAAAATGAAAATTTTAAAAATGAAGAACTAAGCATGTAGATGATCATATTATGATGATAATTAAAAAAAAAAAATGGTAAGTTCATTGCCAACAAAAAATGGTAACAATTAACTAAAATATGTTAACTATATGCAATTTTGAAGTTGTTGACTATAATAAAAGACAATTTCACTTTTAAGCGTCGTATAAAATACACTGATCGATAATTCTATAAAGAAAATTTGAATAAATTTTCTCAATTACTCTTAATTTATTATATTTGTTATTTTGATTCATTCTAATAATTATTTTACTATAATTCTATTTTGGGCTTATATATAGTTATAACCCACTCTTTCTCTTATTCTCTAACATAAATACGATCTGTCTTTCAATTTTATTCAAATTTTTCTTTTTATTGCCTTATTCTAATTCACCTAAATTTTTGAAAAAAAAGACTTGAATTGTATAGGTAGCAAATTGATCAAAATAGAAAAGCATTTCATATCAAGGAATAAAATCAATCAAAAGCTTAAAGTTAACGGTTGAGACCTTATGATATGTTATATACTCTAACATTCCATATAATAATATATAAAGCTTGTTACTTAGTAGGGAAACATTTAGGAATTTTATGGTAAGCTAAGATTCAAGCAAAAATTAATCTAAACTCGAGTTTGCCTTGATCCTGGTCTCAAGTCTTTGATAAAATAAAAAGTTAATATAAAATTATTCACATAAATATAACAGAATGATAACCGAGTTGGTTAAAAGTTCGAAGACAACTTTATTTTAGCATCCTGCATTCTTCAAAGTTTTCTATGAGCGGGATATACTGGGTAGAATGATGATGATTCTTCGAAGGACCCAAGTGCACATGTCACGATTTATTGAGGGTGGGTCTATTCCTATTTATGATAACATATGATTGCTCTACAATTCTATTTCATTTATTTGATTAATTTCCATTTTCCTTGGAGTAAATTTTACTTTGAGGCAAAATGATTGACTTGAGTTGACATGTCATTTTCATACAAGTAGTATTCATCACTGAAAAGGATGCTTTGATGTTTATATTTTCGGCATTCATTAATTTATTGTTGATTACAACTTATAGTGATATGTTAGTGTCATAAAATGTTTAGCAATTAAACTTACATGCGATTTTATTAATTTTGAATTAAAAATTAGATTTTATTTCAACTGAAGTGCAATTACTATTAACTCAGAAAAAATACATTGGGTTCGATTGTTGTTTGACATTTTATTTTCAAAAAAAATCCACATTGTTTTTTTGTTGCTCGCTTGATGATCTATTCTTTAATTATTAAACTCACTTATTTATAATAAAAATGGGTTGTTAGTAAAATAAAAACTTTTAGAAATCGTAGTTGGGTTGTTGGTAAAGCAAAAACCTATAAATGGAATGGGCTATTTATAATGATAAATGACATGTTCCACGGGTGACAACTGAGATTAGGATATTGGGCTTGGCCCACTCTTTAAAATGATTTATTTTTCACAAATTGTTGTATGAAACAGTCTCATCTTAAAACACATATCTGATTTGAGTTGAATTGGGTAACAGCTCGTCTCATATGAGACCGTCTCACCACGAGATGGGCCCGTATAAGTAGCCCATTTTTTTAGTTAATTACTTTAAGATCACAACTCACAAGTTATCGTTTTAAGGACATAAGTAATCACTATAAGTCTAAAAACTTATTAGTTTAATATTGTAAGTAATCACTTTGACATTATGAGTGATCACGTTGAAACAAAAAATAAATATTGGACTAGCCCAATAGAGATGGTCTCGTTATGAGACCGTCTCATTTAAGAATTAGTAAAAAAGTAATTATTTATATTTGTATATAGAATCTGCATAGACCATCACTGTATTAACAGATATTGGGCTCAACTCGGAAATTTGAGAGTACTTAATAGATGACGTCAAATAAGTCTTTACTTAGACCTTAAAACTTACCTTCAAACATAAAAAGAGAACAAATATAAAGAATAATCAATAATACAAAGCATATTAATGCATATTTGTAAGATCACACGATTTTACGATTTAATTTTACCCATTTCGATCATATACCCTCAACGATCCTAGGTAGAATCTCCATCCTAATAACTTTAGTTGAACCTAAACTTTTATATCATGATAGATGTATTTATTCCACCATTTTTCATATATAAAAGAGGACATGAGTGTACCAAATGGAGTATATGAATTCTATGAGGCGATGCTCAAAATGAGAAATAGTAGATTCCCAAAGTCTCAAGTAACATGCCTTCCTTGATGTGTTTAAGCCTTTTATCAGCAACCAATGCAAATGCTTATTGGTCGGTGATGACAACAAACATTTAGCTGTTTTCTACGTGTCCCAAGATTTAATAGAACAATTGAGATGTCAGATGAACAATACAAAATAGCCAAGTATTTGGGTTTTAAAATCCATTTGCACACATTTTTGTGAGAGACAGTGTCTTTAAGAGACCATCTGTAATTGGACCGGTCCATTATATATTTTTAAAAGTATTGTAAGTAGGCAATAAGAATATGGTAAGTAAACACTAAACATAATGTAAATAGACTTTAAGCATTAATGGGCTGGGCTTGAAAGACGTCTCTCAAGAGAATAGCTCTTTCTTAAGGGGCTGTGAACCTGTGATCAATTGATTTTAAAACGACCGAATTGCACTCATAAACAAATTAGATACATCCTAAAACCATGTATTAATTGAAGGAAGATCTTCAATGGTTTATAAAGTTGCACATCATCTTTATATGTCATCGATGTAAAACAATATTCCAACATCATCACTCAGTATTTAATACTAATAAGAAAATTCATTTTAAAATATAAAACGAACCTTTATTCTTCATTTGTGTATGATAAGCTTATTTTGATCTTGCCGATTTCTTCCAATCATTGTCTTCTTTTTTCGGTTTTTTTTTCAGTTGTTAAATGATAATTTCATTCCTAATTTGATACTATATTATTAATTATAAGAGTTTTTATTTTGTTTCAGTTATTGTCTTTCTTTAATTGTATTGCTTTTATATGTTGGGCTAAAATCATAAAAATATAAAATAACTTATATACTAAAAAAATTTGCCGAAAATCTCGAAGGGGCGGAGCCCCTATCCACCCCTAACTAAATTGCTTACTGAGTCGGTAAGCAATATACTGTGCACCTTAAATTTTGGTATTGCTACTGATTATTTTTTAGTTTTCAATACGAATTATATTTACTCAGACCTTTTTAATATCACTAACCAAACTGGGCAACAGCCAACACGCATCATTGATGTTAATTTTCCTATACGCTTAAGTGAAGCAATGTGTGCTTTTGGTTAAACAACAAAGCTGAAAAGGCCAAATCACAAAATTACCGCAGTAATTAAACAAACAGAAAGAACCAGGATACTGCAATAAACACAGTGATTATCTATGACAACAAAAGTAAGATATGTTGTACAAAAAATCTGATAACAATAAAAACAAATTACCAAATACAATTAGGATTAATCCAAAAAGTACAATTCACTATGCATTATGCACGAGTTGTTAAAAATATTGTTGTATAAGAACAAAGATAAAAGTAGAAATATGAAATAGTACAAAAACAGACAAATAATCAGAAAACATATTGCTGTAAACTGTAAAGTATAGAGTACAGATAAAATAAAAGGGTGGGAAACTGCCATAACAGAACCAAAGATTAATAAAGGAAACACTAAATGACAAGTATATACTGGACAGTGTATATGTTATCTATCACTTTACTTAAATGAATTTGTATTTATAAGAGGAAGAAGCTAAGGATTAGATATAGGTGTTCGACAATTGGCTTTAGGCTTACTTTTTTTGGTTGGTTTTTGGGTTTGATGGTTAGTTAAACAGCCAAAGAAAGTGTTTGGTAATTGACTTTTAAAGCAACTGAAAAGCTGGCTTGTAAGCCAAAATGAAAAAGTTGTTCCAGCCTTCCAGGTAGCTTTTTGGGTTGACTTTTGGCTTGTTGGCCTACTTTTCTCTAATAAACAGCCAACAACCAATATTCAAATTTACCAAACATCTCCACAAACAACTAGCTTTTTAAGCTAGCTTAAAAGCCAATAAAAATAGTCAACATTTCTAGCTGGTCAAACAAGCCAACTAAAAAAGCCAACCGCCAACAGCCAATTGCCAACCACCGAGGTTTTTTTTTTTACGAATAATTGTCGACTGTTGATTTTTTTAGTGAACTTGTTAAACATGCTAAAAATGTTGTACTTCATGTTTCTAGTGATTTTTAAACTAGTTGAATAAGCCAACTGTTTACAAAAATATTTGTAACATTAGGTGTTGTTAGTTGTTTATCAAGCAAAAGTAAGCTAACAAGCTTAATAACCATTGAAAAAAAAAATAAAAGACTAATAATTTTCTTTTATTTTAGAAAAACCATTTATAAACTCCTTATTGTTGAATTTTTAACTAACTAACAAGCAAAAAAAAAAAAAGTAAATCCAAAAGAACCCAAAAACTATTTACGAAACAAACTTGAAACATGTAGAAGTATAATATATTCACAAAAACTTGGCCGAGACCGTCTCAGCGTGAGACGGCCCAGAATTCGCGGCCCATATTCACGCGCGTGTAAGTCACGCGCCCATTCCCTCCAACTTCCCTTTTTTTTTTTGTTTTATTTTTGGCATCTTTTTAACTCCCAAAATTGAAAACTACCATTTCAGTTTTCATAATCAATTTCTGCCATTTCAGTTTATTCTTCAACCTCCATTTTCGATCTTGATTCTTCTTCTTCCATCCTTCTTGCTTCTTCTTCCTCTTTTTTTCGTGAGTAATAAGATAAGATAAGTGTATGATTATACATGTATGTATGGTATGTATTGTGATATTAATACCTGTGTTGTTTTTTTCAATGATATAATTATAATTGAAGGAGGAGGATGATTATAATACCTGTGTATGATTATTCTTCAATTTTTTTTTCAGTTTATTCTTCAATTTTTTTCAATGATATTGGTTTGAAAAAATCAATATCACTGTATGTGTTATTGATTTGTATGTGTTAAGGTCTAAACTGTATGTGTTAAGTTTTAAACTGTATGTGTTAAGGTCTAAACTGATAAGGAATTCAATATCATTGTATGTATTATTGATTTGTATGTGTTAAGGTCTAAACTGTATGTGTTAAGGTATAAAGTTGTATGTGTTAAGGTCTAAACTGATAAGGAAGTCAATATCACTGTATGTGTTATTGATTTGTATGTGTTAAGGTCTAAACTGTATGTGTTAAGGTCTAAAGTTGTATGTGTTAAGGTCTAAACTGATAAGGAATTCAACTGAGTGTGTTAAGCAAAAAACTTCAATGTATTTTGATAACTGAGTGTGTTAAAACAATTGATCAATTCAATTTAATTAAGAACTTTATGTGTTTGATAACTGAGTGTGTTAATCAAACAACTGAGTGTGTTAAGCAAAAAACTTCAATGTATTTTTGATAACTGAGTGTGTTAAGACAGTTGATCCATTCAGTTTAATTAAGAACTGAGTGTGTTAATCAAAGAACTGAGTGTGTTAAGCAAAAAACTGAGTGCGTTAAGACAGTTGATCCATTCAGTTTAATTTAAAACTCTATGCGTTTGATAACTGAGTGTGTTAATCAAACAACTGAGTGTGTTAAGCAAAAAACTGAGTGTGTTTAGCAAAAAACTTCAAACAATTGTCTGCGTCGTCTTCATCATACATCTCCATCGTCAAAATCACCATTAACATCTTCATCATGAAGAAATTCTGAAAAATTGTTAAGAATATGGCTTTCACATATAGATCATTCATCTTGAAAACGAATCAAGAAATCACATTCAATTTGTGTTCTTGATTCTTCTAATCTCATTTCTTTTTCAAAATCATTCATTAAATCATCCATTTTAGCCATTCTTGAAACGAAAATGAAGAAAATTGCAGAGATTGTGATGAAATTAGGAAAGTTTAATCAATTGTGAAGAAATTAGAGAAGTTTAATTACGGAAGTTATTTTAATTTTTGATAACCGGCTGTTTTTGGAGGAAGTTTTTAATTTTGGAAGTTTTGGTTTTAAATCAGGAAGTTTATATATTGCTGACTGATCCCTCCAAATAACTGCCGCTTGCTGTCTTGGGCTGGGCCGTCTCAGCGTGAGACGGTCTCGGCCAAGACCAGCTGATAATATATTTGAGTATGGTAGTTTATATTTTTCAAAGTGGGCGATTAAAATGTCATTTTAATTCGGTACGATGTAAATTTTATATTTTGTTCAGTCTAATCTAATTCGAATTCTAGATAAAAAATTAATTGTCACTTTTTAGAACTGTTAAAACGGTTAAATGGGCGGGTTAGTTTCTGTGAGATCATTTTCGAGTCGAATATAAAATTAACTGGTATACAGCCTCACATGCATGCCCTTAACCTTTGAGAACTTTGTTCATGTCTTTCCCATGTGCTTCTACTCAAAAGAAGACAAAAAGAAGAGTTTCTTCTTATTTTTGGTCCCATTTCTCAGCTGTCATCTCTACCCTTTCTTCTCTTCTTCCTGCCTACTACTTCCTTAATCCTTCTTACCCTTAGATTTTTCTAAGACACTTAAATATGTGCCATATTTGATACTTGGACACGAACCCGTGTAAGTTACATGACTTGGCAAATAATTGCTGAAAATCAATCATACTATAGTAGTTGGTTAGGTTAGATTTTATGGTTTTGGTTCACTTAATACAACTACAAGCTGATCTAAGATCTTAACAACCCACCATGATTTCTGTTTAGGACCTAATGCCTAAGTGTAGTCCCTTGACAATAATCCAAAACACACTAGAACTCTAGAAATCAAAAACCCTCCCTGAGTCACATAATCACGCCGTGTGTCCACTCGTGCAGGCAGACCCACGGGCCACCCATGGATTTGGACCCACAAACACAAGGGTAATGAGCATATCATTGACTTGCGTAGACATTTGCTTAAGTTTGTTCGTTTCAAAACCATATAGTTTTAAGAGAATTACCCATCAAGTATTATAAGCAAGTCTATAAATCGCTATTTTGGTAATTTAAAATCTTACTCACATGTGAAGTATTTCCAACAATAGAGCAATGATACGAAAGACAATGTAGCGAATTACCAAAAACACTAATCCTTGCTCATCACAAAAGACTAGACTATAAAGAGTATCATAGACTTTATAGATGTTAGTTGGCTATAGCCTTAGCCTCTAAGAAATGGTAACTAAATCTACCCTACAACAAATATAACATTCTATTACTCAATCTCATTATACATTCGAACGAGTCACAGTTTAGGAGATCAGATATTAGCAACGTTATTATTGTAATAACTATAATTAAAAAGTTTTCAATTTACCAAAGACAAAAAACAATGTCGTTTACATAACTGAAATTTTATATAGTAGTATAGAAGGTAACATGATTTAATAGGTCATTTATATAAATCGGTAAAAATCTAAACAAAAAACTATAATTGTTTTGGACTTATCCTATAAAATCTACAACCAAAGAATATTGTTAACTTTTTTTAAACCTCACTTCCTCTATCTTTTGGAATTTGTTACTATCACACAAAACAAAGTGAGACCTTTGGTCGAATAGCAACCACTTCTCTAAATTTGTTTAGAAGTCGAGGCAAAAAATCACAAAACGTGTTTAGAAAATGGTTTTAAGCTAGCTGAAAAGTTGGGTTTTAAGCCAAACTCAAAAGACTACTATAAGTAGCTTCATTTTATTGGTTTTTAGCCTACTTATAACCAATAACCAGCAACTAACTTTTACCAAATAACACTTAGATTAAACATCCTATTACCCAATGCCATTGAGTGAAAGTGCACATAATTAAATGACATAATAGCTAACAGAATAAAATAATACTACACAACCGTTAAAAAACAGTCAACAACCAACAATCAACAACCGATCTAATAGCCAAATACCTCCATACTCCATAGACCATAGTGAAGAGTAATAGGATGCAGAGGAAGTACAAAAACTGTATTTAATACTAATAAAATACTACAATGACCATTGTATATACTTCCTCCGTTCCATAATACTTGCTACATTTCACTTTTTTACGTAATCCAATGCATAAATTTGATCATTAATATCTTAAACTACACTTGGCCAAAATACTACGATGAACAGTATAAATACATGTTAAAGAGCTTCACAAATACCATGCTCACCATGTACAATACATGACAAAATGTAGTCAGAATTTTAGTTGTGCCACTGCCCACTGCTAAACATTTATTGAAAGGGGGAGAGAATTAAATGTGTATAAAAATGTCAGAATCACAGGGCATATAAACATTAAGCATACTGTGAATTAGTTATACATTACATTATCAAATACTATATCAATATCAAATCAAACCTAAAACATCATTTTTCTATGTACCCTTTTTTTTTCTTTTTCCTTATAGTAGTATTATGATAGTTACAAACTAACCAAAATACTGCATTTAAAGCAGTATTAATGGGGGATTAACAACCATTAATTACTAATTAGTTCAGATAACAACAAGGTGGTTGTAATGGCTTGGTGGGTAATGGGTATACAACCTAAAAAACATCCCACACATTTGCAGATATACAAAAAAAAAAAATTAAAATAAAAAAAACTTACAAATGGGTATTTTGCTCACAGATGCCAGATTCCATTCAACATGTTCTTGAATCGATTTGTCGATAATTTTTTCGCGATTTTTTTAGCATCCGAAACACCAGCATCAGCAAGTTTTTCAATGTTCTTATAATACCCAGAATGTGTAATTTTTTTCCTTGCATAATTGCAGCTGCTAATTGATAATAAGATTGATAATAAAAACTTGAGATTCCCAGAACTTTCTTCATTTGGATTAATCAATTGAAGAATTAAACCAATGTTATGATCATCTGCAAATTTCTTTCTATTTTTAGGTTGTAATACCATTAAGGACAATGCTTCAGCTGCCATTTCTCGAATTTCGTACGATTTTGCTACTAAAAACTTTACTAATTCAGCCATAAACCCAACATCTCCCATTGATTTTCTTGCATCTTCAGATGTTACACATAATCTACAAGCTGATTTAAAGGCCAATTCTTGGATCGAAACATCGCCTTTTCGAAGAAAGAACAATAATTGATCGATAAATCCGTAACTTATCAACATATGAACATGTTCAGTTGAAGAAAAACATAAGTTCTCAATTGCCCTTAGTGTAGTTTCCCTTAATTTAAAGGAATCGTTCGATTTGGGATCGATAATTCGAACCAAAGCTCGAATTCCTCCTTCTTTGATCACTAATTGACGGGCATTTTCGTCACATGAGGCTAAGGATTGCAAGAACTCAGTAGCACCAATTTGAGCCATTTCATCCCTTCCTTTAATAAGCTTTATACAAGTAGAAATCGCTCCGTTTTCGATCATAAATCGCTTAATTTCATCAACCCCAACAAGATTTCTTAATACCCAACAAGAAATACCAATCAATTCAACATGAATTTCATCTTTTGAACATAAATTCAACAATGTAGTCACTCCACCATGAGCTGAAAGAGCCCAAGCATTATCACCATTTTCAGTCAATTTCTCAAGAGTTCTAATCGCATACTCTTTTCCCTTTAAACTTCCATTTTCAAGAACCCTAATTAATGATCCAATTACACCAGAAACAATCAAAATTCCCCTGTAATTCTCAAACCCAGAAATCAGTGAAATTGCAAAAGAACTTTCTTCTTGAATCCCAATCTCATTTGAATCCAAACAATTCACTAAATTAAGCACAAAATCACCCACTTCAACAACAATCTTTACATACCTTTCATCATCTAAAATCACCTCATTTAATGAAATTAAAGCTTGTTTTTTCATCTGGGTATCACCAATTTTAATTCTTGTTAACAAATCTTTAACATAAAACCTCATATCATCCCTTCCAGAACCCGAAACCGGTTTCGAAACAATCAAAGCAAGATCACTAGTAACAATACCTGAATTTCTAAAAATAGCACAGAGTTTCTTCTCATAGCAATCCAATTTAGAAATCACTTTATCCAAATCATTCTGCATCAACAACTTCCCACTGTAAGATACACTTATACACCGCATTGCAAGATCACGACACTCCATTAAAGTGCAGGAAATTGCAGAAAAAGCTTCCATTAAAGGAACAGGATGATTACATGGGTTATGTGAAAATGGGATTTCAGCAGCAACCAAGAAACTGCTTAACCCTTCAAGCTTCTTCCGAATCACCTGCCATTTCACAGAAAACACACGGATTGTATGTGAAAGTGAAGAAATTGAATCTATTTCATCGATTATCCTGTGGAGTAATTCTTCTCCAATTGTTGATGATGAAGAAGATTGTTCTTGTTCTTGTTCTTGTTCTTCAACCATATTCAAAGTTTAATTCTTTTATCTGTGATTCAAATTTCAAGGTCTAAATCTTCTGCAATGGTTGAATCAAGAAGAACCCATTTTTGTTGGGTTATGAATTTGGGTTTTTGGGTACTAAAGATACCTTCTTTTTCTGATAAAGTTATATAAATGTTCTGCAATGGTAGGATTAAGAAGAACCCATTTGAGTTTGGTTGTGAATTCGGGTTGTTGGGTACATAAAGATGGTTCCTTTAATGGGAAATAAGGTCTAAATTATTAGCAATGGATGGATTAAGAAAAACCCATTTAAGTTGGGAATGAATTTGGGTAGTTGGGTACAAAAAGATAAGAACACAGAAGAGAGAAAATAGTGAAAGGTAATGAATCTAGGGTTGAGATTTTGGCAGTTCTGTAAATGGCGGGGATTTGGGAGAGGATCTAAGGGACCTTAAATCAATGGTTAGATTTGAGTGTAAGAGATCCAACGGGTGATAGTGAAAGAAGAGAACAAAAAAGTGATAAAGATTGAAAGATTCTGTGTGTGTTTCTATTCTTCTTCATTTTCTTTGCAGTTAACTGAACTTTTTACAATTTTTGATTGATGTTTAAATTACTGAATTACCCTTTTTGGTTTACAATTACCTGGTTTTAGGGACTACTAATAGTGAAGTTACTAATTGACTTTTAAGGAGTAATAGTAAAATTACTAATTGATCCTTTATTGTGTTTTTTTTTATGAAAATTACTATCAATCGCGCTTCTTTAAGTGCTAAGGTGTCATTGGGACTTTTCGTATATAAAGTCAATTAGAGGTCGGATGTTTGATGATAAATAAAAATTGGATCTTTAAAGGATAAAAGAAAGGTCGTGCCTTTAGAAAATACATCATTCATATATCAATTTTTAAAAGATAAATAAAATATCGTATCTTTAAAATATTACTATATAAAATTAGGCTTTTAAAAATTTTTTTTATTTGTATTTTGGAGTTTTAACTTAGCTCCCTCAAAAGATTATCACAAACTTTGTTCTTTTTTTTTTTCTTTTTTTTAATTGGGGTGTGTTGTTTAAGATTATTCATAAGTTATTTAATAATTTACCTTTGTTGTTTCATGTTTTTTCTATTTTAAATTATGAAATTTTATTTTGCATCAAAAAATAAAAATTATGAAATTTTATGTTTTGAAAAATTGTATGCAACAAGTTCAATTTTGGCAAAAAAAGAAAAAGTTTATTAGATTAGAGTTCAAGTATTATATTCGCTAGGACAAATTTTGAACTTATTCGTTGGTGACCTAAATTTCAGGTCACTTGCTAACATGGTTGTATACGTCTCGTTTTCTGACAGGGTTGTACAAATGACATTTTTTTCCTGATGTTGTTGCACATGTGGCAGCCTACTTGGCAGTTGGCAGTACATATGACTTTCATATTACTATGTGTTTGGTTACAAGTATTTAATTTAAATTCTAGATTTCATTAATAAAATCATAAATGAAGAATTTCAGAATGATATGATTTTGAAACACCATTTTCAAATTATTCTTAATTTTAACTAATTTAAAGAATTGTAAAATTGACTCAAATTCCAAGTGAAATAAGTTATATCATTGTTTCCAAATAGATCAATTCAATTTAAAAAACAATAGGACTGGTTCAAGACAACATGGAAGTTCATTGAATGACTTGCATTGCATGTGACCTAATTAGCATGTGGGTGGTAGTTGATAAGCTAAGCGCAAAACGCAGCGGATGATATGTAGCAATCATGGTTTGTATATAAGGAGACCAATCATAATATATAATGTGCCCCTAAATTTTCATTTATGCAGCCATTGAAACTTGAAAGCTATCTACACACCAATACAATATAGAAGTTGTATATACCAACATCTAGTACTATTTATTTTGATTACATTTCTACACCTATTTATTTTTATTACATTTGCATTGTAAACACCAATACAATATAGAAGTTGTATAAAGGTAAAGGTAAAGAACATTCTCATTATCCCGCACAAGGCAAGATTCAGATGAGATTTTCTTTTTATTGAAAGATGCGGACAAATCTTACCAATCATAATAATGTGCCGCTAGTTAACACCAATGCAAGTGAACTAGCTTGATAGATCATTAAGTAGGTTTACAAAGAATTTTGTTATAATTTTTTTCGAAGACTTAATCGATTTTGAATGATTCTAATTAGAAAAAATGCAGCTTTTTATTTAATTTTAGGAACCATGAAATTTCCGCAAAAAATTCACTGATCTTAAAGGATTTTCACGACGTTTGGAGTTACTTGAACTTAATTCATATAAACATAAATATTTAATTAATTTTTACTTTCTTCATCCCATTAATATTCCTGCAATTGACGCATACTCTCATATAAAAAGTTTTGTAACATATATAAAAGGTCCAACTTAAGAAATAACTAGTGAAAAATGAAAATAAATGCGAAATAGAGCGTTAAAGGGTAAAAATTCAAAGATTTCACGCAAAATGTAGTATATTTCTTAAATTATTTGTTTAGGATGTAGATTGTTCGATTTATTTTCACCTCATTTTAATTTAGTTTTATTTAGTTTGGTAGAAATGCATAAATAATCAACTAAACTATCGAGAATTATGAGTTGACTTAGTAATTAAAGGCTTTTGTAATTTTATTAAGATAATTCTATATTGAAAATAGACCCTAAATTGGTCCTCTAACTCTAATGCATGATTTTCCTCTTTCTTCTCTTTAATTTTATTACATTTAAAAAATTAAAATGGAAGTTTTTCGTCTATTAAGGGTAAAAATATTCTTCTAGCTTCGTTGCTTAACTTTGTGAACCGAATAAGTGTAAGAAAAAAGTAAGAAAAGAGGCAAATATTGTAGCTGTCAAAATATTCTAGGGTCTAGGCACAAGATGGAACCAAAGTTGGGCACCCCACCATGTGATATCCTTAAATATGTAAACACAAGGCTTTGCCTAATTGCCCATAGCACAAGAATATTTCTTTTGGCCTAGCTTAATTAGTGGATTAGAATCCCAATTCCACTTAGACAAAAGTTCACACCTTTTCTAACCTTTTAGCTTTACACAAATTCTTACTTAGACCGTCTATATAATAAACGTCTTAAGTTTTGGGGCTGACCTAATTTATAAATTAAAAAAAAACTAATTGGTGATTTTGTAAGTAAAACGGGAGATATGAGTTGGGTTTTTGAGAGACGTCTATACTATAGACGGTCTTTCAAGAGAGGACCTGTTAGCTTTATACTACCATTCAAGATATATTTGTATCTAAATGGAAGCTAAAAGCTAGTTTGCCCCATGTTACATTCCAAGAAAGAAAGAATAGAGACCAATAAAAAGTAAAAGGAAAAAGAAAGTATGAAGATAGAGTAAGTATTACTAGTAGTATAACATTTATGGGTAGTTGACTATTTTTAGTAATATTGTTGAGTCACAACTCACAAGCAAAGGAGGAAACTATGGGTTTATGTCTACTTCTTTATAAAATATTTAGGTGGATAAAATTAAAAATTAGAAGTAGTTTAGTATACTTCACATCTTAATTATTAGTTAAGCCTTCAAAAGATGACAAATTAAACCTTAAATTAAGGATAATAGCTCATGCTATCATTAGTTGTTTTTGTTAGTATTCTTGGGTTATAGCCATAGTCTCATTTGTTTTGGTATGGAGACTAGTAAAATTTAAGTACATAATAGGTGAAAGTTGTGGGGGTATTTAGAAATAATAATCATCATCAATTCAATATCCCGCTCGAAAACAATATGGTCTAAGAGAGAAAATGTGACGGACAATCCATATTTGTATTCCCTTGAGAGAGAATACTAGAGCAAAGCGGTCAATTTTATCTCCAGAAAAATTACAATAACTAAAATAAAGATTGAGATAACATAAAGATCCGATGGGTAAAAAAGAATAGAAATAATAGTGATAATAATATAGAAAGTAAAAATGATGAGATTATATAATAAAGAAAAAAAAAAGCAAATTTATTAGACATATAAATAACAAATGTAGCTAATTGGAACAGAGCTAAGGAGTACATGACAAAATAAACAATTAGATTTTTGGTTTCTACTTGATAATTTCAAAAAGTATTATTATATTTTTATAAAATTTAATTTATAATAGTAATTTACTAGTATACTCACTAATATTTTATTAATATATATATGACATAGTGATTAAAGTTTTTTTTTTAATTTTAATTAATTTTTTTTTTTCAATTTGTCAAACAGGTATTAAAATATGAGAATATTATAATTACAATGTAGATAACTCAAAGAACATGAGGTCAAGAAGATGGAAGATGTAGTATTTCCTTCTAAAGAAAAAGAAGGGTTTCCTAAAAGGCGAAAAGAGAAAAGAAAAAGGAAAAGAATTGAAAAATTGAAGTATTTTGAAATTTTCATTCATTTTTATTGTAAAGTGGGATTTCTAAATGTTTAACCCTTTCCAGGAGTACTATTTATCTAAACATAATTTACAAATTAAATATTTAAAAATTAATATCATGTATTTTATTGATGAATTAACTCAATTAAAACATTTAATTATTGGTAGTAGTAGCTCTTTAAGTTAGAAGTCATTATTAAGTTAGAAGTCATTATTAAGTTAGAAGTGTGGATCATATAACACATGCCCTTCTCAAACATGGTGCGAAATATCTTTTTAAAATGACGAGTAAATGAGATTCCAATCCGGTATCTTTATGTCATGTTGGCTTTTAATTTGATATTATGTCGACAAGTACAACTCAACTCGAGACCTTACCTAGTAATTGTAGCCAGTATTTCCTTTTGTCGTCCTTATATATAGGGATTCTCTAACCTATCCAAATAAAAAAAAATAATAAATTCAGTCACAAATCCATCCTGTATTGACTTTATGTGTGTTAAAACATCATTAGTCAAAATTATTGACTTTATTGTAAGCTGATTTTAGTAATAAAAAAATAAAGTGTTATTTGAGGTGAAGAGACTACTTGATATTGACTAGTACTTAAGGATGATTTTCACCATGAACAAGCCTAGCATTGAGAAGTGAAGTACTTGTATAATTAGCATAGGGTCGGCCCTAAGTAAGGGCAAGGCGTGTCTATGCCTAGGACCCCCTAAAAAATTTAAATTTTCAATTAGTCCTAATTAAGGTTCAAAATTTTCTATGTATACAATGGTTTAGGGGCCCATAAATAATCTTTCGCCCCAAGCCCCTAAAAACCTAGGGTTGGCCCTGAATTAGCATAATGTGGGTTTGGTGTTGGTGAGATAGACAATATAAGTTTTGAAGGCCTTTGAGTAAGAAAGAAGGGATAAATAGGTAGCCTTAACTTGGAAGAGAAATGTAGTGGGAGTGTGGGACTTGAGTATGGAGTGTTATAACAAACTTTCATGCATCCATTTCATAGCCTTGTGTGACAAGAATTGTACAACATCAAGATCAAACCACTTGATTATCGGATTTCAAATATATATGCGGTTTGCAGTTACATTTTATTATAGAGTATATAATATACTTCCTTCGAATCATTTTAGATGTTCCATTTGGGTTTTCACGGTTATTGAGGATGGTGTGGGGTCCATTAAGTTGTGTTAATTGGGTATTTTAATTGATTAAATTTATTGTAAAGGTGGTAGTTGGGGTATTGGAATTGGAAAAGTGGGGTAAAAGTGATAGTTGGGCATTGGGAGTAGTAAATGTGGAGGTACTTAGGTAAAAAAAGATAGACAAAAAAGAAAATGAGACAATTAATATGGATTTGCCAAATAAGGAAATGGAACATCTAAAATGATTCGGAGGGAGTATATATTTTACTGTTCTTAATTTTTTCGGTTAATCTTTTAGTTCATTTGATTACTTAATATGATATTTAGGTGGTTTGATTTGAATCTCATTATTAACTCAATTCATAGCGTGAAAATAAAAAGATTTATGGTATATCTATAATACTAACAATTAAAATATTGTTAAGTGCAACATTCTAACTATCATATTTATTGTAGTTCTTGATTTCCATGTGACACTTAGTTTGTAAATGTAATTAATGATAAGTCATAAGTTACAATTTGTTATATTTGTTAGAATAACAATCAACGGTTGAGATGACAGATGGTCCATTTGGTACACAATTTTTATTTTTTTTAGAAAACTCCACATGTGAGCATCCAGTTTATACATTATCTAATTGTCGATGCAATTCCGTTAAGTTATTGTTAAATTCCATTTAATTCATCATTTTGTAATTTTTTTCCATATGGTAGCATCCAATTTTGTTTAATTCACCATTTCAACGTTTAATTCACCGTTTTATGTTGAATTCACCATTTAATTCATTGACGCCCATAAATGTTTAATAATTTTATGAAAGATAGTAATAAAAATTATGTTTCGAATGATGTATTGATGGATGAATATTTTTTCTAGGACTAGAAAGAAAAAAAAAATCTCATCCCTATCATGAGGATGACAGTATGATTATGTAAAATCATAAAACAGAGCTAAAATCTCTAGCACATGCTAAAGATATGCATCTGAAGTAAATTCTATATAAATTATGGAAGGACCTACACATTGCTTGGAATTGGACTTGCTAAACCTAGTAATATAAGAATTCAAAAAAAAAAAACCTAATAATATATTTGTTACCTAAAAAAATTATAAAAAGGTCCAATTAATTAAGTTAAATTAATTTTTGATTATTATTATTTTTTATTTATTTATTGATTTATTTTTTTACAGACAATATTTTAAACCCACAAATCCAACCTCACAATATCATTTGCACATGATATATTATAAATCAAGCAAAATGACATCTCCATCTTTATTTCTTTGCTACTCTTTCGAAACAATTGATTTCATATTAGATCAGACAACAAAATCTCTAAAAAACTTTTAAGATAAATTTAAAGAAGCTTACGTACAAAAAAATTTGAATCGTTATTAATAATTGTATCCAAATTATGGATGGGATGGCTTACCAAAGCTCTACCAAGAAGGTATTACTTGTATTTTACTTGGAAGATGGTCCATGATTCGTTGGAAATTGATCTATATTTTCCCAAATTAATTCAATATTCACTAGCTTATAAAAAAAAATACATATACATGATCTTGATAATAAAGCTTCAAAGGAAAGGTCTATTTAGTGGGCATCTTACTTGCTTGTAGCTAGCTCTTGAGATATCTTTTAACTAGGACAAGTTTACATGATGGTACCATGCTACCAGTACAAAGGGACCATGCATGTCTATAATTGATTGAATACTTTTCTTATATACAAATTTTGTGTATTTTTCTAGCAAAGTACTTAATTCATGATTTAATAGTTAAAGCTTGGTTTTGTCTAAATTGAGGGTTTTTTTGAGTTTAAATCCTCGTTACAATCTCAAGATCAACTTTGATAAGAATTATGAGTTTAGTAGCTGAAAATTTTTTCCATCAATATTTGTGATACAGAAAATGACAATTGAGGTGGTTAAACGCATATGCAGAGATAAGTTTTATGCTAGCTAGCTAACATCTTACATTCGCCTAGTCCTTGAATCAAAAGAAAAAAAAAATCATGCCCCGGCCCTTATAGGATCTATAGCTAGGGGGAATCTATGTTTGGGGTTATTATCTAGGTTATTTCATTAAAAAAACCATGATACTATTGAGTTGTGTTATATATAAAAATAAATGATATTTAAGTTGGTTGAACGCACATGCAGAAATAAGTGTTTAGTCGATCCTATATCAACATCTTGCATTCGTTACTATCTTTAATTAGGGTATTCTTCAAATCGTGAAATCGAAAAATATATGAAGCTTATAGCTTAAGAAATTGTAATTCATATATCAATCGAGAAATAGCTAGGAGAACAACTAAGAAACATACTCTTAACGACTGAGAAAGTACTTTACCAAATTTGTCACAAAATACAACTAGGAGAAAATATCAAATTATGAGAAACAAAATAAATTCTATTTTAACTAATAAATAATAATGCTATCAAGTTGTTCTCATGCATGATCCCAGTGTCACCGAGTTGATAAATTATGGCAAATTTCATGAAATTCATTATTATGCTGCAATGTAACAAAACATTGTGTCGAGTGTCTACTCAATTTATCAATTATATTATTATATTATTAATTATAGGAATTCGAAATAAGATAAATTAAATAAAATAAGAAGAGTAGTAAATCAAATGAGCGGTGAAGGATTTTCGTGGTGTTTTACTTGTTAGAGTATATAACATATTCTGGGGCCTCAACCATCAGCTTAATCTTTTGGTTGAGTTGGTTCCTTTACATGGTATCAGAGCCAGTGTAACAAGAGGTCACAGGTTCGAATCTCAACCACCCCTCATTTAAAAGTGGAATATTTAGCACCAGGTTTGAGAAGGACCTGTGTTACATCCACACTTCTAGCCCCAAGGACTCTCGTGTGAGGGGGCGTGTTAGAGTATATAACATATTCTGGGGACTCAACCATCAGCTTAAGCTTTTGGTTGAGTTGGTTCCTTAACATTACTATATCGAATTTTAGAGTCTATTTTGAGTCAGATGTTTGAAATTGATTCAAAGTCGATTTTTATGTTCATTTTAATTTTTATATAATTATAAATACATTGTGAAAGTCAGATCAAATTGATTTCGATTAAAAAATTAAGTAAATATTAAGCTAAATTATTAACTACTCGAATATGTTGCATTGAGTGACAAACATTTTGAGTCACGTCTATGTCATCTAATCCCACCTTTGAAAAAGAACTCCTTGATAACAAAAACCTCAACATCTAATTAAACACATCATCTTGGGCCCTTGGCTTGGCACCAAAAAATTCTAATCAATAATCGTGATTTGTAAATTATCATAAAAAGACAAAAAGAATGTCATTAAAATAAATAAAATTAAAAAAAGATAAATTAAAATAATAAAACTTTCATCCTATTACATCGTACCATATAAGGGTGATTTATTAACCTCACAAAATAACCGTTATTTGCCAAGACCTTTTTGCTTGGCACTAGATAATAAAACAAGAGTGGGACCCTCTAAGAATGGTGGGGTTGACTAAACATACTTGGTTATACATAGGCTATCAACTTGTCAACCCTTGTATGTCTTTGATGATCACGAGTTTCCTGTAATGGGGGAAAGTTTGACGTAACAAGCTTAAGTGAGATGCAGCCAATAGAATGAGTGAGGAGTGAATCATTCTACATGATTAATGGTTATAATAATTATAAGGGCTAAATATGTATCATTTAAATTTAAAAAAGGTTAGATTTTTTTTTTGTTGAAAGAAACCGTGAAGAAAACTTTTAAAGTTTTGTTAATTATTGCATTTTTTACAAGTATATTTTTAAAAGCAAAAAAAAAAAAATACCTAGAATAATTTTATTTTTTTATTATTTTTCTATAATAATTACACCTATTGATTAACCATGAATACTCTAAACTTTAAAAGGTAATTGTTTAGAGTAAATTTGGTTACCGGAAGACTTGCTATTAAAAAAAAATCTATTTTTAAAAAAAAAAAAATAAAAAAATATCGAAAAAAATGTAAGAAAAATGTTAAAAAAATTCTGACTTTTTTATTATTCAGAATATTTAATCGAAAATTTTTAAATTTTTTTCTAATTTTATATTAATTTTGAATTTAACTTTTTGGTAAGCTACCTACTATAATAGGTTATCAAGTTATCTGAGCTTATTCCTGAAAAATAATCCTAAAGTTAGAATTGTTTATAGTTTATCAATAAGTATGATTATTGTAGGAAAATATATCATAAAAAAGTTAGATTATGCTGGATAATTTTTGTTGATGTATTGAATTTGTACTCAAATATTCTCATACTAGATAACAAATGAAAATTCGATTTCACAAACATCATTATCAATCATTTAATTTTTAGTTAAAAATAATTAATTAATTTACCCATTCTTCACTTGTGAATCTACAGTTGATTAGAGGGCACCTTCATTTTCAGCTTGTGAATCAGCTATTATATGCTGCAAATTAGCTTAGGTAGTATTTGGCAACATAGAATTCATTTAAAAATACGGAATTTGATTTCTATATTTAAATTCAAGAATTGTAAATGACACCTATATACTTGAAATTTGTAAATTTTAATACTTGGCCAAGTTTTACATTGTTATTGCAAGTCTGTGGAATTGACCCAATTCTACATTTCAAATTCAAGATTTGCCAATTATAGTATTTGACCCAATTCAAGATTTGAAAATGAATTTCAAATTTCCAAACATACCGAGAGATCAAGTTAAAAATACAATAGACGGTTTTTTTTATACCGAAGAACACACAACATGTAAGCTCAGCCCGATGAGAATTTTGGTCCAAACAAGCCAGCCCATCTTGTATGGACCTAGCATAATTTTGTGGGATAGCCGAAGAGTACAACAAATTCAGAAAGCCTTAAAACATTTGGGCCGTTTTTGGGCTTAATATGTGGGTTGCTCATCTCTAAGTTTTAAACAATGGTAAACAAAATATAGTAACTCTTGTATAAGATAGCTTTACAGTAAAAAAATAAAGTAAGTTAAAAAATGAGTTTTTTTAACGCAAATGCTTGAATGAGACAGTTTCATATTGATTCTATCTCTATTAGGCTAACTTATATACATTAGTAAGTTAAAGTGATCACTTACAATTTTATAATGAGTAACTATAAAAATAAGCTAATTATATGGATTCAGATGATAGTGAGACGGTCCCATATAAAACGAGCTGGTGTTTTAATATTCAAAATATCATTTGAACATCCAAAATGTCGTGCTAAACATTAAATATATAAAAGTGCGTATTTTATGTATGAAGGTAGATTTATAAATTGATTTAGGTAGTGTTTGGGAATGAGGATTTTATTTGAAAATTTGGATTTCAATTTAGAAATTTGAAATCATGAATTTGGAAATAACAAGTCTAGAGCTCTTATTTTGAAATCCATAACTCACTCTTATTTTCTTAAGTTATTAGAATTTGGATCAAATCTACATTCTCAAATTTTAGAGTAGCCAAACACATAATTTGCCCAAATCTATATTTGCAAATGAAATTCAAGTTCCCAAACATACCATAAAGAGATTTCAGTCATGCAATTATTCTAAACACCAATTATTTTTGTATGGATGACTTGAGCATCAATATAACTTGAATTTTTGAGTGTTTTTTTTATCAACCCGGACATAATTTGGTTTTCACAAATTCTTGTGAGAGACGGTCTCTTTGAGAAATCATCTTTGATTGGGTCGGCCTATAAAGAAAAATATAAAATAAGTAAAATTAAGCTCTAATGGATTGGGCTTAAGAGGCGTCTCTCAAAGAGACGGTTTTTTCAAGAGACTGACTGATTTTTTTTTGTTTAATAAAAGAAGTCATGTGTTTGGAGCAACCCATAACTCTTGATACTCAAAATTTTGAAATCTCCATTATTTTCTTTTCCTCATAACATTAAGTAACTTATTATAACAATTAATATATTATATATTACTCCAATTCTTGATATAATCGCTTATCCTTATTTATCCAATAATAATTCTTCGCTATGGTCATTGAATTACTTGTAAGTTATTTTCCAATAATTTCCAATTCAAAGGTGATTGTACAATAAAAAAATTAATAATATAATTGTACACCAAACTTTAAATACTTCAATATATAAAAATAAATTAACTTTTGTAACAATGTTGTTCTTTTTGGACAAGAACAAAAAAGTTACCGTTTCATTTCAATTGTTACATAACTATACTTTTTTATACTTGCATATGAGCGATAAAACAAAAATATGATAAGATATAACCGTAGTTCATAGCCAAGTTATATTGGTAGCTTAACATATCACAATACAAATAAAATACAAAATAAAAGAAAATTTTATTGATTGCAAATTCACCTTTTCAATTCTTATAACATAAAGTAATATTTTTCGTATGATTTGATTAAAATCGTACATAATACAACACTTCACGATAATTGTAAAACAAAATAAATATAAATTATTATTTTATATTTATTTCTGTATCCACCTCTATGCGATAGAGGCTTGAGTTTATTTATTATATAAAAATAACTATTTAAAACCACATTTATTTAAGAGTGTGTAGCAATGATGTTACTTCTGAAGTTGTGTTTCAAGGTCTAATAGGTATCAAAGGAGTCAATATAGGTCCAACGGGACGCACTTAAGGTAAGATTGGAGGTAAGATTGGTCTAATAGGCCTAACAGGAGGCAAGATAGGCCTAACGGGACCCACAGGAGGTATTCTAATAGGAGGAGGCAAGATAGGCCTAACTGGACCCACAGGAGGTAGAATTGGTCTGATTGGTGTTATTGGAGGTAAGATAGGTCGAACTGGACCCACAGGAGGTAAGATCGGCCTAATAGGTCCGAGTGGGGGTAAGATAGGCCTAATTGGACCCACGGGAGGCAAGATAGGCCTAATTGGACCCACAGGTGGTAAGATCGGCCTAATAGGTCCGAGTGGGGGTAAGATAGGCCTAATTGGTCCCACTGGAGGTAGGATTGGCCTAATTGGAGCCACAGGAGGTAAGATTGGCCTAATAGGTCCGAGTGGAGGTAAAATTGGCCTAACAGGAGCCACAGGAGGTAGGATTGGCCCAACTGGACCCACGGGAGGTAAGATCGGCCTAATAGGTCCGAGTGGGGGTACGATAGGCCTAACTGGAACAGGTGGTAGGATTGGCCCGACTGGCTTCACAGGGGGTAATGTAGGTCCAACTGGACTTATAGGAGGCAAGATAGGCCCTTTTGGAGGAAGGACCGGTGGTTTTATAGGAGGTAAAGTTGGCCTAATAGGGCTCTCAGGAGGCAAGATAGGCCCTTTTGGAGGAAGGACAGGTGGTTTAATAGGAGGTAAAATTGGCCTAATAGGGCTCTCAGGAGGCAAGATAGGCCCTTTTGGAGGAAGGACGGGTGGTTTTATAGGAGGTAAAGTTGGCCTAATAGGGCTCTCAGGAGGCAAGATAGGCCCTTTTGGAGGAAGGACGGGTGGTTTTATAGGAGGCACAACTGGTGGATATGGCTTAGGTGGAGGTGGTGCTTTCGTTGGAGGCAAGGTTGGTGGATATGGTTTAGGTGGTGGTGGTGGTGGAGGTTGTATTTTTGGTGGTAATGATGGCGGATATGGTTTAGGTGGAGGCGATGGTTTCGGACAATGCCGACATAAATATTTAGGATACCAAATTTTATAAAACCATGCACAATAACGTGGACATCTGGGCGGTGGAGGAGGAGGTGGTGGCGGTGGTGGTGGTCGTTTACGAGGAGGTGGAGGAGGTGATTTTTTGCAACGAGGCGAGTATGGATGTAATCTACAATATAAACTTGACGGTTGTGAGTTTTTCGATTCCGAAGGATTTTGGTCTAAAGTAGATAGAGTTTGACCTTCAATCTCTTCAAATGTATGTATTCGACCACTCACTATTTTACTTGAACACATACATAGAATGAATATGATCAACACTAAAAAACGTGCCCCAAGAAAATCGTTAAAATAGATGTTAGATTTCATTTTAGAAATCATTTTTTTTTTCCCTAGAATTGTTTGTCTAGGGCGATGAGAAACAAATCCTTTGAATGCTTCCTTTTATAGCAATATTTCATAGCAATTCATTATGGATTAATTAATGGTGGGTTGATGATTAAGTCACTTAATTAGTCCAAATATAATAAAGGAGGGCTAATTAAAAAAAGGTACGGATCAAATTGAGTAGAAGAAAGACTATACAAAATAAACGCCACCACTTTTCTCTTGTATATTAATGAGAATTTGAAAAAATAATACTTCGGTCTATGAGGTCTATGTTGGAAATAATAAATAATATTTAGAGAATAGTTAGTAGAATATAAACTATATTTAGAGAATAATTAGTTGAATTTTTTTGATTTTATTCTAGAATAATATTTTAAGTATTTAGGAAATTAAGATATTTGTAATATTTAGTTTTCTTATTTCATGGCATATGTTTTGTATTTATAGGGGGCATTTGCCCTCTTTGATAAATGAATAAGAATGAAAATCGAATGAATTGATTCTTAAAACTAAACCAAATTATCATACTTTATTATTAATTTTATCAGCCTAATACCTCAACGCAATAATATTATCGCGTAGGACGTATAATATAGTTTTTAAAAATTGTAACTTTATATTAGCCCAATACAACAATATCCCAATTCTACATGCATTTTAATTATAGGTGTTACTTTAAACTTTAAAACTTTCTTCTTCAGGGGATTAAGAATTTAAAATGTAACAAAAGTTACAATTTTAACATTGCAAAAAAAAAAAAAAAACAAATTACTAAATTAACGTAAGGCATTTTACATTTACATGTTTATATTTAGTAGTTATCTAAAATCTACCCTTGTAGTCTTAATTATTAATAGGATTAACCCAATCGAGTTAAATTGAGCCTAGAATTATTAAATTAAATTTGTTAAAATAATTAAAAGTATAGAACCAAATTATTAAATTACTCCTATACTAAACGTATAAGACTTTAAAAAAACATTTTGAAAGGATAGCTTATCAGTTTATTCTAAATTCTTTACTAAACATACATGCCAAATTTTCAATTTAAACAAAACTCGCAATCGAAACTTCACCATCTATTAAGAATTTTGTCTTGTTGGAATATTTATTTTTTTTCTGCGAAAAAACTTGAATTAATGTCACTGCTTGAAAACCACCTGAGGAGGAAGTGATGAGGAAACTGAACTACTTCTCTGCTGATATCGAACGGTTTCGCCTGCAGCTTATGCTTGCACACAAGTTAGCCTAACCCGGGATGTGATCTCCCGGAACGGCACTCCGACGCTCAAGTCAGATAACGGAAATAATAATAAGATCAAGAATTGAAAACTAGAGAGTAGTGATTGCAAGGGTTGTAAAGGATGATGATTTTGGATAAAGGGGGAGATCACAATATTTCTGAATGGATGTGTTGCAATGAATCAGTATGAGATTGCTTGGTTAGTTATGGAATCAATCAGAAGTTATCTATTTAACTCTGAAGAATAGCTATTTTTAGGAGATAATGGGATAATGGGAGATAATGGGATAATGGTGGCTATTTTTAGAATATGGGTGGTTACTTGCTTGGTGATCAAGTAAGGTAGTTTTCAAATAATAAAGAGGACACATATGACATTAATAATAATAAATTAATTAAATAAACAACATAAATAAATGCTACCATGACAATTTTATTATCTAAAATCTTAGGTTAAATTTGACCATGTATTGAGAATCGGGTCTTATACTATTTTTTTTATTTAAGATCTCGAGTTAAATTTCACCACGTATTTTAGAATCAAGTCTAGTTTTAGTTGGAATATGTATTTTTTTATGTAAGATTTAGGGTTAAACTTCACATTGTATTGAAAATCAGATCTTATCTTAATTGAAATATGTATTTTTTTATGTAAGATCTTGAATTAACTTCTTATTCACCTCCTCCCTAGCACTCCCATCCTCTAAATCAACCATGTACTAAAAAAACTTCACCAATTTTTCAATATTTTTAAATATCCTCTTTAAATTTATGCTAATAGTGTTAGAGTATATGATATGTTAGCCTCAACCATCAGCTTATTAAGTTTTTGGTTGAGTTGGTTCCTAATTGACATGGTTTCAGAAGCCAACGTGATGAGAGGTCATGGGTTCGAAACTTCGAATATCAACCACCCCTCATTTAATAAAGTGGAATATTCAGCATTCATCCACACTTCTAGCCCAACAGGTTCATGTGTGAGGGAGCGTGTTAGAGTATATAGGAGCCTCAACCATCAACTTAAGTTTTTGGTTGAGTTGGTTCCTTGATATATATAGCGACAAAGTACTGTTATAAATTGTTAATTATCGAATAATTATAATATGATGTTTTGATCTAGTCTCTCCTTGTGGCTTGAACTTTGGTTTTGGACATTGACACTCAACAAGAAAGAAATTTTAGACCCAAAATATTTGTCCTGTATGGGCATTGACATATTATCTTGTTTTCTGTAAGAAGTAAGATGAACAAAGTTGCAACTTGTAAGGAAAGCACAAGTTTAATAAAAACAGACATTGGAGTTTGAGAACACGAAAACTTAATTACAAGTCCTTTTTAATTCTATTCATTGTTAAGTTCAAGTAAAGAAAATGCAAGTAGTATACATAGAGACAGCTTAAGAGTTTGTACCTCCACTCTAAATTGAAAAACGACCTATATTTGGTAGGTGATTTTAAATGGTGGTACTGGGAATGAAAATTAGTGTAATTGTAGTTGAAAAATCTCTTGTTATCTTGGTGGTCATACTTGTCCAATTTCAATCATCTCATTTTCTTCATAAATTCATTCCAATTTCCATTGAAAGAGGGGGTATTATGTGACAATGAAAATTCGTAAAAAAAAAACATATTTCATGATCAAGTTTCATTAGTCATTACAATAGGAATGGGAGTGACAAGTAATTTTTGATGAAATTTTATACTACTAATCATTTTCATTATCACCATTTAGTACTATTAAAATTGAGTGGAAATATTAATTTTACAATTTTGTACTTTTGTTTGTAATCATTGTCTTCCAACTTTGTTGCCAGTTTTATTTTGTCTACCATTATTTGGTGCTTAAATGTTCTATGTTTTCACACTTGTCGAGATAATATTTTAACTCATAATATCTCAAATTATTTTTATTAAAAATTATAAAAATTTGATATTAATAATCCATGTAATGAGAGACGAATCAAGCAAGATCCCACATGACTATGTTTTAACTTATAGATTAAGAGTAAAATATAAATTAAGAGTGATGAGTGAATAGTGTCAAAAAAATATGAGACATTTAGGCTGAATAGGAGGTAGTACCAATTTAGGGGTATTTTCTTAGAAAAATACCAACTTTAGTCTATTAACTACTTTATTAATTTTTTTGTCTTATAATAACCTATAGTTTGATTTTTAACATGTTAGGGATGTTCTAGGAAAACTCTCTTTTAAGTTGGTATTATTCATCGTTAATCAAAAGTTGGTATTATTATAGGGAAATTAACAAAATATTTATTATTCACAATAATATTTTCTATATTTTATTACTTAGCTGCTAGATATATATTCTTAGTCACTGTTTAAGTAATAGTGAGATTTTTTCTATATGCTTCGATTTTGCTACAAAATCCAATTACGTAAACAGTAGCATAACGAGAAATGTACTTCATATGTTAACGCCTTAACGGTCGTACTATGAAAATTAGGTTTATTTAAGCATTATTTTGAAAAAATATTCTAATTAGACTTGTAAGTCTATATAATGTACAAAAAATATGCTCTTAATTTGGTGATCAGCAATGCAACGTTGGTAAAAAACAGCAAAAGGTCTCATGAGAGAGCGTTTACGGCATAGACGTCTCTCTCAATACCAGCTCAATGGTTGGCATGACTATTTAGTTACTCATTTAACAAATGGGCTAGCCTATATTTACCCTTCTATATTATAGACGGTCTATAGCGAGAATTTGTAAAAAAAAAATTATTGACATGAGTTTCAATTTAGTTAGGCATTAACTGTTGTTGGATACCATAGCTAAAACCTCTGGCAATTGCTAATGGACACTTTTCAAGGCGTTCATTAAGAAGCCCAAATTAATTTTTTCATTGCAAAGTATGTTAATTGTTGAGTAATTAAGAGACGAGAAGAATTGGGTGAGAATCGAACTTAAAATCTTATTACTTGAATAAAAAAATTCTTGTTTTTTCCAACTAAAACAATATCTGAACCTCTAGTTTATATAATAGTTTTTTGAATTTATTTTTAGAAAATTTACGGTCTTTTGAGTGTTCTATTAACCTCGAAATATGTTAATAAAATCTGATGAGAAATGCTCTTCAATCGTAAGATAACTGTTGTCACACGTAAAGACGCAATACACATACACAAAATAATAATTTACATATTTGAATTATTGCGGAAGATGAAATACTTCACAATACTGATGAAATTATTCAATTTATTTCTTCATATGACTTGATCATATAGTACGATACATAATATATCATCATCATCATCATCATCATACCCAGTGTTCCCGCACATAGATACTCTATGGCCAGGGTCTGGGGAAGGAAGGTCGACGGCGTCTCATACTACGATACATAATATATAATATTATAATATAACGCACAAAACTAATAGTAAAACAACACTAAGTCACATCCTTGCATTGGGCTAAAAGGCTTACACGCCATTTATGATTTAGGAATAAGTTTGTTATAGTATTATATTCATTTGTGCTCATGCAATAAATATATAATATAGCATTAGTTTTAGTAGTAAGCTTCAAGGCCTACAAGGTGCACGTGGCTTACGTGGTGGCGGAGGACGTTTTCGCGGTGGTATCTTTGATGGTGGTGATTTTTTCGGTGGTGACTTTGTTGGTGGCGACTTTTTAGGTGGTGACTTTGATGGCGGTGACTTTTTTGGTGGTGACTTTGGTGGTGGTGATGCTTTTGGCGGTGGTTTCAGTGGAGGTGGAGATTTTTTCGGGGGTGATACCCGAGGTGGTAACTTTGGTGGTGAGGGTTTTGAAGGTGGTGACTCTTGAGGAGGAAATTCTATTGGTGGTGACAGTGGTGGTGTTGATAATGGTGATTCTGGAGGAAATAAGTCTGGTGGTGGATAATCTATAGGTGGTGATTCTAGTGGTGGAAATTCTGGAGTAAATAGCTCTGGTGGTGGAGATTCTAAAGGCGGTGATTGGTATGGTGGTGAAAATTCTGATGGTGGAGATTCTGGTGAATAGGACTCTGGTGGTATAGATTCTGATGGGGATAATTCTGGAGAAAAGGACTCCGGTGGTGGAAATTCTAATGGTGGTGATTTTAGTGGAGATAACTCTGGAGAAAAGGACTCTGGTGGTGGTGATTCTACAGGTGATGACTCTGGTGGTGGAAATTCTGATGGTGGTGATTCTAGTGGCGATAACTCTGGAGAAAACTCTGGTGGAGGTATTTCTATAGGTGATGATTCTGGTGTTGGTGATTCTACTGGTGATAACTCCGGTGGTGGGAATTCTAGTGGTGGTGATTCTAGTGGCGATAACTCTGGAGAAAACTCTGGTGGTGGTATTTCTATAGGTGATGATTCTGGTGGTGGTGATTCTACCGGTGATAACTCTGGTGGTGGGAATTCTAGTGGTGGTGATTCTAGTGGCGATAACTCTAGAGAAAACTCTGGTGGTGGTATTTCAATAGGTGATGATTCTGGTGGTGGTGATTCTACAGGTGATACCTCCGGTGGTGGGAATTCTGGTGGTGGTGATTCTAGTGGCGATAACTCTGGAGAAAACTCTGGTGATGGTATTTCTATAGGTGATGATTCTGGTGGTGGTGATTCTATTGGTGATAACTCCGGTGGTGAGAATTCTGGTGGTGGCGATTCTAGTGGTGATAACTCTGGAGAAAACTCTGGTGGTGGTATTTCTATAGGTGGTGATTTTGGTGGTGGTGATTCTATAGGTGATAACTCCGGTGGTGGGAATACTGATGGTGGTGATTCTAGTGGCGATAACTCTGGAGAAAACTCTGGTGGTGGTGATTCTGAAGGATAGGACTCTGGTGGAGAAGGATAAGACTCTGGTGGAGGTGAATCCGAAGGATAGGACTCTGGCGGTGGTGATTCTTTAGGGGATGACTCTTGTTGAGGAGATTCTAAAGGAGGTGACTCTAATGGTGGTGATTCTGGAGGCGGTGACTCTTGTGGTAGTGATTCAGGTGGAGGTGAATCTAGCATTGGAGGTTCTAAAGGAGGTGATTCTGGTGATATGAATTCAGGAGGTGGTGAGGTTGGTGGTGATTCCAAAGGTGGTAACTCTGGTGGTTGGGATTTTGGTGGATATGGTTTAGGTGGTGGTGGTGGTGGTGATGTTGGATGAGGAGGATGGGGCGGTGTTCGCTTTGAGCAATGACGACAAGTTATGAATGGAAACCAATAACCACCAAATTTTCGACAAATAGAAGGGCAATATGTTGAATAAGGAGGAGGTGATGGGCGGTGTCTACACCAAGGTAAGTAAGAGAATGGTCCACATAATGAAAGCGTATCTAAGGGTGTGTTAGTTGGTACCAATGGATTTTTGTTTAAAACAACTCGAGTAAAGCTATCCTTCTCTTGGGAAGTGGGTGAATGGATTTGAGCATCAACCATTGTCAAAACTAAAAAAGAAGCCCAAATTAAGGGGGGCAAATGGATTGTAGATTTCATTTTGGAACTCATTTTAGTTCCCTTCCTTTCTTTATTCTATCCTTTGGGTCATAGAGTGAGATGCAAGTTATTCAAATGGCCTCCTTTTATAGCTATTCTTTGTATTGATGAGGATGATGTACTCAATATATTACAAATGTCATATTCCTATTGGCTCTAGAATATTGAGCTTATTCTAATTGTTGTAAAGCAAGTACAACATTTTACACTAGTTTTAGTCAAATGCAATTACTCCCTTCGTCCCAACTTTGAAATTGTTAGCTTATAATATGAAAAATGTCAATACATACTAATTTCAAAGGGAAAATAAATTTTATAACAGTTCTGACTAGGAGTGTTTAATGGGTTGTATAAAGGTGGGATCAAACTTAAGTAAATAAGATTGTGTTGGATAAGGGCTCTTAAAACTTAATATGGGCTATACATGAGCCGGGCTTTGAAAGTCCGGCCCAACCCTATCAGGCGCATTTTGATTACTAAAAATTATTTTAATTACCATTTATCAATTTATAACAATTTTATAACAATTAAATTATCATTTATAATAATTAAATCGAAAAGATAACCATCATTGATATTGTCATTTATAATATTTAATTATATATTAATTATGCTATTTAGTTTTTGACCTTTATTGAGCTCTTTAATAGCTCGCTTTATTTTAATTATAATAGAGTCCTTTTTGGCCTGATCATTACATAACCTTTCAAAATACGGGCCGGATAAAGGCTCAAAATGAGGGCCCAATCCATTAAAGACCCCTAGTTTTAACAAATGTAATTTCCATTCCCATATGTTAATTGTCCCAAATGAAAAGCACAATTATTATTTCATAAGTATTACTATATGAGATGGTTTTATCTGAGACGTGGTTTATAAATAGATTAAATAGCCCAATTTATATGGATATATAGATTATGAGCTTATGGATATATAAATTATGTCTTCAGAATATAATATTATATTATTCTATTTATATTATATTTGTGAAATAATTATATATATTTTGCTACCTGCTGGTCTTTGATTAAAAATACCACATAATTTAATCGTAAGAATTATTATCCCATTCAAGACTCCCAACAAAGTAAAATTTAAAATCCTAATCAATGAATACTCATAAGTCATAGACCATTGGTATCTTTTATTTGTGATATGATCCAGCAACTATAAAAAAAATCTATGCTCCCTTTATATATCTTTAAGGGATTGCAACATCATATTATTATAGGGTTATAAAAAATGTAGTATGGATTATAAATTGGTCACTTTATAATTGAAAGTGATCGTTATAAAGTTTTAAATAATCACTTTAAAATTGTATAATTAATCGTTATGAAACTATAAGTGATCAAATTGGTCACTTAAGATACTAAATGATCACTTTATGGTATAAATAATCGCTTTAAAATTGTAAGTGATCACTTTAAGGTTATAATTGATCTATTTAAGATTGCAAATAATTACTTTAACGGCCCGTTTGGTTAGTTAGTGGTACTAAATGGTGGTAATGAGAATGATTTATAGTATAAAATTTCATCAAAACTTTCATGTCATTCCCATGGTAATGAAACTTTGATCACAAACAGTTCTTTTGTTCACAAATTTCCATTACCACCTACCATCTTTCCCATTGGTAATGCATATCGGAATGAATTTTATGAACAAAATGAGATAATTGAAGGTTGTCAAGCATGACCATCAAGGTAGCCAAAAGATTTTTTTAACCAAAATTACACTAGTTTTTCATTCTCATTACCGTGATTTTTACAGTGATTTATTATCACCAACCAAACGGACCGTAAGGTTATAAGTGATCAATTAAAATTTTAAATGTACAATAAATCAGCTCAATAGAGATAATCTTACCGTGAGACCGTCTCTTTTGACAATTATTGAATTTTGGAAGTTTCAAAAATAAATTTAGTTAAGATATTAGCGTTACTATCAAGAATTCGACTAAAATTTAAGATTAATCAAATTCTTTTTTTTTTGGCCTAAAAATTCTGTTTTTTTTTAATATTAAATAAAACTTCCCAGTTCATTTCAAAAAAAAAAAAAAATAAAACTTCCCAGTTGGAATTACACCATGATGGTTTTCAAAAATACTCCCATAAAAAAGGCTCAATTTTTATGAAGAATTTATGGGTTCATACGATAAGAAGAGATAAAAAAGAAAAATTTACCTAAAATAATTTAATCCTTTTTATGATTTTCCTACAATAATCCCACCTATTGATTAATCATAAATAATTTCAACTTTAAAAGGTATTTTCCTAGAGTAAAATTGGGTATCCTGATAACCTGCTATAGCAGGTAATTCACCAAAAAAATAAATTGAATATTGATTTAAAATTAGAAAATAATTTTGAAAATTTACATAAAAGTTCTAAATAATAAAAAAATCAAAAATTTTTTACGAACATTTTTTTAACATTTTTTTCGACATTTTATTTTAATTTATCTTTTTTTAAATAATAAAACTTGTTATAGCAAGTCATCCGGTCACCGAGTTTACTCTAGGAAAATACCCTTGAAAGTTGGAATTATTCATAGTTAATCAATAAATGAGATTATTATAAGAAAATCATAAATAAGTTGGATTATTCTAGGTAATTTTTTCAAATAAAAATATAATTGCTCACAACTTGATTACTTAGATCACTAAATAGTCAATACTCAATACCAATATACTGATTAACTTCAATAAATATAGGTCTTTTAGTGCAAGTTAATAATCCTTTGTTAAATTAATGAAAATATAAAATATTTGATATTTGGTGCGTATATAAGTTGATAATATTTTTGTTCACGCACAAAACTTGTCTATTTAATTTGCAATAACTTACCTTTTTAAGAAAAATTTGCAAATATAATAACTTTAGAATTTAGATTTTTTGCAAATTAGTGTTCAATGTTTTTTTTTTCGAATTAAAGCTATTAAAATATTAATTTTTACAGCGATCATGCTAAATCACAGAATTTCGACTATTTTAGTGGTCGAAATTTAGGTCAATGTTGGAATTCTATGATTTAGCTAGTCGTAACAGTGTAGAAAATTGATACTTTAGTGACTAAAATTTTTTTAAAAAATACATTGTGGTTGTAATTTGAAATAGGCTTTGACTTTAAGACTGCATTTGGTAAATTAAATATTTTATTAAAAATTTGAAGTTTGGTTTGTGGACTTGTAGGTGTATTTTGAAACTTTTCCTGGGTCATGTATTTGGGCTTGGTGTTCCATCTCTTTACAAGTTTAGGTCCTCCCATAAGAGACCGTCTATAGTATAGACGTTTCACAAGGAGCTCAGCCTATATCTCCCTTTTAGTTTACAAAATTACCAATTAGTTTTTTTTTGTAATTTATAGATTGGACCAGCCCCAAAACTTGAGACATCTATTGTATAGACAGTCTTAGATCAATTAAGAATTTGTGTTACAAGTTTGGCGTAAGAAGGAACAAAAAGTTGTAACTTGCAAGGAGTTAGGCGCAAAGGTACAATGAAATCCATGCATGCATTGAAGTTAAAGATCACAAAAACTTAATTAAGAGTCCTCAATATAATTATTATAATTAATATCTAATTATGATTGAGTGAAATAATTGAAGATGTAATTAGAATATTGAGCATAGCATGGTTGTAGAAGGACCAAAGGAGTTTGATTTTCAAGTTTATTATCAATTCACATGTATAAAATTAAAAGGTGCATTGAGTTTAAAATTTTTGAGAGCCTAATTTTTAATTAAAAATTAATACCAATTTATTATTAATTTTTGTATAATAATTTCACCTACTAATTAACCACAAATAATTCAATCATAGGGAAGTGTTTGCTTAGAACATAACAATCATATTTAATAACCTATTATAATAGGTTAAATACCAAAAAAAATATAGGAAATTAAAATAAAATTAGAAAAATAGATTAATATAAAAACTATTAAAAACAAGGAAAATTTCATGTGGTAACCCTGAGATTTTAGGTTTTCCACGTGGTATTAACCAAAACTTTAAAAAAATTCACGCAGTAACCCTGAGGTTTACCAAATTGTTCCAACGCGACCTTTTTGCACATAAAACGTTATAAAACGTTAATTTCGAAGTTTTAGGTGGTTGTACGTCTATTCATGCAACTCACCATTTCATTCCATCTTTCAACCTATTCCCTCAAAACATAAATCTTAACTCACTATTTCAAGTACTATATTAGAATTTAGGGGGAAAATATGATTTGAATAAAAGATGATAGAGTTAGGGTTTATATTTGAAAAAATAGTTAAAAATTTTATTTGAGACGGTTTCACCGTAAAACGTGTTTGATGGGTTAAATAGCCCGATTTGAAAATATTTCAGATTTATTAAGTTGGAAATATTTGATTTTTTCGGTAAGAAAAAGAACCGTTGAAGCTTATTCGCTGGTGCTGGCACAAACGTGGGATTTTTCATTTTCTTTTAAAAATTATTAGATATTTATTTATTTTATTTTTTTTGGGTGGGGGAATTAGGATCCTCTCCATTACTTAAATGTAATGGAGGATCCATTACAAAATCCAATGGCTATAATTACTTGATTTTGTTTTAATAGGAGGAATTATGATAATTTATTTTTTATTCTAAAATATGTGTCAATTATAACCATTGGATTTTGTAATGAATCCTCCATTACATTTTAGTAATGGAGATGATCCTAATTCCTAATTCGGGCGGGTGTTTTGTTTAAATGACTTGTTGAACAAGTTGCGGGTAACCATGGTGCACTCTTGAGCAAACATCTTCAAAGGTTTAGATAGTTTATACTCCCTCTATTTAGCGTAAATGTTATATTTAGTTTTTTAAACCAATTTTTTAACCTTAAATATCTCAAATTATTCTAAATTAAAAATTATAAAATTTTGATATAAATAATCCTTGTATTGAGACGAATCAAACAAGATCTTTTTTTTGTTAAAAAAAAAAGATCTTTTCTAAATTACAAATTAAGAGTGATGAGTGAATAGTGTCAAAAAACTAAATGAGACAATATTTAGGCTGAATGTACTTGGTAGTATTAATTAAAAATAAAAATTATTGTAAAAAAATCAGAAATATTTCCTACTGGTTTAATTTTCTTTTTAAAATTTAATATATATTGTAATAAAGTAATTACTACTCCCTCCGTTCTTTTTTGATTGTCCACATTACTATAACGAGTAGTTTCATATGTTTGTCCCATTTCTTAGAATGGAAAGTTTTGATACCCTCTTTTCACCCCCTCTCTCTTCTAATATCCCATTTATAATAATTAATTTATATTTTCTCTCTCATAATATCAATACAATCATTAATTCACACCACTATTATAATAAAATATCCCCCTCTCTCTTCTAATATCCCATTTATAATAATTAATTTATATTTTCTCTCTCATAATAACAATACAATCATTAATTCACACCACTATTATAATACAATAATACCCACAATCAACAAAGATTCCCACTATCTTAATATGTGTGAAATCTTCAAATAGGACATACATATAAGAACAGAGGGAGTATTTTTTTTTGTATATTTCAAGTAATTTGGAATAAATTTATTAAATAGTATTTTATTATTTCAACCCTAATTTTTGAAAATTAGAACACTGTTTCTAGAAAGCTTAAGAAGTTCCTATTGACTTTATTGAATCCTAAAAGGGTAGAAGTTATGTAGTTAGTTTTATTTTATTACAAACATGTAAAAGTGGATTTTGAATGAATGAGAGACGAGATGAATTTACCAATTTGATAACAATGAGTGGGGATGGATTTAAATGTATATATAGAAGGGTAATCGTGGGTATAATTGTATAAATATTTTACTCTTTATGATTTGTGGGTAGATGATGAGTGTGAAAACAGGGCCGACCCAAGATACTTTGGGGCCCTGAGCGAAATAGCACATTGGGGTTCTTTCATTTGTAATTTCTAACCTATATGGACATTAGAAAACCTTTAATTTTGCTTTTTTACATGGGACCCTGGGCGACGACCCCTCTTGCCCACCCTTAGCGCCGTCCCTGTGTGAAAATTTTATTTATTATGACTTTATGAGTTACCCATCTTGTACATCAAATATGTCCACTGAAAGGAGGAATATGCTTCAAAAGTATGCAATATACACTACTATTCCATTCATTACAGGTGAATATTTGAGTCCGAAGGGCTTGCTTGGATTTTGTGTAAATTTAATAGAATAGAAAAAGTCAAAACTAATGAAATAAAGGTATTTATAAATACATATAAACTGATTTAAATAACTGTAAAAAAGATAAAATAAGAGTAAACTAAATATATAAATAAATAAGGAAGATGACTTTCTCATGAGGAGGATGTGAAGTGGAATTTATTTGTTGTAATATGATATTTAGCACTTAGCAGTATTTTGCACAGGGCTATATATAAAATTTTTCATTAATGTTTTCTGTTATAAGTAGGCTGAGAGTATATAACGCTAAGTGAGAATTGAACTTAATTTTGTGATATGTGTTTCATTAAGACAAGATTCAATCCTCTTTAAAAATTTCTTTAAGTAGACAAATTTTCTAAAAAATATCAAAGAAATATTAAAGAAGCAGTATTGTTATACTAATAAGTGTCGGATAAATGACTTACTTATACTTTCTCATTCTCTGTAATCATAAATCGAATTTCAGAAGGTCTACTGAGAGACCGTCTATGGCAAAGACGACTCTCCCAACAGCCCAACCCAATGATTTTAAATTTGATGACTAATCAGTTACTAATTTTGCAAATTGGGCTGACCCTTCTATGCTATAGACGGTCCATAGTGAGAACTTGTGATCAATTTTTTACTTCAGAGTTGTAAGTTGTAACAATATATTTTAGAGTTGTAACAATATATATTTAGAATTGAACTGGGCTTTCCAGAGCCATAATTACAAAAAACGATATCAAGTAAGAATTTGTGATTTTCATAATGCTAGATCGATAATAGATATGATGACGTCTTATACTATTTTTGGAGTTAATTAATCATATCTATTATTGGACGATGCAATGTATTCATGTTACACAAGGTTAAAGCAAATATTCTCTTGCAGTTTTTCCGATTAAAATTGTAACTTGTAACTACTCTTATTTTGTAATTTGTTTTTACATTTTAAAATTTTATAAGAGAAGCTTATTTTTTTTATTTGACCACAGACGGATCTACCTTGTGACAATGGGTAGTATAGGCTACCCATGTTTTTTTTAAAAAAAAATAATAATTTTTTTTGGTTAACTTGTTCTTACTCCGTTTCTCTATATTTCGTATATTTGACTTTTTACGCAATTCAATATGTTATTTTAATCATTTATAAATTGAAAGGCAAATCTAAAAACTATAAAAAGTTATTTTTATTAAAGTTTGATTAGACGATTCAAACAGAATTTCACTTGTATACTTTAAAGATGAATATTATCAATAACCATGATGCAACGAGTATTAACAAAGTAAGTATTTCACTAAGTCAATATTTGATCTCGTTGTAACTTGTAACTTGTAATTTGTAACTAATAACTTTGTATGACGCGGTGTGGATGACAATTATCGCCCTTTTTATTATATAGTGGCAGTGACATTAGATTATTATTGCGCAATATTTAACTTACAAGTCAATTTGAAGTAATGAAAAATCTTTGGGTTGTTCATTTTACTTATCGAATTTTTTTATTAATTTACTTCAACATGTTAGTGTTATCCATGATTTTTTGTTCTGGATCCGCCATTGCATTTGACCTAATAGGCCCAAGGCCCATAAAACACTAGGACCAACCATTGATAGTCACAGATTAGGTTTTGTAACAAAAATATTTCCAAATATTAAGTTTCACTTATTCATTTGTTCGTTTTAAATTTTCTTATGCTAATATAAATTATAATACATCTAAACTTAAATCAAATCACCAATCTGGTACCCTTTAAACATGAGTTAAATTATATTATTGCCTTTTCATATTATAATTGTAAAATATAATATCAATCACAATTGAACATCAGACTACTAATAATACATTAAAAGACATAAACATAGTAATTGAAAATTTCCAATACAAATGCAATTATAAAACAAAAAGTATAGTGTTGATCACATATTTGCAACTTACATATTTAAGTTATATTTTCATATGATTAATCACATAGTACACAAAATGCATATGCTTGATACTTAACCAGTAAGTAATAGGAGTTGAATAATTTATTTTATTATTGTATTCCTCTTGGAATAGATTGTTGCTTCTTACAAGTCATTATTACATATTAAAACTGTAAAAGTAAAATTTTTTATTTAAGAATACACAACAAGAACAATACATTTCGAATTTACGCTTCAGGGCATACCAGGTGCACGTGGACTACGTGGAGATGGGGAAGCTGGACCTCGTGGTGGTGGGGGACGGGGAGATGGAGGTGGTGGGCGACGGGGTGATGGAGGTGGTGGTGGTGGAGGACGAGGGGATGGAGGTGGTGGTGGTGGAGGACGAGGAGAAGGAGGTGGAGGTGGTGGAGGACGAGGGGATGGAGGTGGTGGTGGTGGAGGACGAGGAGAAGGAGGTGGAGGTGGTGGAGGACGGGGAGATGGAGGTGGTGGTGGTGGAGGACGAGGAGAAGGAGGTGGTGGTGGTGGGGGACGAGGAGAAGGAGGTGGTGGTGGAGGGGGACGAGGAGATGGAGGTGGTGGTGGTGGGGGACGGGGAGATGGAGGTGGTGGTGGTGGGGGACGGGGAGATGGAGGAGGACGGGGAGATGGAGGTGGTGGTGGTGGGGGACGGGGAGATGGAGGTGGTGGTGGAGGAGGACGAGGCGATGGAGGTGGAGGTGGTGGAGGACGGGGAGATGGAGGTGGTGGTGGTGGAGGACGGGGAGAAGGAGGTGGTGGTGGTGGGGGACGAGGAGATGGAGGTGGTGGTGGAGGAGGACGAGGAGATGGAGGTGGTGGTGGTGGGGGACGAGGAGATGGAGGTGGTGGTGGTGGAGGACGAGGAGAAGGAGGTGGTGGTGGTGGAGGACGAGGAGAAGGAGGTGGTGGTGGTGGAGGACGAGGAGAAGGAGGTGGTGGTGGTGGGGGTGGGGGTGGGGGTGGTGGTGGGGGTGGGGGTGGGGGTGGTGGTGGAGGAGGAGGTGGTGGCGGTGGGGGTGGTGGCGGTGGAGGTGGGGGTGGTGGCGGTGGGGTGGGGGTGGTGGAGGAGGAGGAGGAGGAGGTGGGGGCGGTGGGGGTGGGGGTGGGGGAGGTGGAGGAGGAGGTGGGGGCGGTGGGGGTGGCGGTGGAGGCGGGGGAGGAGGAGGTGGGGGCGGCGGGGGGAGGTGGTGGTGGTGGAGGAGGTGGTGGTGGGGTGGTGGCGGTGGAGGTGGCGGAGGTGGAGGTGGTGGGGCGGTGGAGGAGGAGGGGGTGGGGGCGGTGGAGGAGGGGGTGGAGGTGGGGGCGGTGGAGGAGGGGGAGGTGGTGGGGGCGGTGGAGGAGGGGGTGGGGGCGGGGGCGGAGGCGGAGGGGGCGGAGGCGGTGGAGGTGGAGGTGGCGGGTGGCGGTGGCGGAGGTGGAGGTGGTGGTGGCGGAGGCGGAGGCGGAGGTGGTGGAGGTGGAGGTGGAGTTCGATTTGGACAATTACGACATAATATTAATGGAAACCATCGTCCGGCAATGTATCTACAAATAGAAGGGCAAAATCGTGAAACAGGAGGTGGAGGCGGTCGATTTCTGCATAACGGACTGGTAGGAAAAAGGTTACATAGTATAAGTGGATTAGTATTAGTATTAGTAGTAAGCTCATCTTTGGGTTTGAATGTGGAGGGGTTGATTTGAGCATCAACAAATGTAAATGAAGAAGTGAATAGGGAGAATATAAGCAAAACTACAAAAGGAGGCCAAAGCATGGCAGGAATGTTGAAAGTAGATTTCATTTTGGAATTCATTTTTGTATGTTGGCTTCTTAGTTGAAGCCCAAAGGCCAAGGGTGAGAATTGAGAAAGAAAAACCTCTAAAGGCTTCCTTTTATAGCCATTCTTTGGGTTGATGTGACAAAATCATTTTACTTTTGCATACCTATTGAAATTATAAAAATTTAATGGTATATACTTCGTCCGTTCCATATTAGTTGCACCATTTGCTTTTTCACACTTCCCAATGTACGAATTGAATCATTAATATCTCTAATTATATATATCGAAAAATTATAAAAACTCAAAATTAATAAACTTTAATCCGAGACGATTCAAACAAGATCTCATATGACTATGTTTTAACTTTTAGATTACCGACAATATAAAAGTCAATTTGCTTAATGAATAGTACCAAAGTCAACAATGTTGCAAGTAAAAAAGAACGGAGGAAGTACAATAATAATTAGTTTGTTACGCGTATATCTCCTGCTCTCTCCCTCGAGAGGGTATAGGTATGATCTGTTCTCTATCTCTCTCTCTCTTTATTTTTATATTTTACAAAACTATGAATCATATCATACAATTTAATATAAAGATTAGAAACTTTCAAAAGACATTCTCTTAAAAATTTGTTACCTGTAAATTGTAATTTAACTATTAGCTGAATTGAGATTACATGGCACGTAATTCACAATAAACATATCATACAAATAAACTTCAACATATCTCTTAGTATATGGTTAGTACTTCATATCACGACAAGAAGTATTCTTTTAAAGTTTCTTGCATTATTAACAATTTTGGATTTAAAATTCACATAAATATAATATTAAAGTTTCTTAGAATATACTGTATACTTGATTATTTTATATGTAAAAGTATTTCTTTATCAGTGAAAATCTTTTGCTTATATTTAAACTTCTAAAATATTTCGTCAAAAAACTTATTAATATATAATTTAAATCTTTAGATCTTAAATTGTCAATTTATCTAATCCAATTTAAACTTCTAAAATATTTCGTCAAAATCAATATAAATCTTTAAATCTTAAATTGTCAACTTATTAACATATCAATATATCAAAAAACTTATTAATGTATCAATATAAATCTGTGTATTGTAGGGCAAATATACTAATATTATACAATGATATATTTTAAAAGTGTGCATGTGTTATTCAATTATATAGAATTCTTAAAAATAAAAAAAGCTTAAATATTAAATTATTGGTTTACACAATTTTCATTTTTCTTATATTTCTAGATCTTAATTTTCAGAAAATATAAAATAAAAAGATAGTCAAAATTATTATGCAATTTTTATTACCTCAAGAAATAACTAAATCCAAACATAACCATGTAACGTATTTTTCAGGTAGCGTCTAAACCACTAGTTTGGCATAGAAATAAGAAGAACGAAATTGTAACTTGTAAGGAAGGCACGAGAGGACAATGATAACAACGAATTTGAAGCCCTTAATAAATTTAATTAATTAAAAAACTTAGAATTTTGAAGCTATTGATTCTAATTAATTATAATTAACTCTAATTATGATTGCATGAAAGATGTGAAGCTATTAGAATTATTATGGAGTGATGGCTTACTACTCCTAGCGTAAATACTTAACTAGAAGCTATTAATGTACGAATACATTTATTTTTTTATTTATTTTTGCTTTTTTCTAACATATTCATCTTTTTTTTTTTTGAGTGAACATATTCTATCTCTTCATATGACTATATTATTAGTGTAGTAGTCTTTTGCTTATTTAATTTACCTTATTTTTCATTTTAGTTTGTCCAATAAATTTGATTTATTTTATTTTCACTAATTCTTGTATGAGACGGTCTCACTGTGATATATGCTCTATGCTTGGGTTAAATAGCCTATAACAATAATAATTGTTAGCTTATGAGGTTCTTGTTTGGAAGTCATCTCACCATACGACGGTGTCATATAAGACAGGCTGTTTTATTTATATGACTACCACTTTCACTCTTTATATTCTTCTTTTTATTTCTAGATACCCGACTACTTTAACTCACTATACTCAATTTCTTAGTTTTCGTGCCTAAAGCAAATCATGTTATTTGACTAGGACGAAGGTGGAAGGAGTATATATGGAGCTTCTATCAACAACTTTAGTTAATGGTTGAAATGATCTCTTTATATTGTGCCAAAAGTTAATGTGATCGAATATTACAAGGTTGAGTCTCATTTATTAAATAGATTATTTAGTGTTAGTATGAGAAGTGCATTACATCTACACTTATAACTCAAAGAGTTTTCATATAAAAAAATTACATAATATAGTATATGAATTATTGTGGACTTTAACCATCAATTGAAATTTTATTCGAAAAAACTTTGTCTCATAACCTTCAAACGGTCTTCAAGAAAAACAACATGCGGCCTTTCAAATAATGTAAACAAACACATAAAATTTTGTGAGTTACTTAAGATGTTGTTAGCTACATTCTAAAACGGGAAATAGATTGACAATACTTACTATTTTTAATGGTATTAAATAGTGGTAATGGCGTTGAGTATTACCGTTAACTTTACTCTGGTCTTCAAAACTACTACATTAAAGAACAGAGAAAGTAACATCGACAGAATTTTCTTTCGTAATGAAATTTGAATAACGATATGCAGAAGAATAGGAAAAACAGAATTAACAACCTAGCAATTCCAGTTGAGCAGAAAGCTAACTGTTTTTGATGCATTCATCAATAAAAATACAGATGAAGATTCATAGAAGATTCACAAATCGCTACACGAATACAATTACATGCCCAGCACATACATTTTGTCGTCTACAAAACGCGCTGTTCCGAAGCTATGGAAATATATACCCTGCGCGAGTGAAAGAGAAAGCTACGCATAATACAGGACTAAAATCATACAGCAGCATGTACAGAATATTTATCGCCTGAAAACGCCCCATCTTATAATCATGTGTTATCTAGGACAAATGCCGATTTTATACAACCTTTGTGTATTTCTCACGTTTTGGCGATATGGGTTTCGTCATTTTTCTTGATCACATCAGTGTGTGTTACAGAACATTTGGAGTTTCAGTGCTTCGGATGAGATCGGTCCTTCCAGAGTCGGGTTTGCAGCTTATCTACATCCTCTCATGAATTTTGTGCTCGAGTCCAAGCATCAGAACTTCTAGCTGCTTCGAGATTTAAATACACAAGAGGGAGCCATTGAACAGCAAAACGTGCGGATTTTTTTCGTACTAGTTATGGGCTAACACCATAGAATGAAGGCGAACGGATAGTAAGTTCTGCAATGTATAAACTGATTAATCATATGTAAACACAAATGGCACACATAAATAAGAGTCATTAAGCTACATAAGTTTTTATAGAGACAGACAAGAGTTGGGTTTTAGATATATCTTTCAAACTCGAGCGTACAACTACAACAATGCAAGATCGTTAATCCCAAAAAATTGGGGTAGACTATGAGCCAATATATTAGTTCCAAATTTCCAATGGTAGCCCACAACAATTCTTCATTCTCCATTCATTCCGATTTTCTATCATCTCAATTTGTAAATCTAGATCTTTCATATCTTTTTCCACTCTGTTCTTCGAGTTATTTTCAATTTAATGGTCGTTTGATAAACCTAGCCCTCTAACTTTAAGGACACACCTCTATCACATTATTCACATAATATTCTAGTAGCCGCTCACCATTTTTGCTAACTACACTTAATTCTATTGGTCATATATTGTTGGACGTCCTCACTATAAGATACACCTATGGTATTTGAAGCATTTACTTGAAGCGATTTTTTTCAGTTCTAGCTTTAAGGAGCTTTTTGGTAACGTGTTTGTGCCAAAATTAGACTTTATGTACTCTGTTTTGTTCTGACTTAATCTGAAACCTTATGACTCCAACTCTTATCTCTGTATCTACCCCCTCTTTGTACCAAAACAAAGTCATCAAACAAACAACATGCACCAAAACACGTCTCCTTGTATCGATCGAGTTGTGTCATCTAGCATCGATGCGAAAAGAAATGAGATAAGGGCGAGCATTGATGAAGGTCAACAAGGACGAGGTCAAAGATTCATATTTTATCATAGAAATTTAATTTTTGTGGGAATCATTTATAAATTATAACCATGAAGTCGTTTATAAATTATAATCGCAAAGTTTAATATTAACGAGTTCAGTATCAATAAAGTAACAACTTAATCAATTCAAGAATTGACACATAAAATATACTTCTATTCCAAGTTTAGAATGGCCTAAAAGAATAGAAGAAATTAAGCTCTGATTCCACCTTTTTTGGGTGTGAAGAAATCAGAACATCCCATGAGCAACATCAAACTTTTAAAAACATTTCAAGCGTGACAATACCCGCCACACGACTACACGATGACATAATATGAAAGTACGGAAAAGGAACTTTACCGAGCAAATATGTTGATTTCAAAGCGTGAGAACAAAAGGAGGGGCGTCCTTTCTAGGTCCAGCAACAGTACGGTAGACATAAACTTTATTCGCCTGGCAGTCATCCGTATCCTCGTCCTTTATGACCTCAACATTCAGCCTAGGCATTTCCTTTGCCAACAGTTTACAAGCACTCATCGTGACATTACAAGCCGACATCCAGAGAGATCTCATAGATTCATATTTCTCTAAGCCCGACAAAAGAGCAGAATTACCAAAAGGGCAATCCCTTATTTCCAGCCGCCTCAGTTTAGGACAGCCAGCCAGAACACATTTCATACCAAAGTCACTACTTCCGGCAAAAGCCACAGAAAGTGTCTCCAAATTCTTGGCATATTTCCCGATATATTCGAAAGTTAGGTCGGTCAATAAACCAGAAACGGCAAGTCTTCTGAGTTTCTTACAAGATTTTACGACCGAGCCAAAAGCCTCATCCATTGGTTCATTTGTCAAATGATCAGGTTGACCAGGATTCATTATACAGAGGCGGAAATGAGTAAAATCAGGGCAGTTTTGCACGATGGTTGCGACAGCTTCATTTGTCATTTGGCGGCAGAAGTAAAGGACGTAATGGAGCTTAGGGCAGCCATAGGACAATGCAACAAAACCAGTCTCGGTAACCCCGTGTGCAATATCAGCATCTTCAAACGGGCTTGCAGGAAATACCCGGAGTTCTTCAAGCAAAGGGCAGCTGGATCCAACAGCTTCCAGACCTTCATCCCCAACAGTGTCCAACACCTAAATCAAAAGAATGACGAAAAAAATCAGATTACACCCTCCATCTTTCAAAAACGTTACATATAATTTTTGCGAAGAAATGAAGTGAAAAAGGACAGAAAATATCGAGTGCAGAGAACATAAACCCTTCACCCTATTTAAGAAATGAAACTACAATTTACTATCCTAAAGCCGTCAAATGGCTCCCAACTAGGCGAGGTTTGATGTCAAATGAAGCCTCTCTACCTTGGCAGTGTTAAGATTTAACAAAGTACATAAATGTATATGTAAAAAAGTTAACTTGATAAATTATCATCACTGGAAATGGTACGCCTCATCTCTATGTTGGTACTCGAAACACTAGAGATCTAAAACACAGCGGGAGGTAGTCGAACACCTATATATAGCCATGCATAGTCAGGACACTGGTATCAAACCCTCAAACAATGATAAACGGCAATGACATGTGATAGTGTAAGTGCGAGAGATTCATGGGTGAGGAAGGGAGTGACAACTTCTTGTCTAGCTTAAGGAGCCGGGGTATATAGGGAGTGTTGTACGCTGGCTCTCTGAGAGTGTTGACAAAACAAATCATATTACTTGCCAATTCCGTAAAATAAAAATGTAAGAGAATCAAAGACGAGATTTTCCACGCCATTGGAGGACTCCAGTACATTCAGATGTATAAACTATGAAAAGCAAGGTATTATTTTAAGTGCCCCTGATGAAATATACGGAGGGTAATAAATAGTCGATTAAACATACTATTCAAGCAGATTAAGACCATATGTCGTAATTTGATTCCTTCCGGGGAAAAAAATAGTTAGAGGGGTGGTTTTTTCATGGGAAAAGGAGATAGAAGCCTACCCAAAGACGGCGAAGATTCGGGCAGTGAACAAGAAGCTGAGCAAGCTCATCACATTGCAAAGCTGCATCGCTAAGATTCAAAAATGTCAGCCCTGCACAAGCTGGATAAAGAACAGGCAAATACACCGGATTGACCTCCCATAAACCAGAAATGGTTTGTAGACTGTGATAGTTGTTAAAAATACTCTCAAGACTCGCATATTGGGAAGGCTGGAGCTCCTGTGAGAAGGACCCTGTGCCTAGTTGCGTCAGGTGAGGAGCTTTAATAAGCAATCTCTGCAATTGCTCCAGGTCTACGTTTTTGTTCAACTTCAAAACCCGTAAAGATTTGCACCTGGCTACCAGTTTCTCAAGAGAAGGAAAGCAGACTTTGGTATGAAGATTGGAGAAGTTTAGAATCTCCAATGAAGTGAAACTTTCAGGAAAGCCACACAACCAGTCGCCATTGCGATCCTCAATTCCGTTTTCCTGAATGTCGAACTCAACTAAGTTCCTGGAATACAAACAGCAATACATAGATTTGAGAGGTCTCCACCAAACCAAAAGTAAATCACTCCTAGAGAAACAATAACTAATAATAGAGTTTTCTCTTCTTGTTAACACGAAATAGCATTATAGAAAGAGAGCTAAACATATTGGTCAATTAGAATGAGCAAAAACAGCATTAAAATTCCAAAGAGAACACACCAGACGACTAATCTAGCACCAACCAATCCATCCTTGGAACTAAAGAGTGATATAATCGTACAGGTCGTCAGGGTCCTAGAACTAAGTAATTAGCAACGCATTGTTTACGCCTCAGGCAACACAACAACGATGTGGCTACTACTTTGTGTTTCCCAAAAAAATAGCCCCATGTACAACTAGAATGAAAGTCGAAAAAAGTGGGGAATAAGAAAAAAATGTGTGGATGAGATGAAAAGATAAGTCAAATTTACGGATGAAAACTAAAGAAGTAGTGGGGGTCATAGCTAAACATAGGAATGGGGCAAATTCAATGAGACAATCTAAACAAGAAAATGGAGCTAACTTTTTGGGATAGAGGGAGTAACATTTTTTTGTTTCTTGTTGGAACAGACACCCCCAACTTAATATTCCCCGTTATCTTCTTTAAAAGTCCCATTTGGTATTTTGCACTATCGGCTAATGGCTCTTAGTTTGTATTATATTCTTGATTCAATAAATTGAAATACATTCAAACAGGATCTTGTTTGATTCATCTCAATGAAAATTTTATTAGTATAAACTTTTTATAATTTTATATTATGTGAACTAGTACATTATTAGCAAACATGCAGAAGCAAATTTCACACTTGAACTGAATAGGAGGGAGTACATTATTCATTGTTCACACCTCATGCATCAAATCAAGCCTCAATTTGCTTATATGTTAGGACATAAAATAGACTTATACACTTCAACAACATACTCCTATTAAAGACAACTTTTGTTGGAACACCTCATACTTAAGTTTCCCCAATGTTTTGGTATGTTCACTAAATCACTAATCGAACTTCTCAAGCAAATTTATTCATAAAAGACAAAAACACAACACTTGAATCTTGATCTCTTGCATCAAAACCAAATTTACCGTTCAAAATTCGAATGGTGATTTTATAGTTACGAAACCAACTAAGTTATGTTAGAGGATATAACATATCTTTGAGCCTCAACCATCAGCTTAAACTTTTGGTTGAGTTGGGGCGTCAACCAACTCAACCAACCCCAACTCAACCAAAAGCTTAAACTAATGATTGAGGACCTAAGATTTGTTATATACTCTAACAAGTTAGATTGACAAAAGAATACTTCTATGTTAGAGTAATAGTAATCTTTTGCTGATAATTAGGTTCAAATAAAACAAATAAACAAGCCACAAACAGTTGTTAAGCAACAGTTTAAGAGGGGCAACATTGCTTAAAATTGTATAGTACCTATTTTCTTTTTTTATGGGATGGAGAAGTTAGGAAGAAAGCAAAACTGATAACATGTGGTTTTAATTGCAATAGGTAACGATATTTATGGGGACAATGACATTTAAAGCGACAACTGATAATCAATAATTAAGGCAAATGTCATATCAACCAAGGTAGGGAAAAGAAATTGATAAAGATCCAAAACATCTTTAGGTCACCAATAATGTTAGTCTATACCCATCACTGTGTACTAATGAAAGCAAAAAAGGAACTACACATCCCTTTCCACTATCAAAACCAAACTTCATAACCCAAATACAACTATGCAATTCATTGATTCAACAAACAATGAGTTATAACTTATAAACTAAATCAATTTTTCCTAAAAAGGTGATAACTTTGCACATATGTATTCAAAAATTGACCAAATTAAATCCATATATCAATACCCAGATCTTATATTTATAACAAGAACACAAAATGCAATCAACAATTGAAAAAAAAAAAAACCCCATCTTGAAAAACCCAAATGACATATAAATGAAACTAAGAAGGAGAAGAAAAAAGTATCATACTTGCAATTAGAGGCAATAGCAGCAAGACCATCAGTACTGAACCCATCACAGCTTAGCAATGAAATCCTCTTGAAATTAGGGAAGGAAAAAGATAAAAATTCTAAACTTTCATCACTAACCCTCATCCTTTTTAACCTTAATTCTTCCAAAAAGGGATAAACTTTAGCAAAGCAAAGAAGCCAAGGATGAATATCAGCACCCCAATCTTCAGGAACCAAATTGAAATCTGAAAATCTAGGTTTTCCTTTCAAGATAACACTTCTTATCTTTGGAAATCTTCTAGCAACAATTTCAGGTGTAACAGCATAACAATTACCAATAAATACATGAGTTCTACTCCATCTTTCAGCATTATACCAATCCTTACAAACTAATGACACTGAACTTCTATCTTTATGGGATTCAAGAAAGCCTAAGACTTTCTCCAATACTTCATCAGGAAATGAAGAAATCTTTTGTAAAGTTTCGGAATTTGATGAATGTTTGCTCTTTTTTGAACACATCTCCAAATTTCTTGCTCTAAAAAAAACCCCACAAATTTATTTTAGAAAAGGTACAAAATTTGAAGAATTTAGATGCAAAACAAGAAACCCAAATGGATAAATCTAAAAGAAATGAGTAAAAGGAGAAAACCCAAGTTGGGAAAGAGGAGAAAACCCAAAAAGAGTAGTACTTAATTAGAAAATAAAAAAAATACAACAAAAATATATCATCTAATAGGAAAATTAAAAAAGGTAATGGACCTACAATCAGGAGGGAGAAGCAGTGGTTGTACCTAGCGCACTAAAGTGCTTTGTACTTGGGCATTGAATAATAAAACTAAGAGAAAATCAGCATCATCTAGTAATTTCTTGTGGATAAAATAAAATTCGCATTTATACGAATAATCACTTAATAACATTGGGATAATAAGCGGATTTATTAGCAAAACATTGATAGTTGAAAAGCAAAAATGGGAGAGTTGGATATTGAAAGAGAAAAGGGTAAATATATATAGGCTATAGCAAAGAAGAAGGAGAAGAAGGAAGAAAGAAAGAAGGTTAATGGAAGCTGACATCTGCCATGGGAGCAGAATCAATCTACCTGTGAAATAGTAGAATATGAAATTAAAGGTGTTTACTTTTAATTGAATCTTTGAAGCATCCCAAGAGACCAAACAAACAAACCAAAAGAGATGGGAAGTGGATTGTAATTCCTCACTACCCTTGCTTATTGGGTGTGTTATTGCAATAAAGCAAATTTAATTAATTTTAATTACAATTAATTAAACTTTAAACATATTATTGATATATGTTGTGTAGTATTGCATCATGGCTCATGGGTGATGGCCATGGTTGTGTGCTATTTATTGATTGTCATTTAACTTGACCTTTAGAATGAGTTGTTTAGGTTATTTAAAATATTGTGAAATTTTAATCGTGACTGGTGACTTTGAGTTTTTGTCTTTTTACAAAAAATTTTAATTTATGTGGTAATTTTGAGTTTTAAACTTTTTTTATGTGATGGACAATATGTTAAGTTTTTGGTTAAATTAAGTATGCATTACGACTGAATTTTGAAATATATAGTCAATTAGAGTGGTACCGACATTTTTTGAAAAATTGTCATTATATTGAGTAAAAATAGTGTAAAGTTAAAAAAAATTCTTTTTATTTGCCACTTGGAAAAATTAAAAAGTTAAGGTCACCATATGAACTAAGAATAGGTTTGTCTATCACGTGAAAAAGCCAAAAATTCAAAAACCACGTGAAATTTCCCAAAAAATTCTATTGGAAAGTAATTATATATCTTCGTTTTCTTTTTATTTGCGGTCTATTTTTATAGCGTACAATGTGAAATTGAGAATAGAAAATGTACGTTTCAGATTAAAAAAATTATTAATTATTTGTAATTTTATTTATTTTAATTAATTTGTTCATTTATCATGTTTGTTCTCTTTTACATTGGGCATGCCTAAATGATGGACTACAAGTATAAAACATAGAGAGATTAGTACAAACTACTTAGTTTTGCTTAGAGGACATCAATTGATCACTCACCCAAGGAGCTAGTTGGGTGAGGCAAAACTATGAGGTTATGCATTCAAAATAATTCGGCGATTTGACAGTTATTTATTCTACCTTGTTATTGTTCAATTTGATTCGATTTTACATAAGTTTAAACTTACGTAAAAAATAGTATGGACATAAAATTTTAATTTAAACCGAGTTAAATTGGACACGCCAATACTAGAGGTTAATATCTAATCTAACCGTTTTGTACTTGGAGATGGTTCAAAAAGAATAATAAAATTGTGGGTAGGTTAGGAGGACATAGACTCAATAGGTGAAGATATGAAACTCATAAAATTTCATTTCTTTTTCTTAATTTTTTATTTTTTCTTTTTAACTATTTTCATTCAAGAATAACTCACAAATGGTTCTAGTAATTGGTTCTAGTAATATATTTTATTAGAATAAAGTAAGCGAGCGTTTTCATGTTTTATTTATGTTATTTTGAGAATTACTTTAACATAATGTTTAAAATAGCAATTGCTCATAACAGTATTACTGTACGATACCCCTTCTCATTACATGTATGATTGTGATAGTGTAGTAATAAATTTGTTCAAAAATTCTATATTCTCCTCCAATATTCTTACTTGATAAAGGATTTTAATCAAGTTTAATTTTAAATCTTTCTTCGTAATTTTAGAATTTTTCTTGATTGATGCTTGAAATTTCAAGGCCTCCTACTAGGATTTTAGTCTTGAATCTTCTTGTACCTTTCCTTAGGCTTGATATTGGATCAAGGCCATTTTACAAATTTGGTTTAGAAGTTCCTTAACGCAACTAGTTAAGCCATACTTAAATCTATATTAATATAAAGTATATCTTGTTATCATTTATAAATTCTATTTTTCTTTATTTTATACACGCATATATATTTGTTTCATGTTCTTGTTTATTTTAAATCTTATTATCTCACTAGCAACATCGAATAATACTTACAACGTACATAAAAATTATAACAAATTCATTAGATAAACGCAAATGAGTATTGTACATAAAAATTTTCAAGCATGTAATTTTTCACAATATCCAACACAAACAAGCATATATAAAAATAGGAGTGTGATTTATGTTAGTGAAACATTTATTATTGTATGATATAATGGGAAGTCCGAGAGCCATCCTCAAATGCATACCGACATCGTAGATATAAAGTTTAGAAAAAGAAAATTGGTGGTTATCTTAAGACTTAGAGTACTACCGATAACGCTGAATTATTATTAAAGAAAATAAAAAAAAATTTAAGAAAAAAATAAATATTTTTTTTTGGCAAATAAAAATCTTTTTCATTCACCAGAAAAAAATAAGTATTTGATAATACATAAAAAAATAATTTATGTAGATAAAATTAACATTTTTTTTAAAATAATAAATAATATTACAAACTTATAAATTATTTATTAAAAATAAAAATAATGAAAAAAAATAATTTTTAACATCACCGAAGGGAGTGAATAATATATAGGGTCTTCGTTATCAATGCACATCACATTTTGTTACAGTATCAACCTACTAATACTGTTTAATATTTTATTTTAATTAATTCCTGAATGGGGACTTATCCTTAAATTTAGATGAGTAGCACATGCCAATTTCCCCACAAAGCCTTAATTAGAATTATTATTTTAGTGTTTTCTATGTTCTCTAATGTTTTTCTCATTTAGAATATTTTATCTTAAGGAAAGATAAATTAATTCAGGTTTTTGACACATATTTAGAAGATAAAATATATTCATATATGATCTCATTAGATTCGTCTTAATGTATATTTTTTTATTATGTAAAATTTATTATGTGTATTTAGGGATTGAGGTTTAAAATTTACATTCACTATAACAAATTTAGCTTTTTGCGACATTAGATTTAGTGACATTAAAAAAATGCCACAGATTCATATTTTTAGTGTAATAGTTATTGGTTTTTATTTTAAGTTCCACCATAAAGTGATTTAACGACACTTAATTTGGTCTTTAGTGGCATATGTAATTGTCACTATATTATGTCCCAACAATAAATAAATTAGCTACAAAAAATTTAATTGATTACATTCATTAAAATAAATTAGCATAAAATAATTTCTTATTTATTTAATTGGCGAAACTCATCTATTATGTCCCAGCAAGAAATAATTAAGTAATTTTTACTTTTTAACCTTTTTTTGTTATGCTGATAAGCTGATTTTTAATTTAATAAACTGGAAAGGAAAAAAGTGACGAGACTTTTTTCAATTGTTTAGGGTGAATTAAGCAAGTTTGTGTTGTTAGGTAGGGAAGTGTCATACGTTATCCATGATGAACTTTAACTTCCAATTGGTGGACAATAATTTTCTTATATATGGAATCTTAGGGTGGGATCATATTAATATTAGAGTGTGTGAGATTTTGGAAAATCGATTTTATATTGCATCATTTTCTTTAATTGAGTAAAATGTGTTTTATACGAGAATTTGAATTTTCATGAATTTTTCAAAACATATGGAGAATACTGGAAGAATAAATAATTAATATTTTACATTTAAATTTGAACAACTCATCGTTAACTTATTCCTACTTACTTTAAAATGTTACATAAATGATCAAAATACAATTGAAAAATTTAGGTTTCCACTTAGAAGTATTAATTAACATACATTATTTAATTATATTCTTAGTTTTTATATAATTTTTCTTGTATGATTTGTAGCTATTAAATTTCTAAATAACAGAATAACAAACGTTTCATATATTTCATTAAAAAAAATTTATTTTATCATTAAAAAAATGTATCCTAAAAGGTTATCACATGAAGCTATAAGTTTATTGAACAATATTAGAGCACACCATGTGTTTTTTCTTATTACAGGGTAAGACGAGGGAGGACGAGAAGAACTCGAGACCTTGCCAGGAAAAACTTATACATGCTCAATCTGATGAGACAAAATATAATTTTTCGTTTTATAGAAACTTATTCAGCAAAAAAAATCTTTGATGATGCAAAATAGTATGTATAATTACTTAAGCTTTAAAGTAACATTTGTATTTAATATTTTTCCATTTCATAGGTTATTTAGTATTTAATTTGCTACGAAATCTGTATTCTTTGATTTGGTTGGGAGTGGAATTTATACAAATAAAAAATTTATTTTACACTCTTATAAAAATCATTTTCCACTCTAAAACCAAAAACAAAATTAAAATGTATTTTTTTAAAAGGACTTCTCCATGCATCAAATGAAATAAAGAAAATTAAAACTCGTTTAGTTGATAAAAAAAAGAATTTCCCTTAAGAATTGGTAATTAATTCCTTAAAAAATATACTTTTTTTATGTCGAATTTCCAAGAGTTTTCTTGTTTTATTATAACAAGAAATTGAGATTGAAATTTTGAACTACCAACACTCTTATAATATTCTTTTTTTTTTTTTTTTTGAGAACACCCTTATAATATTCTTACACTTTATAGGTATTTCCATTTTTAAGGAAAAGAGAAATTTTAATTCCTATGCTATTTTTATAAACAATTATTAAAATAAGTAATTCCCACAAAATTTAATAAACATACATCATTATTGGCAACTTTTATTAAGCACAAACAAGTTGCCACAAAAAATTCAATCACACCCTTATTTGGTTAATAAAACATTCACTAATTTCATTTAGGAGTACAACTCAATTTCAAATATAATCCACTCATAATACTCTCAATTTGCTCAAAATAATCAATATATGCATCAATATATTTGATTGATTGCTATTTCTATGAACATGGGATAAACTAATGAAATCCCTACACCTAAAAGTTCATACTATAACATTATATATTCATTACAATAATTGATTAGATGACCAAGATTGTTTCTAGCCATTAATCATCAAATTTTAGTTCATCATCACCACAGTGTATTCCGCCCATAGAAAACTATGATTAGGGTCTTGGGAGGAAAGAACGACGACAAATCATACACATAAAGGAGAGTGCGATCAAAGGTACCTCGGCTCGAGAATTATCAAATTCTAGTTATTTATCAGAAATCCGATAACTCTAGATTTGAGTCTGCCTAAGTCATGACTCTAATTATTTAATTAAAAATTCAATAATATTAAACAGCGTAATATATATTTAACACAGACTAACAGTAATCTAGTTGGTTCAACATACATATAGCGATGAATGTTAAGGCCAGTCAGTTCGAGATAATGAAGTATTTATGAGACTTAATTAGGCACATACAAACAACAAATATTAGCTTATTACGTGTAATTAGTCCGCCGACCCCCGCGTAGATTAACATGGTTAAGAGTAAATTAAGCCACTAAGATGGAGGCTAAATCTAGCTGGTGTTCTGACACAAACGTGTGCAATCATGTGAGTAAATCACGTGCTTCTCTCACCCGCACGAGTAATGGGTTTAATTATAGACACTAATTCCTAAAACACCATGTTTAATTAATCATAATTTGGATCCAATCATTTAATTAATAAATAAAATTTGATTAGTATGATAATCCAAAAAAGTAACAACGCAAAGTCAGAAGAGAAGTAGTAGTAGCAAGCTAGCATGGAGGTAAGAAACAGCTGGTACCAGATTCTGATTTTGGGTTTTGATGCATGGTAATGCAGGATTAATTAAGTAATTATGGAGTTTTAATTATCTTAGTACTTGCACCTTCTGTGTTTTAATTACGACCTAACTATCTAATAACTAATGGTTGTGGTCCTTGTCATTGTTAATATTTACCCTTTATTTATTTATATTAAATTTGCAAATTAAAGTTTTTTGGTATCGTTCTTGAGTTTTCGATGTAAGAGCACGTATATAGGTGCGTATTCAAGATATTAATGTGAGGCCGGTGGAACATTTTAATCAATTACTCTATTATTTTTATATATTATATGTTTCATTTGATATAATGTATTTTAATCAAATGATATGAGTTATGAATGAATTAGGCCGGCGACCTCTAGCTAGATTCTCTCATGAAACAACATACTAAATTGCGAGCTATTTCTATCAGCTATATAAAAATCAAAGTTTCTTTACTTATTTATAAATTAAAATAGAGGAATTTTTCCACATTTGAAACACATTTAACCATTGGCTTTATTTCATTGCGAGTTTCATCACCTCTCAAAAGTGACAATAAATTAAGTTTATCATAATTTTTAAGTAATGTCTATAAATGATGCATTTTAGACTTAAAATCGACAAAACTAACACCCTAGTTCTATGAGCTATCATTCAGAAAAATTAATTCGTTAAAAAATTGGATAAAAATTTAAATCATAAATAGAATGTTAAATTAGGCTGAATTTATTGTGAATGCCACCATATTAACGGGGAAACATGAGGTGCACACACTTCATAAGCCAAAAAATATATATTATTCCAAAACCATATTGCATTGGGAAGAAGGTCTAGCCAATAGCTTATAAAGTGTGCACATCATCTTTAATTTGTCAATGTGGGATAAATAATCTCAACATAGAATAAGTACGTATTTAGATTAGTCCACTTCTTCCTCCATATACATATATATTTTACACATATGCAATTATATGTATACATACGTGACAAAAGTGTTTTTGATAAGATGATAATTACGATTATTGTAAGATTAATTTTATATTTTGTCAAGTATAATTATATTAGTACAATTACGGGAAAATGATTTATATTGAGCTTTATTTTGATTGATGACTGATGAACAAAGGACAGTTGCATATCGATAATCATAAAGCCGCTAACATTTCTCTAACTGCAATCATATTTCCTTTAGACGTAATATTATTGTAGGGCGAAGGTAAATAGTTGATATATAGTACATTAATTATTTAATTATAAGGAGTCAAAGACACTATCAATATTTATCCATCATTATCTAATTCTAAATAATTACTCTCATGTTTTTTTTAATGTTCGTTTCATTTGAAATATTTCACTTTAAGGAGAAAAGTTTGATTAATATTGTTGACGTACATATTTAGAAGATAAAATATATGTCCATGTGAGATATCCTTAAGTTCGTCTTAATGTATATATGCTTTTTTATTATGTATTTTATATAAATTTTTACTATGTGCATTTAGAGATATTGAGGTTTAAAATTTACTTTGAAAACTAACGGAGGGAGTATATATTTTTTAAAAAAAATAGTATTTATCATCTTAATTAAGATATAAAATTATATATTTATTAATCAGTATAACCCTAGGAAAGCGAATGTACTTTGAGCCCTCTATATATTTTCAATAATACTTCAATAACCCGATCAATCTTTATATAAAAGTAAATTAATATACTTATTATCTACATAATTATATTCTAATAACATTTAGCAAATAATCTCATATTGTCAATGACATCATCTTTAAATTAGAGCAAAAGAAGAACACGACTTTTGCAAGGAATCGAGCGTAATAAGATATATAGCATATATAATAAGCATCATCATCATATAGTGTATCCAGTTCATAGACAATCTATGTCTAGGGTCTGGGGAGGGAAGATAGACGGCATCTCATACCCATAAGGAGAGGGCGGTCAAAAGAGTTCCCCGACTCAGGACGGGTCTTTAAAGATAGGAACCCTCGAAGGAATTTAAACTTTTGGCTGAATTATTTTTTGGTGGTATATTTACCAGGATTAGGTCTATTGGCTCACACCGACTTACCAATCAAGAATTAATGGTGTGATGATCGGAGCAACTTCTTAGGTTGTGCAATCTGGATGACTACAAAAGAGCTAAATCTTTTTAATCAAATAAAAACATCAATTATGAACAAAAAGAGCAGCTAAAACAGCATATTAAGAGGATAAAAAGAATGAAAAATTATCATGAATAATCTCACATATTGCCTATTTTGCTATGGATAATTCTCATTATTGATTATTTCTATGTAATCCAATGCTTGATATTTTTTTCTGAGAACATTCCTAGCCACATTTGAATTAGCTACCATAAATATCTACTAGCCATTACACTTACTTTTTCTTCTTCTTTATACTTCTTTGTTGGTCTAGAGATACTCCTCTTTGGTGTTATGTATCTACAATAACCGATTAAAATATTACAATGGGTAATATACAAATATTAAATTATTTCAAAAAAATGAATTATTCAGTGCAAATGGACAACATTCAAATCCACAAAGAACTAGTTTTTTAAGCTAGTTTAAAAATCAACAAAAACAATTAATATTTTCAGATGGTCAAACAATCCAACTAAAAAAACCAACCACCAACAGCCAACAGCTAATTACTAAACACCGCATAAATTATTAGGACAATTAAAAAGAATGGTATGGAAAATTGAGTAGTCGAGTCGACACCACGTATGACTAGTGAACATCCTAGATTAGTTATTATTATTATTATTAGTTAATGCACAGCACCACACAAGAAAAAGGCATTATTAAAGGCAAGGAGATAAGCTTTTTGTCAATACAAATAAATAATAATAGCTTCATTTATTTTACAGGTAATGTACGGCTATTATAGTCGCTTTGATTTTCCATGATTGAATATTATTATTATTATTTTTTTTATTTTTATTCTGCGAACACACTAAGAAAGCTACCCTTCAACCCTTCTTAATTGAAAATTTTAATTTTAAAAATCCTATCTTTTGTTCGTTCTATTTTAAAAATTTTACTTTTTGATTATTTTTTAAAAATTCGACTTTTATACTGCGTTTTCTTTTAAAATATTGACCTCATTAAATTACTTGCAAAATTCAGCAATAAATAAATCAAGAATTAAAAGATCAGATTTTTAAAAGAAAATGCAGTATAAAGGTCAGATTTTTAAAAAATAATTGAAAGATGAGATTTTTAAAATTAAAATTTTCTTTCTTAATTTCATTTTCTACTTACTACTATTTTTTAAAAAAATTTTAGAGTCTCAATAGAAATTTCCTTCTAATAAATGTTTGATTTATATTTGGTTGCTTGGTTTAATTAAAGATATAAAGTAGAAAATTTTCATAGAAAAAATTAAAAGAAAATCAATATTGATTCTTTTTCTTTCACGACCTAATAATTGACTCTGTTTAATTGGGGACTAAAACGAAATTTCGGAGGAATAGAATGTGAGACTTTGTTTTACATGTGAGACAAGATTCCACATCGATAAAAAAAGTGGGTTATAGATTAGCATATATACCTGGTGAGCTAATCCTCCTATTGCCATATGGTTTTGGGAAACAATGAACCTCACCAAGTGTATGTGCAAGTCAACGCCTTTGACCTGTGGGTTTGTAGGCCCGAGCCCACGGGTGTCCCGTGACTCCACGAGTGGGCCACGGTAAGATTATGTGACGAATTATCACGGCTTAATAAAAATGAAGTTACTAAATTTCAATTCAACATATCACTTTCGCTATTCTTTCAATTCAATTGATTTTATTAGCATTTAGCTAGCGTAAGAAAAAAAAAACCTGAAAGTTTATGGGATTAAACTTGAACTAAACAAAGCAACATATTAGTATTAGTTACATAGATACATAACTCGGCTTGTTTATATGAGATCGTCTCACCATGAAACGATCCATATAATTAACCCATTTATTTATATTAGTCACTTTAAAATTATAAGTGATCACTTTAACACATTAAATTTATATGAGTCAGCTGAATAGAGATAGTCTCACCATGAGACCACCTCATTAAAAAATTTGTATACATGATTTTTTTAATTAATTTCATTTATTCAGATATTTTTTTCTATTATTTCACTTCCATGTTGGAAATACTTCACATGTGAGACAAGATCCCACATCGATAAAAAAGTGGGTTGTGGACTTGCATATATACTTGGTGAACTAATCTTCCTATTGCCATATGGTTTTGGGAAACAATGAACCTCACCGAGTGTGTGTGCAAGTCAACGCTCTTGACCCGTGGGTTTGTGGGCCCGAGCCCACGGGTGTCCCGTGTCCCCACGAGTGGGCCACGGTGAAATTATGTGACGAATTGTCACGGCCTAATATGGTATCAGAGCCGAAGGTGGTTCCTGGTATGATGTGGCTCACATGTGAGGGGGAGTGTTGGAAATACTTCACATGTGAGACAAGATCCCACATCGATAAAAAAGTGGGTTGTGGACTTGCATATATACTTGGTGAACTAATCTTCCTATTGCCATATGGTTTTGGGAAACAATGAACCTCACCGAGTGTGTGTGCAAGTCAACGCTCTTGACCCGTGGGTTTGTGGGCCCGAGCCCACGGGTGTCCCGTGTCCCCACGAGTGGGCCACGGTGAGATTATGTGACGAATTGTCACGGCCTAATAAAGTTACTTTCTTAATGTCAATTTTTTTTAGTTTCATCTACATTACATTAGAAATCCACGCATCATCATTATCATACTTAGTATATTCTGCCCACAGAAAACTATAATCAGGGTTTGAGGAGGGAAGAATAGCGATAACTTATACCCATAAAAAAAAGCACGGTCAAAGAATCCGCCAGCTCGAGAAAGTTAAAAACAAAATATAGACATGGGCCATAAGCATCAAGATAAATTTTGACACTATGTCTGATAAGTAAACCCAGCCCACCACATCGTACTTTGGGCATCGCCTAACAAATATTCATTTTACATTTCACAAGTTAAGCCCAAAAATATTTGCGAGATTAACTTGAAATTTCTCAACATGGATCAAAACTTTTGAAGGCGAACCAGGGTCGGTCCTAAATATTTTGCGCTATGGGTAAATGGTATATTTGAACCCTTTTTTTTTGTAATTTATAACCTATATAGACCTTCTATAACTATTAATTTTGCTTTTTTGACATCGGGCCCTGGCCGACAACCCCTCTTGCCCACCCTTAGGGCCGACCCTGAGGCCAACTACTAATACTTCCCATTTAATAATCAAATAAAATTTATTTCATAAATTCTTGTATGAGACGATATCACTGTGAGACGCACTCTATAGTCTATACATGGGTTAAATAGCCCAATTACTACAACTTATTAGTATATAAATTTTTTATTTTGAAGTCATCTCACAGAGAGACTATATATTTTGTAATTTTTATTTTGAAGTGTTATTATTATATAATGGTCTGTTAATTTAATGAATGAAAATTTTTATTTATTTAATGTTAAATTATAGTTGAATTATTTTACTAATTTGATAGAATTACATTTAACTACTAAAAATCATAAAATTTTGCGGTAGAATTTCTTGATATAAATGTGATTTATATTTCAATTATTTACGCATTATCAAATTTTTTATATAAAAGTCAACTTTTAGTTAATAAAGGGAGTATTTTTATAAAGTTGTGTCCATATAGCACTAAGCATATATTTGAATCATTACTATATTTGTATATGTATAATATATTTTGTGCTTTTAGAATATACTCCCTCCGGTCCAGTTTACTTGTCCCATTTGACCAAACACGGATATTAAGGTAGTAGTGGGGTCCATTGAAAAAGGTGGTAGTTGGATATTTTAATTGATTAAATTAATTATAAAGGTGGTAGTGGAGTATTGGGAATTGGAAAAGTGGGGGTATTTAGGTAAAAAAAGAATAGCCAAAAAAGGAAATGGGACAAGTAATGAGGAATTGCCAAAAAAGGAAATGGGACAAGTAAACTGGAACGGAGGGAGTATTAGTTAATTTGTTATATTATTTAATAGTTATTATTTGTAATCTTGTTACGTGCAATATTAAGCAAATATTATTAAACGAAAATAATATGCCAATATTTTAAGGTGTTAATCGTTTACTAAGATTAAAATACTAACTTAAGAAAAAAAATCAATAGAAATAACAATTTACGCACATTTAGTGGTAACTATTTTCATTAGCTACAAATGGCGTTTTAAAATCAACTAGTAATAAATACTTATATATTACTAACAGCTACCACCAAAACTATCTTGCATCCAAAAAACTATAACTTTTTTTTTTTTCCTTATATAAGTGGTTCATAATCTATAACTTTACGCAAACTATTAGGAAAGATTGTCTCATAGTGAGACCACACACATTCGGATTGATTCATTTTCAATTTTAACATAAAAGTGATTAATTTTGACCTTAAAATGATCAATTTTGACTTTAAGTATATAACCTTAATTGAATCAATTCAGACTATAAAGTCATTAATTATAATATTAGAGCGGACAATTTTAACATGGCAACTAACAAGTTTAAAAATGATCATTTACAATCTTAAAGTGATCAAGTTAAAGCTTATGCCTTATAGTCTAAATTTTATATGATCACCTAAATAGTGATCAGTAATAATTTATAATCTTAAATGAGTTTATTATATTTTAAAGGAAAATTTACTTTTAAACATACAAACTTTGACCCATTTGCTTTTAAACATACAAACTTTCGTTTATTATTTAAACATACCAACTTTGGGGGGTAAATTCCCAAAAAGATATAGCAGGTTTTTTGACCCATTTTTAACCTTTTATAACCGGTACCCTCTCAAATTGTGAGAAGCTTCTTCTTCAAGCTTCTTCTTCAATGGTTTCAATGGCTTCAATGGCTCAAATGTTGACCCGTTTTCTCTCTCTAAATGAAGAACCAGATTGACCCATTTTTTGACCCATTTTTTGACCCATTTTTAACCATTTTCTCTCTCTAAATGTTGACCCATTTTTTTTTACTAGTTTTTATGGTATATGAATTGGGGTTTTAGTGAGAATTGATTTTAATGTCTAATTTTTTAGTGAGAATTGCTATGGAGAATTGATTTTTGGGTTTTCATTGTTTTTGGGTTCTTCAATTGAAGAACCAGATTTTTTTTTTGTGGGTTCTTCAATTGAATAATGGTGAAATTCATTTGTGTGTTCTTCACAAATCATGGTGAAATTCAATTGAATAATGGTGAAATTCAATTGAAGAACCAGATTTTTTTTTGTGGGTTCTTCAATTGAATAATGGTGAAATTTATTTGTGTGTTCTTCACAAATCATGGTGAAATTCAATTGAATAATGGTGAAATTCAATTGAAGAACCAGATTTTTTTTTTTTGTGGGTTCTTCAATCTTCACAAATCATTTGTGGGTTCTTCAATTGAATTTCAGTTTCACATTAAGTTTTTTTTTTTTTTTGGGTTGATAATGGTGAAGATGAAGATGGTGAAGATGAAATGGTGAAGATGAAGATGGTGAAGATAAGAAGATGAAGATGGTGAAGATGAAGATGGTGAAGATGAAGATGGTGAAGAAGTAACCGGTTCATCCGGTTACAAGTCATCCATAACTTTTTGGGAATTTACCCCCAAAGTTGGTATGTTTAAATAATAAACGAAAGTTTGTATGTTTAAAAGAAAATGGGTCAAAGTTTGTATGTTTAAAAGTAAATTTTCCTATTTTAAAATGATCAATTATAATCTTAAAGTCACCAAACTGTGAAATTAAAAGAGTAATATGACCAAGAAAGAAGCATTTACAATGTTGGGTCAAACCCAATATTAGGGTCCCGAATGTTTGGGCTATAGCTAGTTTCAGTATGAAAATAAGTATCATTTCCATTTCCAATGAACCTAAAAATTAATAATTAGGAAACAAATTCCTAGTTAAATATGTTGGCTTATTGTTCGGTCCATTTAAAGACTTCATACTTACTAATTCAAGAAAGTTATCATTTTAAGAAAGTGCCATATCCCTAATGATGTGGATTATGTTTATGAATTTGGTCATTAAGGTGTTTCTAGTGTTTGATGAGAATTGAGAACTGCTATTTTGTCATGTATAATTTGAAGTAAAGAGAAAATATTTTTTTTTAAAAAAAGAAAAATGTAGTTAATGGTGAAAAATGAAGTAGTGGGCCATAGTTTAAAAATTGGAAATGATGCAAATTAAGTTGAACAGACCAAAATGAAAAATGCTACAAATTAAATGGAATAGAGGGAGTAAAGGGTTTTATTTCTGGTAAAAGTGATAGTGTAGACTTGATTAATTAATACTATTTTAGTCTGCGTCAACCTAATATGAGAATCAAGTTCATATATAAAACTTTCTTTTATTCAATTTAAGAAGAGAAAGTTGACATTAATAATTTAACTTACTTCCATAGTACATACGCTTAAATAAATCTATATTTTTGATAATTCTTAAATAATCTCTGACTATTGAACCTATCCTTTCAAAATACACCCAGCCTAAATGAAAAATGGTGTTTTAATTATTTAGAAAGTTGATGAAACTAGCTTTAAAGTGTTTTAATGGCTAAAATAATGTTAAACAGAAAATGAATTATTTAGGTTGGGTGCATTTTCATCAAACATATATATGGATGGCATTATATAATAATAATCGGGCAATAAATTGAATTAACCATTTTTAAAATTATTTACATGAAAATCTCTCATGGTAATTTTTTTTATTTATATAGCCTACCCTATATTGTTGGAATAATTTTTTTTTCATTTTAATATTATAGTTGCCTCTCTTAATAATATACGTAAAATTAATGTAATACTTTTTTTGTTTTTATGAATTCGCTTAGTGTGAATTCAAGTGATATTTTCCTTATAGTTGGTCATTTTTAGTCATAATTTCAAAGGAACCGAGGGAGTATTAATTGTGATTTTCATTTAGTATGTATGGACTAGGGATTATGCATGGAGACTTTTAATTTATTTTTTTTTAAATGACATTATACTTCTGTATAGAGTATATTGTTTCCTTCTTTTCATATATATCAGATCAATATTTAACCAATCATAAAATGTATATTAGAATAATATCTTCATGATCCTTAGAATATTGTGTGAATATTTTTATTGTATATGCAAAATCATTATAATTTTTTAGTTTCCATAATCTAAGAATATCTCTTGTATATATATTGCATATTGATTTAATGAGAAATCAAGAAAAATTTTTATAAGGAAAAAATGTCAAAAAGTACCTAATAAAAAAAGTTTTGTCAAAAAATACCTAATAAATTTTTTTCTTTTCCAAAGAGTACCAATTAACATTTTTATTCAATTGACCGTCAAAAATAACGGTTGACTGGTCAAAATTGAAATTTTTTTTCCTCGACTTCAATTTCTCCTTTAATTCAATTTCATCAGTGTCTTCATCCTCTATTTTTTTTACTCAAAATCAAAGTTAAATTAAAAAGAAATTGAAGAAAAGGAAAAAGAATTTTCGATTTTGACCAGTCAACCGTTATATTTAACGGTCAACTGAAGCAAAACGTCACTTGGTACTCTTTGGAAATGAAAAAATTTTGTTAGGTATTTTTTGGCAAAACATTTTTTATTAGGTACTTTTTGGAAAATAATTTATTATGTACTTTTTGACAAATTTTTTGCATTTCCAGTATAATATATCCAATAAAAAAGTTAGTTACTTACTTTTTTTTTCTTTTCTTCTTCTTTCATTATCTCAAAAATATCTCAAAAAAAAAAATCTTCCAAGAGTATACATGTAAGGAATTAGATTTTTTTTTTCTTCTTTCAAAAAACAAAAAGATATTATTTTTTTTTTTTGTTTTTGATCATCCAAGATATCTAGCTTTTGTCCAGTAGACACAAGGTCCAACTAAAAATGACCGTGTTATACATTATTGGGAAGAAAAAGAATCCCAACTTTAACAATGCAAATGTTTTCTTTTTTTTTTTTTTTGATAATGGTTTTTTCATTTCTTTTTAATTTAGATTTATTTTACAGTCTTAAAGTACAACCTTTTCCCAAATAATTAATGATACTTGAATATATTGTACGAAGTCACTTTACGGAATATAATTTTTTAAAGCCTCAATCATTAATTAGCTTTAGCCAATATTTGAATCGAATAAAAAATTGTATAAAATAAACATTTCTCTCCTGAATGTAATGGAACTTTAGAAAAAATTCGAAAGGTGATATTTCTTCTAGTATCTTATTGAGCATGTCAATTACATTTAAATGAATCCACGACTATTAGTAAATAGTAAATTACATGAATATTAAACATTTTGTACATAACTTAAATGACTCCCATTAAGTAGGGTTTGAAAAATTCAGACGTACCTAACTTTACTCTTGGCATAATAAAACTAAAAAAATGTTTTTTCGATTTAAGAAATAGGAAAATAGCAGGTCGGATGTATTTATGAGGATTTATGTTTTTATCATCACTCATTTACAGGATGAAAATTCTACAGTGGCTAAATTATTTACAACATATCTTGTGATCATTATTATGCTTAGTATATCCCGCTCATAGAAACTATAGTCAGGGTCTAGGAAGGAAATAAACACGACACCTCATATCCATAAGGAGAATGCAATCAAAGAGTCTTTCGACTTAAGAAAAAACTTCGAAGAGAGTGTAATTACCCGAAAGTTGCAACTTACAACACATGTTAACCATCAACAATAATGTAAAAAGGATAATAAATAAATAAATACTTATGAAAAAAATAAAAGTAAAAACATAAATGGTTGAATTTAAGAAAAAAAAGGGTATTAAAATAAATTAAAAAGAAAAAAGGGTATTTGCTATCCACACATAGATAAGAATAGATAACCCACTTATAAGCTTAAAGTTGGTTGAATATATATATACTATAACCTTGGTTATAGTTAGATTTATTTCTCAAGTTTATAAAATATATATATATATATATATATATATATATATATATATATATATATATATATATATATATATATATATATATATATATATATATATATATATATATATATATATTTCTCTTTTTCTGATATGAGACAAACATAATGTATGACATCAATGTTCAATTTTAGGACATTGGTGGTTGTAGAATGACTACATATAATGCATTTGTTTAAAATTAACCAGATTAATTGAAATCAATTAAGTACGACCATATACAATTAGAAATAACTCGTATCTAAAAATCAAAATAAAATGTCAAGATAAGAGCTTATGTTCGAAAATTGAAACCAATCCGAACCAAGTTTTTTACTTGAAACTTGCCTGAATACCGAAATAGACACCTTTAACCATAGACCCCTCATATTCAAAATGAGTAACGACGGGGTGATAAGCTTGAATATTATTTCTCCCTCACCATACATATAACATAATTCATTGATTTGGAAGAGAAGTTTAAAGAAAAGGACATGGATTCACACCCCCTAGGATACAATGGAAGAATGAATAGAGACTACAATATTAGCATATAATGTTCCCATATTATAAGGTCATTGTCTTAGAGACAATATGCATGAACTGTTCCAAATTCATGTTTTCCTGTTACTTATAATGTAGTGTTCACTTTTAAACAATATCACTGTCACCCTTCTCATTTCTACCCCATCATCTTTTCATCATTAATGAATTAAAGCAAGAGCAACTTTACTAGGGTACGTGTTCAAAATAGCTTAAATATTTATTCGATTTTATAACCAAATTCAATTTTGACTTGATCACTCCAACGTGAATACTGAATAATATAAAAATTTATGTAGATATAATAACTGATTTTAATTAAACTGACTTAAAACACGTAACTCAAAATCTACCAGATAACCCGAATAAACACTACAAAACGACAAAGAGGAAAAGAAAACACTATATTTTGATCGATTAGAGTACAATGTTATTATAATGTATAAATTCCCTTAATCTTTTAGCAATATGTCTTCTTCTGTCACAGCATTATTATATTGAAGTACAGCTTTGATTTAAGGGAAAAAATGAACTCCATTTATTGATATGGGTAAGGGTGTTTAATAATTGACTAGATCAATTAAAAATAATTATAATTAGTATAAAACTCATTTAATGCACAAATTTAAGGGTATGAAATATATAAAAATATAATTTTAAATAATAATACAAGTATATATATATTATTTAAATTAAATTTATCGAACTTTTTGAAAGCAACAATTAAATAATTATTTTTATTTGAATTATTTATCAAAAATATCACTTTTTATTCAAACTTTCATCATAATCATATTTAGTGTATTCCGCCCATGGTCAGAGGCGAAGCCACATGGGGGGCCGGCGGAGGCCCGGCCCCCCTTGTCGAAAATGCGAGCTTTTGTAATTTTGGTTTTGGCCCCCTTACTAATATGATATATATTTTAAAGAGAGTAAAAATATAACAAAAATTACTATAGCTCAATGGTTGGAGTAACACATTTGTAATCTAAGGTTAAGGGATCAAATTCTCACTTAAACAATTATTTTTTTATAGACTAATAGATTTATACTATAATGTCATTACTATTTATGTTTCATAATCTAACATTCATCTTTTTAATGTGTGTTTATATTTTTCTATCTTAATTTTAATAGTGTTTTTTTGGAGAATTATTAGGCAAATATATAGAGCTAAAACCACTTAATTTTTTTAAAAATAATACTTATAGGGAATCTTCAACTCTATTTATTGTTATATAGTATAATTTTTCCAATGACTCAAGTTTATTTTGAGTCTATATGATTTTAATATTTTCATAGTTTAACTAGTGTCTAATGGTGTTCGTTCGGGTCATCGTTGATTTCGGTTTAAGTGTTTCGGGTGGGCTTGAAATCGGATTTCGTGTCCATATTGTTTTGACATAATCGTAAATTTTTAAAGTCGAATCAAATCGGATTTGGTTTCAATGTCGTATAAATTTCGAGCCATGTCTGTTTCTAACACCTCTAGGTTTTATACAGCAAAAAAAATTTTACTACATTGACAATTTGGCCCCCCCTAATACAAAATCCTGGCTTCGCCCATGCCCATGGTCAGGGTCTGGGGAGGGAAGGACGTCGTTAACTCATACCTATAGTCCACAGAGATGAGTGCGGTCAAAGAGTCCCTCGACTCGAGAAAGGTTTTCAAAGAGGCCCCAAGATATGTTATGAAGTATACTCTAACACGCCCCCTCATACGAGAGCCCTTTGGGCTAGAAGTGTGGATGCAACACATGCCTCCTTATACCTGGTGCTAAATATTCCACTTTTAAATGAGGGGTGGTTGAGATTCGAAACTGTGACCTCTTGTCACACTGGCTTCTGATACCATATCAAGAAACCAACTCAACCAAAAGCTTAAGCCGGTGGTTGAGACCCCAAGATATGTTATATACTCTAACACTAATACTAAGACACTGAATTAAAATGGTAATAGAAATGCAGTTTTTATGTTATTGCTAAAAAAAATTATAATCATATGTAGAGGTTCATACTTTAACTTAAACGATTTTTTTCACAAAACTCATTACCGATAATTACCATGTGAAATACTCCCTCATATTCAGCTTAAATGTCCCATTTAGTTTTTCACACTTGCCGAAGCAACATTTTAATCATTAATATCTCAAATTATTCTTAATTAAAAATTATAAAAATTTGATATTAATAATCTTTGTATTGAGACGAATCAAACAAAATCCCACATGACTATGTTTTAACTTATAAATTAAGAGTAAAATAAAAATTAAGAGTAATGAATGAATAGTGCCAAAAAAATATGAGACATTTAGGCTGAATAGGAGGTAGTAGTATATACATACAAATATACTAGATGAACGATATAAATTAAACATGTTCGAGATGAAATTTTATTTCACGACAATAACATGTTACTTTCATACAAATTTATATTTACAATCGTTCATCATTACCACTATTTATAACTTTTTACCAAACAAATAATAAACACACTGCCATAATAATTTTTATAATATACCTAAATAATATAATTACAAATAATTAAAAAATAGAAAAAACACTTTAAAACTCCCACAAAGAAAAGTCATGAGACATAATTTTGGTGGGTAGAAATATCGATCTCGATAAAACTATCGTCGTCCTCGAAAAGAAAATCTTGATAATAATCAACTAACTTAATATTATTATAATTATTAGGTTGCATTATCATATTAATAATCCCCTTATTATCATAATACCCATAATTATCTAGTGTTATTTCAATTAATCCTTCTTTTTCATCATCATAATATTCATCCCATGATATTGTACTTGATGAACTTTCCAAATTCGAATTTGAATCCGAATCCAAATCCGTATCCGAATCACATTCCGGATAGTACCCCGACAGAGACGGGTAGTACTTCTTTATTATTGTTCCAGCCTTACAACTTTCATTATTTGAAAACGTGTCGTTTTGTACTTCCTCCCCCTCTTTTTCCTCTTCATACGCCTCGTATATTACTTCTAGCGGTGCGCCCACGTCCCAATTTATTGGGCTGGACATGGGTTTGGATTCGGCCCGGCCCAAATACTTGTTTGTAGCACAAGTATGAATTAGATCAATTTCTTTCTCTTGGTCATGTTTGACATTGTAGGAATATCGGCTTGGGCTGGGTTTGGGCTCGGGTTTGGGCTTCAATGCGGTATGCTCTTCGGCCGCCCTATGGCATTGTAACTTTGCTAGTTTGGGCTTTGGCTCGGGTTTTTCCTGTTCTATTAGTAGTTGGTTATTTCTTTTCTTGTAACACGTGGGCTCTAGCTCGGGCTTGAGCTCGTGCGCAAGCTCGACCTGGGGCTTGAGCTCGCGCGTAAGCTCAAGTTCGGCCTTGAGCTCGCGCGCAAGTTCAAGTTTGGGCTTGAGCTCGGGCGCAAGCTCAAGCTCGAGCACATGCTCCGATAGTGGTTTTTTAATTCGTTGTGAAGCGAGGAATCGTAGGAGGAAGAGGAAGAGGGTTAGAGTAGAAAGTAAAAGAGGGGAGATAACTAAAACTAAAACATGAGGAGAGTACATGAGAATTAAAGTACAAAGAGTGACAATGCTAGAGAATAAAGGACGATTATAAGAAAGAGTTTCCATGATAGTAGTGCGAGGGAAGAAGAGAATCACTACAAAAACAAATTCAAATGGCTTCGAACCGTAGCCGTAATTGGCTTCGGCATGGCTTCTGCCACATACCGTCGCCATTATTGGCTTCGGCACATACCGAAGCCTTTCCGAAGCCATGCAATGGCTACGCTCACACTCCGAAGCCATACCGAAGCCACAAAGCAGATATAAATTTTAATTAAAAGGGCTTCGGAATGGCTTTGGTAGTTTACCGAAGCCATTTGTGTTGCACTATTTTCGAAACATTTTGTGCAGTGACCTTTCAATTTCAGCCGATTTCTTTCCCTCTTCATTTATTTTTTCTGTCCTTCTTCTTAATGGGCTTCACCCGTTTTCTTTCCCTCTTCATTTAGTTTTTGCAGTTGGTATGTCATTTCACCCATTTTTTTTCTTTCCTTCTTCCTGTTTCCTTTTCTTTCCTTCTTCCTGTTTCCTTTTCTTTCCTTCTTCCTTCTTCATTTCATCCGTTTTTTCCTTAATTCTTTCCTTTCCTTTACTCTAGATTGTTATCTAAAAAAAAATTACTCTACTTTGTTGGTATTTTTAATTACTCTAATTTGCTGGTATTTTCCTTTCCTTTCGTTTTTTGAAGATTTTTGAAGAAATATTTGAAGATTTTTGAAGATCCTTTCGTTTTTGAAGATTTTTGAAGAAATATTTGAAGATTTTTGAAGATCCTTTTGTTTTTGAAGATTTTTGAAGAAATTTTCGTTTTTGATGTTCTTGGTAATTTCGTTTTATTCTTGATGTTCTTCATTTTTTTAGATTTCTTTTAGTTTGTTCTTCGTTTTATTTCGTTTGTAATTTCGTTTGAAGAAATCAGAAAGCTTGTAATTTTAGATTTCTTTTAGATTTCGTTTTAGATTTCTTTTAGATTTCGTTTTATATTTCTTGTAGTTTGTTCATTGTAATTTCGTTTGCGGTTTTGTTCTTGATTGTAATTTTTGTAGATCTTGTATAAAAAGCTTGTAATTTTTAGATTGTTCTTTGTAGTTTGTTCTTTGTAGTTTGTTCTTGGTTCGATCGTTTTTTTTATTTCGTTTTGTTCTTTGTAAACAAAGTTAATCATCAATTTTTTATTTCGTTTCTGGGTTTGATGTTCAGAAATCGTATATATCTTATTTATTATTTTGTTTTATGGTTTTATTTTTTATTTATTGTTATTTTAAGTAAAATAAAACTTAAAATCTAAATTCTAGACTCCCATAAAGAAATTAAAATTATAAAATCCTTATTTTTACTAATTAATATTAAAATTTTATTAATAAATAAAATAATAAATGATAATAAAATATTTCTAATAAATAATAAATGATATTAAAATATTTCTAATAATTAATAAATTATAAATATTAATAATAGTACATAAAGCTGGACAACAAAAATGGCGACGGAATGGCAATACAGACGCTAAAAAGCGCTTCGGAATGGCTTCGGCAAACCCAAAAGGCTTCGCCAAAATTGGCTTCGGTGCAATTCAGAAGCCTTACCGAAGCCAAATACCTTAGGGCTTCGAAATGGCTTCGCTTCTTTGCCGAAGCCATCCTGTTATTTTTTTTGTAGTGAATTCCCATTACTTAGATAGGTTTTGTATGAAAATAAAGATTATGTTAAATAATGGTTTTATATTGGAAAATGGTAGGATAAGACCCATTAAATATAAAGTAGTAGAATAGAAGATAAGTAGGGAAAGGCAAGGGCCAAGGAGTTAGCATTGGCATGAATAGTGATGTGGGTTTAAAGGGGGGAGAATAAGAAATGATGAATAGTGAGAGTTGGATTTTGTGTTTTGGGACACCCTTTGGAATTTGCAATGGAATTTGCAATGCGTGAGAATAAAGGCATATGGAATAGAATATCAAAGATATTGTATGTGCATGTATGAATTTGATACGACTCTTATTATAAGATACTATGGCTCGGTGAAATTATCATAAAATAAGAAGTTTATGTTATAAATAGGGAAATTTTACGTGGTAATTTTGAGGTTTTGGGTTTTTCACATGGTAATCAAAACTTTTAAAAATCCACACGGCAACTCTGAGGTTTATCAAATTCTTCCATCGTGACCTTTTTGCACATAAAACGTTAGCATACGTTAATTTTGAAGCATTAAGGTTGTTGTACACCTATTTATGCGATTCACCATTCAAATGTCATCAGTTTCAACTTTTCCCCCAAAATATAAACCCTAACTCTACCATCTTTTGATTTGGGGGAAAAAATATGATCTGCATGAAAAATGGTAGAGTTGGGATTTATGTTTTGGGGAAAAGGTTGAAACTTGTGACATTTGAAATGGTAAGTCACATAAATAGGCCTACAACAGCCCGAATGCTTCGATATTAATGTTTGCTAACGTTTTTATGTGTAAAAAGGTCACGGTGGAACAATTACGTAAACCTCTGGGTTACCGCGTGGATTTTTTAAAAGTTTTGGTTACCACGGGGAAAACCCAAAACCTCAAAGTTACCACGTGAAATTTCCCTTATAATTATTTGTATTAATTGAGCTATTTAAGTCATATATGACAATTATTTTAGGACATACTAATGTATAGGAAATTATAGTTTTCCTTTAGTAGGCTTATAATTACATTTATGATTTATACGTAACTTTAACTAGGGCTTTATAAATGTGCTAGTACATTGAAATTGGATCTAAGAGAAGTAAAGAGAAAAAGAGGTAGATACTTTGTGAAAATATCTGCATACTGGGGGGTAAAGAAAGTTATATTACTTTATTTATTATTTTGAATGACTCCACTTGAATAGTAAACTCTATTTATTTATCTATCTTATTTTACAATTTTTATGTGTGTTGAAATACATAATATTGTAAGATCTTGTTTGATTCATTTTAATAGTGTGATGTCTTAATAGTATTACGGCCCGTTTGGTTAGATGTACTAAATGGTGGTAATGGGAATGATTTATTGTATAAATTTTCATCAAAACTTTCATGTCATTCCCATGGTAATGAAACTTTGATCACAAAAAAGTTTTTTTGTTCACAAATTTCCATTACCTCCTAATACCACCTTTCCCATTGGTAATGCATTGGAATGGATTTTGTGAACAAAATGAGATGATTGAAAGTTGTCAAGCATAGCCATCAAGATAGCCTAAAAATTTTTTAACCAAAATTACATTAGTTTTTCATTCCCATTGCCATGATTTATTACCAACTACCAAACGGGTCGTTAATAGACTATCTATCCTTTAGGGGGACCAATTAAGTGCGAGCATTACTTCGTACCCTCTCTTTAGAGGAGGCACAAATATGATGTCTGCTATCTTCTTCCCCCCTTGGTCCCCGACTTATGCAGGGATCTGGGTTGTTGAGTATGATTATGTTAGCGAGAAAACAGAGAGTAAATTTTAAGAACTGTTTAGTTTACATTTTTCATCAAAAATTTGAGACCTAAAAACAAGCTTAAAGTAATACTAAAGTAAAAAACAATGAATATATAGGCACTTCTTATTTAAAGTTGTTTCACGGAAAGAAATTGCTCACAATGCAAGAGTAAATCAACAATTAATATATGATGCTCAATATTTTTTTTAAGATTACGTCTAGATCTAGGTTTGCTTAGACCATAGCTTGGATCATTTGACTATGGTCGGTTAACGTAGGTGTGTGTGTTTCAGGCTTTCATATAGTTGCAGGTGTTTCTTTGAACACCCTTTTGAGCTGGTGGACACTCTTTAACCGCACTATCCTATATGAGTATGAGCTGCCATCTATCTTCCCTGCCCGGACTCAGACCATAATTTGTCAATAAGCGGGATACACCGAGTATAATGATATGACGACGAACATTAAATCAATGCATATTACAAGTGTTTAATATATTCATAAATTCATATACATATTGCATATATCAAACACACAAATATGGTTATATAAAGTTTGATTAATTTGATAAGATGAATGATAATAACAAAATTGCAAAAACAAAAATCAAACATTATGTGGATCGAAGTACTATACCTCAGATTATAAGAATGAAGTAGTGCCAAGTGCATTACATATTAACCGTAGCTTCATATATATTTGTCGCATTACAAAACAAATTAATGTTTTTTTAATAATTAACTTAAATTCTAGAGGTAAATAATTTTTCTTTTTGTTGGTGTATAAAAATATTTATTCCTTTTGGAGGTGGACATTACATATTGATATTATGATGATGGAACTTGGAAGTATTATGAGGTTGATGTTTTTGGACACCAAGTCATAAATTGATGTAATACACTATTATGAATTTATATGAATATATATACATATATTTAAACATGTAATAAAATTTAGAGTATTAATTATATAAATCTTGACAAAGCTTGATCAACTTAGCTAGTTAAATCAATACTTCAATCACAATAACTATCAGCTATCAGATGTTTTGTTAAACACCCAAATATTAAAAGCGAATGAAAACATTATCTTGCATTTGTCAATCAATTAGTAATATAGGCATTTGAGAAAAGAGTTTAAAATATGACTTTAAAATATATTCACACAAATTTTTGTGAGACACATTCTCACCGTGAAGGTTATTCATACATGAGTTGAATAACTTAATTAACATAATTATTAGTATATAGGCTCTTTATTTTAAGGTTGTCTCACCATAAGACGGTCTTGTTCATGACTTAAAATAGTTTTCAAGCTACTCTATAATGTTAAGTTTGACTTATTATAATCAAACTATGATAATGAACTCAAACTTGATTCATTAATAAAAAAATCAATTAATCAAACTTTAAAGAAAAGTTATAGAAGTACTTATCAAATTCTCTAAGATCAACTTTTTCATAAAGTCCAAAATGCCCAAAAATTATTGAAATTAAGAATATCACACCATAATACTAGTTTAAGATATTTCCAAGAACACAAAAGAAAAGTCCCATTCATCTTTTTTCTTTTTATTGTACTAGGGATTCAATTTCCTGTCCTACCACATGCTATAATGTCATCCCTCAAATTAGTACTTCCTCCGTTTCATTATACTTGATATATTTAACTTTTACGCAATTCAATGTGTTATTTTGTTCATTTATGTGTCTAATTATACACATTTAAAAATTATAGAACATTTATATTTATGCGATTAGACGATTCAGAAGATCCTACTTGACTATATTTTTAACTACATATTAACTGCAATATATAAAATAAACTTGAACGTAAAATAGTGACCAAAATCGAAATGTACCAAGTATTTCAGAACCGAGGAATTATACAACTTTTTGATAGTTAAAAAAATTGTCATTTTATTAATAATTGGTTGAAGGAATAATGTATTAAAGTTTGATCAAAAATAATAATTTATAGCTAGCTAGCTAGGTAGCTAAGATTATGTTTTTGTTTAATGGATGTCTTTATAGTTTTATTTGTCCTATACACTAGACTAAATTTTCTATTGGACTCAAACTTAGACTCTTAGGTTCCAAAAAAGTATGCAAAGTCCAACAAGCTCTGCATCAACAAAAAATAATAAAAATTAAAAAAAATTACCCAGAATAATACGACCTTTCACTGATTTTCCAAGAATAATACGAACTTTCAATTAACCACCAATAATACGAACTTTGACATGCATTTTCCGCTGGCATACATGACCTATTTATAACCGGTAGTACAGGTCTTTTTTTGACCGTTGCTCAGCAAGTTTCAACCGGTAGTACGCACTTTCAATTAACCACCAATAATACGAGATGAAACCTGCTGAGCAACGATCAAAAAAAGAACTAAACTACTGGTTATAAACTGGTCATGTATGCCAGCGGAAAATGCATGTCAAAGTTCGTATTATTGGTGGTTAATTGAAAGTTCGTATTATTCTTGGGAAATCAGTGAAAGGTCGTATTATTCTGGGTAATTTTTCCTAAAAATTATAATTAACTTGTTGGAGTATGCAAAACACGTAAAGACTTCATCAATAACATCATTATCTAAATTTAACATGATGACAAATAAAAAGATTCAAATTAATCTGGTAAATCTCTGAAACATCGTTATTTAGATGGATAACTTGATATGATATATGATATTAGAAGTTAAAGTGACAAGAAGTCACGAAAACGAATCTCGCTCATCACCTCATTTAAAGTTGAATATTTTGCACTAGATATCATATGAAGATGATTTACATTACATCCACACTTCTAGTCAGAAAAACTCTCATATGAAAGGGCGTGTAATGTGTGAGAATATCTTGGACAAATTCGAATACCTCAACCATTCACTATATGCTTTTGGTTAAGTTAATCACTAAGAAGAAAAATGCGTGTACGAATCACAAATATAACCTCATTAAAAAACATTATCTTAATACAAATCTTATGACTCGAATAAGAGTACAATAATAATTATTAATTATGGGTGGCAGCCATTGAAAGAATTAGCTTTCAAATACGTAAGATTTATATGTTTCCAAGAAAATTACCTTTTTGGGTTATGGTGTTTTGTACTTGAATCAAGAGTTGTGGATTGTTGCAACAATGAATTTTGACCACATAAATTGGGAGTTGGAATTGGAGTTTGGAAATTTAGCTTTACATTTCTGGTAGTATTGTATGAATTTAAGGGTTAATAAACCATAAATCAATCATTACTTCATTTAGCTTTATATTTGATGTTTTATGGTTTCAAATAAAATTCAATCACATTATCTATAAATGTATTGCTTAATGAATTATAATTTAATAATATATATTAAAATTATACTCTCTCCAATTCAAATTAAATGTCCACTTTCCTTATTTAGTAAGTCACTCTAATTGTCCACTTTTTAGTTTTGGCAAAGATTTTTTGCCTAAATATCTCCAACTACCCCAACTTATATATTATTTAAATTCCCCACCTATCACCTTTTCAATTATTATAATCACTTAAATACTTCACCTACCACCTTTTCAATTATTATAATCACTTAAAATACCCTACTATCATTTTTCTTAAAATGCGATCCAAACACAAAGTGGACAATTAATATGAATTGGAGGGAGTATATATTAAGAAAAATTGTTCCATTATACGTACAAATATTTTTGAAAATCTACAACTATATGTAGATGAAGTTTCCACTAGATGACAATCGACAACAAAGGAAGAGTGTAGTGAGTCTAACCTAAAATTTGTTCTAAACTAGAATTTCTTATTTCATCTCTCTCCACCGACCACTAGAATTAATATTTTTTAAAAACTAAAATTTTTAAATTTTTGAATTCTGTAACCATCAACTAAATTATCTAAACTTGTAATAAATTTTAAATGTATGAACATATCACACATAAAATTATTAGATTAATTTTATTTTTATTTAATTTCATATTTTACAATTGAAAATGTATTATTATATCATTATAAACACTGAGAGGCATTTTTTAGCTTTTCCCATTTAAGTATGAAAAAATGGTCAAAAAATAAATCAGTCTTTATTCGATTTTCTCATAAAAATAAATCCAACTATTATTTATTTCAAATAAATCCACATGTTCGATACAATTGCTGAAAATAAACTTAACTAATGTTTATTCTTATTGCTTGATTTACAAAAAAGATTTGCAGGTGGTTATAAACAATATATGAATTTATTTTTAACAATGATGCTTAGTATGTAGATTTATTTACCAATAACAAGAGAATTTATTTTCAGTGGATCAAGTAAAAATTAATTTATTGTTAATATCTACTTAATTATATATCTTATTGAAAACAATTGACGATAGATAGGATAAGGTAGAGGTGATTAAAGGAAAAAAAAAAAGTGAGAGTCCTTTATAATGCCTTTTTGGATTCAAAGTATCCCAAATCAAATTCAAGAAATGTCCTAATTAAATCTAATGTGAAGGGGTCCCAAATCTCAATAATACAACACCTACATTTGGATATTCCCAATTTTAGATTAAGGTCTAGGTAATAGAAATACACGTGAGACGGTCTCACCGTGAAACGTTTTCTATGTATGGGCTAAACAGCCCAACTAATATAGTTATTAACGCTCCTTAATCTGAAGTTGTCTGATAGAAAGATGGTCTCACACATGAACAGCTCATTAAAAATTTGGCTCAAACAGGTCAAATAACCCTCACAGCCGGCCCGTTGCACAGGTCTAAATAGATTGGTGTTGTTCAAGGAATGCAGAACAAGCAGCACATTATATAAACAGTTGAGGTAGGTTGTTTTGTATTGTTATAGATGTTTGTAATAGGCAGAATCTGAATTGTTGATTGAAAGACTAGGTAATGTAGCTTGATGAATTCTAGGATTAGTCTCTTAGGATTATTATTGATTGATAAACTAGACTTGTACTCATCTTAGGTTTGGTTACTTGTATGAATAAAATGCTACTTTACTTTTAAGACTAGACATATGTTCGGCAAAGGATATCATTATTGAGAAGGTTTTGACCACATTCCTCTAACCCTGTGTACGGAGATCTTCTGAGAGATCTATCTCTTGATGAGACGATTTTATACAAGTTCATATTTTAGTTTAGATGGGTTAATTTACTACGTATGAAACACGTCTCACGATAAGATCGTCTCAGACAACAATTTGTATTCATTCAATTGTTATTAATAAAATCAAAATACTTCTATGTTCACAAAATATACATTTATGGTGAGCATTCTTAATACTTCCTCCAACACAATTCAATTGTCCCATTTTTTTATTTGGGCAATTCACTTCAATTGTTTCATTTTCTTCTTCGTCTATCTTTTTTTACCTAAATACCCCTACTTTTTCAATTTCCAATACCCAACTACCACCTTTACAATTAATTTAATCAATTAAAATATCCAATTACCGCCTTTTTGGTGGACCCTATCCCACTCTTAATATCCGTGCCCAACTCAAATGGGACAATTGAATTGTGTTGGAGGGAGTATGTAGGAGGGTAATAACGTGTAGTTCCAGGATACTATACCTCAGGGTAATAATAAGTAAATGAAATTACCCAAATTGTGGTTATCTGATTGAGATTTTGAGAACAAAACGAAGATTACCCAAGGAAGGAGAAGCAATTAGCGGGTTCTGGCCTCTTGGAAGTAACAGATCAAGTTAGTGGATGCAGAAGGTCTCCTAAGAGACCGTCTATGGCAAAGACGACTCTCTCAATAGCCCAGTCCAATGGCTGACATGACTATTCAGTTACTCATTTAGCAAATGAGTTGACCCATATTTACCCGTCTATACTATAGACGGTCTATAGCAAGAATTAGTGTAATGGAAATGAAGAGTAAAATAAACCGACTGGTACACATTTCTTATGGGTTTCATTTAAGTGTGTTGGGCCTTTTGTTCAACTGGCCCAGCCCGCAATGTAAGCGACTCATAATCTCCAACCTTGTTTTATCAAAAAAAAATTTGAAACAAATAAGTATTTTTAACACAAGAATAAAAAAGTAAGCTTCAGGTAAATTTAATTCAAAAAATAAGAGTTTTCATGTTCGAGTCTAAGGTCAGGAATGTTCACAGTTACTAACAGCAAACAAAAAGTTGGTCAAAATTGTTTGTTCGTAGTTTTTATGTGTGAACAAAAGAGAGACAACGTCATAAGCCTACCTTTTTTTGTCTCATCTAACATTATGACATTATCCCCCTTTTATTAAGAACCGCGAAAAAATAATTTTTACTTTTTTTTAACAATTTTTTTGTTCGCTGTTAGTAACTGCGAACATACCTAACTTTAGGCTTGGACATGGAGACGCTTATTTTTGGAATTAAGTTTACTCTAAGCTTTTTTTTTTTAAATTACTTATTTGTTTCAAATAAATAATACACTGGAATATGATACATATTTGTTGTATTTCTATATGTTATCATTGATAATTATATACTCCTATATAAATATATTTTTATGATGAGAACGTTTTTTATCATGAATATTTTTTTTTGAATAAACTTTTTTATCATGAATATTAATATCAATGGAAATAAATATTATGGTCATTCTATTTTTAAGGGTTTTGACATAAAAAATTTAAAAAAGAATTTGCGTGGACTTAGTCCATAATATTAGAGTGGACCAAGTCTTACACTCTACTTTACTCCACTTCACTCTACTCTACTTTACTCGCCTTCCCACCCTTCACTCCAATACTTCCACTGTATTCGATTTGATTTTAAGTTTGGTCATATCATATTTTGGTTAAATTTGATTTGGTTAATGTAAAATTTGTGTCAATTTTACGTAAAAAATTTCAATATATGAAATTTTTAACGTGAAATTGACACAAATTTTTTAACGGGTTATCAAATACATTATCGATTGTAAACCAATGGGTTAAGGGTCGGGTCACATTTTAACGGGTTATTAGTGGGTCGGGTCAATAACGGGCCTTTTGTGTAAAGAGTCGGGCCGGATAATTATAGGAATTGGTTGTAAAAATTATTTTACCACTTTGTTATATTTTTATATGATATTGTTAATTTGTTATATTCATAGTTGAATTGACCTAACGGGCCTGTATAATAAAAAAAAAATATTTTAGGAACTTTTAAAAAGATCAAAATGAGTCGTATTTAAACAGGTTTGACCAGTTGATTGCCCCGGTCCATTAAACATTTGACATGACCCACCCCGCCCTGGCCCATTTGAATTTTAACCCGACCCACATCGATCTGACCCATTGAACACCTCTAGTTGTAACAATCCAGTACCAATATATACTCTAATGTTATAAGCCCTTGTTCATGGACTCTTGACACAATACATTTTTAATTGAAGCTTATACTCTCTACCGTAATGTAATTGTTAATTCCATTTGTTAAAATTGCTACATTACATACAAAATAGCAGTGCCGGGCAAATTGATAGAAATTGACCCTCTTTATGGAGGGTTGATTTTGAACTTTAACAACTATTTGGAAAAATAACAGAGATGGACCTATATAATTAGGGTTAAAAACATAGGTGTGTCATATAATTCTTAAATGATAAAAAAACTACTCTTAAATTACAAATTTTTAAATGTCTACTTCATTAACTAATTTTTTCTTATTTCAGGGCCCTTTCTAACTCTGGGCCCTAGACAAATGCCTACTTTGCCTATGACCAAGAACGGCACTAAAAATATGATACATTATGAAGAAATCATATCTTTGAATATATTGCTACTTTTATTGGCGAAATTTCTTGAAATTTCTTTGTACATCCCATATCTACTAGAAATTTCCCAAACCTTTCAACGAATATTATCATTGCATGTACTTTATAGTTTATAGTTCCATTATCCACTCTAATTTCTTGTAGTCTTATCTAGACTTTTCTAAAAACGACTCCACCTTCTTCTTATGTTTTTGTGTGATGATCACATCGTGCATGCATGGCCAAAGTTGCAATTTGACTTTGAGGCTCACATTAATTAAAAAGGACCCTACACTTGGATTTTGTATGTACTACTCTCTAAATAAAAAATAATAATTTATATGGATAAAATTAAAAAGTATTAAAATGAATCTGTGAGGGAATCAAGTTTTATCACTGTTGGAACAAGTACATCACCTTTATTCGGCAAGTTCTTAAGATCAATTCTAACCTAGCATTCTCTTTTTCCTCAGCCTACCCTGTAAATGTATAGATTAGACTAAAAGAAAATTATAGATCGTTATCTAAAAATTATATAATGCTAAATGAGTGCATTAGACGGAGAGTAAATACTCCCTTCATCGCAAAAAGTAACCAAGAAAATTATATAGATCATTATCTAAAAATTAACGTAAATTAGATTTGAATTGGGCTTTTAAGAGTCATCTTTACAAAAGACAGTCTCTCAAGAAATCACCTTAATTCAAGAAGGCGTACTCCCTAAAAGTTGGTAAAAGAGGTTATTTTTTGGATAGATGGAGTATACCTACACACTAACTCGTAAAAGATATTCGTAATTAATTAAGACAATATAATTTTGAGTAATGGTAAGATCATGCATTTGAACTTAAAGGCTAATCACATGTTCTAAATCTTTAATATCTCCTTAACTACTCTTTCAACCCATCAAAATTGCTCCATTATATTGTCCTTTCACTTAATTAAGCGTTAAGGCTTTGTTTAAATTCTTTATTAAATTAAATTTTACTACTTTCAATATTGCATCTATACAAAGTTAATTATTAATTATATTACATAAATTAAAATAGTTCCATTATAATGTCTTTTCCGGTTGATTAAGCGTTAAGAGATAATTTGAGATAATTTTTTTTATTAAATATTTCTACTTTAAATTATCGCATTTATACAAATTGAATTGTTACCCAATATATTTTAACTTCATCTTTTTGTCTTTTACACTTAACTAAGCGCTAAAACACAATTGTTCACTAACTTGAGATTACAAGGACGTAATCACAATAAAATCATCTTATTTAATTTGATAATTTTGGACATGTGAAAATTATAATTTATGATCTTTGAGATGCATTAAAATCATTTCCCATAAAGTGTGACTTAAGGAATCATATTATACAAAAAAGCAATCCTACTAACTATTAACCCTAATGATATAGGATGAGAATCTTGTATAGGAGTAAACTTTTGATGTTTTAAAGTGTGTAATTCATAACCTTTTAATTTAGAAGTATTATTTTACAACTAAGAATAATTATTAATCTCACAATTAATCTAGCTACAAGTAAATTAAATCCCATTTGAATGCATCATGTTAATTCCTTAATTGCTCTTTTTCATGGTTCAATGAAATTTAAGGTCGAGCCTAGACTATAACTCGATATATTTGATTAAATATCTTATTAATATAAACTTGTGTAGACTATAACTTGATTTATTTGGTTAAAAATCTTATTAATATAAATTATTGTTCGACTACTTTTATACATAACATAAAAAATAATATTTAATTTATTCAACACATATAATAATTTATATTTATATTAGTGTCTTAAATTGCATAAAATAGTGAAGCAATAAGTTATAAGCTATTTTCCAAAGAGATAAGAATCCACGATGGTGGAAGTTCCACTTGTTAGTTGTTTCTATTATAGGCTAACCTTTAATTTTATTAGCTTAGTAATGGGCTATCCACTTTTGTAAAGTGGTGTTAAAATTTCCCTCATTTTTAGCAAAACCCTTCATTTCTATGCAATTTTTTCCCTTAATGGAAAGTTTAATGCACTTGGTTTATGATGAAATTCCTTATTTAATTCCAAAAAAAAAGGAATCCCTTATTTTCCTCAAAAAATCTTTAGTTTCACAAACTTTAACAATACAACCACTCATAATATATACAAAATGGTATGCCGTATGCATCTAAACGAATACAAGTTGATGTCAAGTATCTTACTCCAATAACAATAATACTAATAATTAAAAAATAAGAACTAACACAATAAATTAAACTTTTTGCGACATTGAATTTTGGTGGCATTGATGAAAATGCCACTGATTTATATCTTGAGTGTAATAATTGTTATTGTTTTTATTTTAAGTATTGAGACATGTAATTGTTACTATAGTTTATAGTGACATTAATGAGAAACGTCACTAGATCTAATGCTGCTAAAGAATCTTATAAATCTCAGTAAATCCACTATATATATTAGAAATTTAAAATAGTAATATTTAAAATAAACATCACTTAATATACATCCTACTAAAAACAAATTAATTTGTAGTGAATATCCTCTCATCACATAAATTTTGCTATATAGATTATCGGTTTATCTTTTAAGTTTGCTATATAAATTACTCCCTCCGTTCCTTTTTGTTTTTTCCACTTTACTAAAACGGGTAGTTCCATAAGTTTTTCCACTTTAGAATACTTTCCTTTTTTGGAAAGTTTTAATCCCACTTTTACCCCTTAAAACCCCACTTTTCTTACTTCACACTATTATTTAATTATTTTCTCTCTCATACTTTCAATACAATCATTACATTACACTATTATTTAATTATTTTTTCTCTCATACTTCCAATACAATCATTACTTTCAACTACTATATAATTAAAATAATACCCACTACCACCAAAGATTTCATTTTTCTTAATCTTGGTGAAAAACCCAAATAAGAACATCAAAAAGGAACGGAGGGATTATCATTTTTATCTCATTTAGGCATTTTAGATATTTATATATTACAATTACTTATATCAAACTAATAGACTAAGATAGTATAATATCCTTAATCACCGCAATATATTTGAGTTGAAAATTGTAAATTGGCATCGTATACCAATGGGATTCCCATTTGATTGAGGACAAAAGGGGACAATACCAGACAATTCATTCATAACAAAATAATTTCTACGTATAAAATCCAAATTTATCAAGTGCAGTATTTTGCACCGTCTTTTTGGGAATCCTATGCTACATGGTACATGAACCACATGCTATAATGTTAACAACTTACACATCTTTAAGTATGGATGTCAATGTATTGTCATACATCAATTTATCTCTACCAAATCATCAATCATTGCCAATGTATATATACTCCACATATTTTTCATCCATCTTTTATTTTGTGCTTGTCCTATTTTTTAATTTGTTACTAAAAGTAAAATAAAATAAATAGAAAAATATATATTTTCCGGTTTCATTAACTTTGTTTCATTAAATTTGTATTACTTTTCATTTTGGTTTGTCTCACTTAATTTGTATTATTTTTATTTTTGGATAATTAATCTTATTCATATATTTTATCTCTCTTTTAATTTAATCCATATATATAATTTATTTTCTCTCTTTATTTATTACCACTTTTTAAAACTTAGACGCTTTCTCTTTTGCAATTCAAAGAGAGCAGATAGGTATGTATACTCGAATTATTATGAAATTTCTACGACCTACAAATATATATGTATACTTTTAAGAAAGATCGTGAGTCATCATTGAATGAGTTATATTGTTGTTTGTTTACACCTAAATACCATAGAAATTTCAAGTTTTGTATACGTGAAAATGTCGCACAAGCATATTTTAACTAGCTTATTTTTTTTATTGATCAATTTAAAATGATATATAATCACTTTAAAGTTATAAATAATTATCGTGAACCGTCTTATTTGACGGTTTGTGTTTGGATTGTTTAACTTCAAATTTCTTGAAAAATATACATTTCTACACTCTATAGCTATCGGATAGTTGTAGAAACCGCTCTCTTTGAAGACAGTTTAGAGCCGGCGGACTCTATGCCCACACTCTCCTGTATGTATGAGTTATCTTCTATCTTCCCTCCCCATACCCTGATCGTAATTTATCTATGAGCGAGATACACTAATATGATGATGATGATGACGACGACGACTCCGACTCGCCCTATAATTATTTGAAACTACGGTTACATTCCTAAGAATTTAACAAAGAAAACTTGCTAGGAAACTCCAATGTTTGCTAACAAACAAGGAAACATGTCACAGACTAAACAAACGCGGCTTGCAGCTCAATCTTTGTAGATTGTGGGAAGGAAAGATGAATGTTACCAAAATTAACACATGAATCTGTAATTGAGTTTATTTTATTTTAATAGAACAACTCATATTAATGCTTAACCTAAAAATAGAATCAAATTTCGTCAACCTCCTAGGCAGATGCTCATTGCACATTGTTTGCCGGGAGTTATACAATCACCATTTAATAATTTACTCAAAATAAAATAACACAGAATCCTTTAGAATCAAAAATGAACCTAGAATATATTTCAAATCTTTCAATTAACAAAAACAATTTCCATAATTAAGATTCACAATATCAAAAATTATATTACACTATAAGATACAAGCAACTATTATATTTTCATATCTTCAATGATTATATTGAAGAATAAAAACAAAATTGTGGCTTATAATTTTTACACATTGATGTATTTTCCGTACATGTTTCGTATAGACATAGTCCACACTATTTTAGACTGCATTAATCTAAAATATGGTGAACCAAATTTATACAATTTTTTTATTTTTTAAATTTGATTTTAACAGAAAATTCAAAAACTGTGTACCTAATTTACTTACATTGGAAATTCTAATTGTATCTTGCTAAATAGAAGAAAATTTAGGGATTTTTTCTGGAAAAACTCAACTGCTACATGAATAAACTCCTCCTAGGCCACCTCTGTTCTTGCTCTTCATCGTCAGAGAACAATGCGACTGCAATATTGTCGAGTATTTTTCGATCAATTGGAGAACGACACTTTCTCCTAGCTTGATTTGGAGCATTTGGAGCTTCAATTTCTTCAAATTCCATTGGATTATTCACCAAATCAATTGAATTTCTAAATACTTTCGTCTTTGATGGAGTACTATAAGCAAAATGAGACTCTTTTGCTTCTAATGTCTGCAAGTATTGGACATAATAACAAAACTTCAATTAAATCGAATTAACAAAGCTGAATGAAATTCAAATCCATAATTTAGGGTTTAGCAACTATTACTATGTCAAAAATTAAATTAAAATATGAATTAATCAAATACTCCATCATTTACTTACCGCTTCCATAACTCTTTTAGAGACTAAAATTAGTCGTTTGAGGTCGTCATGATCTACGCAACAAACAACTTTAATCTGCATCAAATTAAACGACAAAAATCAATTTAATTTCCATCTTTTCACTTCAATTAATTCAAATTAAAGAAGAAGAAGAAGAGCTTTTAATTATAATTACCAGAACTTCATAAGGCAAATCCTCGAGAGAGGAAGAAGAAGTTGAGGTTTCACTGCAAATATGCTCACCAAAAAACTGCTCAAATTAAACCACAAAAATCAATTAATTTCCATTATTTCATTTCAGTTAATTCAAAATAACAAAGAACAACATTTCAAATTATAGTTACCTGATTATCACGAGGCGAAGAAGAAGTTGAGGTTTCTTTGCTAATATGCTCATCGAATAACTGCTCATCACCACTATAAAATCTCTTCAAAGGAGTAGAATAAGACTCATAATCTGCACCAAATAGCTCCAAATTACAGCTATTATTATCAATTAGTACTCTTTTTCGTTTCAGTGAAAAACTCAAGCTCTTTGTTAACGCCATTTTTCTGCAAAAACAACCAAATTTTACCAGAAATGAGCATAAATTCTAGCAAATAAAAATCCTAAAAAAATCGATGAATAAAGAGAGAAGGAAACTTACAATAAGAGATTCAATAACCGATAATCTTTTCAAATCTGTTTAAGATTAAAATACTTTCACAAAACTCTAAAAACTAATGGAAATAAGGATTACAGAAGAGAGTAAGGAAGGAGAGAAGAGTTAGGTTTAGAAATTTACTGAAAATAGAGCTATAAATATATTTCAAATTTTTAGAAAGAGAATAAATTGGGAAGTTTTTATAATTTGGAAAATGATATGTGGACGAGTAGTAATTTAAAGACTTACTGACGAAGGACCCAGAAAAATCTTTAGTTCAACTATGGCGGTTATGAATTTATACTCGTTTTCTTTAGAATTTTAGTTTTTTGTGTTATACGGGGGCAAATTTGTAAATTTACACACATTAGGACTGTCAGATTTTAAAATGTTAAGAAAAATGAAAAATAGCCGTTAGAAAGAAAGGTACACGTGGCAATTTTTTTTTCTTTTTTTTTTTGCTAGAAAGAAGTGGGATAGTTCTCTTGACGTGTAGGTTAGAGGGCGGTAATGTCGGTCTTGTTGATTGAACACGGACACTTTGATTAGGATTTAGGTCAACTACACTTTTTATTATTTTTTGGTTGGTTTTTATGTTTTAATTATTAGAAATATAATGTTTTTTTTGTGGGCTAGGTGAACCCATATTATGTTTTTTTTAGTTTTAGTTTAATTAAAGTTTATGGTACTTTAGATACGTGTGTGGCTAATTTTTATTATAAATTAAATTAAATTTTTTTAAAAAAGTGAGAAGATATTTCACCTATCTTTTTCATTGACATTTAATTAGATTATATATTTATAATATAATTTCTTGCCACTTTTTGAGGTTGAATGTTCACATAGAATATAAATTCTCATAAGTTTTTCTGATTTTAGAAAAAATTATCGAAAATAATTCAAATTTTCACTCATCTGCTACGTATAATCATAACTACAGATTATATTCTAATTATCTCATTATCTCACATTTAGTATATATTACTCTCAATATACTTGATGTATGAGGGGAGAGTTAGAGTTGTGGTGGTTTAAATGGAAGGCTGTGGTGGTTCAAATTACAGATTATGTTAAAGGCAAATACATAGCAAAAGGTTGAATTATTAAATATAAATTATTCGCAACAGATGAGTAAAATATTGAGTTATTTTCAATAATTTTTTCTTTGATTTATAGGATTTTTTGTTAAATTTCTAAAGAGTTGGTATGAATTACGATAATGAATTCCTATATTGTTCACCTATATTAAGCTACGTATTCTAGAAATTTAAAGCTCCGTTATTTATCTACCTCTTGCATTATCGTTAAGCTTGACAGTTGACACTAATGTAAATTACTTTGTTTAGCCTCTCTTAATTCAAATAATTAAGAGAAATTACTAATGAAATTACTTTGTTATAAACGCAAACATATGATGTCTAGATCTTTTTTTTGAAATGACGTATGATGTCTAGATCTAAGTGTGTTTTAATTATAGTTTATTAAATTTTCAAATATTTTGCGAAAAACGTAATTCAATAAATATTGGACTCTTTCTTTTCCTCATCACTTCTTTATCAATAAACACCTTATAACATACAAATTTAACACAAATGAGTAGTTTTGTATATACATGCATAAAAAATGTAATGAACGTAATGATGAAATGTTTTAGTTATATTCGAAATCTGAACATAATAACTACAATTTGTACGAAGTGATATTTTTATTACATAACATTTATTTTATTGTGATATTTTTATTTTGTTGCAAGTTTATATCATGAAAAGACAACAATATTATTCATTTGCTAAATTTTTTTTATTTTGGAATATATATATAGTGGTAGGAGTATTTTATTTTTTTATGATAAAACTCCAACATTATCCAAACTCCATCAGAGTATATTTCTAGTGATTCTCAAATCCTAATTATATGTTGACTTCATCCATTTGTATCATCTTATCTTCGCCATGATTGATGATTAGGCATTATTCTCAAATTCTATAGCATTTATTTATTTATTATTTATTTAACTATTTAAGTAGATGATGTCACATCTAAGTACTCTTAATTAGTCTCCGAGTAGTTGTCTATTAATTAAATTAAATTAATTAAGTTTGATGTATTAAGTTACTTCTTAATTTGCATTTATATCCTAAAATTAATAAGTTTATAATGTTGCTTCTACAAGCAAGGAATAAACTTATAATCTCCATAAGCTTAAGAATAATGAGGTTGTTTAGTGTTTAGTTATACAACCGGTCTCCTAAAAGACTGTCTTTTTGAAAGACGTCTCTCAGGTCCAACCCATTAAAGCTTAACTAAACTTAAAAATGATTATGAGCTCATTAAATTAGAGACGACTTCTCACAAGAATTTAATTTGTATTAGCTAGATTGACATATATATGTATATATACTCTACAATGTCTATTGTTGGGAGATGAAATTGATTTTTCGCCCCTACTTAAATGACCTATAATTTATAAATTGAATACGTATAAACCAATTCACATATAATAGAAAATAATATGTTTTAGTGCAAGTAATAGATTGTATCCATGCGATGCACCGTTTATTAAATTCTTTGTCATATTTATATAAACTAAGATTTTATATGTAATCATTTAATAAATAAAATTGAAAAATTTTTATAAATAATTGGAAAAAAAAAACATAATTTTCTAATACATTAATATGACCTAAAAAGTAAAAAAATCAATTAATAAGGATAATATTATAGTTATATTACAAACTAATAAAGTCAATACACAATAGTATAATTACTAGTCATGACATTATCATAGACTTTTGGAGGAAAATTTTTCTTAAGATCGTGATACATAAGCAAATTTAAAAAGTGATGATGTCATCCGTATTTTGTTTTAGTATATTACATATAGATAATAAAAGGGAGAAATATATCATAACCCATTTAACTCATTTATGAGCCCATCACATTATGCAAAGATTTGATTCTTAAACTGATGTATGGATCACATTATGCAAAGATAATTATGGACAAAAGATAAAATATTGCATACATTTTATTTTACAAACTTATAATCCTTATAGAAGTATTAATTATAATATAATGTCTAAATGCCGAATTATCGAAAAGTAAAATCATGTTTATGCGGATGATTAGTGAATATGCTTTCCAAGTTGTTGATAAGCATAATTTGGTTGTCACTAATCCCGAAATTTGATTCCCTATTTCACTCCGCTAAACCTTTGTTTTTCATTATTTGTTTTCTTCTTCGTATTTTATATTTTAATTAAAGTAAATAATTTAAATTATACTATTTTGATTTGCATCATTATCTTTCATCTTGTTGCAAGTACAAAGTATATTTTATTTTATCGCAACATCCATGTGTAAGTTCTATCTTCATGATTAAGGATTAGGTGTACCGTGTACTAGTTCCTCTACCTCGTGCACTTTATAATGGCCGACTTAATAGAATTTCTACAATTTTATTACTCCTAGAGTAAAAATAGAGTAAATATTAAAAATGTGAATAAATATTAGTTTTTATTTTAATCACAAAAATTTAGGTTTAAACCTACGCTACATTTGCGACTATTTGATTTAAAACACTATTAGTCTTGAAGTGTATAATATATATAGTTAGTCTTCTGAGAGACCGTCTTTCTGAAAGATGTCTTTTAGGCCCAACCCATCAAAGGTTAATATCTATTTTTACTCTATATTTTCCTTTACGGGTCAATTCAATTAGAGATGGTCTTTCATAAAGACCGTCTCTCACAAGAATTTGTGTAATATATATGAGTGATAAGTTAGTAGAATAACGGTCGTATCAAGTGAGTTAAGAATATATACAAAGATAAATGTTTGACTTATCCGATCCTATGTTAATATCTATATTTGCCGCCAATTTGATAAACTGTGTTATCATTCTCAAAGTAATAAAGTTGGATTTTACTTGATAGGAGTATCATAATAATGTTTCCTAATGTTGATTACACCAGGTACATTGGTTTAGACACTAAAATTGTAACTATTTCAAATATTTTTAAGAATATTCTCTAAGATATTATTATATTCACATATTTTAAAAGATATTTTTTATTAAATTTAAAATAAATATCTTTCTTTAAAAAAATTCAAAATAATTATCAAATTTATTGTCTAAACTTACTCACGGTTAAATTTTTTTTAAAATTATTTTAGTATTAATTTCAAGTTTAACCATTGATATTGATCTTTAATTAGGAATGATTCATTGAATATCTCAAATTTATTGTATATATTGTAGATATAAAGTCAAGAGTAAACTACTTTTTTCCATATAATTGGTGAGAAGATTCATAGATGCAACACAAAAGCATCTAAATAACATGTAAAGGTAACTTTTCCACCCTTTATATCATCATTACACGTTGTTCTCTATTATTGATTATACACCCTTTAATTTTTTTTTTTTTTAAGAAATACACCCTTTAATTTAATACGACTTTACTTAGGAAATAAAGTCGTACTCCCGTATAACTATAGAGTAAGATTAGAAGCATCAGTATATACAATCAATAATGATGTATTTATAATCTAATTACTTCTAAATAAGGTTTTAAATTGTTCGCCCACTCAACTCAAAAAAAAAATTTGTTTATGCACAAATAAAAATTTATTAGTCGGGTCAAACAGATTAGATTGGATCGAATTTGGGTCGAACGTTGTTATATATAAAAAACCTCATAACCCCTTGATCCATATATACATAACTAGTTTAGTTAAATTGGACGAAAATCACAACTCTGACCCGACCTACAAGAGATTAGGTCGACATGAATTTGACCCTCTTAATCTTTTTTTTTTTTTTTTCATTTAGAGGCTTTTAACATTGATTACATCTAATTTTTAGGCCTTTATTTTAACTGATAGAGAATATATCATATTCTAGGGCATTAATTAGAGACTTAAACTTTTAATTGAGTTCTTTTTATAACATGGTATCAAAAGTTGATGTAATGAAAGAGTACGAGTTTGAAATTTTAATGGAGAGGGTTTGCATTCATACTTCTAGTCAAAAGGCCTCTCATATGAGGGATCGTTCATACTTAATCTTTTAGTTAAGTTGATTCTTTGATAGAAACAACATATCAAATACGAAAACAAAAATAGTACTTAAAGTAAAAATAGTAAATAAATTTAGAAAATTAATGTATTAATTGTCTCAAAACTAAGTTAATGTAACTAAGGGACTTGTGTAATTTTTACTCATTCATTATTATACTTTGTTTCTTTAATCATACCTTTTAACATGTATGATGAAATTTCCCTTTTTTATATATGGGGTTTATATAAAAAAATCATTAGTGTACGATTACAGATTAAAAGATAGTGCCAACAATAATGGTGGAGGATAATTATTTTTTCGTTTAATTTTAAATAAGTGGTGTCAAAATGCACACCGTGTTAATTAATCCGACAAGCTTGGAATGAGTGGTGTATTAAGAGTATTGTTTAACATATTGCTTTAACATCTATACTTGCATCTTGCTCATGAAAATTAATACATATATATAAATCGGATCCTCTCGGTTAATGAGTAAATATTATTTTTCAGAAAAAAATATAAATATGATTTTCACATACATAACTCTTTTCTTAAAAAATGAAAACAACGTGAAAAACAAATTTTCTAATTGAAGCATCTTAAATAATGTAAGAATACTTCTACTTATAGGCCCGATAAAAGTTGATTCAACCAGGCTAATCGATTTATCGACTCAACCTGATTTGTTTAATTAATTTGTTATACATAAATTAAAATATTAATAAATATAAATTGAATTTAATTTGTTTAAGTGGAAGTGTAAATATTATTTTCCAGAAAAAAATATAAATTTGATTTTCACATTATAACTCTTTCCTACAAAATGAAAACAACAGGAAAAAAATAATTTTTCACATTGAAGCATACTTAAATAATGTAAGAATTCTTCTACTTATATAGGCCCGATAAAATCTGATACGACCCGCTATTGGGTCGACCCAATCTAACCAGTTTATTTAATTAATGAGTTATGTGTAGATAAAATTTTAAACTTCAAATAAAAACGTGTGTACATTTTTTTTATCAAATGTTTAATTATTATGTACTCAATTTAAGCTTATATACACTTATTTTTCAGTTTTGAGCTCTTTTAATTGATTTTCATACATCCAAATCTATATATATACTAATTTTATTTAAAAAGTGACCACTAGGTTAAGTTAAGATTATAATGAGTGCAAAGTGTAAAACAATAATAGAGGGAATTAAAATATATTGAATAAATAAAATAGAGAAGTGGTGAAAATGTGAAGATAGTAGAAATTATATTGATGGGATGAAGTTAGAATAATGGGGGTTGACCCAATATGAACGCCAACATAATTGGACCAATTCTTAAATTATAATGGCGGCTGTAGCTGTTGGTTTTAAGGCAACGAACCAATGTCACTAATGAATGAGAATTGGTAGACTAGTTACTAGTGTGGGATAGTGTGTAAACTGTAAAAGAGTCAATACGCGTCAACTCTTAAGGAAGGTTCCCATCATGGATTATATTTTGAGGGTGTTTGCCAAACGTCTGTTAGCTGGTAGCTAGTAGCTGATTATAGTGGCGGATTTGATCAGCTGATTTTTTTTAACTGGTTTGACTAGTTAATTTTAACCCACTGATGGAATTTAAGAATTTTAGTCTTAAATTTTAATTATGATTTTTCATCGATTTGTATGGAAGAAATATATTCAAATGAGATCTAAATAGATTCGTTTCAATATATATTTTCTAAATATCAACTTTTTAGAATTTTAAATATCTGACTTTTAAGTTTGCATTGGGATCTGTGCTTAAAGGGAATTAAAAGAACAAATGAAAACAAAGGGAGTAATACTTATTATGCAATTTAATGCGTTATTTTGATTATATATATCTTGAATTACGCATAGTAAAAAATTTTAAAAATTTAAGTTTGTAAAAATATATTTTCTCTGTTCTGAAATACTTGTATACGATTGACATATTATGTGTGAAAATTCACTATTATTAACAAGTACTATAATGGAACGGAAAAATATAATTAGACATTTTAAATAGGATTTCATTTGATTATATCTTTTTATATATATTATTAACCGCAATATATAAAATTAAATTAAATAAGAAGAGTAGCAAGTATATCAAAAGAAAGGTAGTTGGTATTTATGAATGGATGATTAGTGGTATATATGGAATAATAGCAAATTACGAATTGGCAGCCATAACCCATTTTGTGCCCATAATTGGTGACGCCTTCGTTGTCAATGTTTTTTTGTAGGCGCAATTTATGGTGTCCTACTAATCTAATCTTGTTTGTGAAGTGGGATTTATTCACTTTCGCCTGGATGAGAATTTAGATTAGTTCTAGAGTCAAATAAATGATTTGGTTTTACATCTTTGCCAACTAATAACACCTGGTTTACCCTTTTTTATTTCCAACTATTCTCCTTTTTTTATTTCCAACTATTCTCCTGAGAGATCGTCTTTTTGGAAAACGCCTCTTATGCCCAATTCATTGTAGTTTAATGTCTATTTTTGGTCTATATTTTCATTATGGGCCGATCTGATTAGAGTTGGTCTCACAAAGAGACCGTCTCTCACAAGAATTTTTGATTTATTTTTGAAATTGTTTTATTTTTTTTCTAATTGGGTCTTGTTTTATTCATAGTATAATTGTTTTATTTGCTCTTCACTCAGTCTACCCAACAAAAAAAACAGTCAGGTTTCAATTTAGTTTTAAATCTAATGATTTTTGATCGACTATATTTATCTCATTTCCTCTTAAAATATTTATTTTTACAACTTTTACTCGCAATTTCTGATGTTCGCACCATTTGTACTAGTGACTATTTCTTTTAGTGAGAAGGAGTACAATACTTTTAGAAATTAGATTATATTGAATAAATATTCTATATAGAATCTATTCTTCAAAGAATAGATGCACAAGATCATAATAATGTGATTATTACGTATATAATGAAAACAACCAAGTACAACTTCTTAAATCAAAGAGTGATCATTATACCCAAGTGCGTATATAAATCAGATGTTACATTATTCATGCTTTTAGTCTACCCTACAACACATATTAGTTCACCTAATTTACACCATACAATAAATTAATTAATTAAATCAAAGTGAATTATAAAATGAAATAAGCATAATTGAAAATGCAAAAAATAATGCAAAGTTAGTGAATCTAATTAGGGCAAAGAGATCTAGAAGTGATGGATCCAAAATTGTATGCATGTTGTGATACTCATAAGTCATAAGAGTTCCACTTAGAATAGAATGAAATGTGGCCAACTCATTTGGGTATGACACCATCAAAATTGGCACATGGGACTTGGAACTATCATTTTTAGCATCTCCTTCTCGATCCATCTCCATTATTGCTTACACTTTCTTTCTATCATTGCCCCATCCACTTTTCTGCACGTTCCATGCTCTCTTTGTTTCACTTTTTGCTATTATGATTACCCATATGTATACACACGAGTGTCTTAAATTCTTAAAAAAAAAATTATTATTGCCATTTTTTTTTCTAAAATGATGCTTTTAAGTGTCGCAGCCATGTTCGAGTATTGAGGATCTAAAACGGATATTTGTAGGCAAATGAAGAGTCTGGGTAATAACGATCATATGTGTTTTTTATAAATGTTTGTTTAGCTTGAATACGTGAGAATTTTTAAGATAAAATGAATCAATAATTATAGTCAATGAGGAGACCTAAATGATATAGGGGTGTTTGGTACGTACTTGCTTTTACATTGACTTTTTGATTGGCTTTGAACTGATTAGTTGGTCAGACAACAAAAAAAATATTTAATAAATGACTTTTAAGCCAGGTAAAAAACAAGAAAAGTTCATAAAGTTTCAAACCCATAGACACTACATTAATTGTTCATTTATGAAAAGAAAACAACACTGGTTATCAGCGAAAATGGTTGAAGCTCCGATGTCCAATCAAAAAAATCATTGCAAAAAGCGCATCATCGACATTAAGAATGCAGCAAACAGGTTGTCGGTGAAAATGGTTGAAAACCTTCGATTTCCAATCGACAAACATCACGCTGCAAAAAGTGCACCATCAGCACTCCTAAGAGACAACTCTTCTTCGGTTAGCAAGGGCACTGATGAAGCTAAGAGCAACTTTATTCATATACACGAGTCGACATGCTTAAATATATTAGTACATACATAGCAGATATTTGCTGCTGCAACGTTTTTACGATTGGAATCATATACCCAATTACCAAACACAATAGAAGTCGATGAATATAATTCATAATATGCTGTTGATTGCAGCTCAAGAATGAGTTATGCTACAAGTGGTCTCCAATAAGCTATTTAAATAGGGGTCGTCTTTGTACTTTGAGTAGATGGGAAGCTCGAGTGCCTGTTCTGCTATTTTCCGATCCTCGTATATCTTTGATATAAGGCTTTCCAGAGAAGGAAAATTGGCCTATAATCATGTTCGAAAAGGTTATAAATAATCCTGGCTAATTTATCATAGGATGGAAAGTGGATGATGAAATCGTAAGATTTTACCTCTGGTCGTATATAACCAACAACAAGAAGGCGCAATTCTTCCCCGTAAAAATCATCCTTGAATTCGTGAAGCAACCAAGGTTCCTTCGGGAATCAAAAGGGTATCGGTTATTAATGCTACACTCACGACTCATTATACACAAAAAAAGGGTTTGAACAGTGGAAAATTCATTTTGCACTCACAATAGTTTTCTCTGGATTGTTGAAGTATGGGTTCCAGCCGATGCTCATAACCATCTTGTAAACGCCTCTTTTGGAAACAGCAGCCCATCCAAAGTATACACCAGATGGATGTTCCAAGAGAATATTTGAGTAGCCCTCTGTGGATAAGTTAGCTACAAAACGTTGGAGATGTGATCAGCACATACGATATAAGGTTCTTATGCGATATCAGGTTATAAATTATAAAGCATATTTACAAATTGAACAAGCTCTTTAGATTGAACTTAGGAGTGCATTCACTTGTAAACAGATTCTGAAGGTCATAAAGTGAGCAAAAACAACATGAAGCAGACAAAAACAAATCCACCAACATATGGCCTCTTAAGATGCTAAAGACGTATGAGAAAACGCGTAAAAATGTTGATCATGTTTAGGGGTGTTCAATCAGTCGGGCCACATTTTGAGCCCTAATCCGGCATGTTTTTAGAAGGGCTTTGTAAGGGCCGCACCGAAAAAGGACTCTACTATAGTTAAAATGAAGTGGGTTATAAAAGTGTTCAATAAGGGTCGGAAACGAGCCTTTGTAAATAGCATAATTAATGTATAATTTAAATATTATAAATGACAATGCAAATGAGAATTATTAGTATTTTTTCAATTAATTATTATAAATGGTAGTTTAATTTTTTATAAATTGATAAATTGGGATTTGAATAATTTGTAGTCATAAAATGGGCCGGGTTGGGCCAAACCGGGCCTTCAAAACACGACCCATTTAAAGCCCATTACAAGTTTAAGGGGTTAAGGGCCCTTATCCAACCTAGCTCATATTTACTTATGCCCGGCCCGACCCTTATATAGCCATTGAACACCCCTAATCATGTTCTAGTATTCAGATTTTGACATAAGAAATCAACTAGCTTCAACTAAAATGACTCGATGAATGCTTGTAAAATCTCAAATATGGTTCCTCAATCACAAAACTCAAATGATCGTGTTTCAGTTTCCATTTCATTCAATTTGCTCCGACAAACTTTCCGGTTTGAAGTCAAATTCTATCCAAGCACCTATTCATCAAAGGATAGTTGTGGACTTGGCAAACACAATACGCAAATGTAGTCAAGCTCAAACATTGTAGTCGACTAGATGTCAAAGAGATTAATATCGTTGCAGCAAGAAGATTAGAAAAGAAATAACACGCACCTGTGGGGATGCCAAGTACCTTTGAGCCACGGCCAAATCCCTTAATGACAGGACCACCAATGTGCCAAGGCTCTACCGGAAGGGTTCCTTCAATCCCTGCATTTAGTAATGTACATATTCAGCGACATATGCTGCTAAAATAAAGACTCTTCTCTCCCTCCCGTTCTTTTTTCTGAGATTAATACGCTGATTTTTCTATCATAGAATTGATTTGAGATATAGGTTCATTGCAGTACAATCTTCAAAAGGAGGCAAGCCCCATTGCTCTGGATGAAGATCCAATAGAGAATTAATGACTTCGTCTGCCATCGTGTAGAGATGCGATTGTTTCGGAATTGATGGCACAGCAACCACCTCCATTCCAGCAGCCTTGCCAGCAGTAACACCGGGTCTAAATCAGCCAGACAATTAAACTTGTGACATTCTATTCCAAATATCATATATGAAATAAAGCGCAAAATAGAGCTAACCATGAAAAATCAACCATAAGGAAGCACGATACTCCACAAATAGTAGTTTTATTTTCCGTAGCACACTTACATAGAATCTTCAATGACTAGGCAACTGGAAGGTTGAACATTAAGCTGTTTGGCTGCTTCGAGGAATCTGCCAATTGAAAATACAACACCTAGATGAGACACAACTACAGTTCAATTCCTTTTCTATTTCATGGAACATTGTTCGTTGTACAACTGCTAAATTGATGGTCATGCTTGTCTAACTTCAATCATCTCATTTTCTTCATAAATTTTGTTCCAATGCATTACCATTAGGAGACGTGGTATTAGGTAGTAATGGAAATTTGTAAACAAAAAAATTTTTTTGATCAAAGTTTCATTAGCAGGGGAATGACATAGAACTTTTGATGAAATTTTACACTATAAATCATTCTCATTACCACCATTTAGTACCACCAACCAAACGGGCCGTCAAGGGTATCATGCACACGGAAGAGAGGATAAAGGTATTACATTCAAAAAATGAGCTTGTTAGAAGTATACTCTTACTCACATATCAGGAGATGGCTTCCCAGCTTTTACTTGATCTCCACCAATTATAACACTAAATGATTTCTTCCATCCTGTAAATGGAAAAATTAGTAAGCATATCATGCTGAATGGAGAAATATACCCAGATTTTAAGAGCCCTGAAACTCTTACGAGGAATTTTCTTTGTCTTAGACAACAATGTCATCGATAAAAAATTAAAAAAAACTTGTATACGTACCATGACTGGATATTTTTTCCTCTATGTTGGATCTAGAAGAGTTTGAAGCCAAGGCGATTGGTATTCCATGTGCACACAAATGATTAATCAACCGGTTAGCTCCGGGAAGAGCTTTGATATTTCTCCAGCTACAGACAAAATGAAAGTAACATATTTTACAAGCTACAAATATCCCAAAACAAGAAGAAAAATGCCAACGCCTTAACTTACAGTTACTCAGCAAAAGATAAACTTATACAAGGATCACATAATTCATTTCATTATAATTCGCCAAGGCTATTCAAGTGGGAACTGTGCAGGGTACCTCAATTCCATGAAAATAATCACAAAGAAATGATTAAACATTTATGTACACAACATGGAACAATACCATATCATTTTCCCAAACGAAAGCAAGTAAGCCCAAAACATAAGAGGGTACCATCTAACATATTCAGTGTATATGGTCACATACTCATTAAGGGTTTGCAAACAGACCATATCATGACCAAGATGGTTACAACAACATTCCATTACAAGCATCATTAAGTAGCTCCCACCTAAGCTTAGATTAAGGGGTCACATCTATACAACCTTCCTTGTAACAGCAAAAGGTATTTTTTCATGATTGACCCTTGACGAAAAATATCATAGATAACTTCACATAAATAAGTGTACATGACCATAATGATTAGTAATCCTTGTAGAAGCATAGATAACACAAGTATAGAAATGCAAAAAGTCTTGACTAGTAATCCTTGTAGAAGCATCCTTTCCGACCAGAGATATGAAATAGTAGAAAGAGAATTACTGATCAGAGAACATTGGGGTGAATTCTTTAACAAATTCCTCGGTAGTGCAAGGTAGTTCATAGGCTTCAACAACAGCAGCAGATGCTTCCAAAGGGGTCCTTCCAGCTATCTTAAGTGCCTCTCTTCCATCCCATTGCTTTCCATATTTAACCAAGTAGCTCCTCAAAACATCGGTTACTACTCCATCTGTCCTAAAATTAAAACAAAATTAACATTAAGTACGAAACAGCATTCATTATTTAGGATTATTTGAAAAGCTAAAGAGGCACATAGAAGCATCTCAGATGAACGGACGGATATCTTAAAACAGGAAAAGCTAACGGGTTTCCCTCACTACCTTACACACACACACACACACTCTCTCTCAACTCATATTCCACTCAACACTAGCACAACTACACAAGAAATCCACAAAAGAACATGAAATGAAAACGATAATACAAAAAGTTAAGATCCATGCTTCTAAAGCCCAACACAAATAGACCTTTCTAAAGTAGCTTATATTACAAAAAATCATATTGGCCTCTTTATTTAGAGGGAAAAGGCACCTTACAACAGATGGGTAAGTACTAACTATGTCGTACATAGAAACACAATGGAAATTTATGCTTCCTTAACATTTTCAAGCCAACTACAGTCACATTTTCAAGAGGGCAAAAACACAAATCTCAGTCAGAAAAACTTCATAAGCAATAAGCATCCAACAATACAATTAAACCTCCCATCAAAATTTCTTTTACCTGTATTAAGAAGAGTGCCATCTAAATCAAGGATGACAGAAGAAACCAATTTCCTAACAGGTTTCGCCATTGATATCTTGCCAATCATATGAAGCTCTTACACCTTTCTACTTTATATCTACACAAAGAAGCATTGAATTACAAAAGTGAATCAAAGAAATTAAATCATTACTCAATTATTTCAAAACATCACATAACCCACCAAGTACATATGCTCAATAGCAACACAATTTCCAATACAACATCTTGCAAAAGATAACAGAAAATCTCAAAAGTTCATCAGATAAAGAACCAAACTTTTTGATTTAATATCAGTGATTACTAATTACAGTATAATCAAATATAACACGATTTCAATTTAAATTATTAATTAATTATTTCAAAAAAAAATCACATTAACCACCAAGTACATATGCATAATAGCATTAGCAACACAATTTCCAACCCAACATCTTGCAAAAGAAAGCAGAAAATCTGAAAAGTTCAGCCGATAAAGAACAAAACTTTTCAATTAAATATCAGTAATTACACTAAAATTAAGCAGAATTAAGTACAAATTAGCTAACTGTTGGCAAAACCCAGTTCGAGGATTCTTAAATTCCAAACAATTATAGGTGAAAACTGCATACAACAATACTAAATCAAATATTACTGGGCCAAATTGAAGAACTTCAAAAGGAATGCTAATTCTTCAATCATCAATGGTTAATCAATCAATAATTCAACATAAGTTTAGTGGGCATTAAGATTAGCAGAAAATGAAATCGAAAAGATTACTGTTTATGGTAAAATTAAAGAAAGGGATTATCGGAAACAACAAACATGTAAATTTGGGCAAATAAAAAAAAGATGATCAATGATACCGTAAGTTTGTGGTTGTGGAAAGTTTGAGAATTGAGGAGAAGCCTGCAAATTGTAGATGGAAAATGATCATTTGTTTGTTTTCTTCAGAAAACTAATTGAGTTAAACTTTGGTTTAAACCCTAAACTAAACAAAAATGGGTTCGGTTTGCCGTTTGGGTTTGCATCCCAAAATTGCAGTTTTTTTTTTTTTTTTTTTTGATTTGCTTTTGCAATTTGTGATGTTGATTTTAAAATTGAATTTGCAATTGTATTTTACAACGATTTGATTTTCGCAAAGTGTTTTAAGAGACGGTCTTTTTGTGGGAAGCCTTCTAGACTCATTATATTAGAGCTTAATTCCTACTTTAAATTTATATTTTCTTTTATGGGCAACCCAATTAAAGACAGTCTTTCAAAGAAATTGTCTCTCACGAAAATTTGTCTTTGATTTTTAATCGCTTTTTAAAGATTTTTATATTGATTAAAATTTACAATTAATAAATTAGTTGTTTTATTGGAGCGTTAAAATTACACATATATTAAGAAAAAATAGACATTAAAGTTGAGTAAATAGGGTTAAAAGGAATGAAAATAAAATAAAATAATGGCAACACAAGTTCAAATCATTACTTAATTATTTCATATTGTATTAGAAGACAATATATTGAAAGAAAATTGATTCAAATTTTATTCGCCCCTCATAAGTAGAATTTATAGTGTCATGCATGTATGCGGAGAACATGTAGTGTATGTACAATTTCTCATAAGAAGGAATTGAAAAAATATAATAACATATCCTAGAATTTTTCAAGCATTAGTTTTGGTTAAATTGGTTACGATAACTCTTCCAAAATATTACATTATTTATTTTATTACTATCATTCTAAAATTTCCTACCAAAAATAAGTGGTAGAACAAATACAAAGTAGAAGAATAAAATTTTAAATACATGTGCAGGGATCAAAGCAAAAATCATTAGCTTAAGTTTTTAGTTGAGTTGGTTTCCTTAAAATGGTATCAGAAGCCAACATGACAAGAGGTCACGAGTACAAATCTCAACCAATTATCATTTAAAGTGAAATATTCAGCGCATATGCACATCCACACGTCTAGCCCAATAGACTCTCGTATAGAGGGGCATATTAGAGCATGTAACATATCCTAACTCCTAAGACCTCAACCATCAGCTTAAATTTTTGATTGAGTTGGTTCCTTGACATTAGTTAATTGATCATAATTCTAAAAACTATAACAATTTTTCTAACCTATGCATTTAATGCATAGTTTTTTTTTTTAATATAGCTTTTCTATTTTATTTTGTGTATAACACACTAAAGTTGCCGTAAAATGTAAAATATTTCAGATTATTATTTGACAAATTTTTTGCCTCTCCTTTTCAGGGCCGGTCCTAGATATTTGGAGGTCCTGGGAATAACACATTAAAATCACCATTTTTCTTTGCAATTTATAACTTATATGAACCTTTTACAAACATTAATTTTGACATGAGGCCCTGGGCGATGGCCCCTCTTGCCCACCCTTAAGGTCGTCCCTGCTCCTTTTCCTTAGTTGTATATCTTATTATTTCTCTTTTCTTAATTTATAATTTATATATCTAAAGATTTTGATCAAAAGATTACACTCGTCTGATCGTCTCTTAAAATAATTTAGAATTCTCGTTGGTTTAAAGTATAAGATTGATTATTAGCCATGTTACCTTAATTAATAAATTTGTGATGATATTAAATGTTGTAATTAAATAATTTTAATGCCACGAGAATCATGGCGTAAGATTTTTATATTAAATTAAATTTCATTATTATGCATGCTTAGCTTCGGTTGATAACGCATATGATTTCCTTGATTTGCTCCTCAAATTCGCTTAAATGAATAATCAGTTCTTAATTAAAGTCTTTTTTCTGTAAAGGAAAGTTCTAACCTCCCACATTTAAGATAATGAATCGGGTTTTATCTCAGTTGAAATAAAAACGACTTTTCTGACAAGCTCATAGGATTGAGTCTCACCGAGTATGAGAATTTGTGTTGTCTTAATTGGATAACATATATGACTTTATAAAAATGATCTTAAATTTCATTCCCACATAGTCTAATTTCTATCTTAAAATTATAATAATAACAATAAATTCTATCTAAATTGGCGTGATATATGTTGAATCATGAATAATTATTTGCAATTCAATCCATTGGAAATTCATTTAAAAATCAATGCATTTAAATACTTGAAACATGGTTAAACAAAAGGCAAAAACATATTAGATCTTACATTTGTGTTAAATAATAAAAAGACTAAATGTTCGAACTCTAGACCTTCTAATTGTGAAGACGTTAATGTTAGTGCAAGAGCTAATTTTCCTAGGTTGGGAAATAATTTTGATCATCTCAGAATCCATTCTATGACTTGCACATTAAAAGAAAAAGTTGAGTGAGTAAGGAAGTATGAGAAGTTGAGGTTTGGATCACTACATGAGGTGATCGATCAAATAGTTATGTGTATGCAAAGTGCCTTAAACAAGGCAATAATGCGCTTAAGTATGCCTTGAACGAGGCTTAAGGCCTTAAAAGGTGCTTTAAACGACGCACGCAACACACAACAATCAGTAAATGCAAACAACAGCCCAACACCCCGTTATATACCTCCCACTCTAATTCACTATGTTTCTTTCCTAATTCTATTCTAAATAATTTATTAAATGAAATCAAGCATTAAATTAAGAAATCTTGTGTAACAATTATTTAATTGAAGGAAAGGAGATGAAGATGAAGCTTCACAAAATGTGATCATATGGGCACTTCCAACAATCTAGGAGGCATTAAGAAGCAAGCACGTGATGGAGTGTAGTGTACCCAAGTGTTAGCACTATATATAGAGTGGAGAGTGAGGTTCAATGGCATCCACACACAAAATAACCTACTATTTCTACTACTAGAGTGATTCATTAGCAAGTATTAAGATTATCAAAAAAATGTTGAAGATGAAAAAGGGTGTTAGTTTGATTCTCTTACTTGCTATCATTTTTGTAGTGTTCGCTTCTCAACCTCAAACTACCTCGGCAGGTATGTTCGACTCGTTAATTGGGTGCAGAAATGAGGGCGATTCATGCAATTTCGCACCTGGTAATTGGTGTTGTGGGACTTTAAAATGTGATCATGCGGCTACTTGGAAGTGCTATAATTGGTAATCAGCAATCCACCCCAATAACAAAGTTCATTTGCTAAACTTAATAAGTTGTAGCACTGTTCTAGCTGTTGTTGTTTTCTATGTTATTGTGTTGTTTTCAACTATATAAGGAAATAATAATGTTATCCTCTCCTAGTTTACTCTACAAAGTATATTAGGAGTAGGAGGACTTAATATTTGTTTCGTGTTGCTTTAATTTGCAATGTAATTTGTGTTGGAAAATTTAATATGATATAATGTATTGTTGATTAATGGTGTTTAATTCTATTGTCACATTATCTTCTAGACCCACTTCAAATTCAAATAACTTTAGATTATCTACTTTACATAACAAAATATTATCATGTATTGGAGAAAAATGAGGGAAAAAAAGAGAAGGAAAAGCAAGGGTAGGAAATCAAATGAAAGGACTTATTCACATTCTAAACGATACAATTTAAACATTAAGAAGATTTCGAAGGAACACATCAATCTCTCTTTTCCTTTCTTTCCTCCCCTCCCTTCCCTTCATTCAAACATAGTGTAAACGTCTATACGCTAGAAAAATAATTAAACTCATACAAGAATAAAGAATTTAGTAATTACGTACATGTCTTATGATACCATACGTTGAGCTTTTAGAATGATTGATATAGACTACCAATATTAACAAGATGCATCTTTTTTCAAGATAGCCTAGCTATTTACTAAGAACTCTGTAGTAAAGCGTACTTGGTGGGAAGTAATCTTAGGATGAGCGACCTCCTAGGATGTTTTCTTGCGTGCGCATGAATAAGGCTAAAATGCACTGATCAGACTTATGTTAATACGAGGATCAGCTTATAATATCCATAAATAGTCGCCGGTGGTCCAATACAACTGGGTTTTTACAATTGTAAATAACACATTCATGGAACTTAGACAAAAAAAAAAAAAAAAAAAAAAAAAAAAAAAAAAAAAGATTAAGCATAAGCTAGGAAAAGGCAGCCATCACTCAAGAAAGGTCAAATTTGGATGGAATCCATTTAGATCCAATTTTACATTCCTTTTCTTAGCCTAGAACCAAATTCCCATTCAAATCCAAAAATCTAAAATATGAGATTCAAATTCATATATTCTAGGGGTCTAAAAATATGAGATTTAGATTCAGATTCATATTGAAATTTATAATCCCACTTATATGCGTCTAAAATGATTAAGTCCAAAACATTTAGTTATGAACGATATGAGAAACTGTTTGTTTGAGAAACGTATTTTAAGCCCAACTTATTAAAGATTAATGTCTACCTACATTATTTTTCTAAATGTTTACTTAGAGTATCCTTAATACCTACTTTTAAATTTTCAGTCTTTAATTGTTAACTTACGTCATTCTTAATGTCTACTTACAAATAATTTAAAAAATATATAATAAGTCAGCCCAATTAGAGATGATCTCTCAAAAAAACCGTCTCTCACAAAAATTTGTGTTGAACGATTTAACAATACAACTTCATATTTGCATGGTTATGAAAACTTATTGCAAATAGCTAGGTTCACTTGGGTTCAAATAAAAATGATTTTCGTTTTCATTTGTTGACCTAGGCACCTAGCTTTGTTGCAACAAAATTAATACTCATTAAAAGAGAGCTCTTGTTTATAAATTTAGAATAATATTAATTTAAGGGTTTTTTCAGAATAAAATCAACTTTAATTTATTAACTAATTTATCAATTTTTTTATATAATCTTTTATAGTTTGATTTTTAACATGTTAGTTATATTATAGGGAAACACCCTCTAAGTTAATATTATTCATAATTAGTCAAAAATTAAAATTACTGTAAGGAAATAACCAAAAAATTATATTATTCCCTGTAATTTTTCCTTAATATCATTTTTTTTTTTAATTTGGTAGGACCATGAGTCCATGACCCTTTCATGCACTACATTTAATCTGCGAGTGGTTATAAATTCGTTGTTTTAGCAATCTATTGACGATCAAAATGATAATTTATCTAGTATATATATTAATAAAATTTATTTAAAAATTAACATTTAGTACAATTTTACATGGTATTAAACAAAAATATGGAAGATAGCAAGACAATATATTTATAATAAAACACAATAATATATTAGAATTTCTGATACAAGTACATAGCAAAGCAACAAGCAACAAATAATTCCTATTCCGAAATAAGTTACTTCTTAAAAGTAAATTAGGAATAGGATTACATTATTATTATTATTCCCATCACAATTCGAAAACAATACAACAACAGAACAACACAACACGTCAACATAACAATTTCATTTCTTGATGAATCAAACATATTTATTGGATTGCTGATGATTACCAATTATAGCACTTCCAAGTAGCCGCATGATCACATTTTAAAGTTCCACAACACCAATTACCAGGTGCAAAATTGCAAGAATCGCCCTCATTTTTGCACCCAATTAATGAGTCGAACATACCTGCCGAGGTAGTTTGAGGTTGAGAAGCAAACACTACAAAAATGATAGCAAGTAAGAGAATCAAACTAACACCCTTTTTCATCTTCAACATTTTTTTTTGATAATCTTAATACTTGCTAATTAATCACTCTAGTAGTAGAAAAAGTAGGTTATTTTGTGTGTGGATGCCATTGAACATCGACTCTCCACTCTATATATAGTGCTAACACTTGGGTACACTACACTCCATCACGTGTTTGCTTCTTAATGCCTCCTAGATTGTTGGAAGTGCCCATATCATCACATTTTGTGAAGCTTCATCTTCATCTCCTTTACTTTAATTAAATAATTGTTAAACGAGATTTCTTAATTTAATGCTTGATTTCCTTTAATGAATTATTTTAGAATGGAATTAGAGGATAAACATTGTTAATTAGAGGCACGCATCTTTTAAGGCCTTTAGCATACTTAATACGCACATTATTGGATGCCTTGTTTAAGGCACTCTGCATACATGTAACTCTTTTATCGATCACCTCATGTGGTGATCCAAACCTCAACCTCTCATACTTCCTTATTCACCCAACTTTTTCCTCCAATTTACAAGCCATAGAATGGATTCTGAAATGATTAATGTCTTCCTAACTAGAAGGTCAAGAGTTCGAGCATTTAGTCTTTTTATTGCCTTTTAATTAACCGTGTTTCGAGTATTTAAATGCATGAATTTTTAAATGAATTTTCTAGTGGATTGAATTGCAAATAATTATTCATGATTCAACATATATCACACCAATTTAGATAGAATTTATTATTATTATAATTTTAAGATAGAAATTAGATTACGTGGGAATGGAATTTAAGATTATTTTGTAAAAAGTCATATATGTTATCCAATTAAAACAAGACACATTCTCATACTCGGTGAGATTCAATCCCATGAGCTTGTCAGAAAAGTCGTTTCTATTTCAACTAAGATAAAACCCAGCCGGATATAATAAGAATTAATAGTAGGTTTGATTATCTTAAATGTGGGAGGTTAGAACTTTCCTTTACAGAAAAATGACTTTAAGTACTGATTTTTAAGCGAAATTGAGGAGCAAATCAAGGAAATCATATGCGTTATCAACAGAAGCTAACCATGCATAATAATGAAATCTAATATAAAAATGTTATGCCATGATTCTCGTGGCATTAAAATTAAAATTACAACATTTAATATTATCACAATTTATTAATTAAGGTAACATGGCTAATAATCAATCTTATACCTTAAACCATCGAGATTATTTTTTAAGAGACAAGTGCAATCTTTTTTGATCAAAATCTTAAGTTATATCTTATGCATCTTGTCACATAAGTTTAGTCATTCTCTTACTCTATTTATTTAATGGCCCGTTTGTTTAGTGATATTAAATGGCGACGATAATGAAAATGATTTATTGTGTAAAATTTTATCAAAAGTTCTATATCATTCTCATAGTAATGAAACTTTGACCATAAAAAAGTTTTTTTATTTACAAATTTTCATTACCACCTAATATTATATCTCATGATAATTTGATTTTTATGAAGAAAATGAATTGATCGAAGTTGCACAAGCATGACCATTAAGGTAACCAAGAGATTTTTCAACCTAATTACACTTATTTTTCATTCCTATTACTACCGTTTATTACCACCTACCAAACGGGCCGTAAGCATTCAAAACCAATTTTTGGTTTCGAGATTTTAGAGATTCATAAATTAAGAAAAGAGAAAAGATAATTACGGAAAAGGAGAGGCAAAAAAATTGTCAAAATTAACGTTTGCTAACATTTTATGTGCAATAAAGATCACGGTGGAACAATTTGGTAAATCTCAGGGTTACCATGTGGATTTTTTTAAAAGTTTTGATTACCACGTGAAAAATTCGAAACTTCAGGGTAACCACGTGGAATTTCCTTAAAATTTATCTACTCCTCAAATTCGCCATATGTTTGATGTTTCAAGTCTCATTTTTTAGGTCTATCAATCTAAGCATATATCAATTTTGTCAAGTAAAATTTTTAGTTCAATTTTCTTTTTCCAAAGAAGGGGTAGAACAAATACAAAGCAGATTAGCTTCATAAATTAAATTTGTAATTGTTATTTTTTATATATAGAATATTGTACGCAGCACCATGAGAATTATGGACGTATGCAATATTTTAATATAGATTTTATGCCCTAATGTTGAGGGCGCGTATGAATCGCCTTGATCTGTTCCTCAAATTTGGTGGTATGAATAATTACCCGAGTATTATTTTCTCCCTAAGAATCTCCTTAGATTAAATGTAAATTTTATTTAACGGATAAATAAAAGAAATTAAAATAGAAAAATAAAGTTTTTTTTTTGAATTAGAAATAGAAAAATAAAGTTAGTTTGTTAAATGATTTAAGGAATTTAAGTGTTAGAGAGTTGAAAGAATTAGTAAGAAGGTAATGAAAAATGGATACTCTCTCGGTTCCTTTTTGTTTTTCCTCTTTATTAAAACGGGCAGTTTCATAAGTTTTTTCACTTTAGAATATTTTCCATTTTTGGAAAGTTTTCATCCCACTTTTACCCTTTAAAACCCCACTTTTCTTACTTCACACTACTAATTAATTATTTTCTCTCAAATTACTTCCAATACAATCATTACATTACACAATTATTTAATTATTTTTTCTCTCATACTTCCAATACAATCATTACTTACCACTACTATATAATAAAAATAATACTCACTACCACCAAAGATTCCATTTTTCTTAATTTTGGTGAAAAACCCAAATAGGAACATCAAAAAGGAACGGAGGGAGTAATTTTAAGGAACCATCTCAACCAAAAGCTTAAGCTTATGGTTGAGGCCCCAAGATATGTTATATACTCTAACACGCCTCTTCACATGAGAGCCTTTTGGGCTAGAAGTGTGGATGCAACACAGGCCCTCCTCGTACCTGGTGCTAAATATTCCACTTTTAAATGAGGGGTGATTAAGATTTGAACATGTGACCTCTTGTCAGTTGTTACACTGGCTTCTGATACTACTTTAAGGAATCATCTCAACCAAAAGCTTAAACTTATGGTTGAGACCCCATAATCTAACAATAACATATACAATTGGTTTCCTTATTTTGGCCTTTTGGGTATAAATTTACCCTAGAAGAGAATTGGCGAATTCATTTCTAAATAATTTATTAAAGGAAATCAAGCATTAAATTAAGAAATCTCGTTTAACAATTATTATTTAATTGAAGTAAACGAGATCAAGATGAAGCTTCACAAAATGTGATCATATGGGCACTTCCAACAATCTAGGAGGCATTAAGAAGCAAGCACGTGATGGAGTGTAGTGTACCCAAGTGTTAGCACTATATATAGAGTGTAGAGTCGAGGTTCAATGGCATTCACACACAAAATAACCTACTTCTTCTATTACTAGAGAGATTTATTAGCAAGTATTAAGATTATCAAAAAAAAAATGTTGAAGATGAAAAAGGGTGTTAGTTTGATTCTCTTACTTGCTATCATTTTTGTAGTTTTTGCTTCTCAACCTCAAACTACCTCGGCAGGTATGTTCGACTCATTAATTGGGTGCAAAAATGAAGGCGATTCTTGCAATTTTGCACCTGGTAATTGGTGTTGTGGGACTTTAAAATGTGATCATGCGGCTACTTGGAAGTGCTATAATTGGTAATCAGCAATCCAATAAAATATATTTGATTCATAAAAATGAAATTGTTATGTTGATGTTATTACGTGTTGTGTTGTTCTGTTATTATATTGTTTTTGAATTATGATGGGAATAATAATAATAATAATGTAATCCTATTCTATTTTACTTTTAAGAAGTAAACCATTTAGATTTAGGAATAGGAACATGTGTTGCTTCATGTTTTTCTATGTAACTTATGTCTGGAAATTCTAATATATTATTGTGCTTCTATTATTATGCTATCTTATACTCCTATATTTTTGTTTAATACCATGATAAATTGTACTAAATGTTAATTTTCAAATAACTTCATTAATATATTAAAATCGTCTATATACTTTAAAAATTATCATTTTAGTTGTCAATCGATTGCTTAAACAAACAGTCACTACAACATAATTTGCTTTTCACTACAACAAATTTAGCTTTTTATGACATTGGATTTAGTGGCATTAAAAAAATGCCACTGACTCATATTTTTAATGTAATAATTATTAGTTTTTATTTTTAGTTCCACCAAAAAGTGATTTAGCGACACTTAATTTGGTCTTTAGTGGCATATGTAATTGTCACTGTAGTCTATAGTGGCATTTGAGAGAAATGTCACTAGATCATATGTCGCTAAAAGCTTTAGTGTGACTTTTTGGTGGTATATACTTAGCGACATTTAAATTAAATGTCACCAAATATATCCCACTAAAAGCAAATTATGTTGTAGTGTTTAGTGGTATATACTTAGCGACATTTTAAAGACAATTATTATTTTGTAGTGTACGTACTCCCTCCAATTCAAAATAATAAACAAAATTTTATTATTTTGCAAATAAACAATGGTCCTTGCATTCTAAAGACATTTGTTGTTTCCATAGTGTATCTTAACAAAATGTTTATTGTGCAAGTATATAGATCTTTATATTATATAGATCGAGTTATTCTTCATCATTATATCCAGTATATCTCGTTTATGTCAAATTATGAAATCTGGGTCTGACGTGGAAAAAATAGACGACAACTCATAGTCATAAAGAAAAGCACAGCCAAAGAGTCTTTAACTCGAAAACAATATACTTGTATTTTAATTTAACATGATTCTCAATAAAAATATAAAAGATAACAAGACAGTATAAACACAAAAAGAAATACTTATATTTTAATTTAGAACTCAAATTACATAACAATTAACAATGCAACGCAAGCAACAAACAAGAAATATAAAGTCTTCCTATTCCAAACCCTGTTACTTGGTAAAGTAACTAGGAATATATAGGATTACAAGAGCATGCAACACACAATATTATTCCCATGTTAACTCAAAATCAATACATAATTAATAATAAATGAAAAAAAATAAATTGAAATCAACATATATTACTAGTAGCATAGCTAGAGCAATACTACTTGTTCAATATTCATTCTTTTGACCATGCAAACATTGTTGAGAGAGGGCACTTCCAACTGTTTAAAAGCATTTCCAAGATCTAAAATAATCGCATTTTAAAGTTCCACAACATTGATTACCAGGTGCAAAATTACAACTCTGATATTTTTCATTACACCCAAGAAAGTCAAAAAGACCAGCCGAAATGGTTTGAGGTTGAAAAACAAACACAATAAAAATAATAGCAAGTAAAAGTAACAAACGATCACCTTTTTTCATCAACATTTTTTTAGTACTACAAACAAAAACACCTGTAATAAGTTTAATTTACTTACTAATTAATTCTTTAGTATGTAATTGTTATATTTAGTGTGTGGATGCTATTCATCTTCGACTCACCGCATTATATATAGCTAAAACTTGGGTAGACTTTATCATATACGTGCTTCATTGTTGATGCCACGGTTTTGCAATTTTCTAATAATATATTATGTATGATTTATGAATATTGGAGTATATAATTTGATAAATTTTGGGTCATGACCACAATTCTCTAGTACAACTTTTGAAGGAAGTTTGGATATATAGATTGTTTGTCATTTTTACTCCTTTAATTCTGTTTTTTAACAGAATAACGGGTTGATGATGATGAAAAGGATTGGAGTATATATATGATCATTTGACCACTTTTCATTCTCTTTCATCATTGTCCGTGATACTGTATGATATAATTACACAATCTGTATTTATTAAAATTGCTATGTTTATTTTTTGAAGGTCTTACATAAATTTAGAGTAATGTTAAAAATCTCACTAAAATTAATTCAACTTCTCTTGTATGTGACTATATATCTCACCGTGAAATGAATCTATACACAAGATTTATTATGCTAAAAGTTTCTATTATTATTGGACTATTTAACCCAAGTATATGATACGTCTCACGATAAGACTGTCTCATATAAGAATTTTTGAAAATAATCAAGTATATATGTATCATGGTACACATGAAATGCTTTTATAATTATTTGCCATGCTCATATCGATTTCTTAAATCATTTGGGAGATTTTATTCCAACTTTGCGCGCGGCACGATCAGTGTCCAGCAGGCAGCAACTAATTAAGTCATGGCCTAGCTAATGTTTTGAGATAGGTGAATTAAGGTGATGATCATCGTTACATGATGTTGGAAATACTTTATATGTGATCGAGGAAGTTAGATTCATACATCATTAAAATAGTGAATTGTGTGTGAACTTGTATTTAATGATTTGGTAGGTAATCTTCCGAATACTATATGGTTTTGGAAAAAAGTGAACCTAATCAAGTGCGTATGTAAGTCAACTAATGAAGATTCTGAGAATATTCAACATGTCCGACAGCACTGGACCCCGAAAAGTTGAGGGCCGCCTAATATATATGTTAAGTAATTAAAAATATAAAATTATTAGAAAACTATAATTTTTTAAATTACACCAAAACTTTAAAAAACTTACCAATTTTTACTCTGCCCTTAAAGTCAACGCTAATGTCAAGCAAACGACCTCAAATGAATTAAATTTCAACCTAACAAGATATTTTTATAATGAATTGTATATAATAAAAATGAACAACTTCACATAGATACTTGATAAATATTCATGTTAAAAGCAGGGCAATGTAGGCATTTGTCTAGGGCCTAAAATTAGAAAGTGCCCTAAAATTAGAAAATGCTAGTTAATAAAAGTACACGTTTAAAAATTTGCAATTTATATAAGTAGTTCTTTTATCATTTAAGAATTATATGATACGTCTACAATTTTAATGGTAATTATAATATATGAGGTTCGTTTTTTTCCAAATATCAGTTTAAGTTTAGAATCGACCCTCCATTAGAGGCCTTTTTCTTATAGTTTGCTTAGGGTCCATACATTGCCAGAAACGACACTTCTTAAAAGGTTAATTCGAAAGTTGACGAGGAGTAGAGTTCGAGCAAGCGAAACTTGAAAATTAATACTACAGTTATGAGAAAGAGTAGAATATATGTTGCGAGTTGCAATTAGGGGCGAGCTAGGCTAATTAGATTTTCATGCCTGTTATTACAAACCTCAATAAAGTTTTTCTATAAAAAGTAAGGGGAAAATTACTTTAAAAACTCTGAACTATTCACGATTTAAATATAAAACTCTCAACGATCGATTATTATTCAAAACTCTCAATTTTAGGCCCATTTTAAATTTAAAGCACCGATGCAATTTTATAAACTGTTTAACCGGTTACCATGTTGTTAAAATGGAAGGATACTTGAAGGGTCGTGTAAGGTCAAAAGGGTGAGGTGATTAATAAATACAATTTGGTCTCACTACTTCTCAACTAAAACCAATTTATCCGGTTATAAGTCATCTTGGACTTTAAATTTAAAATAGGCCTAAAGTTGGGAGTTTTAAATAATAATCAATTGTTGGGAGTTATATATTTAAACCGCTAATAGTTGAGAGTTTTTAATGTAATTTTCCTAAAAGTAAATGCAACTGAAATATCGAAATATTTCCATTTTACCAATATCTCCATGTGTATTCAAATTCTGATTTAAAAATCAAATATTCCTAAATTTTAAACTTGGATAAATTATTGCTCTCTATTTTTTCTACTTTTTTCATTTACTTTTTCGTTACTATTCACTAATTCTTAATTTATAAGTTAAAATATAGTAATGTAAGATTTATTTTATCCGCCTCAATGCAAAGATTATTAATATTAAATTTTTATAATATTTAATCATGTGAAATTAAAGATATTAAATGTTAAAATGTTGTCTCAAAATGTGTGAAAAAGGTAAATTGAAGAAGTAGGGTAAATTGAAGGAAATATTTTTTAACTATAATATTCCCTCCAATTCATATCTACTATCCATTTGATTGAGCACGGATATTAAAAGTGAGATGGAGTCCACCAAAAAGATGGTAGTTGAAGTACTTTAATTGATTGAATTAATTGTAAAGGTGTTCTTTGGGTATTGTGAGTAGTAAAAATAAGAGTATTTTAGTCATTACTCGCGTAAACATGAATTATTTAGGTAATAAAATCATAACTAAAATAAAAATAAAACATTTAAAGTAAACTTTAAGTAGCATATAATCCTATTTTAAATCGGACAAGTGAGATCGGATAATTATTCAGGGCTCCGCCGTATTTCATTGTAAAACTTTAAAACTATAAAGAAGCTTAAAGAACCTTCCAAAATCCCGCCTAAGTTCCATTTTTCGGGCCATTCCTGCTTCCTTTCTCACTGTTCTTGACTTCAGGTACTTCAAAACCTCTTCTTTTCTTTCTCCTACGCTTTGATTTTCATCTTCTAATCCATACATTTTCTTTCTCGTTTCCTCAATCTCTAAAATTAGTTGAACTTTCCAAATTAATTTTGCGGATTTTCTCTTAAAATGCTCAATCTGTTCACTTCACTAAACTACTTACTCCATTTACAATTAGGGTTTCAACGTATATTTTTCTGTTGATTGCATCATCTTTTCTAGAAAATTTGCAGAATTTCTGACGAATATCGCAATGGAGACCGATGAATCGGAGCGAGTCATTCCTTTTCAGCTTCAATTCGACAAACCCGCTCCTTCTCAGGTTCTTGTTATAACGTTTTGCCTTAATTATCAAATAATTTGATTCAATTTGCCTTTTTATTTTATTAATCTGCATTTGGTTAGTTGTGATAGTGTTTAATATAGTTATCGTTATTGAATTTGAGTATTTACTATGCGTTTGATTAGATAAAATTGGGGGAGTGGAATCCAGAAAAGGATTTACTGGCAATGGTGACAGAGGACTCAAAAATTATATTGCATCGGTTTAATTGGCAGCGATTGTGGACAACTTCACCCGGTATGTGGGTATTTGGCTCGATCATTGCTTGCTTTGTTAGCTTTGAAGTATACTTTGTTTTTTTGTGAGCCAAAAATGTTGAGATGGTTATACATGTGTAAAATGAACATACGTATTTTCCATTGTTTTCAATGTCTGCTGCAATGGTGCAATATACCAACAATGCCAAAGTCTTTATCTTATACTGGTGGGCTATAAGAACCAAAAATCTAATTATGAGGTTGTTAACAATAATCCTTTTTTCCATTCAATCCAAACTCCAGTCTATTACCATATTGGAAAGGAGGAAAAAATAATTACTGATCTACAATTTTAATTATTCCTTCTAGGCCTCTGTTGCCTATTGGTTTTGGAACAAAATTTCATGACACCTTACTGTTAGGGTAAGAGAAAATATAACCAAAAACATAATTTATGTCAGCTATTTTGGCGCTACAACTCTGTGCTTCCTAGATATTGATACACTACTATAATTTGGTAGAGGGTTCGTTTGATACATGAACACCACTAAGGGGCCAAGATACACTCTACCTGGACAACACTCTTAAGTGTTCGATACATTGCTGATACTGAAAATCTGGGTTTTATACAATTATGGCTTTCTATAGCCTTATTTATAGCATTTTTACTACTACCTCTAATTGAAAACTTAGTCTATTAATTTTCAAAGTCTTCTATGGTGAACTAGAAGTGAGAAGCAAGTCCTCTGCAATGTGCTTAGTTATATGGTGTAGCTTGTAGGGTTTTAGGGGTTTTGACTTTTGTCACCTCACTTGGGCTTACCAGGGGGCACAACAAAGCACACTTTACAAAGTCAACATAGAATTTGGTGTATGAAATTGCATATTATGTTGTGTAAGTCGTGTTGGAATTGTTGAAAAAGTCTAGTTATGTGGACTAGTTAAGACTTAAGCGTGTATACGGATAATGTGGAAAAAAAATATATGAATAACGTTATTGTAGAAGAACATCACTAAAGAGTTGGGACTATGAAAAATATGATTTGAAAGCTGATCTCATTTTCCTTAAATCTGATCTCTACCTTTCTATGTGATGAGTGTTATGATTATGGTTATCTTATGTCGTTCCCCTCTGCATTAGTGGCTGCTAAATCAATATTGTATTGTGGTTTTCCTTTAACTTCCTTAAAGCGCTAAACAATTTTCACTGATTTCTCTTCTCATGTTTATTCCTTTGCTCTATGTGGGTCTATTATTCCGGCTTATACCATTTTTTGATTTTAAAAGCTACCTTGGACAGTTCAACTTGCTATGCTCACATCTTCCACAAACAGCTGCTTTTCTGATTTTTATTTGCAACACCCCAATTTCTGTGCTACTTACATGCTAATTTAAACGATTTGCTTGCTAATAAACGAAAAATAGATGTTATCATGTAAAATGTTTGATTTGTCTTAAAGGATGTTTTTAACGTCACTACTTTCTATAACTTCAATTCTCAGATGATTAAAGACACTAATAGTAAAAGTCGTGCATTGGCAAGCATGACTGTCAGACTGTTGTAACTTAATACTTCATGCAAAGTATATATTTTTTTTGTATTTTTATGATATAGGTAGTTTATCCACTAGTAGTTATCTTCCTTATATGTATGTTTTAAAGATGATGTGTGGTGGATGAAATAGTGGGTGCTCTAAGCCTCTAACTTGATGTGTATTTATCACTCTCTATATACTTTAATAAAGAGTAATATTTGATTCTTGTGGTATTTATAGTTTCCATAAATTCTGTTTAAATATAAATAAATTTGGGTCATATTTTAAGCAAGGTCTTGCATTTATAACTCAATAATTGATATTGCCAAATTAATTTTTAGGAAAGTGTATATCATCGTTATGTTGGCGGCCTGATGGTAAAGTCATAGCAGTTGGACTTGAAGATGGAACCATATCGTTGCATGATGTTGAAGTTAGTACCATATATAAATAGTTCTTCATGCATTTAATTTTTTTTTTTCATTACTCTCTTGGTGACGCTATTCCAATTTGTTACTACATATATAGGACACTGTTTCATATTTAAGCTGCCCCCTCATTTTCCTAATGCTATTCTTTGTTTTACAAGGTCTATGTTTTCTTCCTAAAATAGGTTTCTAGTGACTATCTCCTGGCCTCTTCATCTCCTAAAAGGGAGGAGTGGTTAGGGAAGTGAGGTCTTGATGAAGTAGGACCAGGAATTGATTAGATTGGTTTTGAAAATGGAATAAACCTTCAAATTTCCTTTTTTTAGCTTTGAGCGAAGGCAATAGACTTCTCTTACCCTGTTTACCAAAAATCAGTTTGGCCCATGTATATATTCATCATTTCTCTCGTCTTACTCTTTGTTTCTCGAGAATATATAGCATACTGGTTTGTTTTGTTCAGTAATAACGTGACTCAGTTAGTATCCAGAATTTTTTCGTACATGATGTTCCAAAACCTCCAGCAAGTTTTGTTGTTGAATTTGTTGTATTCTGCTATTCTTGTCTTGTTGGTTTAATGGAAAACTTTCTTCTAGTCAAATTACTAAAGACACTTTACTCCATTGTATTTATATTTTCCGAGTTCGAACACATATTGGCACCATGTATTAATTTCTTATGATTTAGCATCAATATAATATGTTTACTAAAATAGGTGGACAGGAGTCTAACTGACTCTAACCACTTGAGAGTTCACTTTCGTATATAAGCGCAGAAAAATGTTTTAGTTCTGGTTGCTTTATATGCAGAATGGGAAATTATTAAGAAGCATGAAGTCTCATAGTGCTGCTGTAGTTTGTCTTAACTGGGAGGAAGATGATGGACATGGACAGGTAACTAAAGTGTATCTTTTTCATTTTATCCTTTTCTCTTGTTTCTTAAAACTTTCAAGAACTTTTTTTAGAAAATTTTACTCACTTGTAAAATAAAAAGGAGTTCTTCAGGAAGGATTCTTTTACGCCAAATTTTTTCATTAATGTTGCTGAAATACTTTGATTTATATCTGTAAACATTTGTTTGTTTAATTTGGATTTAATTTTTTTCCTACACTTATTTTCTTATATATACAGGACAATGGAGAAAACACCGTGTCCTATGAAGACCGTACATTGCGTTTCTTTCCTCCTGCTCCAAGAGTACCACGGATGTCTGGAGTAGTGTCTGGAGATTCCACTCTTATGGATAACATTGATGACTCATTTCAGGATCTGCTAAACACTTCACATCAACGTTTTAACATTCTGTGCAGTGCAGATAAGGATGGAGGCATTTGCTTTAGCATATTTGGTATATTTCCCATTGGGAAAATTGTGAGTACCTTGACAACCTTTTTTTATTATATTGGTGCTCAAATCAAAACTTGCAGATGTAAAACTAACACCTTATGTAGTGGATTCATCTAATTTTTACAAGTACAAAGAACTCTCCGATCTTCCTTTAGTATTAACTTCATTTATTTTTGAGATTTGGAAAAATCTCACCAAACTTAAAATCAGATTGGTGAAAATGAACACGGAACTATTTTATGGTCAGCAATCTGTAACTGTAGAAGCCTGAATGAGCCTAGAAATGGAAGTTTGCGGTTCAGATGCAAACGTTTCTGGGCTTGCCCATCAAGTTAAGATTTTGATTAGTTTAGTGACTTTTCTACATTAATAGAAGTAGGAAAACACAAAACATTTTGCAATAACCAGGAGTAATTGAAAAAAGGACTAAAATAGGAAAATCATATGATAGCATAGTCAATTTATTTTCAGGAAGAGGTTTGTGCTTTATAACTACTCGCCATAATGTCCATAGTATTACCACTTTATGTGGGAAAACAAGAAACACTAATTTAATTGGTTGACTTTTACCGGCAGCTATGTTGACCAAATGTAACACAAATACCAAGTAAAAATTTGACTCGCTTTGACATGTCTGGTTATGTCGTTACTTGTCCACCTCTACTAATCTTGAAGCTTTATGCATATTAAAAATTCTGCTTTTCCTATTCAAAAAGCATGTATTTTCAGTCATTTATTGTTCTTGTTTTAAAATTGTACCTTTATGACTTTATCCTCCCTTTTTATTAAGCCTTGTTCAGCCTTGTAATAAGCATTGTTTATGCCATTAAAGTTTTATTTGCAAACGGCCCCTTATTTCGATAGGCAAAAGATTTATTTCTCGTTGATTTCGAATTATAAAAGGCTATATGAAAATGGCTCATTAAGTCATGTGCACTTGTTTGCATGAAGCTGCGGATGTGTGCTATCAAAGGTCAATCAAAACCAACCTCTTTGTTATGACTAACAAGGGTAAGGTTGTGTACATCCGACCCTTCAAACCCTATTTGAGCCACTTAATGGCATTGGGATAGAGGAATGTTGTAGTTTTTTTTGCAAAATACGAGGCCTTGTTTTTTCTTTTCTTTTTTTTTTATTGAAAGTTTACAACCTTTTTAATTTGAAAGGTTGTACCTAGTGAACTATTCCATTTAGATCCCGAGAACTGACTTTCCAGAGACTGCTATATTAGGGTCGGTGGCTCGGTGCACATTTCTCTTTCCTAGGTTTGGACTGCTTCTAGAATCTGGTTATTATATGATCTTAATATATATTGAAAGGCACAAGACTCATAGTTATTGTCTGATTCTCTTATTAATTGAGGAAGAAACTTTCCTGTTACTTGCAGAGCTGTGAGTCAGTGTCTTACCTTTCTTAAGGTCATTTGTGGAATTAATATGAAGATGTACTCTTCTTAGGAAGTTTATGGCCGTATGGGTATTCTTTGTTTCATATGTACTGTGTTTTTATGTTAGTGATTTTGTTCACCATTATATGTTTTTTGCTCATTCCTGGAAATTTTTGTCTCGATTGAAATTCTTTCAGAACATACACAGTTTGTCTCTTCCACTCAACGGTGATCAAGTAACATATAAGATCCTGCATGCTACCATTTATAAGGTGAGTATCCTAGAATTAAAAGCTGTCCGTATTTCTGCTTGTTCACCAAAATGTTCCTGACTCAGAAATACATAAGTTAATAGTATTTTCTGATTTTTATACAAGTGAAATGCTGTTAAGTTTTGTTTTCTGAACGATCCAACATGAAGATTTAAATTTGGAGTTTGGATACATGACCATTGTCCATGGTCAAAAGCGCTATTAGTATGCATATCATGGAATAAAAACTCCCCCGTTACGTTACGTAACGCCCGTTATATAACCTGTTTGAAAGTTGCCGCGACGTTAAATCCCGTTATATAACGGTTCACGAAATTTCACGGTCAAAACGCCGCGTTGACCGTTATATAACGTGTAACGCCCGTTATTTTACCGTTATAACGCTATTTCACCGTTACAACGCTATTTGTCTTCCCGTTAAAATTTTATTAATACCCATTAACTTTATTTATTATGATTATAAATTTATAGTTATTCATTATTTTAGTTTATAAACAAAATAATTAACTAATAACTAATAAGTTAACTAATTATACACTAATAAAAGAATCAAATATCGCAATTATAATAGCTAGTTTCATATTATTGCATAATAATAATAGTTCAACAACATAAATGCATTTATAAGTTCATAACCCCTTATGTGATTTTTTTTCCAAAAATCACACCGCATCGGCCGCGATTCGCGTTATTTATCCGTTATAGCCGCTTTCCGCGACACCGCGACCGTTTCCGCAAACGCATCCGCGACCGTGATTTTTTTCCATGATGCATATAACTTTCTCAAGAAAATGATTTCTAAAACAATCATCATGATGTGGAGATTACACTTTTTTGAGATGACAAGTTCAAGATGGATGATTTTTTATTCCAAGTTTTGAATATATTAGTCTACCCAGTGTTAATTGGGTACAGCTTGCTAATTCTATATTACAGGTTTATTTAAAAAACATTTTTTGGGTCTTTCTTCTCTGTGATCAACTACATTTGGCTGTGCTTTGTGCTTGTGGTGTCAGGTTGCTTTGTCAAAGGATTTTTGTCGTTTGATCATCAAATGCTCTGGAGAATTATCTAGCAGCAGTATTGAGTTCAATCATGGGCAGTTTGCTGAACGACAAACCCGGGGTATGCATTGCCTGGTGTTGGACACCTCTCTTTTCCGCAAGAGGTAATTATGTTAAGTGGGATTTTATCTATAAGTAGCTTGACCAGCCTAGATATATTCCTCAGTTTACTTACACTCACTATAGAGGCACATTCGCCTTTTCATATAGCGTTTTTACTCAAATGTATGTTGTCTTTGATGGTGTTTTGATTTGAGAGTCATGTTTCCCCTTTCTGTGAGTGTCTCTTCTTTGTGTTAACCGTTAAGTACTAATGCCAAATTTATGGTGCCCAAGCTTCCAAAGGGAAATAATGTCTGTAGAATTTGCTTGTTTTTAAGGGTTAGGGCTCAACTCTAAAGACTTGATAGAGTTGATTGGTGATTATGAATTTTTTTTTTTTTATTATTATTTTTTTTTTTGAGATAGGTGATTATGAATTGATACAAGCTTAATTTTTCTGAACTTATCTCTAGATCACAAACACACATTTTAGCATGATGTTGCTTCATGTTTAACTTAAAGTTGCCATTTTCATTATTGGTCTTAGTTTGACAGTACTTTTTTTGCTTTTATAATAAATAAAAGATGGCACATTAGGAAGCACCTTTGTTGACGATCAACAATGAACTCTCAATTAGTGCTTACTTCTAAATTTTTACAATTATCAAAGAACTTAGCACGTTTGCTGACGACCTTACTTTTGTAGGAAACAAGAGCTTCATCAAGTCGCTCAACAAGCCTCCAACATTGAAGATTTAACTGAGGTCATTCGTGCATCGCTTTCTATCATGTATAAGCAATGGTGTGATGCCATGCAGATATTCCATGACAAATTCCATTCTTTATCTACACTAATTGTTAACAATGGTAATGAAAATGAAGACCACAATAGAGCATTATATCCATTCAGTTTGGATTTTACTTCAGAATTCCTTTTTTGTTTCATGTGCAGGACTGGACTCATCACCTCAAGAAGAGTTTCTGAGCCTTCTAGGAGGTGCTCGAACTAGTCCACCTGTTCATCAATTTCTTGTCAATTCTCTTGGCGAATCGGTATGGTCAGTCTCGTGTGCTCTGGGAGCGAGAAACTGAGCTTAATATACTTATGTTTTTGTTTATTCTGAACAGGGACTCAAGCGTGTGATGAAGACTGTATCTACTGCCGCAAAGGAACTTCAGCTTGTTCTCCTTGATCATATCCAGGTAACCCTCCTTTCTATTGTCTTCACTCCCATCTCGCGCGTTGTATATCTTCATCGTGAGTTCCATTAAACTTTTTAACTCATTTAGAAATTATATTAATAAAGAAAGTTATCAAGGGCCCAAACTGAGACCATCCTTCGTCTTACCTCTCAGACTATCAATGTAATTAAATACCTATATTTGTAATAAGACCGTTCTTTAATTATGATAGACCACACAAAATTATGAGAGTTGTGACTGGACCTGGGGATTTAGCTTAGGTAAAGTGGGGTTGAAAATAATTGTAAAAAGAAGAGGGGAAGAGAAGACCCTAAAGATATACGAATATGCGTAATCAAATTGTACCTGGATTAGGTGAGAAATGTGTGAACTAATATCACCAATGAAATTATTTATTATTCAACTGAAGTGAACAAATTTGACATTTAGAGGAATAATATTTATTAGAAGTGGATACTCTTTGTTAGAGCAAGCAAAATAAAAAAGTACAAAAGAGGACAAGTTGTTCATTAGACAGCAATGACAAAGAAACAGAACCTCAAAATTATTTTGGAAATCAGGAAATCCCTTTTAAGACTAGTTGCTACTAAATTAAGGCCTTATTTCCTTTTTTTAGCTCAGCATTCTACATTTTTATTCCTATGATTGACCAGTGATACTTTTCCTATATCCACATGTCTGTCAAAATGACTTTCTTTCATATTGGTCATCAACATCTGCCTCCTTGGTACCAAGAATAAAATGCACAAATAAATCCAAAGTATAAAAGGTGCAAGGTGCACAGAGGCGATTGGGGTCTTGACCCTAGGCACATTGCAGTGGTTTGAGATCCTCATGCTCATTGCAAAATTTTTTTCTCAATAGATTGTGAATCAAAGATTGCAAGAGTCTTAAGATTTTCGACCACGAAGCCTCCATCTTCTCCATAGTTCATATGCGCTTCAGTTATCACCATTATTCTAGCTAGTATTAGTTATTTTTCAATAATTATTTTTTGTGTCATCAATTCCAAAGCTCAATCTGTAAGGAATGGGCCGACTGCGTGAAATTGAAAGTTAAGTCATGAGATTGTCTGCAATAATCCTCTGTTTACGTTCTTGTCTAGTGTGTTGTGGTCTCAAATCTCAATGACCCAGTTCCTTCATATTCTTCTTCACCCTGCTATCCAGCTTGGTCTCCCTTGGCTTTTGTAGGGCTACACAAAGTTTGGTTGATACCGCAAAATAGTTTAAGTATTCGGTCCGGTTTACGGTTTCTCGTTCTGGTCTACCGCTTATTTTTTGAAAAAAATGTGGTTTCCAGTCCGGTCCCACTCTAAGTTTTTTAGACCGGACCAAACCAGAAACCGTAATATCGCCATTTTGACTAAATACATTAATCCTATCAACCTGATTGCCTTGGTCTCACTCACACTGTAGTTACTAAACATTTGAACAGTAATCCTCATCATTGACTTTCTAATGACTCTAAAGAGACTTGGAAAGAGGAACGATTAAGGAGGCTAGAATATGCAGTCTTAACACAGCAATGACAAATATGTAATCACCTATGTAAATATGTATTACTTAATTAATTGCATAAGCCTTTTGTTAATTTACATGTAAAAAGAAGCACGTGCAATTCATTTCTCCATTATAATTTGATCCACAATCCATTATTTTCCAAAGTAAAGAATATTACATCTTCAGCTCTGTTGGAATTTGGAAATAGATTCCAGTTATGCAAGGTTGTAAACCATGATTATTTGCTTTTTTGACCAGCCAGCAGCTGAAATTATTGGATTTAGAATGGGAGAACTAAGAGGTTTTTCAAGGTGGCCGGCGCGCTATGGAAGCATTGGCTTGGATGAGAAACTTATACACAATGCAACCGAGAAAGTAGGAATGTTGCTTGTACAAGTTGTACGTTTTGTGCAGATTCTTTCATCTGTTACACCGCAGGTATGCTTGCTATTTAGTTTATATTGTTTTTATATTTAACTGAAAATTTATCCAGCATTTACTGCATTTTTGGCTTTTCTTTTATCTGTTTTTTTGCCTAATTCTTTGTAAAGATACAAAATATGGGAGATGTGAGGGACTAATATCAGAATAAGGATTTTTTTTCCAAGGCTGCTGCTGTAGTCTAATTCAGTCCCTTTTCCCACCCTATACTTGATTTAGAAAAAAGGACAACAATGTTACTTGGAACACAAACGTCCTTGAACTGAATTTAGAAGCTTGATTTCTCCAAGTTTATCGGTTGTTATGTAGCTCACTGGGTTTTGTCGGAATTCCTGACTCAAGAAGTCTGAACACCTTTGACTGATTCACACTAAAGAGATTTTAGAAACTGCATTCCTGAACCAAGCTTCTCTCCTCTAGTCCTCTTTGATTCATTGTCCAAGTTTTACCTGATCTGATGTTAATTTCTTTTCTCTAACCCTGAACCAAAGAAAATCTGTAAAGAGTTTTTCTAACTCCCGGCAAGGCGGCAACACCCTAAGCAATAGGCAATTCGAAAAAGTGAGAGGGAATTCTAGAGAATGCTTGATAATACTGGATAAGGTAAAACAGCCGCCTAGAAAGAAGTTCCCTTCCGATTTCCACCCATCAAATGGTGAAACATAGGTAGGGTAGGAGAAGGTGTTTCAAAGATTTATAATTTTCCCCCAAGACACTATTATGAACTCTCACAAATTTTATCAAATTACTAAAGATTTATTGGTCTACCAATTTCTTCTTTTTCCCCCCCTTCCCTTCAGTGTCTCCTTTAAAGTTCTCTTATAGCTCCCAAATATTTGCAACTGGCTGCTAAGGTCTATAAAGATATATATGCTGGATTCATATTTCATGTTATCAGTTTTCCATCCAATTTATTTTTCACTTCACTTCTCTTTCAGTTCTCAAATTTCTTCAGTTGGCTATTAAGGTGTATTAAGATACTAATGTCAGATTCAAGTGATCAACTTCCACCTTACAATAGGTATTAGTTACTTATTTTTCTAATGCTATTAGGAAAGTGGATTGATCATCTGCCTCTTGTGATTATGTTTCTATGCTTGCATTTTGTAGTGAACTCGTAATCATGTTTCTGAAGTTCCTCTATGATCGTGATCCCGTAAAGCTGCTTCTGGACCAATCTATGATTGATCATCATGTACATCTTAATGAGTAAGTCATCTAAGCATGAAAGATTATATGTCTTCCTTGCCTTGTTTATATCCCTTTCTCTACTCGTGACATGGCAATTATTGATCACAACAATATGTGCAACCTCCCATTTCCCATCGCCTCTAAGTTTGAGAAAGTTGAAACATATATAAGTCGAATGGAGCCTGATATTTAGCTCGTGTGTTAAATGAATTACTGTCATGTCTACTATTATAAAAATCATATCAGTAAAATAAAGAATCAAAAAAGTAATTGTTGTCAATTTGAAAGAATGGTAGGAAATGTCAAGATAAGTTGAGACAAAAAATGAGAAACAAATGGAATGCAACAAGGTAAAAGTACGTTTACATGAACATATTAGATATTATATATAAAGAAGGACACCTATATTACTCTTTGGTCCCTCTTCCTTTTGTAAATGTTTCTCACATGTGGGTTAGACCTGGAGATTATGAAATTATGATCATTATTTATTAAGAAGACACAAAAAGTTGAATTTCATGTTTAAACTAAACTTCATGTTGGGGTTCTTCAGATGATACCTTCAAATTTCATGTTTAAACTAAACTTGTAAAACCCAGAAGGTACTGATAGTTTAAGTCTAATCAATTTCAAAACAAGGTACTACTTGATTCGTAAGCACTTAGGCAACGCGTACGCTTTAGAGACCTTAAAATGTGAAAAGAATTCAACATAGCTTGCAGATAGACACAGATCTTGGTCTCTACAAATTAACGGTGTCATCTTCTTAATGCTTTAGGGATACAATACAGCAAATTGAAGAACTTGTTAAACTAGGGGGCTTTGCGGATACCAAATGCCTACACAGAACCTTAGCAAAAGAATTTCAATGTATGGAAGCCAGGTATCTCTTTGAATGCCCTCAATTTTTTTTGGATTACAACAAAATCCTATTACTCGAATGCCATGCGGCTCTCGCCTAGGCCGGGTTTTGGGTGCCGGATATATACAACCTTATCCTTTCTGTATGTTGATGTATCTATCACATTATCCAGTTTCAAAGAGGCCTTCAATATGCCCTCCACTACCGTTTCGAAGGAGATAATCTGCAAGCAGATGTTGCCTCTCTATTCCTTCCAATCTTCTCCACCATCCACCCCTATCTATGTGCCCACATCAATATCATTTTTCCGGGTATGTGGTCGCTTTACTTGGTTTTTGAAATTAATTTCCTGTTAATAGCTGATACCTTGCAACTAATGAAATTCAGCAGCAAAATGTGTATTATATTTGAGCTCATCTCCAGATTGCTCATTGATGCATGCTAAGTCAACAATGGTCTGATCTTATAAAAGTAAATTTGATCGTATATAATATAACAAGTGAAGCACATTGTTATTCGGACACTTCATTCACCCCATGTGTCAGGCTAGCCGCTAGCCATTTAGTTGAGGGGTATCCCTTGTCTTAGCCTTGTTACCCCCCTGGTGCTTCCAGCCACTGGCAGAGGTCTATGAAAATATAATCTCTTATGAGACATACGTTTTTTTTGAGAAAATAACCTTTGTGCTTATCGCAGTTGATTAGTTGTACTGTCGTACAACTTACCATATGTGTAGATAAGTTATACAAAGCCTTAATAGAAGTCTTTGGATGATGATTTGTTGTAATATATGTATGCTAAAGGCCCAGTTTATTGAAAAAGAAGAAAGATGGGACCTAATAGATGATGTGTAACCAAGTTCAGGTATTCAAGTTGAAGCATACAGTGTACACCACATTATATGTAGAGACATTAGACCCCTTTTGTTTTTCCTCTGAATGTGCTTCTTAATCTGAGTAACTTTCAAAATCTTCTAGAAAACATGCAATGTTCTCGAATGAATGTTGCCTAATTGAACCTTTGCAGTTTTCTCATTTTTCTAATGATTTGCAATTAAATAGGATGCTGAACCTGATGATTCAACATGTGGGACCAATCAAGAAAGGCTTGTGGATTACATCAGTTTCCATATACCTGCGTGGACCTCGGCACATGCTTCAAATTGTGTATGCATACTACGAGGAGTGATAGATGAATCAGATGATACTAGGAACAGATATACTACAGTTGAAGCCTTGTTGCTGTCTGTGTCAAAGGATCTCAATTGCGTCGATTTATCTCTGTATAAAGTAAATTTATACACTTATTGTATTTTTATCCCCGTTCTTTACTTTTTAGCCAGTTTATGCTGCTTTGAAAATTTTCACTCATGAATCTTTACATCGATGTGAATCTCTTACAGGAACGCCAGATTGTTTTGTTGTTCAATGAAACAACAGCCACATCTGATAGCAGCAGCAACGCTCTTCTCATGATGATTCGAACAAGTGACCTTCCATTTGTACCTTTATCTGGATCAATCAGTCTGAACTTTTGGAATTTGGATCAGTTGCAGGTAGGTATTTCACTAGTTGAATATTTTTACATTATTCAGAGAATGCTGTGCTGTTTCTGTTTTGTCATAAGATGGGGAATAATGACTGAATTTTGGTCAGTTGGAGATTATCTGTTTATATTGTTTACTGTAGGACTGCATATTGCCTTTGCAAACGGAGAGTGCAAAGGTTCGAAGTATACCTCACAATGTGATTCCTCCACTTGCAGTAAGCTGTAAGTAATATCTTTACCTGAAGCTATACTTTGCCTACGGTTAAAGTAGTTTTGTACTTTCGATTATACAATTACAACTGATGAATTGGATGTGGAGTACCATTTTCATGTTTATATTGTTGGAATATCTTTTCATTCCCTCTTTCTTTTCTTTAGCTCTCCCTTTTTTTGTTTCCCTCATCCTTTTATGTTGTGAAACTCAAGATATCAGCCTTAGTGTGTTATACTGAACGAGTTAATGTAAACTTTCTTCATTCAATCTTCTCTTTTTGTAACAGCATCCAGAGGTGTGGGTTGTGTTTTTGCCGCTAGAAAGCGAGCCTTAGTTTACATTCTTGAGGAAGATGAAGAAGAAGAAGAAGAAGAGGCTTCGGATATGGATTGAGAATCAAGTGGCTCAAGCCTTATGTTCATACTTGGTAGACAATTCCATAACATTCAACTTTAGAGCTTGGAGACTGATAGTCCAAGTTTTTTTGCTTAGAAGCTGCCCGAGATTAGACCTCATCCAACTTTCTCATCGATAGTATCATCATATTTTATTCGATATTGGTAAGACAAAAGAGTATGCAATAGATACACTCAAATGTCTTCCTCTCTCAGCTCGTGATGTTGGATGTTGGATGTTGGATGTTTGATGATTGAGACCCTTGTTTTAATGTATGCTTAATGTGTAAAAGTTTTATGATTCGTTAAACAGGCCGTAGTAGTTGAATACACAGTTGAAACCTGTAAAACTTTATGCTTCCAGAGTCCAGTCCCTTTTTTTTCTTGCTTGTAGCAGTACTGTAGGTATATTAAAATTGTAATACTTGCCCAATATATTCCTTTGCTGTCTGTGAATATATGTTAAAATTGTACTATAATATTTATCCTATTTAAATTGTGACAGCAATACTGAAGGTATAAAACTCTGCGTGCATATTTAAATTAGCCCAAACATAGATATTGTTAAAATTTTAGAATCTGCATTTCACTTGGAACTAAACTACCTCGACATATGATCAAATTTAATTTGATCCTGCTTTAAATGTATTTATAATTATATAAAAACTAATATGAACACGACTCGATTTTAACTGACTCGAAAAATCTAATTTGTAATCCATCTAGTGACACGTATCAACACCATTCCATATATTATATGGTCTACAACTCTACGAAGACCATGAAACTTTAATCCATTCAAGTTAACAAAATGCAGTACCCTTTTTTTACAAAATCTTGAGCAGCAGAATATGGATTTTTGTCTTATAAATCTCTAATCCATTCAAGTATACAAAATATATTTTTGATTAAAAAACATGTTAATTGATAAAACAATGAAAATCAAAGTGAAGTAAGAATGATTAGTCAGTTATTTGAATTACGCGATTCAACGTGACCGATAGTATGATAGTATGAAGTATGAAGCAACCATGGAGGAAGCTGCTTTGAAACATGATGAATGCCATCAAAACATAATTGGAAAAACAAATGAATTCATTGAAGCATGAAGTTTGTCTGGTAATCAAGCCAACTACCAACCGCCGACAGTTACTCAGTTATGTAATAAATACAACAGATTTAGTTAAGTTAGACTTCATCTAACCATTAATCATACAATACAACGTACACAACGGAAAGAATGAAAAATACAATTGGCCTCTTATTATTAGCTATAAAGGCCTCAATCAAGAGTTTCAACGGGAAATCGAGTATGAGAGCGAACAAATTCTAGCCGAAGGTTATCCCTGCATTAAGTCTCGTCAACTATAGCATCTCCACTCCTGTTTTATGTCCTTTACTCGTCAGGGATCCATGAGTGAGCAAGTCGAGCAAGCAGACATCGTCCCGATATTCATATTCATTGAAAAATCCTATTCTTCGTGCGCAGTTAGGCCCGTTTAGCATAGTAGTTTTAGCAAAGTCGGATAAGACTTATCAGGGTTGCGTATCTATGTCTCTTCTAACTCGACAATTTGAGCACGTCTCTCAGCAGCCTTCTTCCTGATAAAGATACCCCATCTAAGGGCCGCTTTAAGCTTGAGCCAACCCACAACAGCTTTCCCGGAAGATCGAGTTCTATCCTCCTCAAAATTGAAGTTAATTGCCGGTGACGGTGCATACGCTGCGGAATATGGGTACGTATCTTCTTGCACACCAACGGGATTTTGACCATGACCCCCACCCATTCCAAATAAGCGAAGTAAATGTTGCATGTCTTCATGTTCAAGCATTTGATTACTTCGCATGCGAATTTCTTCCTCTGATAGCATGTTCTCACTTCCTCGATAATCTGCAAAGTTGGAGGTTCCAACGGGCTGCAAACCTGATAAAGATGGTTGTGTAGACCCAAAATTCAATCCATTACTATTTCTAGAAGGTTGGTTTAGACCAGAAGCACCCATAAACTGATTCGGTGGAGAAACAGAAGCTGGACTAAAATGTGACGATGAGCCATTAATGTTCATTGTTTGTGACTGTACAGGGTAACTTGTACCCAATGCATCATGTAAACCTGAAACATAAAAAACCAATTTATATAATGAAAATATGACAAAATAAAAAATGGAATATACAGCTGCATTTCATGAATGCAAGATATATATTACCTCCCATCTTGAGACCTGGATCGACGGAAGGCTGTTCCACAGCAGGAGCAACCGGTAAACTGGGTAAAGCGACTTGATGGTTGTAAAAATTAGCGTTTGGTTGAGTAACAGGCGATTCAGTCCTCGTAGAATCTTCGATCCTGTTCTGTTTTAAGCTCAATAGAGATTTGCCATCGTACTCCACAACGTGCATCCAATTCTCATACGCTTTCTTTATCAAAGTGTCGGCATAGACCTGCCAACATAATGGATCTTCAGCCATCATATTAAACATGCAACAGATATTGCCCCCTCCCGATTTCACCCCACAAATGCTTCTTTTGACCCGAAAAAAACTTCTAAGAGGTACTCATGAAACAAACTTTGGTCTAATTTAAACTTCCCGTCAATACTAATGTGTCGGCATGAGTGGGAATTGGTACCATAATTTGTTCACTTGTTCGGTATTCTAGTTTTCAATTTCTGGCTATAAGCATATTATCATCAAGCACATCACAAAGAACATTAAGAAGGTAGAAAAACATAAGAGATCAAAGATCGTGGGTTTGGGACTACTAACCTTCTGGGTGTCAGATAGCGAATCAGTCGAGTAATACTGGCCACCAGCGATTAAGCCGCTAAACTCATAGATACTGTTAAAAATTACACCAACCCCTTGTGGACCATCGGGATAGTAGATATAAAGCTTTCCCCCAAGTACACAAGTCTTAGCATGCTCCACAAGTGCATCCCACATCTTATTTGACATTCCACTTCCAAGTATCTAAAGAAGGGTTCAGAAAGGGTAATATGTTAAAGTTTGGGTTAAATAACTACGAAAACATCACAATCAAACAACAAAATTCTAGTGTTCTTACATTGCGCAACCTCTGTGGATCTCTGATAACAAATCTCAAGAAATCTTCAACTGTAACAATGCCGGCTTTATTGAGTCTCTTGTGAAAAGCCCCATCTTTCCCGATCTTCTCCAATCTCCAGACTTCATCATTCAACGCAGGAGGATAGTGTTTTTTGTACACTAGAAAAAACAAACAACACACATGCTTTAGAAGACAGCAGTATACTACGTTACTTAGACTCGGGTACTGATGTTGGATACTGGTACGTGTCTAAGTGTCGGATACGTCTAAATATTAAATTTTACGCCTAAAATCAAAATGAAGAGTCCGAGTAACATGGCAGTATATATAAGATCCAGGAAAGAACACACGAAAACATTTATAAAGACAATAATCCTGTCCCATTCAATTTGCTGCATTGCAGAGCTCGACGTGAGCTTTTTCATTTGTATGTAGCAGATTGAATGAATTGAACGGAGATGGGGAGGAGTATAGATTTAGATATGTTGACTCACATTCCCCTCTATGATCTTTAACAGTGAAGGCTTCTGTCTTTGCCTCACGGATACGAAGATTATCGCAATAGCCAGCAGCAATCTTTAGACCTAGTCTAAACTGTCTGCTTCTTATCCAGCTTGAATTATCAGTGAATGTCAGTTCCCCCAGCGTCCCTACACCTTCTTTCAGTGTCACTTGCACATCTCCAGTTAAAAGAGGCCGCTTCCCTTCACGCTCTTTTACCACATGACTGTCAAAATCTTCTTCGGTCCAATTTGCATCATCTTCATCATTGAAATCACCTTCAAGTACAACAATATCCAGTTTTGCAGATGATTCCGGACCTGTTGTGACAAGTTCCCCAGTATTTGCATCAATTAAGACAATGTGGATTGCAGCTCCTTGCTCGCCTTCGACTTTTCCTCCCGTAAAAAGGGGTAAAGAAAGCCTAGTTCTGAAATGAAGCTGCAAATTTCTTCCATCAGGTGCTTCGATACGCTTAGGAGAAGATCTGCATGTTTTTAACATAAGTTTCATATTACTCTTTCTCAATAATCATAAAAATCACAATTTGAACAGATTGTGAGCATTTGAATATGCAAGGAAATTGGAGACAAAATTTGCAGCAACAGACCATCCAAATAGCATATTTAATTTCAGAACACTTTAGATAAATGTAAACTAAAACCCAAAAAACCAAAAATATTAGCCTAAAAGAGTGAACAATCTTAAGAATCCAACAAGAAGTGATTCTTACCTTCCATTTCCTACAAGTCTTGCAGGCCCCAACTTTGCTAAAGCGCGTTCAACTTCCTCACTAACCTGTTCATTATTCATAGAGACCAAACATAAGAGAAGTACAAAGACACAACTTACAAGTATCATGAAACAGATACCAATGGTATAGTCATCATTCTATACCACATTTGAGAGGGGAAAGGGTGAAGGGTAACAAGCATTCATTGCAATTTGCAAGACTACAATAACTAATCTGCATATGAGCTAGACTCTAGCAAGGTTATAAAAGCATTCCCACTCCCTATACACCCACCCGCTTACGAAAATGTAAAGCTGATCATCAAAAATTGTTCCACATCAGGAAGAAAAGAATAATACACAAATAGGATGATCTTACGACTCTACGAAGAATAGGTTCCAAGGATGAGCAGAGCCTCTGTAGACTATCCACTTTAAGGGCTTCAACAATCACACTGTAATGAAGTGAAAATTAATTAGTACTTCTTCATCACATTCAAGAAACAATACACATACTGAAGCAACTCTATAGCATGAATAAGCAAAGAAAATGTCAAATCTCTGGTTACAATAAGGGGGTGTTTGATAGCCATTTATAGAATTAGAAATGAATCAAATAACCAAATCCATTACTTAATGTATCAAATAAACAGGCATCATTGTGAAAACACAAAACCACTTTTTCAAGTGAAAATTCAAACCTTGCACATATAATGAACATAATTTAATCATATTGAACATTTGCAACTTCCATACTTTCATCTTCCTTAATAAGAGTAAGTTTGATCTTCCATTAGTATACATCAAACAACAAAGAAAATGGGATTAATCCATCCAAAACTATTGAACAAAAAAAAAAAAGAAAAAAAAAAGCAAATGAAATGGAAAGCTTCAATCTATTTCTCATCCCAAGTAAAGTGACTGAATTAAAGCAACAGAATTCTTACATATTCAAAAACTCACTGGATGTTGATAAAAGAAACTCAGATGGTAACAAACAGACAGACAGCAAAAACCCAAAAACAAATCAGGAAAATAAAAGACTAAAATTAACTTAACACTATAAATAATCCAAACACTAAAAACCCATCAAATAAAGCATCAAAATTTACAAACTTTAAGAGAGGAAAAAAGAGTAAACCTTGCTAAAGCTGGTCTTTTTCGATCAGGTTGACCATCTTCATCAACATTAGAGCTTGAATCCAAAGCTCTTTTCTCTCTACCACTCATACTATTTGATCTTTCCATATACCTTGTCTGCATTTTTTGTCCCCTCCCTTAAAATAAAATCATATGGATCTCAATCAATACACCCAAAAAATACTAAAAAGATACTCAAAACTTTCACCCCCTTAAAATAGATAAATACCCAGATTCAATTCCAGCCTTATCTGATCATAAAAACACCAAGAAGTGATTTTTATTACTGCTAAGTCTTACACATACAAACACTTAAAAAAATACACTAGGAAGAAAGAGGGGGAAAAGGATGAAATTTTTAAGAAAAAATTAGTGGGTTGATTTTGTTGGCAAGGAAAGTAGAAGATTCAGGGAAAGATCTGGGAATTTTCCTTGAATACTGATGGGTTTTTCATCAATCAGATTGGTGAAAAGAGGGAAAGAAAGAAAGATGCACTTGAATTGATTTTGTTTTGGGGGATTTTGTAATTTGTAGTATGGAGAAGTTTAGAGGTGGGGGCCTTGACTCTTTGAAGGGTCACTATCTTTATTGTATGCTTTAGATAGCCTAAAATTAGCCTTAGAGAAAATACCAATATGGGATTGTATCATTCATTGTATGAATTATGAATTTTATGATTTCATTCTTTGAAAGAATATTGCTAGAGCATGTGAAGATTGAATGATAACAATAGTTCATAGTTGTAGTTATGTAAAGGACAAATGAAGTATTTACCTTAATGATAAAGCTATCTAGATTGTATTAATCTAACACATTATCGTTATCTGAACAATTTATTGGTGAAGTTTTCGAAAAAAAATTTGTTAACATTGAATTGTACCATATGTTATAAATTATACCCTTTTCGGTTCTTTTTTATTGTCCATTTTGGGTTGGATACGCATATTAAGAAAATAGTAGTTGAAGTATATAATAATTGTGAATGTGGTAGTTGGCGTATTTAAGTGATTATAATAATTGTAAATATGGTAGTTTAGGTATTTTAAATAATATAAGTGGGGTATTATGGTCTTTACTTGTGTGAACATAGGGTATTTTAGTAAAAAAAATATTTGCCAAAAATAGAAAGTGAATAATTTGGGTGAACTGACCAAATAAGGAAAGTGGACAATAAAAAAGAAACGGAGGGAGTATATAACATATAAAACACAATCGAATTAAATACATGAATATTTGACTTATTTTATATTAATATACTGAATTTACACTATAGGTTTTGTAAAAGCATATATTATTTTATATCCCCGCACTTAAAATGAAAATAATGCAAATCGAAAATAAAATAGTTTTATCATGAATATTAAATTAGTTGGTGACAAGCTTTAAAATCCTAATTGATTGTGGCAACTTAAATATGCTTGGCTTACCTTCCACTTATATCTTATAGATCAAGTATGCATTTGTCCCTCTTAATTAGTCTTATTTTTTATTTTTGTTTGTTTTATTGATTTTGCATTTTTTTAATATTTTTTCCTTATAATTTTTTCTTCAAATATATTTTATATTTGCAACTTTTTTTTTGGAATATATTTACAACTTAATCATTTATTAATATTTTTGTCTTATCCTTCTACTTAATTCTCCTTTCACAACAGGTAATGTTAATTATCCGTAATACTCCTAATACGATTATGCTTTGCAAGTTTGCAACTACATCAATTTAAATTTATTTTTTTGCAATGATGATTTACCAAACATGATACATGTAGTTTTACAAGCCTCACTTAGCTTTACCGATTAGTATATTAAGTATAATCTTTAAAAAAATAGTATATTAAGTATACTTTATTTTTGTTTCTTCTTTAATAAATGAGGTGATCATGTTATTAATCATCATCCATCTCAATAATCTAATTATAATACATTTTTGAGGACACAATGCATGATACACCTTAATATACAAGCTCCCAAGTTTTGAAATTTTAATTTTTATATAAACCCAAAATAAAAGTGTATTTCTTCCATCCTGAAATATTATTACTACACTATTGTTATTGATATTATTTATTATTCAAACTTATTTATATATTACAATTAATATGTAAGAAAAAACACAGTTAAGTGGACTATTGTTTAATTCGTTCAATTGCATACTTTCATATATTAACTTTTAATATTTTGTTGTTATAAATAATTCAATATATAAATAATCAAAATATCATTTATATATTTGTGCGTTATTGTTCTCGAGCCCTTTTCGTTATTGTTCTTTGCCTTTTTGTCGCTCTTTACCTTTTTCGTTATTGTTCTTTGCCTTTTTGTCGCTCTTTACCTTTTCCTTTGATCTTATCTTTGTATTTGTACGTATGCTTTCTATTCTATTTGTCAATTGCAGGTTTCTCTCTCTTAAAGATCGTTCTCGAGCCGGGGGACTCTTTGATCGCATTCTCCTCTATGGGTATGAGCCTGCTATCGTTCTTCCCTCCGCTGACCCTGATTATAATTTTTTAAGAAAAAAAATACACTAGATATGATGATGATGATGATGATAAATGATCAAAAGATCAGTATACCATACCGTGTTGTGTAAAAAATCAAATACTTATATATAACAAGCATAATGTAACAAAAAATACTCCCTCTGTCCCATTGAAATTGCAGCGTTTTTCATTTTGGTCCGTCCCTATTGATTTGTAACATTTCTATTTTGGATAATGACTCACCACTTTCTTTTAATCTCATCCATACATTTAACTCTCTTTTAATTTCATCCACACAATTCATTTTCTCTCTTCATTTATTACCACTTTCTTAATATTCATCCATGTTCTCTTTGCTACTAACTCATCGGGACGGAGGGAGTATGGAGTATTATTTATTTGATTAGAATGGAATATCATTTGAAATTTAAAAAACAATTAGTATTATTTGAATTATAAGAAAACAAAAAAAATTATAGTGGTAAATACTAAATAATAGTACCCCATTTCCAATTATTTTAGTTGTTTGTATGGTCCTCCTAATAGGGCTATAGGGCTATAGTCCTATTGTTCGTTTTTTGTGGGGGCGGCGTTCTAAGATGATTATGCTATAACAGTCAGTTCATTTCGTGATTGATTAGATCACAGCCGTTGAAATACAGATCAAGGATGATGCACGTGATGATTGATGTACACTTTTACTACTAATTTTACTTATAAAGATTATTAGAGAGGAATATTAATCAGATGCGATGGTGACTTGTTAATCTTATGGTGGGCCTGCTTTTTACTCATTATTTATTGCGCACCTGCCGTTTCATTTCAAGATTCTTTTGTCGGCTTCATTATTATAATTATATCTCCTCACTTCTTTTACTCCTAATTTTAAAGATTTTTTTTTTTGGAAGATTATATCTCCTCACTTAATTATAATAATTTACTCCTATTAATTAATAAGAGTAAGTAATTAATTAGTACTATTGCTCAACTCAAAAATACAAAAGAAATTAGTCTTGCTTGTAACAAATAAAAAATGCACGGCTAATTTGATAAGATGCCAACTTATTAATTTATTTTATATATTTTTAATTGGGTAAAATCTTATTTTTTATGCAACCGCACACGGCACAACATGATACTATTAATTAATAGCTTGTTAATTCACAAACTATTTATCATATCAGTCCGTCTCATTTACAGGTTCATCATATATATATATATATATATATATATATATATATATATATATATATATATATATATATATATATATATATATAATATATTATATAGTATCTATATATATATATATATATATATATATATATAGGGTCAAGTTCCAGTGAGAACAAGGTTATATGAGAACCGTGAGAACCAATCGCCTGATAAAAATGTGTTACTTTTTTTATAGAAAATGTGGTACTTTTGAACAAAAACACGTTACTTTTGTTTCAAAAAAAAGCTGTTACTTTTTAGCATAAAATGTGATTTACAATTTTACAAAAAAAATAGTTTTTTTCAAAAAATAAAGTAAACACGTTTTTTGCGAAAAGTAACACATTTTTATGTAAAAAGTAACACCTTTTTCTGTGTTTTTTTCAAAATTTTTTTCTTAAAGTAACACATTTTTGCCCAATAGTATCATAAAATACAGTAACACCTTTTTACCCATAAGTAACACCTTTTTAGTAAAAAGTAACACATTTTTGTAAGGCTGATTGGTTCTCACGGTTCTCATATAAGGATGGTTCTCACCGGAACTTCTCCCTATATATATATATATATATATATATATATATATATATATATATATATATATATATATATATATATATATATATATATATATATATATATATATATATATATATATATATATATATTTGTTAAAATGTTTAGATCATTATTGGGTTGAAATTTATAGGTTATAAAGAGCAAACTTTAAAGTAGCTTAATATGATCATAGTCATATATGAAAAATTTGTGGGTCCCATACTCCCATTTGGGACTTGTTATTGGCTTATTAATAATTGAATATTCTTAAAAATAATTGCATAATTTGTATATTGAAATTAGAATATGAAGTAAATCAAAACACATTGTGGCACATGAGTTCACTGTCCACCCACAGAAACGTAATTGTAGGTTTTAGTGCACTAATTGTACTTTAAATTATTTTTTATTGTTTGATCGACAACAAGAAAAATATGGAACAGCCTTAGTGATAATTAGAAGAAGGATAATTTTTTGCATTTTAATAATATGATTTTAATTCTGTATATTACTTTATAAAGTATAATATTAAAATTAACAATGAAATACTATGGAGTAACAATTAACTTTTTGCGATATTGAATTTAGTGGCATTAAAAATATCACTTATTCATATTTTTTGTGTAATAAATTATTGGTTTTTATTTTTTTTTCCACTATAAAGTAATTTAGGGACACTTTATTTGGTCTTTAGTGACATACTTCTATGTAATTGTCACTATAGTCTATAGTAATATTTGTGAAAAATGTCACTAGATCTTATGTCGCAAAAGGCTTTAGTGTGACATACTTCTAATAAATGTCACTAAATCCTTTATATAAGAAATTTAAAATAGCGACATTTAAATTAAATGTCGCTAAATATATGCCACTAAAAGCAAATCATGTTGCAATGAAAGGTAATCAAATTTTAATTTTTATGAATACACATATGAGGATGAGAAATAATCCTATTTCTTATAAAATTTATTATCTTTTTTTTATTTTAATTGGTAATAATACACTCATCAAAAACTTAGTTTTTTTAGTGAAATCAAAAACTTAGTTAATACTCTTCAAATTTTTTGAATTTCACAACACCGCGCAAAACAACAAGAAGCATTGACACTTTTTTTACGTGACTCAAAAAACTTCTCACATCTTTAAGTCATATTGTACTTCTCATAGAGACAGATTGAGTATTATTTCTTTCAATAAAAAAACATTGGTTAATAAGTGTATAGTTAATAAAAACAAAAGTCTTAAGTCAAAAGAGGTCAATCCTTAATTACTTTGAAGTTTAAGATTAAAGAAAATCCTGAGATTAATAAGTATATATTTTATATAATAACTTTAGTAATTATGATTTGTTGTCCCCAAAAGAGTCAAACCCAAAAAATATAATAAAAAAGGAAAATGAAAACAGTTGGTGTAAAGATTGGCAAAAGCATTAATTGAACAAAATGGATGTACAGATGCTAAATAACTAAATAAGAGCATCTAATTAAACAAATTTAGTTGCTCCATGTGGGATTCAGCTTGGCTTAAGGGATAAAAATGCTTTCTCACACCCTAACAAATTTTTAATCCTAGATATTGGGAATTAGATTTAAAATCAATTTTTATAAGGTGTTCGATTTCATATAATTTCGAAAATAAGAAATCTCAAATATTTATTCACATTGATATACATTAATTTTTGTTAGTTTAGTTACATTTACGGTTAGTATTTGAAACATATATATATGACGAACAAAAATTTAAAGATTAAAAGCATTTTTATTCGTTGTTGTCATTTGTCAATCCAGATGAGCAACTCACCACCTAATGCAAATTACAAAAATATTCAGAAGTATATAAGAATACAAGCAAAAAGAACACTAAAATTTTCTGAATGATTTCAGATTATAATGAATTATTATAAAACTACAAGTGGGTTGCGTGGAATCCCGTGTGATTTCATCACGACTTACAGATTATTTATGTTATCAAAAGTCAATTGAAAATAATCTCTTTATTTTTCTCAGAGTAATTTGTGTGCATTCGATTGTCCCAAATCTACTTAGGTTGAACTCGAAATTAAAGCCACTTAATTCGGTAGAAATTTTGAAGATTGAAGGGGATAGAGTACTTTTTTCTAATGATGAATACAGTGCAGAACAGGATCTAAAAAATCATCATGTGATACCTGTTTGACCCATTTTTCCCATCTCAGTGTTAACACTGATATGCAGCAGGGAGTACTTGGGTGTAATTGAGTTTGAAATTTGAACAATTCCAAACCAAAAAAGATTGGTAGATACAAAAAGATGGCAAGAAACCTGCACCATGACAGCAGGCATAGTTGGAGGCTTGTAGCCCTGGACGATCGTAGGGCCATGCATCAGCTGCATTATTCGAGTAGCAGGCACAGACGAAAGAAGTAGGCTAATGAGTTAGCGTTGTCTGTGTATGAATCGACGTAACCATATCGAGATGACACTGGAAAGACAATCATGTTCCATGGTTGCAAAAAGGGTAGCCAAAAACAAAGAAATTCATGGACCATGTTGTGTAAAAAACCTCATCATTTATTGCTTTAAGCGTAAGACAAACTTCGTTGATTTCCCCACGACAATAATGTTAGCATTACATTACTCTGATGCCATTAAATGATTACAATCTAGGCACCCAAACGGCAAGGTCTTACCCTTGATAATATTCGGAAGCAAAATCTCTGAAAAGAAATGCAAGTCTTCAACGGATAAGAATAAAGTCACATAATGGAATTTATATAAGCTAGTGCCGTCTCTTATTAGCATTGTTCTTCCCTTTCCTTCGATCCCTTTTGGAATTTAGCTTTGGCCGGGATCTACCTTTGCGGACTTTTTTAAAGGATTTCTTCTTGTTAATAGGAATGTTATGCTTTTTCTCAGCTCCATCATTAGACACTGATGATGGTGGTGGCGGTGCTTTTTGGGTAGGACACTCTTCTTCGCGAGTGATAGCCCTCGTTGTAACAGTAACCATCATATCGCCATTATCATATGCTTTCATCCCTCCAATAGAAAAAAGTGCATAAAGTGTCAAAATTTAGTTAAGAGTAAAGCATAAGCTTCCCACAAAGTAGCAATATTAGACAGTGTATTTTATCCGCAAAATCTGCTTTTGCCAAAGAAACTAGTATCTCACATGCACCCCAACAACGTCAAATGTCGATACTCGATATACAAAATCCAAGCAGAGAGTATCATAGGACAATATAAAGAAATTCATTGGTATTAAATCATATATATTATGTACTTTTAGATAAGATTCTTGTACTTATTAACTTTAGCATCTGAAAAGCTAACAAAAGTTTGTGTTCAAGGTCCAAACCATTGGTTGTCTTGGATATAAAGAAAAAGTATGAATCTTTTTAAGTTCCTTTGCTTTGATTGATTTTATAGTAAGATGATATTAATTAGTATGCTTAGCTGACTTTTGATTATTGTGTAAGATTATTCTGAGACAAAGATTACCACTTTTTATTGGAGTGACACGAGTTTTCCAACATACTGGTATAGTGCGAAACAAGACTCAGTATCACCCAAGACTCACTTTACGGGTAGGAAGTATGTTTGTTCGTCACAAAAGGGTGTTACTAATGTATTAGACCGACTCACAATCAATCAGCTAAGCGACGGGTGAAAATAACAGTGGATTAGAGAAAGTATATCTACCATATGAAAAACAAAACAAAATTAATCAAATCAAGCTGTATCACCAATTTAATGAAAAGCAGAGACTTCCATAAGTGGAGACAATACCAGAAACAGATGGGTTTAGTTCTATCTTCATCATCCAATGCAGCGTCAGCTTCAGGTGGCGGTGCCCCACCATACAGGGCATATTCTTTTTCCTTTCTTCTCTGTAGCAAAAAGGAAGCCAAGTCAAGACACTTTAAACAAAAGCTTGGTTAGGCCATGTCATATCTTGATTCTTAAATAGTTGCCACCTATGATCTGCAAGGAAGGATAAAACTCTTGGTGCTACATGTCATATGTGTTCGGCAAATGTTTTTTTTACAAGCTTAATGGTTGACTTTCGGCTTTTGGCTTTTTGATTGGTCAAACAACTCAAAAAAGTATTTGATAAATGACTTTTTAAGCTCGCTAAAAAGCTAGCTTTTAAGCCAATACTAAAAAACTACTTTAAGTAGCTTGATCATTGATTTTTTGGCTTTTTAGCGCACTTTTTCTTTAATAAACACCCACGGTCATCGATTATTAATTTTTACTAAACATCTTCTTAACACTTCACTTATACATTTGGCTCAACAACTAACAAAAAAATTCGATGCTAAGTGCAAATTGCTCGTTAAAAAAGCCAACTGAACTAGCTAACGATCAATTGCCAAGCACCCTCATTGATAAATTGACAGAAATTTCATAAAACTATCATACAAGAAGGAATCAACGGGGTCTTGCTAACTTAGCTTTAAATTAATTTGCCAAATGATATTTTTAAGTAAGGATTTCATGACAAAATTAGCATATCCTTCAATGTAATCAAATTATAAGCATATCTACTTGAATTCTATTGATAACACTTAACATATGTTTGGTATGCGAAGATCATTAAAGAAAACCTAAACTAGAACGTTCCAACTTCCAAGTATCACAAGAAAAGTAGTCTTATTTCTGTAATGCCTATTATTTCCCAAGAAATAAGAAGAAAAGTCCTTTGATTAAGTCCTCTAACTTATGGTCTAAATTTTGTGATTGTGGAATAATTTCTGTGTCAACTGTCAATAAAACAAATCAATTTTTTGAATGTGGTACCAGGTAGCCACACAGCTTGTATGTCTGCATTGAATAAAGAATTATTCAAAATAAAGTAGAAACTGCAGCTTGCTTGTGGTCTTGTAGGGACAGATCCAATTAAACAAATGGTAGAATTGATATTCAATCATCATCATCAACATTAGTTTCACAAAAAGAGTGCTATATGACAAGTAAATATTGTCACAAGACGCGTGAGAAAAAGGTCTAGGTGATATCAACATAAATTTGCAATAGGAGATGGATGCCGCAGATATGAGAACTCAAAGTATGGTGCTCCAAGCAATCATATTCTGGCAAAACTTGTCGAAAAATCGCAAGGACTTTCAAACAGGGTATACAAGTTAATCAAGAGCATATACGGCATACGCTATTCTAGTACTCCACAGTCTACATAGCAACAACCTTTGTATTTGAAAATTTTCTAGAATGCTCTCCTTTACATTTCATAGAGAAAAAGGACGGTTTCTCCATGTTAGGTAGAGGCTAGAGTGCAACATGAAGCAATAGTCAAAAAAGCATAAGGAACTCCTGTTTCTGATGCCTACCAAAGGACCCATTTTGCCCCATCCAAAATCAACACTAGTTATAGTAAGATTTCAAAAATGCAAAAAAGCAAGGTTTCAAGCAACATAAGAAATAAAACTAGACTTGGTTCAGATTTCAGATGGCACAAGGAAAAACAACGGAAGGTATCAACATATTACTAGTATGTATGATACTTGATATTGGTTTTATTTTGAGAGTATATGCAATCTTCCTCATATACCCTTGTATGACTTAACTCGACAGCACTCGAAAAGTAAAATCTCTTATTGTGTCAGAATCACAACAAACAAACAAGGACAGAGAGCAGGGGTGTCTCAATTATGGCTAAACATAACTAGACTTCAACACATACGGGCATACATGACATGATAAAAATTTAAGCATTTTCATCTTAATAACCTAAAGATATACAATGACAAGAAAATGAACAATCAAACTACACCAATAGTCATAACAAATATGGGATACACAAATGATGAACATACCCGCTTACGATCTTCAAGGCGCTTGCGTCTCTCTGCTTCTTCTTGTTGCTTCAAAGCTTCCTTTCTCCGCTTCTTCTTACGCTTATGAAATCCATCAACATAGTCCCTGTGTCAATCAAATCACTGTTACATTCTGCAATTCCTTAACAGGTTCTGCACTCACCACATCAATAAATTCACACCCCTAAGCTCACAAAACATATGACCCTAGCCTTAACTCTAAGGCTCTAAGCTCACAAGAAGCATGACCCTAGCCTTAATAAATCTAAGCTCAAAGCCTCAAACACAACTCTATAAACAAACATAAGTTGGATTATAGCTCCAAGCAGAGACAATATTTTATTTCACAAACAAGATGGCTAGTGGCTACATGACAGTTAATCACAACAATAAGGCTTCGCTCAAATTTTAAGAAAATATGCCGAAGTGGCTTGAAAAAATGACGTCCCTCAATTGCACAAAGAATTGACAGGTTAACATACTATAATTCATAAAGGTGATCAAGTAAATGTTGTCATTAGAAATTGCTTACTAATTATGTAGTATAAAGATTTCAAGAGACCCCACAATTTTGTTCATGTCATGAAATTTAATTGAGTTACTTTGACCATTGAATGGTTTAGACCATGCCAATCATCTTGAAGTAATAGATACAGTCACACATGCCACCAGGACCAATGCCTTGATAAGAAGCATATGCTTAAGAGCTACACCAATCTCATCATCACGTTGGGTCCCACAATTCATAGCACCATAAACTCTTTCTATCTATGTTCTAAAACGTTGATGGTAAAAAAGCCTCAAAAATAACATTAGCCGAACCCGATTCTCTACCAATTTGAAAACTTTCTCAGATACCAAAACCTTTTCCCGATGATATCCAAAGTTGTCTTCCTTCCTTTTGTATCTTCCAGAGTCAGCCAGGTAATTCCTATTTCCTCCTATACACTACATAGACCCAACATGTAAATCGTATTCCATCGTTTTCAAATCCTTCCCTAAGCTGATGGTTTCCCACAATGTTTCCATAGATAATACATTCACATTTCTCTAACGATACCGATCAAAAGATATCTATCATTACATAATCCATACTATAACGTCTCCAACTTTACATTTCTCATTGGAAATTACCACCAACATTAATAGTTAATACTTAAACTTCTAACCTCCTCCAATTCCTTAGAAACTAAGTAGACAATAGTCAGCAATATTGACACAATTATTAGACAAAAAACATCATTTACAGTCATCATTGTTTTTCGTAATTGTTTACTCGCCTGATCAGTATGCAAGTTCAGACAATAAAATATTAACATCAGCATAAATCTCAATTATTTCCCATGATCAACAAAATATTAACATTCTCAAATCCTAATTCTTAGCGCATATTACAAGATACTGCTAAAACCCATCATAGATAAACACTTTACTTCGCAGATAACAGATTAAGATCATTACTTACCCAAAGCTAAAAATTCAATTTACAGCATAAATCTCAATTTTTTTCCAAGAACAACAAATTCTAAACATACCCAAATCATAACTATTAACATATAGTACTATAAGAGATATCTTAAACCCAGCATTGATAAACTAAAACAGTAGACTCGGCAGATACCAGATAAAGAACATTACTTTGCCAAAGATAAAATTCAAATACAGCATAATCTCAAATTTTTTTTCCATGATTGACATACCCAAAACCTAATTCTCTACAATTACATGAATAAATCTTCTGGGATTGGAAAAACAATTAATGAGCATAAAAGGGGGATAGAAAACAAAGTTGAATATATGGGATTGTTGTTCTAGTTGGGAAGGAGAGTAAGAATGAATACCTCAAGCTTTTCTCATTGAAAGTAATGGAAAGAGATTTGTTACGAAGAGCTCTCTTCTTGATGTGATGACCTCTTATACCATTACCAACCATAGCGCCTGCTTCCTCTGCTTCCATGCTCACCTGCTTGCAAGAAATTGAGAGTAACAAGGACCGGAAAGAAGGAAAGGTTTATGCTTTTTTGATTTTCTAGCCCTAATTAATAATTATAATTATATAAACCCAACAAAATCTCCCACCAAAATGTTCATTCAATTTTAGGCTTTGAAAAAACAATTATTATGGAAAAATTGATATTATTTAAATAAATAACATCTTTTAGAAAATCCACTTATAAAATATTCATAAATTTTTTTTTATCTTCAATCACTAATCTAATCACTAATCTAATCCACTTATAAAAAAAATAAAACTTACAATAGCAAGTCATTTAATCATTAAATTTATTTTACAAAAATATCCCTTAAATTGAAATTTTGAAATTATTTATGATTAATTAATATGCAAAATTATTATTGGTAAATTACAAATAGCTTCTTGGTAATCTCCGTTTGTCGAACAAGTTTGATTGATTTATCTAACATCTAAACCAAATTATCCATCTCCATTTTCTCCCTTCAATCTTTACAACAGCTTCCTTGCAAAATCCAAATCAATGGATACTCTACAAGAATCATCATCTTCAGTCATACTCTCAGAAACAGTTACTCTTAACGGGACCCAACTTCCATTAACCTTTAACTCCAACGGTACTCTCCTGTGGATTGACTTAGGCAATCAGAAATGCTTGTCTTTAGAAAAAGATGTTCTTGGAATTTCCTTAGAAGGTTCTAGAATTATTCTCAAATGTGTAGTCAAAACTAATAATGGTGGGATTTTGTTTTGCTTCCCTAGCGACAAATCAGTGAGGAGGAAATTAGTTATTGAGGTTTCGTCAAATGAATCTCTTCATCTTTGGTTTCAGAAGCTTCGAGAATTTCTTGATTCTCTTGGTAATTTACTGTTTTTCAATTTATTTGGTTGAATTGCGTTGAGAGATTTTGGTGAATTTAATGAATATGGGTGTAATCTTATTAGCTGATTGATTTGAAGATATTAGTTTCTGATCATGATTAGCTAGAGACATTTGGGGCTAATGATAGATTTGTATTTCCTAATTAAGACCCGTGAATTGTAAATGGTAAATGATATTGTACGATGTCTAATGCTAATTTTAATTGATGGGCGCAAAATTATATTCTTAACTGTTATGAACAAAGATTATGTCTTTTCAGTTAATGATCAATTACTTAATGCCCTTGGCTAGATTTTAGGCTTTTAGCTAATGATTAATTTGTTGAATGTGTTTCTTCCTTCGTTGGTTTTATGGTAACCATAGTTAATACTAGTATGAAGCAAATATTGATTTGTGGAACCATGTCAAGACGTGTGAATAGTGAGAATTGAGATGCTGAAAATGGTAGATCTTTAGCTTGAGTGGTCTAGTGCATTGTGCAAAATCTCTAATACTGGCGTAATTGTGGACTGACTTTCGATGTTAATGTGGATGGTTTTGCTGTTTTCTCCGCCTATGTTAAGGTTGGCGGTTGTGGTAAGCTCAAAAAACTATATGGTGGCGATATGGTGATGAGGACGATTGTTTTCACTATGTTTTAGTGCTCATCTATGTTGATATTGATTTGCAATGTGTTCTTCATGATTGCGCTATCGCCTGTTCTTGTGGCATGCGAGTGTGTTTCTAGGGTTTTAACTTTTAAATTTTAACTAAACTAAGATTGTTATCATTCTTTGATCAGCAAGAGGAGGATGAGGACTTTAAGTAAAATTTATCCCCGTAAATAAAGTTTGGCATTGGTAAAAATAAATTCAGAAATTGATTAGCTCAACAAGATTTTTAAATTCTCAACATAGTGCAAAATATCGGTTGTATTACTGTATCGCAACCAAATTGTAAATATTGTTGAAGTTACTGCGACCATAATATAAGTTGCAATAATCACAAATCATCCGCGATTGACCGCAACATTGTCTTTGCAATGCAACTGCAACCCCATCTGAGATTTTGCACTAAGATTCTCAAACTAACATTTTATATGTGTACTAGATAGGTTCCCGTGCCAAGCACGGTTTATTAATTATTTCAATAAAAAATTATTAATCTTATACATGTAATGAAGTTATTATATGACTTTTAAGTGATTGATTTATAGAAATGATATATTACCCGGTATCATAAAAAATAAAAAAATAAAAATAAAAAAACTTTCAATCGTGGTAGCTTTAAAAGAAAAGACTTTTATGTTACGGTAACATATATTCAAATATTCTATTGCTCTTAAATATAGTATGACTCTTACATTATTGTTTATAGCAATGTTATAACTCTCGGTAATATAAAAAATAAAAAATAAAAAACATTAGAATTGAGATAAATAGATAAAATAAATAGTAAAATTATCAATAAAACATATTTATTTGACAATAATATTTGAATCTGCAAATGTTTATATGTTATTAGCATATGAATATTTAATTTAAAATTAAAATTAATTAAAATAATCTAAGCAGTATTATTTAGGGAGAAAACTTATTTTTTGTTGAAAACTTTTCTTTATGTATTGACATGTGTTCAAATCTTTGATTGCTTTAATACATAATATGATAATATGATAATATGATATATTGATAGATAAATAAATGATGAATTAATAAGATAAAAAATACCTAAAATAAAATTTAAGTAGTAGGATAAGGAGGGAAAACTTTTATTGTGGCGATGACACGTGTCCTACTCTTTTATTGCTTTAGTATATAGTATGATTAAACGAATGTTTATAACGGTTGCTTGGATCCTAGTAAAACTACGGGACAAATATTATAGGGTAATACTACCTCCTATTCAGCCTAAATGTCTCATTTGTTTTTCGGCATTATTCACTTATCATTCTTAATTTGTATTTTACTCTTAATCTATAATTTAAAATATAGTCATGTGGGATCTTGTTTGATTCGTCTCAATATAAAGGATTATTAATATTAAATTTGTATAATCTTTAATTAAAAAAAATTTGAGATATTAAGAGTTAAAATTTTGTCTCGGCAAGTGTGAAAAACTAAATGGGACATTTAGGCTGAATAGGAGGGAGTATTTTATAGGAGAAATTATTTAAGGTGTACTGAGGTAGTGTTTGGCCAAGCTTTTAAAACAACTTCTGCAACATAAAAGCTAAAACTTGACCAAACACTGTGTTTTTAAGAAGTTAAAACAGTTTTGAAAAAAAGCTAAAAACAGTTCCAAGGGTTAAAAGGAGAAGCTACAAATTGTAACTTCTGCTCCTAACTTTTCAAAGAGCTTTATACTTTTCTCATTTTATGTTAAAAAAATTCCTATATTTTCTCCAATAACTATGAAATTTTTTTTTTATTACTTTTATTTTTCTTTTTTCATATTTTCCTCCAAAATTCAAAAATTTTACTTCATTGTATAATTTATTTGTTATCACAACCAACATCCCAATTACTTTTTTATTGAATATTATGCCATCAAATTACATCAAATTAAAATTTCATACTCCCTCCTATTCTGCCTATTAGTCTCACTGATTTTTTTTCACTATTCACTTATCACTCTTAATTTGTATTTTATTCTTAATCTATAAGTTAAAATATAGTCATGTGGGATCTTGTTTGATTCGTCTCAATACAAAGATTATTAATATTTACTTTTTATAATTTTTAATTAATAACAGTTAGAGATATTAAAGGTTAAAATGTTGTCTCGACAAGTGTAAAAAATCAAATGAGACTAATGGGCTGAATAGGAGGTAGTATATCATTGTATGTGTTAATTAATTGTGTTTGTGCTTTAATTATCTGAAAAAATCCCTGTACCCTGTAGCAGGTTTATGCGTTGCCCTCCCATTACAACCCGCGGTGTGTACCATCAAAAAATCCCTGTACCCTGTAGCAGGTTTATGCGTTGCCCTCCCATTACAACCCGCGGTGTGTACCATCAAAAAATCCCTGTACCCTGTAGCAGGTTTATGCGTTGTCCTCCCATTACAACCCGCGGTGTGTACCATCAAAAAATCCCTGTACCCTATAGCAGGTTTATGCGTTGCCCTCCCATTACAACCCGCGGTGTGTACCATCAAAAAATCCCTGTACCTTGTAGCAGGTTTATGCGTTGCCCTCCCATTACAACCCGCGGTGTGTACCATCAAAAAATCCCTGTACCCTGTAGCAGGTTTATGCGTTGCCCTCCCATTACAACCCGCGGTGTGTACCATCAAAAAACCCTGTACCCTGTAGCAGGTATATTAGTATATATGTACGTTTTTGTTTTTTTTTTTGTCTTTTTTCTTGTTATGTTGTTGTACTATGAATGCATTAAATTGTTGTTTTAGGCTTTTTTTTTGGTTTTTTTTTTATTCATGCAAGTTATTGTAGGATTTAATTATTGAGTGTTATCTCAAAAAAAAAAAATTATTGATCTGAGTGTAAATATCTTTGAAGCTTTTTTCTAATATATATATATATATATATATATATATATATATATATATATATATATATATATATATATATATATATTGAATATAAATTTTCTGTGTATTTCTTGTGAATTGTGTTCGGTTTTTTTATTTTTTTTGTTGTTGTAAATTTATTGTAAATTATTGATCTTTTATGTGTTAGTAGAGGTGTTCATTCGGGTGATCGGGTCGGTTTCGTACGGGTGTCATTCGGTTCGGATGTATTTCGAGTGATCGGGTCGGTTTCGGACGGGTGTCAGATTTTTTGTTATGACGGGTCACACTCGGGTCGGGTCGGTTAGTCACAGTTCGGTTATTCGAGCTATCGAGTTAGCATCGGTTCGGTGCCCGGTTGAAGTTCGGGTCGAGTGTTAATCGGTGTCGAGTTGTCATCGGTTAATAATTGGTTCGATTTTATCGGGTACAGATCGGGTTCGGTTTTTTAGAAAACAAAATTCGGCTACGTATTACTAATTACTATCAATCAAAAACAAAATAGTTAAAATGCAAATCAATTAGTGATCATTATTACTTTGTTACTTTTACATATTTTACCGAAAATTAAAAATATAAAATTCTATAAATTTTCCTCTACTACGATTAAAAGTAGTTTAATAAACATTGACCATTGATTATTAACTCTAAATATATGAAATCATGTATTTATTAGATTAACTAATAAAATGATTGAATATAAGTATATCATACTTCTATCTCAAAAATTGTTTTAGATTTAAAGCAATTCGATCAAAAATTCGTTCAGGTTAAGTCGGTGTTAGCCGGATCGAGTTCGGTTTCGAGCATGATTCGGGTCGGATATGACTCGGGTCGGTCATTTTTAAGTTCGAGTAATCTCGGTTAACGGTTATGTGTCATCCTTAGAGAGCTTTGACAAATGGAATTATTTTATGAATGAGGTTGATTACGTACATACTTGACCTACAATTTGATATGTTTGATTGAATGAAAAAGTGATAAATTTGATAATATTTTTTAAAAATCATTAATTAATTTTTCCGTTAAGAAAATCATGTATTCGATAAATTTAATCACAATATATATACTTGCATTATTGTTTGAAATTATATTTTGGGAAATTCCACGTGGTAACCCTGAGGTTTTGGGTTTTCCACGTGGTAACCAAAACTTTTAAAAAATCCACGCGGTAACCCTGAGGTTTACGTAATTGTTCTATCGTGAGCTTTTTGCACATAAAACGTTAGCAAACATTAATTTCGAAGCTTTAGGGCTGTTTTACGCCTATTTATGCGACTCATCATTTCAAATGCCATCAGTTTCAACCTTTTTCCCCATAAAATAAACCCCAACTCTATCATTTTTCATCTAAATCATACTCCCTCCTATTCACAAAGATTGTCCCATTTCCATTTTTGGTCAAGTCACCAAGATTGTCCCATTTCCTTTTTTGGCATGTAATTTTTACCCTTTTACCCTTATAAATTCTTCTATTTACAATTTTTACCTACATTATCCCTTACTAATTTCCCCCCATAAAATTAATCTAACTTAATTAATCTACCTAAAAATTAACCCATATCCTATTAAAATCTACCCACCCCATTTAAACCCTACCTCCCTCTAACCCTAAGTCGACATTTTCATTGTTCCTTCATCCACCCCTACTGTTCATCTTCTTCATTCGTTCCTTCTTTGTCGATTGTTCATCCTCTTCAGACCTCCCTTCAAGACTCTTCTTCCTCTATTGACGTTTGCTTCCTAAATCAAAATAAACTCAAAACCTTAAATCTTCTTCTTCCTCAAGACTGTTCAAATTTCATCCTTGTCTTCCCTGAATTTCGGGTCCTATTGACGTTTCCTTCCTTAAATCAACATAAACCTTAATTTCAGATTTTGAGTGAAGAAAGCAAAGGTTGAGCAAATAAAGATGAGGAAAGCAAAGGTTGAGCAAACCAAGATGAAGAAAGCAACTGATTGAAGATTTTGAGTTTTTTGTTGATGTTCTTCAAATTTTGATTTATTTTGATTTTTCTTCATTCTTGTTTAGATTTAATCTTCTGGGTTTCTTCATTCTGGGTTCATAGTTGAATTGTAGATTATTTTTCTGGGTATTTTTGTTTGTTTTTATTTTTTTTATTTTTTTTGTAGATCTGGAAAATTGTAAACTAGTAATTTTATTTTTTTTGGTTTGATTTTTCTGGAAAATTAGTTGAATAATTTTTGGGGCGATTTTTGGTTTGATATCTGGAAAATTAGTTGAATAATTTTTGGTTTGAACTTTATTTTGATTTTTGGTTTGATTTCTGGAAAATTAGTTGAATAATTTTTGGTTTGATTTTTTGTGGAAAATTAGTTGAATAATTTTTGGTTTGATTTTCTGGAAAAGTAGATCTGGTTTGAATAATTTCTGGAAAATTTTCATAATAATTTCTGGAAAATTATCAAATTAAAGATGAATAATTAAAGTTTTCTGGAAAATTGTAGATTGGGTTTGAATAATTGTGGAAAGTTGGTTGAATAATTAATTTTTAATCTCTACAATTAAAAACCACTAATAACACTCTCTCTCCTACCCCAAAAGTCACATTTGACTTTTCTTAAAATCCGTAAAAAGTCAAATGGGACATTCTTTTCGAATAGGAGGGAGTATATTTTTCCCTAAATCCAAATATGGTAGGGTTAGGGTTTATATTTTGGGAGAAAAAGGTTGAAACTGATGGCATTTGAAATGGTGAGTCGCATAAATAGGCATACAACAACCTTAAAGCTTTGAAATTAACGTTTGCTAACGTTTTGTTAACGTTTTATGTGCAAAAAGGTCATGGTGGAACAATTTGGTAAACCTCAGGGTTACCACATGGATTTTTTAAAAGTTTTGGTTACCACGTGGAAAACTCAAAACCTCAGGGTTACCACGTGGAATTTCCCTTATATTTTTATATTTTATACATATAAATCGTGCATTGCACGAGTTTATATACTAGTACTATTATATCCAACATTCATGTTATAAATAATTTCAATCAAACTTTAAGAAGTACTATTGATTCACATTGAAACATATTAACAAATATTTAATTTTTGTGAATATATATCATTGACCGGAAATAAGTCTTGAGAAGTGATATTTTTAATTAACGAGACAAGCCAGAATAAATTGAAGCAGTGGTATTTATACAGAATAGTAGTCGACAAGTAAGATGATTATTAAATAGATTTAAGCATTTTTGAGGTTATATGATAAAAGTAGTACAGGTTTAATACTCGGTTCATTTGCAATGTGGTCAGGGTTCAAGGCTTGTAACAGCAATTTTTGCATTTCTTATATTTTTGAGTGGGCCCTACGCATGAGCCCAGCTCGCCCTGCCTAAGGGTCGTCAGTCGTCACTGATATTGTGATAACTTTAATTGTCGAGTTTTCAAGGTTGAAAAGATAACCCAAACCAGCCCTAAATTTCCTCTGCTTCCATGCTCACCTACCTGCAAGGAATTGAGAGTAACAAGGAGCGGAAAGAAGGAAAGGTTTATGCTTTTTTGATTTTCTAGCCCTAATTATAATTATATAAACCCAACAAAATCTCCCACCAAAATGTTCATTCAATTTTAGGCTTTGAAAAAACAATTATATTTAAATAAATAACTTCTTTTAGAAAGTCCACTTATACATGAAAGTTTTTTTTTATATAACACTTTTGTTTTGCATATTTTTTTCTCATATTTTCTCTAATTTACTACTAATATTCATTTGCTTTACGCACTTTATCCAATGCACTTATTCAATTCGTAACATATCTAATTATGCATAATACTAAAATTATAAAAAATTAATATGAATAATCCTTGCATTGAGACAAATCAAACAAGATCCCACCTTGATTATGTTTTAACTTATAGATTAATTATAAAATACAAATTATAAGCAAGAGATAAATAGTGTTGAAAAAGCAAATAAGACATTACTAGTGAATTGAAGGGAGTAATATTTTTGTTTAAACACCCTATATTTTTGTTAAAACACCCTTTAATGCGAGTTTCTCTCGAAATGAAAAAAGATGGGATAACTTGTGTTTTTAAAAGAAAAATAATATCATTAGACACGAAAAAAGAAAATATAAATATCAAAATTAACTTAGTTGCATTTAATTTATAAAATTAAAACTTTGTTGCTAGTTGCTACTATATAGAAAAAGACTTTAAAAAGCGCAACTACTTGCATTTCATATTATATAGAATTTTTCAAAATAAATAATACTTCCTACGTATTTGGTTATTTGCAACTTTTACCAAAAATGACATATTCTATTATTTGCAACTTTCTTTTTTTTTTCCATTTATAGAAAGTTTTTTATTACTTTTTTATTATCTCTCTTACTTTTTTATACTCTCTCTTACTTTTTTATACTCTCTCTCATACTTTTTAATACTCTCTCTTACTTTTTAATATTATAATACTATAATCCCACCCCATTAACTTCATTAATCTATTTTAATACTTCCTCCGTTCCAATTTAGTTGCACCACATCCTCTTGGCACAAGAATTAAGGACTGTCACATCAGGTCTGATGATATATAATTGATGGTGATATGTGTGGTAGGAATAAAGTGATAATAAAATAATTGAAATAAAAAATTAATTAATGGAAGGTAGGTATTGGTTGTGGGTATATTAAATGATTAATGAGATGATATAATATGATTGATGGTGATATGTGGGGTATGAATAAAGTGATAATAAAATACTTCCTCCGTTCCATAATACTTGCTACATTTCACTTTTTTACGCAATCCAATGCACAATTTTGATCAATAATATCTTAAACTACACTTATCCTAAAATTATAAAAATTTAATATTATGAAAGTATGCGATTAGACGATTCAAACAAGATCCCACTTGACTATATTTTTACTTACACATTAGTCGCAATATGTAAAATAAGCTTGAATGATGAATAGTGCACAAAATGGAAATGTAGCGAGTATTTTGGAACGGAGGAAGTAAGATTATTCTTTGCCAAATATAGTAATGGTGCAAGTATTGTGAAACAGCCAAATAAGGTAAGTGTTGCAAGTATTTTGGAACGGAGGAAGTACACTACTAAAAGTTTTGTCTAGGAGTCCGTGAAGGACCCTAAAGTTGCAAATAATTAAATACGGAGGAAGTAATAAGGATAAATCCTAACATGTTACTATTATATTGTTATTAACTTATTATATGATCCTTTATACGAAAAAAAAAAAAACTTATTATGATCCTAATATCTCCGTTTGTCAAACAAACATCTAAACCAAATTATCCATCTCCATTTTCTCCCTTCAATCTTTACAACAGCTTCCTTGCAAAATCCAAATCAATGGATACTCTACAAGAATCATCATCTTCAGTCATACTCTCAGAAACAGTTACTCTTAACGGGACCCAACTTCCATTAACCTTTAACTCCAACGGTACTCTCCTGTGGATTGACTTAGGCAATCAGAAATGCTTGTCTTTAGAAAAAGATGTTCTTGGAATTTCCTTAGAAGGTTCTAGAATTATTCTCAAATGTGTAGTCAAAACTAATAATGGTGGGATTTTGTTTTGCTTCCCTAGCGACAAATCAGTGAGGAGGAAATTAGTTATTGAGGTTTCGTCAAATGAATCTCTTCATCTTTGGTTTCAGAAGCTTCGAGAATTTCTTGATTCTCTTGGTAATTTACTGTTTTTCAATTTATTTGGTTGAATTGCGTTGAGAGATTTTGGTGAATTTAATGAATATGGGTGTAATCTTATTAGCTGATTGATTTGAAGATATTAGTTTCTGATCATGATTAGCTAGAGACATTTGGGGCTAATGATAGATTTGTATTTCCTAATTAAGACCCGTGAATTGTAAATGGTAAATGATATTGTACAATGTCTATTGCTAATTTAAATTGATGGGCAAAATTATATTCTTAAATGTTATGAACAAAGATTATGTCTTTTCAGTTAATGATCAATTACTTAATGCCCTTGGCTAGATTTTAGGCTTTTAGCTAATGATTAATTTGTTGAATGTGTTTCTTCCTTCGTTGTTTTATGGTAACCATAGTTAATACTAGTATGAAGCAAATATTGATTTGTGGAACCATGTCAAGACATGTGAATAGTGAGAATTGAGATGCTGAAAATGGTAGATCTTTAGCTTGAATGGTCTAGTGCATAGTGCAAAATCTCTAATACTGGCGTGGTTGCGGACTGACTTTCGATGTTAATGTGGATGGTTTTGCTGTTTTCTCCGCCTATGTTAAGGTTGGCGGTTGTGGTAAGCTCAAAAAACTATATGGTGGCGATATGGTGATGAGGACGATTGTTTTCACTATGTTTTAGTGCTCATCTATGTTGATATTGATTTGCAAGGACCGCAACATTGTCTTTGCAATGCAACTGCAGCCCCATCTGAGATTTTGTACTAAGATTCTCAAACTATCATTCCTTTATTAACCTTTATGTAAGTTGTGCTACAAATTATGGTGTATGAATATGTCTGTAATCTGTATTCTATAGACACGAAATATTGTTGGGAACTTCAACTCCGAGGGAGATAAATTAAGAGATTTATGAGAGATGTAATCCCATGAATTATCAATGAATAATTTGTTCCATGTTAGTTTTTATTTTTTTCTTCCACATAATTTGCAGGTTTAGGTATCTTATGGTGAACGATGACATATATTGACAAGTGCCTAATAAGTAAAGTTGCTGTTCACATGATGTAGGTCGTCCAAAGAGGTTATTTATTTTGGTGAACCCGTTTGGCGGGAAGAAATCTGCGACAAATGTCTTTGAGAACACTGTTCAACCATTGCTTGAGGATGCTGAAATCCAATTTACATTGCAAGGTTCTTACTTTGTGCTTTGCTAGTTACATTCTGCTTCTTCACTTACTCACTTATGGTGTGATGGTGTAATGTTGTCGTTAATAGAAACTCAATATCAACTGCACGCAAAAGAACTTGTTCACGGGCTGGATCTTACTAAATATGATGGGGTTGTTTGTATTAGTGGTGATGGCATCTTAGTTGAGGTATGTTCTTGTTTACTTAGTGATTTTAATGATAAAAAGAGAAATTTTCTACAAGAGGCTTGTTTGCATCATTGCATGATATTTTGAATTGTGAATTGTGTAGTTTGCATCACTTCATCACTCTCATATCTATTCAAATCCAACCTTTAACTGGACCCAGGTTCCATAGGTCATAGCCCACTAACCAAAAAACAGTTGAAATTGCTATGAGGTTAAAGGAAGCATAATCCTACTCCAAGCATGCTCAGCAGATTAAGTTCAAATGTTTTAGGTCTCTGTTATAAATGCCCTTTTGTTACAGCATTACATGTTATTTACAGGCATTTGACTTTAGTAGGTTGTGAATGGCTTGCTGCAAAGAGACGATTGGAGTACTGCTATAAAGATGCCTATTGGTGTGATTCCTGCAGGTATTTATTTTACTCTTTTATGTTTATTGGTGGTTCTCTAACTCGAGTTTCCCGAAAATTTTCTTGAGATTTTATTTGTTGATTTGGTTGAAAATCCTAGCGAAAAAAATGTAGTGTGTTGTGTGGATAGCCTATGCACTTTCTAGTTCAAAAGCTTTTAATTTGAGTCCTAGTAACCCATGGAGACTTATTTTAGCTTAAAACAAAGAATTCGGAAACTTGCTACATATACTGAAATTATCACTGATTGGCAGTTTTTTTTTTTGGATTTATTTAGGTACTCGTATTTGGAGTCATACATATCCTTTCTGTACTGTATATGAACTTCAATTCAATATGGGGCAACTTATGGTCTTCTGTGCATTTAGTTCGACCAATATTTCTTGGCCAAGTAATATAAGGCTAATGCTATACCTCAATCCGTCATATGTTTGTTTTTGGTAAATTTTCATTTTTTTTTTGTAGGTAGTGGAAATGCTGTAGCAAAGTCTTTGTTGGATTCAGGTGGTGATCCTTTATCTGCATTTAACGCCACTGTTGCAATCATTCGGGGTTAGTACTATTATGCTGACAAGCTATATTTCCTTGTTACTCTTGCATCATTGCTTCATCTACTCAACTGGTATTTTTCTGTGGCAGGGCATAAGACCTCCCTCGATGTTGCTACTGTTTTACAAGGAAATACAAGATTTTTTAGTGTCTTGATGCTTGCATGGGGTATGAGATGATCATTCATTTAGAGATTACTATGCTATGTTAAACTTTTCATTTGACTTGAAGTCGGTGCAAACATGCGGTTTTGATTGCAATTGTGTGACTGTCACGGTGATTTGTTATCGGGGATGATGCAATTTTGTAATACAAAATATTAGCCGAAACCATTAGATATTCCATGAATCAGCCAAAAACACATTTTTAACTTTTATGGTGGTGGTAGCATAGATTCAGTGAATTTAAAGAACTTTACGACTCGGACAATACGATATGATGCCCTTATTTTTGCACTATGCTTCAAGCACATTAGTTAGATACAGGACACTTGGCACTTTATTGTGGACTACAAACATGCAAAGTTTAATCAAATATCAGAGTATGAGTAACTTTGGTACTATGTCATGTGTGCTGCTTCAATTTTCTTTTGTTCTCCAATTGAACTCTTACATCTTTTGAGTTGTGTCCCAGGGCTCGTAGCAGATATTGACCTCGAATCAGAAATATGGAGGTGGATGGGAAGTGCTCGTTTCGATTTATACGTGAGCTGTACTTTCCCTTCAATCTTTCAGACATTGTGATGCTTTATTGAAATTATTTGTGCCCCTTTCAAAGCTCTCTTAATTGATTTAAACTGGTTGATTATAAAACTGCATACATGCTGAGCTCAGAAAAGATTGGGATCTGAACCAGCAAGTGACACGTTTATTAAACGCATTAAGAGTTTGGCATTGTGTTGAACTCTAGATTTGTAATTATATATGGCCAGATTAAGAATTATCTTTGTCACTGAATCTCATGTAGATTTATATTTGTTCATGTTGCGCATGACCCCGTATTATTGATATTAGCACCTAGGCATTGTTGATGACACTTGGGAGCTCCTGAAAATAGCTTATATTCTTCAATAACCCATAACTCTAAAAGGAGCTGTTGGGAATCTAAATGTTACTTCTGATGCAAGATTTTGCATTTTTTTTTCTTTGTTTAATAACTAGATTCTATTGCACAATGTTATAACCATGTTAATAACTGGAAGGTGTTCTTTTCTTCTCTTCACACAGGCTCTGAAAAGAATATTACTGTTGAGGAAATATAATGGACGCGTTCATTTCGTCCCTGCATCTGGTTATGAAGATTACACAGAGAAGATAAGCCAAAAAGTATCATCAATTCAAGATGTGCCATTTTCCAGTTTGAATATAAAGCAGACTGATGGTCAAGCCGGCAGTCATGAAGGGCCTGACATTGATCTAAAGAACTTGAACTGGAGGACCATAGAAGGACCTTTTGTTTCTGTTTGGATCCATAATGTACGTTGGGGTAGTGAAAGTGCATTGGCCGCTCCTAATGCCGAGGTTGGTTTTCTTACATATAAGCTAAGTAAATCATGTTGTTACTTTGTGCTGCCATGTTGAGCTCGTCATTAAAATCATGGCCATCATCCAACACGTAAATAATGTTTCCTTTGATTCGTTAAATAATACTCCTATGATACTTGTTATTAAGGAACAAATTGAAACGTTGTGTTGCATTTCCTTGCTTCAAGTTGAAAAATGCAAGAGTATTGCCATTACAATAGTAAGATAGTTTAAAAAAAAAAAAAAGAAAAAAACTACACAAACAATCAAATTCTTAAGATAAATAATGTTTAAAGCATGAGTATAGTTTCTACCATTAGTTTCCTTTAAATCTTCGATCTGTCAACTTATGCATCACATAATTTTACTTTGATAACATGCAGTTTTCAGATGGCTGTTTAGATGTAATTCTCATTAAGGATTGCTCGAAATTGGCTTTGCTGTCGATATTGCTTGAATTGAACAATGGTAACCATGTCAAGTCACCACACGTGTTATATTTCAAGGTGAGTTATCAAGGTTGCGCAATTTTATCCATCAATTTGTGCATATCTTCTTTTTATATACAATTGCAAATGGTGTTTGCAATCAAAGGTCAATCAGAAACAACCACTTTGTTATTACAAGGGTAGGTAAGTAGGTTGTACACATTTACCCCTCCAAACCACGCATAGGTGAGAGCCTCTTGGCATTGGGAATGCCCTTCAATCTTCATCCATTTTCCAAATAAGAAATGTAATGTTCTTATTCCTAAACTTAATATTTCACGTTAATTTGGTATCAGGTGAAAGCCATCATTTTAGAGCCGGGTTCACGTGTCAACGACTCAACTAAGGGAGGAATCATAGACTGCGATGGCGAGGTCTTGGCTAGAGGTAACGGCACATACAAATGTGAGGAGAAGACCTTAATGTCATATGAAAATCTTCAAATTACCATCAATCAAGGTCTAGCTACTCTTTTTTGTCCTCTATAGGCAAACTGTGTATCCATTTTTTTCATCTTAGAATTTCACCAACACATGTATATTTATCAACGTTGATCAATTTGATTGCGCTTCTGAACTCGTACATGTTTAGATTGGGAAGAAAACTTGATTTCCTTTGCTTGTATTGCTCTCCCCAATTCTTTGTCTAATTAATTTGGTTATGGTTGACGATTTTCAATGATTTATACCCCTCCATCTGAATCAAATTGCTACATTTACTTATTCGAGGATAAGGAGAATCAGAATCCCTACAAAAAAGAGGGTAAGGGGGCGTTCATTCTTCCTATAGGTGACGAGAATCGAACTCCTATCGCAAGAAGTTTAAGTTTCATTGAATCTCAAATTGTTTGTTGGTTAGTATTATTATTCAAGGTGTAACTGTTTTACACATCATGTATAGTAACAGTTAAATCTATCAGTATAAGTTATCAGCATTTTAAATCTTTTGATGTCCATGTTCTGAAATATGAAGTGATAAAAGCATCAGAGTGAAAGAGATAGATGTTGATACGCAGTACAGTTTGCAAGTTCTGGTGTTATTGCTCCATCCTTTCACCGTTAGCTGTTCACCAACGAAATTGTTTTGATGTCTAACTAAAGGTGGAATAATCAATTCATTTTTCTATGGTATCTTGTACACCATAGCGTAGCATCATATCGTATATCAGTTGCGTTATAAAGGTTTTTCTAGACAAATGAATCGATATTTTCAGCTTGGAAAGGTGTAATAATCAAGGGATATCTTATGATTCGATTAATATTTAGGTCTTAAGATAATCGTTATTCTCATTATCACATTTTTTCACTGTGTTTACCCATAAATTTCTAATAAACTTTGCTTGTAATTTTCATTTTATCTTTTAAGTATGTGTGTTAGACTTTTGACAAATGGATATGAAAGGATTGAATTGAAACATTTTAGATCAGTTTAATTTTGCTCATAATTTTCACTTTATCTTAAATATTCGTGTTAGATTTTTGACTAGTGGATTCAAATAAGTTTACTTGGAATTCGTTCATAAAATAGCTTAAACGGACAATAAGACACAGATTATATTGAACTTAAATGGGACAACTTCCTTGTTTTAGAAGAGTATTCTAGTTGCAAGTAGTATAACCTCCTTTTAGCAGAAAGAAACAGATAAATCTGCCTTATTTTTATTTTTGAACATTATTCAATACTATATTCTCTCTTATTTATTACTTTAAACCATTATATCGAATTGCTCGGTCTCCAAACCCCGAGGAAGTTAAAAAGTGCTGAGCATTTGCTTAAGATCTAAGAAAGTAATTGCAGAAATATGAAATAAAAAACGGAGATAAAGAAAGTGACAACATATTGATCATAAAAATCAGTGAGTGGGGGCGACGTTTCACTACTCTTTCAATGCATTTAAAGTCCTCGTAATTCCAACTCGTATTGCCTTCATTTGGATGGAGTTGGGAACTCACTAAATTTTTCTAAAACAAGCAAATGGAGTAATATTTGGACAACTCATAATGGTTATTCGGTTCGATCTGGTCTAGTTTCATTCCGTCTTACCCAGTTCACATACGCATTTGCGACTGTCTCCAGCTTATTTTCGGTTCCATTCATTTTGGTTCACTTTCAATCTCACATTTTCACTATTCTTTCTATCCGCCCTGGCAAACATTAGCATCTTCCCAGGGCGGGTGCCGTGCCAAAGCTGTCTGTGCTTGGTTCCATGAACACTCATGTCGTATCATGTCATCCCTTTGTGCCACAAGTCATAACACAAATCAAAAACAAAAAGATAACCATGGCCGAGGGCCATGCTCGTGCCGTCTATAATTCATGCCCATGTCTAAGACTAGGTAGAGTTTAAACATATTAAAAACAATTCATCACTTAGATTCCATTCATGATGTAGTACATTACATAAATCTCAGTTGCTCCTGATGTAGAGGCTGTAGAGCTAGTAATCTTTGTAATGCTGAACACAGACAGCTCTAAACTTATCTTGTCTGAATGTATATAATTTTTCTTTTGTATGTAGAACAGACCACAAAACAGTCCAAAACATTTCACTAAATACTTGAGGATAATGATTCACTGTATATGGAACTACCTAACAAATTGTCCCCTGTTTTTTGTTGATCAATGAACTTCCTAATTTTTCCACTTCAACCAAACAAAACCTACCTTTTCACAACAATAACAAGTTGTGCAATAATCTAGGAAAACCTACCTTTCATCCAACCTGGAATCTATAGGATCAAGGAAAATAAGCAGCCGTAGATCGTATCAAATACACATGACATGCGCGGACTAGGTTCATCGTATACAAGATTGAAATAGCGCATAGTGATGCAGTCTTTATCGTCGAGCATCAAAGTTGGAAGCATAAAGAATTCCAAAGAAAATAGTATATCTGATTGCATTACCACAAAAGACATTCCATCCGTCCCACTCACTTTGCTAAACAGGCTCTTAGAAGCTCTAAGATTGCAGCGTTATTCTGTTTACGAGACTCTAACCTACATGCTAGATTAAAGTCGTGTTTTGAATAAAGAACGTTTACAGGTAATCCACAACTCGGTTTTTAGCTATTAAAGGTTGGCTCACGAATCGGAAGGCTTATCAAGATATGAGATACATTGACAGTTGAACAAACTCCCTTCGCTTCGCTCTTTTTTTTTTCTATTTGGCACGCCCTTCGCTTCGCTCTTATTTAATCTTAATCTTTCAAACATACCACACGAGCAATAAGTTCATCAAAGAGTAAAAAGAGTTCACTAATCAATTAAAAGAACAGGAAAAGAGCACCACTAGGAAGAAGATATCCCTGACATTGAAGGTCTATGCCATTTGATGAAGGTTTAGAGGAGAAAAAGGCTTCATCAAGAACTAATTAATGGGCTATAAACTTTCTGTCAAGGGTATATTCTGCTCTATTGATTCTAACAGTAACCAATAATGCGAAACGATTGTCTAAACGATCAAGAGAACATACAATGATTATCGAACAGATTGTATTTAACATATGAAGTCAGTTCACAGGTACAAAAAATTCTACTACCACAGCAACCACCGGCCTAAAATCCATCATAAATAGTTAGGAAACAATTTGACTCTTCACGATCCATCAAAACCAGCCAAGGCATACAGAAACTACTACATACAAAGAACAAAAAGAGCACAAAATAGTATATAGTATATGATTATTTACAAGCTCACCCAAATAAATCAAGTACCAGCACTAGGCAAAGCAGCCATGAAAGAGTTGTATGATGACTCAAGATCAAAGTGAAGTTGCCTTGCTTGCTGCTCCGTCAATTCATCAGAAGCTCCCATCTTAGACAACCGACCGAGCCACTCTTTCATTTTGGTCTTCCCCTCGAAATCAGGTGGCAATAAACTAAGCTTATTCAGCGATGACGAGAGGTCCGACAACAAAGGGTACACTTGATCAACAGCCACCATGTTCAATTTCAACGAGTCCATAGCCGTGATGAAGTTTTGAACACATTCAGCTACAATGGCGGCCGAAGTGGTGGAAGAAGCAGCAGCTGCTGCCCTATGCTCAACAGTAGCAGGTACCCCAGAAGTGACTAGCCTATTCAAAGCAGCAGGGCAGTCCATTTTATAGGTATCAACAAATCTCTCAATGCTGGGGACAGTATCTTTCAATGAAGAAGAAAGGGTCTTGAAATGGGTAATCAATTTGAGGCATTCATTTTCATATTCTGAAGGAGAAATAATATCCCTAATGTAAGCTTTTTCTAGCTTCTCAGTAGCCTTAATAATGGCAAATAGTTCAGCAAAATTCTCATACATTTCTCTTTCACGCTTATCATTCCATAATTTCACTTCCATCTTGAATAATGCTAGATCTTCGTAAGTGGGTTTATAAGGAAGAGTTCAAATTTAGGATTATTTTGTTTAGTTTTTTTTTTTTTTTTTTGTAGTTAGGTTTAGGGTTTCAGAAATTGAAATTGATATGGGTTTAAAATTGGAGAAGGAAAGGGACACGCGCAGAGAATACTTGTCAACTGAAGAACAATCAAAAACCAAAAATACAATCAGATTATAATCAATCAACCCATAAAAATCACAGATCATAAATAACCATCAATTAAGCAATAAAGATCACATCTTAAGGAAACTTAATAAAATGGGCATCTTTCAATTTAGGAGAAACCCAATTTCACCAAAATTTAGACTATATAACAGCACAAATTAAGACCCAATTCATCAAATATTAAGACAAAGTATATAGCAAAATTAATAAAAATCAAATGGGAGTCTTTCAATTTCGGAGAAACCCATTTTATGTAGAGAAAAACAAGAAATACCCACCACCACCACAAATTAAAGTAACAAAAGCACAAAAGCACAAAATCAACACCCAATTCATGATGTATCAACTTAATAAAACGGGTATCTTACAATTTAGGAAAAACCCAGTTTAAGAACGGAAGGAACAAGAAAAACCCACCAAAAATTAGGTAATAAAAGCACAAAATTAAGACCCAATTCATGAAAATAGGTAAACAAAAAGCAATGAATATAAGGGGAGAAAAATAATGAAAGAAAGAAAGTGAGAAAGAAATACTTACAGGAAATAAGTAGAAATATAAAAGAGAGACAAAGAACGCGGTTTTGGGGAAGTGGGGGATGGAAGGGGAGGGGAGGGAGAGATGTGCAGCAGGTGAAAGAAAGAGAGAGAAAGATAAGAAAATGTAGAATTGAGGACAGAAAAGGTAAGAGGTTGCGTGTGATAAAATAGATGTAATTTCTGCTATTCATTACGCCATCATCTGCTGCTCTCAATACCCCCTACCTCTATACTAAAGTGTTTTTACTTTACACAAATTCTTATATCTGAGATCGTTTCTATGAAAGACGTGTTTTAAATGGATCAATCTATTATTACTTAGAAAAAAACTTTAAAAAAATACGCATTGCGTAGTCATATTTGAAGTTAGTGTTACAACCTAGTGAAGCTGGTATTATAACATGTTACAGTTGGTAGTATAACCTATTAAAGTTAGTATCTCCAAATAGGTATAATACCAACTTTGATTGGTTATAACACCAACTCCAGATACCATCTTTAATAGATTATAATACCAACTTTAATAGGTTATAACACCAACTTCAATAGGTTCTAACACCAACTCGAAATAGCCTCAACTGCACGCGTCAGTTTTTTGATTTTTTTTAAATATTGAGAATGTAGACCGAGCCTTTTTTAAATATGTCTATGATATAGACGGTCTTTATTTATTTATTTATTTATTTATTTTTCCTCTTTTTAGCTTTCTACTACTCAAAGTTCAATTGTCGTTCCTAATCTAACCCAATATAACCACTACATCTATGACCTAAATTGAGCGTAATTGTACCTTTTCATTCTAGGGAGGTCCCCCTAGATTGTTGTTGAGCTAGTCTTATAAAAGATCGTTAAGAGACGTATCTCAAGTCTAACCCATTAAAATTTAATATTTACTTATTATATTTTTAATGTCTACTTACATTATCCTTAATGCTTACTTCTTGTATCCTTAATGTCTATTTTTAATATTTTAAAAGTCTACTTATATCATTATTAATACCTACTTAATTTAAAAATATATAATGAGTTCACTCATTTAGAGATGATCTCTCAAAGAAACCATGTCTCACAAAAACTTGTGATTATTGTTTGGTGTCTAATATGGATATTAGATATGTAAATTTTGGATGGATTGAGATTTGAATCTATCCTGTCTATTTTTTTCATATTTGTTAAATATGATGATAACTTAAAAATAAAAAATTGTTTATGTTTGTAGTCATTAGTCAATATTAAGAGAATGATAAAGTTTGTAGATGGGATTGTGACTAGAGTTTCGTATGCGTCGGGCTAGCACGGTCATGGTCTTACACCGTCTTAGTAGAAATACGATACAAAACGACATGACGGTAAAAAAAATATATCAAAAAGATAGGGTTTTATTTGTATATAAATATAAATAATTGTATGAGACGGATTAATGGTGAGACGCATTCATATATGGATTTGATGACCCATTTAACACTAATTATAAGAAGATGTATTCTTTATTTGGAAGCTATCTCACATTTGGGATTGTATCTGACAAGAATAACTAAAGTATATATTGGTAAGAATTTTTGAATCCTACGTCTGAAACCTACTCTTTTTACTAGTAATTCTTGTATGAGATTGTCTTATAATGAAATGAACCTATATAACTAGTTTATTCCTTTAAGATTGTATGTGATCACTTTAGGGTTATAAGTATAATCTAAAGTGTCTTTTGGTGTGGAGTAGGGATGGTCACGGGTCTAGGACCCTGTTGGACCCGCCCCAGACCCGCCCCTTTTCTAAGGGTCTGGGTCTTATTTGTTGAGACCCTTCGGATCCGGGTCGGATCTGGATCTAAAAAATAATTGGCGGATCCGGGTCTGGGTCCAATATTCGGACCCTAGACCCGCCCCTTGGACCCTTATAAATATTACATTGTCCATTTTTATTTGTCTTCTACGTATGAATTACGCCCCCAACACTTATTTTTTCATATAATCATAATATATATAAATAATTTATATGCTACTTGCTAAGTGCTAACCCAATTACCCTTATTTCATGGACTCGAACTAGTGCTTATAATAGAATTTAAGCGTATATGGGTGACGCTATGCAAGTTTAGATGTTAAATTAGTATTAAATATTTGTAAAATACGATAATAACTCTCTTACAAATATACGAAAAATATAAGGACTTAGAAGGTGTTCTCTTCAACTTATTTTTTTGACTTATTACTTATTCTTATTGGAATCAGATCAGATCAGACCAGATCAGATCAGATCAGATCTATTCAGATCAGATCAAAAAGTTTCAGATCAGACCAGACCAGACCAGATCAGATCAGATCAGACCAGATCAGACCAGATCAGATCAGATCAGATCAGATCAGACCAGACCAGACCAGATCAGATCATATCAAACCATTCCATTATTATTATTATTATTAATGTTATTATTATTATTATTATTATTACTATTATTATTATTGTTATTATTATGAATATTATTATTATTATTATTATTATTATTATTATTATTATATATTATATATTATTACTTATTATTATTACTAATATTAATTAATTAATTACTTAATTAATAAAATAATCAATAAATAAATATATAATAATAATTTTAATAATATAAATAATGTAATGATATTATTATATTATTTTTTTCATTAAAAATATTTTTAATTAATTAATTAATTAGATAATAATAATATAAATGACTATTTAATAATTATAATAATGTTAATGACATTATTATTAATTTAATTTTTAATTAATTAATTAAATAATATTAGTATTTATTAATTAGATTCTTAATTAGATACTTATAGTAATAATAATAATAATAATAATAATATAAATAATAATAATATAAATAATAATAATATAAATAATAATAATAATAATAATAATAATAATTATTATTATTATTATTATTATAATAATAATAATATAAAAGTAATAATAATACCAATAATGAAAATAATATAAAAATAAAAATAATAATAATAATAATAATAATAATAATAATAATAATAATAATAATAATAATAATAATAATAATAATAATAACTTTATGAAATCAAATCAGATCAGATCAGATCAGACCAGATCAGACCAGACCAGACCAGATCAGATCAGATCAGATCAGATCAGATCAGATCAGACCAGATCAGAAAGATTCAGATCAGATCAGACTGAATCAGACCAGATCAGACCAGATCAGATCAGATCAAATCAGACCTTAATAAATTCAGACCTTATTCAATCAGATCAGACGAAGAGAACATGCCCTTACAAATGTTTCAAATTTGACAAATCAAAGAGATTTTCTTTAGACCCACTAAAGACCCATTAAGGACCCTAGACCCATCAGATTCAGAGGGTCTGAGTCCGGGTCTGAAAATTTTGGACCCTTAGGGTCCGGATCTGGGTCTGCTCAAAAAATTAAAAGGGTCCGGGTCCGGATCTCGTTGGACCCGCTCCAGACCCGCCCCATGACCATCCCTAGTGTGGAGGCTAAAAAGTAATGGAATAAAAAGAGTTAAGTAAAGGAAATGATATTTATAAGTGCTGTGTAACATTAATATGGTGAGAAAACACTAAAATGATTTCCCTTTCTTCTTGTTACTCTTATAAATAAGGAAATCAAAACAAAGGTATAATGATTAACCAAGTTTAAAATAATCTAGACGAAGAGGGTAATATGACTATACAAAGTGATCACTTTACGATTATAAGGACTACATTAAGACAGTAAGTATATATTGATAAAAATATTATCATCCTAAGACTGTCTCACTTAAAAATTTGTGTTTTTTTATCGATAATGTTGCCTTCATTTGGAGTTAGTTGCTTGAGAATCTATAAAAGCCCAACCAAGAAAGGCCCACCCAGACACAAATGCAAAAACTATATTTGTAGGCCCAACCATTAAAGACTGCTTAACCAAATTCGCAGGCCAATATTTCTACTCTTTATATGTTTAGAAGGTCTCCTGAGACACCGTCTATGGCATATACGATTCTTTCAAAAGCCCAGTCCAATGGCTGACATGATTATTCAGTTACTCATTTAATAAATGGATTGACCCATATTTACCCGTTTATACTATAGACGGTCTATAGCAAGAATTTATGTTGTAAGTTTATAATGAACTGACCCGGCCTAGATCAAAGTTAAAACATTTGTTTGGATGTGTAAACAATCAATAATCCAGGGTTTTACATTATAACTTCAAATTTTGAGGTTTGATCCTATCTATACTACTAAAACATCTCACTTCTCAATACGATTCTTAATTTATTGTATTGAACAAATTTAATATGATAATTTGTGTAAAATATTTTTAAAATTTAATAATATACATTCATTTTCAATATTTGACACCTAATTTATAGATATAGCACATGGTTTTTTATTACTTGAGAGTTGAGAAGCTCTCCTTAAGAAGGATGAAACAAATAACAATAGCTGAATTATAAAATGGTTAAAATGACATTAATAAATAGAAGACGATTAATCATATACACAAGATGTGGGATACCTTTCCTCCGAACCCATGTAATAAATGAATTCATTTAAAAAAAATTGAAAATTAAATTTATTTTTAGCGGACTATTCAATACTAAATTAAAGCATTTTATCATGTGAATTAATTATATATATAAGTAAAAAGTTATTGTATTCAAATCAGTCAATATAATTATTACATGAGCATGGAGTAAAATTTACGATACGATACGTCAAAGTTTGAATTGGTCTATTACATAAAGCTTTAAGTGGCCACCTCTCACAACAAACCAAAAAATGTTTTGATTGAGTTATTGACAAACCTTTCATTTGTTATTATATGAATTTTGAGTGTATTCATCTATAAGTTTCCATACTAAAAATAGAATTTAATTAGTAATTAAATATATGATAACCATGGTTAAGAATATGACTTGTAAACACCTCTTACAAGTGCCAAATGGTAAGAATAAACCTTATACATAAAGATTGCATAACTAATAACACCCACTATAAATTTTGATGATTTTGAACTCAATCCTCAACAAAAACAACAATATAAAAGTCTTAATTTGAACAATACGAGATTAATTAAATGAACTAAAACAAATCAGCATGAAAAAATATCGCTAACTAAAATTAGTCGATCATATCTTATACTAATAACAATTTATAATATTTATCTATAACTAAAGATGGACATTCTAGAGTGTGGGTCTGTTCTGAATCCTAATAAACGATAAAATAAAAAAAATATGTGGGCACAAGTTAGTTAGCAAAGAAGTTAGTTAATTCAGGTATTTATACCTCAAAGTTGCTTTCATGATTTCAACTTCAACATACATGAGATTGAAGATATAGTGCTAATTAATCTAACAAGGATAAGAGATTAAGAGAGTTCCAAGTAGCTAAAGCTTTTAATTGAAGTTTTTAGTGTGCAGGGACACCATGCAACAGTCAGACAATTTTTGGCCCATCCAGATTTATTACATACATTTAATTTGTTTTTAATATAATGAAAGTCATGGGGTCTAGAAACAACTTGGCATTCTAACATGCACGCTTGCGCAGTTAGCTTCAGTCACATTCATTCGGTTCCATCAAATGGATAAACTTATCTTATTCTTTCTCGAGTCAGGAGACTCTTTGGTTGCGCTCTTTTTTATGGGTATGAGTTGTCGCCGTCCTTATTCCCTCTTCATAGTTTTCTATGGGCGAGATATACTGGGTATAATGATGATAATAATACATATTATATTATCTAATTATAATTATATTATCACTTTAACGGCCCGTTTGGTAGGTGGTAATAAACCATGGTAATGGAAATGAAAATTTAGTGTAATTTGGCTTGAAAAATTTCTTGGCTACCTTGATTGTCATGTTTGACAACCTCCAATCATCTCATTTTGTTCATAAAATTCATTCCAATGCATTACCAATGGGAGAGATGGTATTAGATGGTAATGAAAATTTGTGAACAAAAAAACTTTTTTGTGATCAAAGTTTCATTACCATGGGAATGACATGAAAGTTTTGATGGAATTTACACTACAATTCATTCCCATTACCACCATTTAGTACCACTAATCAAACGGGCCGTAAGTGTTTTTCTAATAAATTATTTGAAAAATATAAGTTAAGCGTTATTTATTAAGTTTCATAATACAAGTTTGTATTTTAACAATTGTTCAATAGTTGCTGTGGTGTAGTGGTTATCACGTTAGTCTTACACACTAAAGGTCCCCAGTTCGATCCTGGGCAGCAACATTTTGTTTTGTTGATATCTGTTTGGTGAAGCTGTATTTTATAAGAAATGTTTATGAACATTCAACTTTTTGTCCTAAATGTAGAAATTAATATGCTAATCGCTCATATTTACACTCATTATTATGGTTGAATTTGATTGTTACAATTTGACTTTGCTTAGTTTCGTTCATTCACTTTGACTTGCCTCACTTCAATTTATTTTTGTTCAGTTCATTATCCAGTACGCCTTAAAATAATCCGGTTAAAGAACTTAATTAAAATGATATAAGCTTGTTATTAATGCTAAAAATATTACTAGTAAAAAGATTAATATATAGCACATAAATCATAATAGAGTGCATGATTATCAAATTATTAGTATTATTAAATTAATAAGATCATCCAACATATAAGTCATGAAGTCATGAACTAAAAATAATTTTCAACAATAATAAATGTATTCCACAAATACGTTTACATTAGAATTAATTTACTCATAACTTTGCATTTTTTGATACAAGCAAGATATAAAAAATTCCTTACAAAAATAATATACTTGCTTATGGATGAATATAATTCAAGAGCAATTTAATCTTGTGATGGTTTAACAATATCAAATTATTATTTTTATGATTATAGTAACTATTAATATTAATTAGTTTACTTGACTTATACTGATTGTAACTCCTCTTTATCGATCAAATTTTTGATTATTTATTTTTTTAATAAGAAATAACACGATCGTAAATATTTATGATAAATTATCTACTTCCTCTATTTCATAGTACTTGCTACATTTAACTTTTTTACGCAATCTAATATACTATTTTGTTCATTTATATGTCGAATTATATACATTTAAAAATTATAAAAAGTTTATATTATGAAAGTATGCGATTAAATGATTCAAACAAGATTCTACTTGACTATATTATTACTTACATATTAGCCGCAATATATTAAATAAGTTTAGAAAATAAATAGTATCCAAAAACAAAATGTAGTAAATATTTCGTATTTTGTGATGATAAGAATTTAGTGGGGAATGGTGGAGTTGGTTCTTTCTAGCTTCTACAATTCCACTAATGACTTATCAATTTGGTAAACAAGGTGGGCCAAATAATAGGCAGCTGACCTAACTGTTTCTGTACTTGTGGAACTTCCATGTTCCATCTTAAACAAACAATCATTTTTACAAAGACCATTCACAATTGAATTGACACTTCAATATGTTCAATAATAGGAATATTACATACAACTATAATTCAAAATGAAATTTACAAAAGAAAAAACTATTTTTTTATTTTAATATTATTTTTTTTGAATTACAGAATAGAAAAAGACAGTATTATTATAAGTTACAACATGAAAGAAAGATTACAAGTGCGTGCTAGCTAGTCCTTTTTTCATGCAAAAACAAATTATTAAAAAAAATATTTTCTCCTATTTTTCTAGTCTAGAGCATGTAGTTGATTAAACTAATTAATAATTAACAAAATTAGTGACAATTAAGTAAAAATACATATCTTAGAAGATTAATATTAATGTACATAACATTAAACGACTCTCATATATATATTTTCTAAAATTAATTTATAAATCAAACCGCTCGATTAATCATCTCCATAAATTGTTGCATCGATTGTTGCCGTTGCAATCTCATGTCCTCGTTGAACTTGTGGATGAACGCTTCGACTCGGCGGTTCAACTCATCTTGACTCAGTGATGGCTCTTTCTTTAACTTCGTTGACGTGACAGGTAGCGAAACATAATTGGTTCGTTGTTCATGGAACGTTTCAGATTTCTTCACAGCCGTTGGAAAAGGAGATGGATCATTTAGCAAATCAATCTGACGGTCTTGATGCTCCCACGTATCAGACTTCTTCAGATGTCTATTTAAGGGTATGTGGCGTCCTTCGGTTATGGCTTTCCAAGTACTCTCCAATGTATCTTGCTTCTTTGGCTTTAGTACCTTCAATGCTTTTGATCCACCTATAAAATTTATTGCTGAATTAGACAATAATAGACAAAAAATGATTTTATAATTTTAAAACTAATTATCAACATAACATAGTTAGGACATAGGACTTAGGAAATATAGTATGGTTATGCCCCGAGGTGTTAATTCAATTCATTTGGATTATTAAATCGATTTTGAGTGATTAAAATTTGGATCTTGTAATTATATTGATTTTTACAAAATTGCTAATTCATCTTTGTATTGGGTCAGATCGGGTTTAATTATAAGATTGAGTAAATATTGGATCATCGATTTATATGTTATGAACATCTCTTGAGAGTATACATATGATCATTTTGTCAAAATAAAATTCCTTATAGAGAATAATATCATTTGGCTAAAAAACTCTTAAAATTTTGAACTAAATGGTGTTATATCAAAAAAAAACAAAAGAATTTTTTTGTGATGGTAATTGGTAATTGATGAAAAGCAAAATATTATCAATGAATTAAAAGTAATTAATTAATAATTAATTATTAGAATAGTTAATTGTCAAAGGATAAAAGTCAAAGTGGATATAACATTTAGGTACGATTTGGTGGAAACTACTAGTGATCATTTTGATTTATCCTTCTTCAATTTTACTCCTATTTCATTCAATTGAATTAAGATAAAAATCTCTAACAATTATTTACTAATATTGTCAACTTTACTAACAGAGTAATAGGTAACAGCTTACTTTTATTTTATATAGCATAAGATAAACAATTAGAAATATCACTAAGCATATATATAATTTTTTTGTTCCATAAAATTAATAAAAGTAAACAATAGCTTATAAGTTATAAGATGGCAAGATGCTATTAGCAATAGTGTAACGTGTTAATAAATAGTTAGTTAAGATCTTGAATTAAATAAGATGCTGATCTTAAACGTCATGAACATGATACTAATTTCCTTGAATTAGTTGATAACCTTAATTAATTAATTAAAAGGTCAACATACTATTTTTATTTCACATTAGACTAAGTACAAAAGTGTTAAGTCATGGTCAACTTTTGTAACGGCTTCATTAGATCTAAATTTTAATTAATTATTTTTAATTTTAATTAATTAAGTTAAATGAAGATTCTAGCTAAAGTGCATTTTTTGAATATTTTAGTCGTTGGTCAAATGTCACACCGTACCCTCACATACATCCAAAAATTACTCCTACACCTCAACGTATAACATCTCAAATATCTTACACCATAATATTTTAAAATAATTAACTCGTATTTATATTACTCCCTCTGTTTTCATATGTTCTTCTCACTTTCCCCATTTGGAAATTTTTAAAAGTTCTTCCCATTTAGAATCTTTCTATTTTAGTAACCAATAGAATTCAAGGAAATTATTACACTTACACTCTAATCTATAAAAATTAAGTAACATGTTAATTCCCAATGCATTTACTTTGCATACACCCAATGAAATTTAATGATATTATTACACTTACACTTTAATCAATAGAACCTTTATTTTTTATATCATTTTACTCAACTCTCATAGTATCTATTTTGTAATTATAGTTTATATTGGTTTCTTCCCAAATTTCAAATGGGAAGAACAAATGAAAACGGAGGGAGTACAATTTTTCATAGTTAGTAGAATTAATGAAATAATAGTATTAATTTAACAGATATTAAGTCTAAGGTATCGAATAAGTATTAGGACCACCCCTAAAAATAAAGAGTGTGGATATTTGGTTTTAATTTAATCGACTCTACTAAAAAAAATCTAAAAAACTCACGAGGAACAGGAGCAGGAACATACAAAATCTTTAGAAATAAAGTGAACTCTTTTATAGAAGTATACTCTCTCCATTTCTAAATGTTCTTTCTATATTTAAGCACAATTTTCAATGTAAATTTTGAGCCTAAATATAACTAAATACACATCATAAAAATTATAAAAAATATATAATAAAAAAGTATACATTAGACCAACTAACGAGATCTTACACGGATATATTTTGTCTTCTATATATGTTCTAAAAATCTTAATCAAATACATTAGGAAACAGAGGGAGTACTTCATATACGTGCTAATATTCGTAGCTAGGAGCTAGTACTTTCTCCGTTTTAAAATACTCGTTATATTAGGCTTATTAGCACTATTTATCGTTTAAGCTTATTTTATTAGCACTATTTATCGTTCAAGATATAAATGATTGAAATTACGCATTGAATTGCGTAAAAAGTAAAATGTAACAAGTATGATGGTGCAAAGAAAGTACTTTCTACATTCTCTAATGTTCTTCACATCTAGAATATTTCATCTCAAGGAGAGAAATTTAATCAATGTTTTTGACTCATATTTAGAAGATAAAATATATCTATGTGAAATCTCATTAGATTCGTCTTAATGTATACTTTTTTTATCATGTATTTTTTTATAGTGTTTTATACTTCCTCCGTTCCAAAATACTTGCAACACTTACCTTATTTGGCCGTTTCACAATACTTGCACCATTACTATATTTGGCAAAGAATAATCTTATTTTATTATCACTTTATTCCTACCCCACATATCACCATCAATCATATATCATCTCATTAAATATTTAATATACCCACAACCAATACCTACCTTCCATTAATTAATTTTTTATTTCAATTATTTTATTATCACTTTATTCCTACCATACATATCACCATCAATCATATATCATCAGACCTGATGTGACAGCCCTTAATTCTTGTGCCAAGAGGGTGTGGTGCAACTAAATTGGAACGGAGGAAGTAGGTATTTAGAGATATTAGCGTTTAAAATTTATATTAAAATAGTGAAAAAAGATAGTACTTCCTCTGTTTTTTTTACTTGCACCCCAACATACTTTTACGCAGTCCAATGTGTTTGTCGGGTTGCTTATATCTAGAATTATACTCAACTAAAAATTATAAAAATTTGATATTAATAAAGTATTCGACGAGACGAATAAAACAAGATCCCACATGACTAGGTTTTTTTATCAATTAATAGTCGCACTATGCAAAACACTATCAAATGATGAATAGTATAAAAAGTGGAAATGGTGCAAGTAAAAAAAAACAGAGGAAGTATAATTTTTCACCAAACTTAATTTAAATTGGGATGGTTTTTAAAATTTTCCATGTTATAATAATTTAATTAATTAAATGTTTTTAATAAACCTTTTAATTTAAATAAAATAAATAAAGGAGGAAAAGAAGAGTGTTTTACCTTCAACATGAGTATTAGCTTTAGCAGGACGACGATGATGATGACCAAACCTCGAAGTAGCCGGCGGCTTCGCCGATAAAAACTCCGGCGAAACTTTCTCAAAAGCTTCCTGTCTAATCAACGGCTTAGACCGCGGCGGAGGAGTCCACGTGGACTTTTCCGCAACCACAGATTCATCATTAATCTTCTTAACAACAACTTCCTCCTCTTCAATCACATCCTTAACCGAAACGACATCGTTATACTCAAACCCCCTAATTCCTCCAACAGCTTCCGCCACATGTGAAACAATACCGTACGGTGCGAACTGATCAGCACGAACAGATATGACGTCATGCTGATGGTGGATCTGCGGTGGTAGAAGAGGTGATGACGTGTCTTTACTCGGTGGCGCATGGTGGTTGTGGTGGAAGCGAGACGAAGCGACAATGGTGATGATGATGGCGTTGATGATGAAATAAAGATACGGTGGTTGAAGCCATGATCGGAGGGCGGAAAACGACGTCGTTAGGTCGGAGACGACGAAAGTATTAGGGATTTTATAGGATAAGAGGATTGCAAAAGAAATTGCCCCAATTGACATTAATATGATTTTTACTGACATTAGTAGGGGTTTTAATTTTTCCATTTATGATTAGATTTTTTGAATTTTTGAATATTGGATGATGAGATTAAAGAGCGGATGGGGAAATTGAGGGAGGATGGTAGGGAAAAAGGATGTGAAGTAGGAAGTTATATAGGAGTAGTATGGGGATTGGGGGGTGGTGGGGTGGGAGATTTTTGGACGCGGTTTAAGAAGATGGGGGATGAATTTGCGCCGTTGGATATGGATCATATAAATTAATGGTATTGATGAGTGTGACAATTGGTAAGGTATGGGTGTTACTAATATAACAAACCATATTGGTCCATTCACTTAGCAATTTTAATCGTGAGTATTAAATGTTGGTAATAATAATGATAATGATAATAATAATAATACTAAGTAGAAAAAATATTGACAATTTTAAGGACTATATAGTTATACTTGTTTTCGTTGTTTGTCTCATAATCTTCATAATACTCATTTGAATACATTATTCCCTTAATTTGTTTTCAAATGTTTTTCACATTCACTTTGTTTTGTTTTTTTTTTTTTTTTTTTTTTTTTTTTTTTTTTTTTGCAGATTTCAATCTAAACTTCAAATAATTTTAGTTATGAGTTCTTAAAAATTCTAAAACATTGATAGTATATTGAGACGAATTTAAGGAGATCTCACATGAATATGTTTTTTTCTTATAAATTGATGAGAAATCGTATTTGAAGTTTGACAAAAATAAAATTAATAAATTCTATTTGAGAAGAACATATGAAAACGGAAGGAGGACTATTTTAAAAGGTGGTATAAGCTGGTGATTGGAAATTAAAAATAAAAATCATTTATGTTATCAAAGTTTTAGTGCCAACAATCAAATGGGTTGTTACTTGTTAATAATAAAAGGATTTTTCAAAAAAATAGAAAAGAATAATTTTGTATTTGTTTTAAAACAATGAAAATTTTGGGATACGTGAGAAGTAAATTAGTGTGAACATACTACTTCGCAATAAAACTTAGTTAAATACAATAATATGAATTAGTATTATTAATTTCAATTTTTGTAGATAAAGCCATATAAAGGCACTGATATTAATTTACTTCCTCAATAAAAAATTCTAAAAAGTTATAATATTAAGAAAATACACATTAAGACAAATTAAATAAGATCTCACTTGACTATGTTTTACATTATACATAGAGAAATATATATCAAATTAGATCAATTGGTAAATAGTAATTGCTAGCTACAGAAATTGTAGCAACTAATAAAATCCGAAGGAAGTATATTGTTGTTATGGAGCATATTATAAATAATTTATTGATAATGAGTCCTTAAATAAATCATAATAAAATGAATTAATAATGTTATGAAAGTTGGTTAAAATATTGATAACAATGATTATACATGAACTAAGCGTCTTGTGTTAGCTCTGTGATCTAGGGGATATCATTGCCAAGGGCCCAAACCCCCAATTTGTCAAAGGACTAACAAATTTTCATTTCATGGCTAAATCATTTGATTTAAGAAAGTAATAATTTATCAGATTTATTTTAGAAGAAAAATGTATTTTTAATGTCATGCTCGAACTTCATATTTTCCTTTTAATTACTCCATGCTATATTTAACAAATTCATATCAAAATTTTTTAAATAAATTAACAATTTCTAAGGCTTTCATATATTTGATAAAAATAAATTTATTTCCCATAACGGTAAAGTATCCTTATTACCCGACAACAAATACATACATATTATTATTTTGACGATTATGATATATATTTGATTATGTTTTTTCATTGTGAAAAACACATGTGTTGTATTACCATTTCTAAATATCTTTAATTATCACATTGTTCATATCATCATAAACTTAGTCAGAAGTCTCTAGACCTTAGAAAAATATAAGCTAAAAAGACAAAAACGTGAAAGCACATATTTTGATCTCTTTTACTTCTTAAAAGATTATTCTTTACATTAAAATCATGACAAACAAACTCCAATAAAGAGTACAAAATAAATAATAAATTAAAGAAACTAATTGGAAAAAAGTCAACGAAGTTTGGATTTATTCATACAGATTCCAGCCAAAGTTTCAACCTCTAGATCTTTTTGCAATTAGATTAGCTAATTGAGGACACACAAAGCCTTATTTTCAACCGCTAAATTATTTTTAAATCAATGACTTAATTTATCAGTGATCATAACTAGCCTGAACCAAAAATTTGTTAACATTTTTTTTCGATAGAACGAGTTACACTATATACTAAGTTTGTTACTTCGTTACTTCGTTTTGGCTCTAGTACATATCTCAAAATGAAAATATAGTACTATAAATTTTATACAAGTAGGTCAAATTGTCAAAACATATGCAAATTATCCCATTTCTATGATTTAATCATTTATTAACGTAGTGCAATCTTGGGAAGAGCAGTCATTAGATGTTAGTTCAAGTTACTGCCTTACTGGAAGTAGAAAAAAAGTGTAGTTGTCTCCTACACAAAAGATGTAGCGTAAAGCTAGAAGAATGTAATATTTAATTTATATTTAAAAATTTAAAAATGTTAAATAACGGTCAACTTATTTTAAATGGGACCGTTATTTTCGGGTGTTGTGTTGGAGGATCCAGAGACTCCGGGCCAATAAGGTGGGGTGGGCCCATGCGCTATTCACGTGCTACTTCCATCGCCCCATCTGTAATAATTCTCTTAAGCGCCGACCATTTTATATATGCCAGAATTTTGCCAGCAGATACTACACTTGCTCTTTCTATTTCTACCTTGTAAAAGGAGTACTTTTCTTCTCTTTGAAATTGTTAATCATATACTTCCTCCGTTCCATAATACTTGCTACATTTTCCATTTTGGGAAATTTCATATTACTTGCTACATTTCCTTTTTAGTAAGAAATCAATCATTTAAAGTTATAGCTACTCCTACTTTTATCCTACTCTATATCTAATTACTCATATTTTTCTTTTTCATTTTTCAACAAATAATATTAAAAAATTTCAAAAAAACAACTTTCCACCTCCTACTCATCATTGCACAGTAACTTCTTAATCTTTGTGCCCATGCAATGGTAGCGAGTATTATGGAACGGAGGAAGTAATTCTTTAAAATATCATTATATCACTTAAATTCTAATGGAATATAATAACGGTCTATTTAATTAGTAATACTAATTAGTATAGTTGTATAGTAATGTAAGTGATGTTGGAGATGCCAGGTAACTCAATTTTGGAGTCAATTTGAATAACTGAAATCTAAAGGTATTAATTGTTATTTTACTCAATGTTTAAACAATGGTTTGAATCAATTTGTTTAAGCTAACTATTATAAAGATAAAAAGGTAAAATAGGGAACTTGTTAAATGTTGGCCACTTATTCTAGAAAAAGTGGTCAAAAGACCAAACTAAATAAAAAAGTTACTCATATATACTCCCTCCTATTCAATTACATTGTCCACTTTCCTTATTTGGTAAAGTCTCTTTACTTGTCCACTTTCTATTTTTGGCAAAACCTTTTACCTAAATACCCCCAACTATCCCAACTTATATTATTTAATAATACCCCACCTACCACCTTTTCAATTATTATAATCACTTAAAATACCCCACTACCACCTTTTCAATTATTATAATCACTTAAAATACCCCACTACCACCTTTTCAATTATTATAATCACTTAAAATACCCCACTACCACTTTTTCTTAAAATCCGATCCAAACCCAAAGTGGACAATGTAATTGAATAGGAGGGAGTAATATATACTCCTTTTGTTTCTAAATGATAGTGGTTAAAGGTCTTAAGATTGATTTCCACCTAGCCCTCTCGTTCCTCAGCTTATCCTATAATCAAAAAAATGTATTTCGTAATGTTCTTTCTTGATTTTCTTTGTATATTATTTTAGTTTGTTTTGCAGAATTTGCCCAACTGTATTTTTGATCACGATCTCACCTATAATTAATACCCTACTATAACCTACTACTCCCTTCGTCTCATTTAATTTGCAGCATTTTCTATTTAGTCCGTCCCACTTAATTTGCATCAATTCTATTTTTGGACTATGACCCCATCATTTTCTTTTTAATCTCATCCATACATTTTAACTCTCTTTTAATTTCAACCACGCAATTCATTTTCTCTTTTTATTTATTATCTTTATCTACATTTTTCTTAAAAAACACTAATTTTCTCTTTGCTTCAAACTATATGAAATGAAAGAATTACAATTTATTTTTCTTTCTTACACCAAAACCTATATACTTATTCCACTAAAGAATATAACCCTATCATAATACCATTATAAATAGGAAAAATTACAAAAAACTACCTTTTCTGAAGGGTGACTTGCAAAAAACTACCTTTTCTAATTTTTTTTGCAAAAAACTACCTTATATGATATTAACGTTTGCAAAACACTACCTATTGACGGATTCCGTTAGTTGACCGTCAAAATTTGGTTTGACTTGTCACGTGACTTGCACGTGACCTTCTTCTTCAACCCAGAATTTTTTTATTCTTTTTTTTTTCATTTCCCTCCTTTTATCCATGAATTGTTCTTGAAGCTCAAATCAACAATTCATGAATTGTTTAGATTAGAGTGAGATAACTAAAAAAAAAAATTGTTCTCTTTTATTCCTAATTTTATTACTTCAACCTAATTTCTAATTCTCTTTCCTAATTTTATTTTTTTTTGCTCTCTTTATTGATCTCCATTATTGCTTCTTCTAATTCCAGATTTCCATTGATTATTGATGGCTAGTTCAAGTTCATCGATCCAGTCACAACAAACCCAGAACAATTCATCCGGATCCGAAGCAGACCCTCTCTTTTCTCTGAAGTTTTTGAAGAACACAACAAGGGAAATCAATTTTTATTTCTCTGAAATTTCCTTTAAAAATCCCACCTGGGTCTTTGATGTGAGAATCTGAAATTTCCTTTAAAAATCCCACCTGGGGCTTGTATAATTGGTTGTCTGCTCATGATTATTGGGTTTCTGGTTTTAAATGTCTAATATACGTTCTTTCAAACACAGGTTGATGAAATTTATTGGGTCTTTTCTTCATACTTTCAAGTTGGTCCAATTCTTCATGCTTTCAAATTGGTCCAATTCTTCATACTTTCAAGTTGGTCCAATTCTTCATACTTTCAAACACAGGTTGATGAAATTTATTGGGTTTCTGCGCATGAATTAAAGGATTGCAAGTTGGTCCAATTCTTCATGCTTTTTTAAAAATTATGATGAAGATTCAATTTTTTTGATCCAGCAAGATTTGAAATTTATTGGGTCTTTTTTTCATACTTTCAAATCTATTTTTGATGGGTTTTAAGAAAAGATTTGAAATTTGAGAAGAATTAAGGATTTCATTTGAAAAACTTATGATCTTTGATTATCTGCAAATTGGGGTGTTTGGTTGTCTGCAAAAGGAAGAAAAATGGTTGAAGAAGAAGGTCACGTGCAAGTCACGTGACAAGTCAAACCAAATTTTGACGGTCAACTAACGGAATCTGTCAATAGGTAGTGTTTTGCAAACGTTAATATCATATAAGGTAGTTTTTGCAAAAAAAATTAGAAAAGGTAGTTTTTTGCAAGTCACCCTTCAGAAAAGGTAGTTTTTTGTAATTTTTCCTTATAAATAATATATTTTTGTCACTTATACATGACTATAATTTCTCAGAGTACGTGTATTATAATATATTCATAACACACTTTGAATTTGAAAACTAAAATAGACATGATATCTTAATAGCATAATATGTGCGTGGTTCATGATCATATTAAAAGCGACACAACAAAATGTATTTATATATGGATAATATTCGTATATGTTTTATATGAATATGTTCAAGAAAATGGAGCCGACAAGTCACATGGACTTGAAAAGAGTATGTGATTAAAATATTAATTAAAAATAGATTTAGGTTCCTTTTTTACTTGATTTAATTTTCTGTTAGGATTTAATTTATATTATATAATAATTAGGTTGTAACATAGAATTAAGTAATATTTAAGTGTATAATACATCAATTATACAAACATAATCATAATTTGTTTGTATGTCGATCTCAATTATACGTTAACAAATTCATTATTTAAGTTTCATTTTTCATTTCTTTTTCTTTGTGGGGCGTGGCCGGGGAGATCATTTCTTTTTTAGTGTATGAGAATTGGCTTTTTTTATATCGTCTGAGCTTTTAACTATTTAATTAATTGGTTGATTAATTAACAAAGTGTTTGGTTACTAACTTTTAAGTCAGTTTAAAGTTGACTTTTGAGCTAGTTAAACTCAAAACTATTTATAAAATAGGTCTTTTTCTTTGACTTTTAGCTTTTGATCATTTTTTTTTTAATAAACAACCAACATCTAATGGCCACTAAATAACTTTCACTAAACATCTTCATAACAACTAGTTTGAATAACTGACTTACCAGCCAATACTTTCAGCTAGGGGTGTGCAATGGGCCGGATAAGGGTCAGGCCGAGTTTAAGTAAATGTGGGCCGGGCCGGAGAAGGGCTCTTTAATTTAAAATTAATATGGGCTTTTAAATGGGTCAGGCTTTCAAAGCCCAGTCCGACCCAACCCGACCCATTTTTAACAACTAATAATTATTTTAAGGAAAAATAATAAGATTCTACCTAATCTATACACCTTTTTTTTTAAAACTACCTTATATAAAAATTTTTGCAAAAAACTACCTTATATAATACAATTCTTTGCAAAAGTTATACTATTTACAAAGGCTCGTTTTTGACCCTTTTATAGCCCGCTTCATTTTAATCGCATAGTATAGCCCATTTTTGGCCCGACCCTTACAAAGCCCTTTTAGAAACGGGCCAGAAAAGGGCCCAAAATGGGAGTCCGGTCCATTTAACACTCCTACTTCCAGCTAGTGAAATCCAACAATTTCAGCCAATAGTTCTAACTAACGTAGTCATTTATTAATTAGACCCTTTGTTTATCTTTTTATAAGAGATTAATTAATTGAATAAGATAAACAAAGGGTCTAATTAATTTTTACTACAACGTATATATTATACAACTATAAATAAATAGAAAATGAATAGAGAAAATTAAAGCATGAAAAAATAAATGTGAATCTCTTAAAAGAAAAAAAAAGTTGTAATCTATATAATCCAGATGGAAAGGGAGGGTCTGAGAAAAGAGAGCAAGTGGTAGTTCATTAGTTATAATATCCACTTTCCTGGGATAATGGGATAATGGACGGTGGAGTAGAATGACTGACTTATGACCTTAATTATAAACAGTTGAAGATTATTTCTGATGGAAGCCATCCAATAAGATGAATAGGACAGGTCAAATGGTCAATGCCCAATCAAGAAATAACCGTGCTTTTATAAATACTCTTTTTGTTATATTGAGATTGCGACGACCCTCATTTTATTATACCTGATGTAACAATTTCTTATGATTTTGTTAAAAAAATTAATTTAAATAATATAAAAAGTTATAGATAGGATTAAAATAAATTAAATGATTTCTTCCCTTAATCTATGGTAATTATAAAGAATAATTCACATATAATAAAAAATTCTTTTAAAAAGTATATAATAAAAAATAAAAAATTCAAATAAAGCAAATTAATATTGAAGTTGTGTCAACTCAATATAGTGATCATACAACACAACTACACTTGGAACTTTGACGAGTGAAAGTGTGAAACCAAAATAGGGTTTCATACAAAATCTCATGAAAAAGATACCCAAAACAAGCATACTTTAATCACAAAATTAACAAACTTCCATGTGTGATGTGTGTTTGCCATAATTTAAAGATAATTATTAATTATATTCTCAATCCGTACAATTTAAAGATGATCAATCTTTAGTAAATAGGTAGTGTGTATATTACCTAGTAATATTATTCATGTTATTTGCCCTTATTTTTATTGATTAGAGTCGGATTTGTTAGAGTATATAACATATCTTGGGGCCTCAACCATCAGCTTAAACTTTTGGTTGAGTTGGTTCATTGACAGGATTTTGTCTCAATCAACTAGAAAATAAGTATCAATTTTCAAAAAAGATTATTAATTCAATTGTCATTGCCTTTTTCTTCTTCTAAATCTAACACTAAATAGTAATAAATAGTAAAAAAAATATAAATTGTAACACTAAAAATAATAGAGAATTAGTAAAAAAAATAAATTGAATATATGTTTATGGATGATGCATGCATGTAGCATTGGTGTCGACAATTCGCTTACACATATATGGAGATGATGGGCATTAAAAAGTTGGTGGTAGTAGTAATGGGTAAAAAAAGATTTTGCAATAAATGAAGTTATGGCAATAAAATAAGTAGTCCCATACCTAAATTCATGGAATAACCTAAATTATTAATTTATTATCATTTATTTAATAAATTAGGTGCCATAACTTTTAAAACGTTAATTACTCCATTAATTTAGCCATTAAAGTCTTAATCTTATATTTGGTGGAGCATTATTACTTTGATCATGTTGTTATATCTATCTTCCGAGCTTAGTTATATATTTACACACTGGTTAGTTTACCTGTATGAGGTGATAACTGATGAATAATTAATAAATAAGTAAATATATCTTTAATATGTAGTTGGTAAATAATAAAGGTATATTTATATATTCAAAATTACCTTGATGAAAAGTTTATTTGATGGATGAATAAAGTTTTTTCCAAATCTTCTTCAAGAAGCAAATCACTTTAATGACTTCACCAAATTGCAAAATATTTTTGAAAATGTTTAAGGTCTTCATAGAGATTAATAAATTAATCATGTCACATTGATTTTTCTATGTCATGTAATCATATTATTATATTGTTGTAGAATCTATAGTTGGTATAGTGCATAATAAATCACTTAATTTTTTAATTAGTTTTTCTTTGTAGTCCGTTTGAGGTATCTTAACAACACAATTCTTGTGAGAGAAGGTCTCTTTAAGAGACCAACTCTAATTTTGCCGTACTATTATATATTTTTAAAATATTATAAGTAGTCAATTTTTAAGATATTAAAAGTAGATATTAAAGCAGTGTCATTCCTGGCATTGTATGGGCCCTAGACAAATTGAGAGAAGTGGGCCCTTTTTAGTTTTTGTGGTCTATAGAGGGTCAATTCTAAACTTAAATGGGTGTTTGAAGAAATAACAAAGATGAACCCTATATATTATAATTTGTATTAAAAATGTAGACGTATCATATAATTCTTATTTGAGAAAAGATCAACTCATAAATTGCAAATTTTTATGTGTGTACTTCTATTAACTGTCATTTTCTAATTTTAGGGAACTTTTGAACTCTGGGCCCTAGGCAAATGCATATCTTGCCTATGGTCAGGAACAACCCTGTATTAAAGATACAATATGTTAGTATTAAGAATAATGTAAATAGACATTAAGAATACGATAAGTGGATATTAATCTTTATAGATATATCTCTCAAAGAGACAGTCTCTCAAAAGACTAGCTAATCTTACTTTTAGATCAATTTTATTAACATGTAGTAGGACCAATGTCAAAATGATATTTTACCAATATTATTTAGCAACTCACATCTACTATAAGCAGAGTTTGTGAGCCATAGAGTTGAACTTAGACAAATTTTAATAGAGTTTGTTACATATTCTAAAACTACAATCATCAGCTTAAAATTGAAGACTGTAATTATAGCTATAAAATATGTTACATGTTCTATCACGTTTATTTTTGTAAAATTCAATAGCAAACATCATTTAAAATTTCATATAAATGTTAAACTTGAGCAAGAAAAATAAGAAAGTGTAACATAGTTTGCAAGTACAATACTCCTTCTAAGAAAATTAAAATATTATTATTTAATGATAGATTGCCCATTCTATTTATTTGAAGAGTAAACATTTAATATATCAATCCAAAAAAACATGATTAGAGCTCAACCACCAAGAGCTTGAATTTCATAGCTCAAAGTGAACTCACTCAATGAATATATACACAAAAAAAACTTGCTAGAAATTAAAAAATGTTGCATTTTACAAGCAATAGGACTATAACATACTCAAACCAAAGTGCAAATATGTGCTCGTATCATCGTATCAAGACCGCAATATAATCTATGTAGACTATGAAACCATCCGTATTGACCAAAAAATTTGTTTCTCGATCGTTGCTGAAACCGCCACCACATATGAGATTTTGCACTGACTCTTAATCTCCTATACATAATCTCCAGAAAACGGTAAAGTCGGAGCATCACGCCTGTCTTACTATCGTTTGGCGAACATCCCTTGAGTTAAGAACGAGAAATCATATTCATATCCTGATACGGGTAATGCTGTATGCGGCCTCTTAATAGGGGCAGTCGACACACCTTTAAACGGGATAGTGGGTGTATATAAACTGCAGATACAACGGTTGGAATAATTAGTAAGGGAAAAGCACGAACGTTTAGACAAAAATCAGCCAAAGTGTTAATACTAATAACAGGGGATTCGGCTTCAAATATCTTTGTAGATGTCCATTGTCCACATGACTCGTGAGATGGATTAACGGTTCATAGAGATGACCCCACAATAAGAATTAAGGCTTTGGCACTATTGTCGTATATGATTTAGATTTAACCAAAAATTTAAAATTCTGCGGACAGTCTTACCTAGACACTGGGTATGGAGCAGAGTTCACAGCAAACTTAACTGGTTGGATATTTTGCACCTGAGACAAGTAAATAAAGGAGTAAATTTTAGTTATTGTAAGATTATTGGTATACCATTTCAAACATAGAAGTATATTGTGATCAATCGGATTTACCGGTATTTGTGCTCCTGTTGTTTGTATCATACTTCCCCCATTTACACTCGGCTGAAAACTATTACGATTCTGAAGATGATTACTACTAGGAAATTTGGGTGAATCTGTGGTGGTTACGCCTTGAGCAAGCACAGCAAGTCGATGAAGATGGATAGACGATGCAGTAACCATATTAGCCTGCAGACGTAAAATTGGTTTTATGTCATTGATAGCAACCAGCTTCATCAGTAGAGTCAAAACGATCCCAAAATCTAACCGTATTAGACCCAGTTATTTAACAGTATCCCGTCAAGGATTACCTGGTATATCGAAAGTTGTTTTGGCACTAATAATCATAGCAGAGGTGTACAACATAGAATTACGGGTGCCTCAGATGGAGGGTTACGGCTGAATGTTTATGATAAGGGAAAGGGGTGCTCTAAGGCGCTCGACATAGACACTAGAAGGTGCTTTGAGGCGCTCACCTTAAGAAATCGCCTCGCTTAACCCTATCAAGGCGTTTAACCATTTCTCAACAAGGATTTCGATAGTTTAATTTCTTGAGAGAGCTTATGATATCAACTTGAATGAAATGAGGCTAGAGTTCTTTCAGTAACTATAGCATAAAATATAATCTTTAATCCACAAGGAAAAGAAATAGATAGATTAGTAAGAATCTACCTTCTCGGAAAGGCTTTGAGCATTGTTTGCAACATCTGTTTGCTGCACACCAACATATCTTGTAAACGATATCATCGCTTTTTCGACATCTATTTTTGGTATAGGGTTGATTTTGCTTTCTGACAATTTTGGGGTTGCCTCTTGCATTAACGTTTTGTCAACAACTTGTTTAAGGACGATATGCTTTGTTTCGGGTATGGATGATTCGTCAGCTGCAAAAAAAGTCCAATCGAAACGGGCAAGTTCAAGGGAATGAACGATATAAAGCAAACAAAAAAGACGAAGGAAAAATGGATCAACAACGGAGAGTCAAGGTAAGAACAGTACAATCAAAACGAACCCAAGTGCTCATATCAGGATTTGAGCCGTTGTCTACAGAATCCTTTGTACGTTCATCAGCTAAGTCAGCTTTGTGACTAGCGAGAGCAGGCAGGGAAATTGCATTTGAAGATTCTTTTTTCAAGGTCTCTTGTTCTGGCTTCCGCAAGCTGCCATTAGGACCTAATTTGTAGACAATCTGTTCAACACACGAACAATCCGCAAAGCTTTTGATTAGTATTGCATCATAATTGGTGATGAGGTGCAACAATGCAACAACACTGATTTAGAACAGAAAATGTGACGGTATAAACAAAAGGAAGCTGTGGTGAGAGTCCTATGTTTCAATCTTTCAACTACAGAATCTCGAGCACGTAAAGCATTAGAACTTTACATAGTGCAAATTGCAAAAACCAGGACGCATCACATCAAATGTAAATATTTTTTAAAAAAAACCAAAGTGCCAAACACAATTTTTCTCGCATTGTAAAGGTGTAAAATATAGTATTTTGGGTTGTTTCGAGGGATATCTCATGCTTTCGGCCGATATTCAGCATTACAATAACCGCATCAGTTCCATTACTGCATCATCATGTCTGTTACCACGATCATGACCATCACCGCATTTATGCACTATGGGACTATAAACAGATTTCAACATGGACACTATCCTGTTAACTTCAAATTTTACGCGCAGTGTCTGAATATCAACATATTGAGGAAAATGAAGGAACAGACGTATCACAACAAGTAAACTCACATTCAGAAATCCAGGTAAGAAAACAGCATACGCATGAACAGATAATAATTTAGACACATAGAAAACAGAAATATTACTTGCTGTGATTCTTTGGAACGTTCACCGTTAACACTCCTGAAAGCAGAGGAATTCCGATCTATAGATTGTTGACAGTTTTCTTTCCTCTCCTGATGCTGATCGAGAAGTTGGTTTTTATTGCCTTCACGATTTTCTTGCACTTTTGCGATGCCAGGACATGAGCTAGCCTCGTTTCTTTCACCCGCAGAACAGACTATTCTCTCCTTATGTAAGTGTTGATTGTTAGTCCAATCTGCAATGCAGCCAAAACGCCTTGACGAACGAGAAGATATGTTTTGTTTAGATAATGTGGGTGACTTCACTTTGCATTCCCTAGTTATCCATCTTTTTTCGACATACCTAATAACAGTTAAATTTGAATCAGAAAAGTTTTATCGACCTTAGAAACCCGAGCAAGAAAACTTTGGACATTTATCAAACAAAACGACTTTACACAATACCCATTTTCTTATGAGACCGTACTTTGCACGTATGAAGTTTTCAATTTGACCTCTATCATAATTCCGAGGCAGCTCCGCTTCCCAATGAGCGTTGGCCTTCTCATTTCCCATGGCTGCAAAGACGACACTCGGTGCCTCAGTATTTCAAATCGCGAAGATAGAAAGGCATACATTAAATAGACAATCTTGAGTTGCACAATAGCGGAAAAAACTGCACTTACACTGCATGAAGACAACCATTTCTGGGAGCCATGAGTCCAGAGTTGCAGACCGCACCTGCAGCAAGATCAATGATCAATTGCTTTAAAATGCCGTGAAGATGAAACATATAAAATCATCGAATTCAGTAGTTTAGAAAATGAAAGACATAAGAATCAACAACAACAATGCCACAACCTTCACCCCAAAAGATTGGGGTCGGCTAAAACTACTAATCCTTCATACAGGAATAGCTAATGATTTTGCTGTGAATGGTAATATTGAACTGGTACTCAATTGAATGGTAATCTTTATATGACAAACAACTGAAAAGGAATGTGAAGAAAAACAAATACCTTGGATATATGTACGCCAAGACCCCGGTGAATTCCCGAACATTGAAGGCATATAAATATCCCAAGATTTATGCTAGCCCATCTTGGAGCTCTACAATGAACACATAATAATCAAGTAAACCAGAATTCTAGAATTATGGAATATCCTCAAACTTACATCATAAGATGTAATAACTTCGGTTTTTAATAGTTGCTACACTTGCATAATAACCACTATTTATCAAACAATATTGTAATGCATCCTGTTTTATATGTACACATAAAGAGTTTCATAATATCAATTTATGAATATGCACATCTAAATATATTAAGGGTCAACATAGTGTATCCGATAGCGAGAAAATAAGAAGTGTAGCAACTATTAAAACTAATCGAAGATATAAAATATAGGTGCATACCTGCTTCTACAATCAGCACACTCCTTATTTTCTGGCAACTTTAAAAGCCCCTCTAGTATCTGCAAGTAACAGGACAATTTCACTAACAAAGATATTCCAAACAACATAAATAAGAAAAAGCTTATGCAATTGAATCCCCATATGCAAAACCAAATAAGATAACAAAAAAGATTGAAACTTTCAACAATATTTGGGGGTTCTGTTACTCATGAGCAATCAAGAATCAATCTTTTAAATGAAATAAATAAAATTACCCAGAACTAGTCCATTTTTTCCAATTAAAGCTAATTTTTAGAAACTAATATAAACATCATGAACTTCAAATCATACTCTTTCCAAACAAATTACCCACTTCTCTAAATCTCTCACCTTTTCCATATTCTTTTTGTTTCCTTTTAAACTGAAATACAACAAAAACTTTTAAAAATTCATGGGAATCACAAAACAAATACAATTCTTCAAAAAATGAATATACTACTTAACAATAAACAATGAAACATGCCTATTTCAGAACTTTTAGTCATTTGATTAAAAACCCTTATTAATATTTATTGTATATGTGATTATTAGTTCCATCCTATACTAATACTAGTATCTTGATTCGCCATCAACCCATAAACATGAACCAAAACCTAGAAAAACAAAGTAGGAGAAGAACAAACCTTCATATGCTTAGAACTAAATTCCTTAGAAAAAACAGTTTTTGGGTTCATTTCTTATTGCTCTTAACTTAAAACCCAACAAAAAGAATCCAAGAAAACAAATAAAAAGAAAAGATTTTGAGAAGATGAAGATGAATCTTTTCTTTTCTTTATTTTTGTTTTTGGTTAGAAGAATCAAATGATGATTAAAGAGAGTATGAAAAGAAGAAGAATGAAAAGGAGGGAAGAAGGAAGAACAAAAGTTTGGATTTGGTGTTACTTAATAGTTCAGCTTGCTAACTGTTTCATTTTTGTTTTATAGCAAGATTTATTTTTGAAGAGATAAAACAAGATTTGAAGTGTCTTTTCAGCTTTACAACTAATCAAATAATATAACCGACCACAAAAAATTTTAAGCAAGAACAAGTAAAACCTTATACAATATGCAAGTTGGGAGCATACTTAGATTCGGTTATAACGGAACCATAACATTATTATAACAATATCCCTCCATCATCATCATTCATCATCATACTCAATGTTCTCGCACATAGATAAATTTATGGTCAGAGTTTGGGGAAGGAAGATCGACGGCCTCTCATACCCATAAGGAGAAGGCGGTTAAAAGAGTCTTTCGGCTCAAATAGGGTCTTCAAAGATAGGAACCTGCAAATTTCCGAAAACCTGCATCTTGCACCCACGTTAGCCAAGCATAGGAAACACTAACTGCAAGCATAGTAAGTGACTTACACAACTAAAACGATACATACAGATAACTAAGAAAACGATACAGTAAGAGAGGCGATAAAGAGCGATGACGATAGGCAAAGAACATAAACGGACAAGTCTAGTAATCTAGAATTCATTTTTAGAGTGTACAAGAAAAGATTTTCAATGTAAATAATAAATGATAATAAAAACACTTAACTTCTTAAGTATACAATAGTATAGTCAAATTCATATTGTAACGGTAAAAGAAAAAGTCCTGAACTTGAATAATAAATAGTAGCGAAAACTTTTAATTCATTATGTAGTAAGTACGAGTATAATAGAATAGCTAAAGTATAACTCTTGCAAGAGATGTTTATTCAGGTTATGGGGTCGATATTGTGTAAGATGTTTCAGTTTAAAATCGAGTCTTGTATCAATGTTTAATTTTTACATCAAATCAAAATCAGATTCAATTACAAGATCCGATAAATATTAGATCATAAAATCTATTTTGAAACCCATCAACTTTTACTTTGGTGATTAATTTTATTAGAGGACATCAAATGGAATTGTATAATTGTATTATAATGTTGTGAATAGAGAAAGTTCAAAGATTTGGACTGGTTGACTACACAATATTATTATTGTTAATACCATTCTTCACGTGTAGTTATCAAATGTTATTGTCAATTCACCAATTCACCATAGATTGCATCATTCATCAAATGAGTCAAATGTTCCACACTCCTAATTTTGGCAATATTAATTAAACATCTTTTTGAAAATATTAATTAACGTTGAATTTGTCTAAAATTTTTATGTCATAATATATGACTTTTTGAAAATATTTTTAGTGATTTTTAATCTAATTAGATGATTGAAAATTATAAAAAATCAACATAAAACCGCGAATTTTGTTTATAAGTTTTTAAGATTCGATAAAAATATAAAACTTGAGCGTATTTCGATTAAAATGTTAAACTTTTAGATCATAAATACGTAGGAACATGAGACTATGAGAGTAGTGCAAATGCAAAAGTTTCAATTGATAAGTGGATGTAAGGGATAAGATTTAAAACCAAAATATAAAAAATAGCTTGGGATCGAATTGCAAATATAATAATAAGAATAAAATGAAGGATAGATGGTTTTGAATTTTGATTTGGACAATTGCAAAGACAAAGAATATATTAATGAAGTGGTAATAAAAATATAAAGTCGAAAAAGGGGGGCTTTTGTTTCTTTTTTTCAAAAATTTCATTTGTTTTTGGCTTATAAATTTATTTTTTTGTAATAAATAACCAACAATTAATATTTAATTTTACAAAATATTTTGGCCAAGTAGCTGATTTATCTAATTAGTTTAATAAAATTAATGCTCCTTCTGTTTCCTATTGTTCTTCCCGTTTATTTTTTGCACAGTTTTTAAAGTAAATTTTGATATTTAATATCTCTAAACATGCATCATAAAAAATTTAAAAAACTATATAACAAAAAAAGTTTGCATTAAGACGAATCTAACGAGATATCACTTGAATATATTTTATCATCTATATAAAAATCTTTATCAAATATCTCTCTCCAAACTAAAATATTCTAAATAGGAAGAACATATAAAAACGGAGGAAATATATCAAATTAGTCAAACAAATCAACTAAAAAGCCATCATGCCAAACAATAAGAACAAGCACTTATTTGGAAAAAAAAAAAAATAGCACAAGTAGTATTATTACGATGAAATTATAGAATATACTAAACACGTAGACATTCTCATCAATATTTTAAATTTGCAAGTTTCACTCAAATAACGTTTTCAAAGCAACAACGAGAGGCTTAAATAAATGTCATAGGCTGACCTTCATTTTCCTTTTTTAAATGGTCAAAATAATGTAGCGTCAAATTAAGTACAATCTCATGCAATTTGGTGACCTTTATCAAGTTTTTAGTGGACCATAACAATAATATGCTACTATCTTTAACGTTTAGTGCTTTCCTCTAAATCACATTTTAAATTTTATATATTTTTTATATAAAATTATATCATTAATATAACAACTAATGTAGATATTAATTACTTAATTAGAAATCATTTCCGTACTTTCAAGGAGGAAGTAGTGTAAAGAGAGATGTGCGCACTCAAGAAGCCTTTCAATTGATATTGGGGCCCAGTAGGAGTCAAACTCCAAACTTTTTGTTCTATATGTAGATACTGTATCCATTGAGCCACAAACACTTTTGGTATCATATATTATAATAAAAAATGTAAAAAATATTTAAAGCGTGAAATATAATACACAACCTTATCCCTAATAGTGGTCGGGGCCGTGGGCTAGCTAGCTAGCAGCAGCCTCCTCCACTACATAGATAGCTATCCTTAAAATGCAAGCAGTGCAATAAATCTAGTCATCTCTCATAACTGGAACTGGACCCATTTTGAGCTTATTGCTTGGGTGATTCCTTCATTTTATTAGCTGTTTTGTTAGGTCATACTACTACTAGGCCAACAATCATTTTTGTATCAACTACCATTATAATTTTGCAATCTAACTTAAATTTGAAATTGGCAATAAATAATCATCAACTTGCATTTTTATATGCTGGAACAATGAAAAGAATTGATGACATCGGCATCAAATTGGTTTGATTTCGAGTTAAGTCAATTTTGGTGCATTAATTTTGGGACAGGCCGTTGAATTGGATTCTAGTCAGTCCGTTTTAAGTATTGTTGCTCAACAATTATTTAATAACATTGCAAGAAGTACATCGATGATAAATTCAAAAACATTTCTTTACTTCAATGTCATTAAGTGACTCTCACCTAGGCAGGATTTAGAGTCAAAAGTAAGCAATTTTGCTCTTGTTAGTAATAACAAAGATATTGTTTTCCATTGACCCTTAATAACAAACATTATTTACCGCTTCACATAAATAAAAGATACATGGTTTAAACAAAAAAGGTTTACCTACAAGTTAAAACAAAACTTTCAAACTATACAACCATAAAACTAAGTTTCTCAACTCATGAGCTAATGTAACTTGATCATTGTTACAGTGTACACTCTATGAAGATCAAAATCGAGAATCGAAAGCAATTTCACGCTTGTTTTCCCGAGAAGAGGAAGTGAGAACAAAGAAGTTAACAAAACTATTATTCGACCTTAAGGAGGCTCCGAAGATACGATGAGCAGCTTTTGTAGCATGGTTTGCTATATGGCATCTGAAAAACCCGAGGGTTTTTTCACCCTTATATTATTGCTCGAGTATGAATACCGCATGACCTTCTTCTCATTCCTCTCCTCAAGTAAGGAAGAGTTTAAGTTATGTTCGGTTAAAGGCTCGCTCTGAGCTCTTAAAAACCTGTGAAGTGTCGGAGAAATTTTGTCGCCTTTGTTGCTACTATTGTTGGTATTATTCAAAAAGAATGTTAAATTCTCCGGGTACTCCACGTCGCTGTAATCATTCTCTTGTTCATCGTACTCATCTGACTTTGCTGATTCCTCATCGACAGATCCTTCCATCTAGTTAGAGTTAGCATTATTAGAATTCAGAGTCACATTTTTTTTTTTGTTTAAAGAATTTCTTGGCAAAAAAAAGAATATTACCTCGTCTTCATGTGTATGTTTGTCACAATCACTAAGATCTTCATCGCTGTCTAACTCGGGAAGATCATCAACTTCTTCATCACTACCGGAAACTGATATTCCCCCCTTAACCTGAATAAATAATTAGTTATTAGTGTTGAAAAATGAATAAAGAGTATGTAAAAAATGAATAAAGAGTATGTATCATATTTTTCGTCCGAATTCCTTGTTCATTACAGATCATTAAATGCATTTGGGACAATCAGGTTGTTTCGATAGAGAATTACCCATTTAGCAGGTCCATCAGATAAGTGCGGAGAGCTGCAGCAGGAAGAGTAACATCGACTGCTACTCTCGGTGCAAGTCCAATCCGTTCTAGATTCATCAAAGCTGCTAGCATGACTAGTTGCCTCGGTATTGCTCGGCCAAGCACTTAATCCAAAATGACCAAAGTGAACGTTCACAGGTTCCGCCTTGCCAATATGCAAGGATTCATACATTGGTGTTCCACTACTGTCAGTAGCGTCAACTGGCCATGCTTTCGCAATGGAGCCGTCATCATTGACAACGGCCATCAGATGCCGTGATGATCCCTTCCGTTGGATCAACTGAAATATTCCTTTTGAGCTCCACGAATGTGCTGCACAATGGCTCCTGTATTCCTCATAAATGGGACCCACAGTGTTGGTACTCAAATCGTAAAGGGGTTCCCCCGCTTCGCGCCTTCTTAGGCAGCTGAACACTGTGGCATGGATAGCTGCAACGCTTTTGTCAACGTTCGTATTGTTAATTTTCGGCACAAGATGCTTGTCTGCTCGATTGCATAGGTAATCTTGTATTCTCCTAATGTTTCGGAAGTATTTCACATATTTGTTCTTTGAAGGATCTAGGGTCATGTACTTTGCACGAACAGCAAATCTTTCCATATGTTTATCTTCATTTGTTATATATATCATAAATGGAATTATCGAAGGATGCTTCTTCATTAGCCCCATCTGGAAACATACACAAAAACTTGTTAATTACCAGAAATCATTGCATTAACTATAGAATCTAGGCCCGAGCCTGTCTAGGACTTTGCGCCTTGGCTCGTTATTTGATTAAAAACTTATTCATATCAAATTGTGCAACATATAACACAAAAGAATGGCAGTAGAGTTGATTCAGACGAGTGTTCAACCTATTTTAGACTAATATCCTAGAATCGCCCTTGTAATGAGGATTAAATTATAGCTTTAAATGTTAAGATATCTAATTTTTGAACAATAAATAACAATGGAGCATTATACCCAAAAGTGAAAAGAATCAAGGAAATTAAGCATAGTTTAACTCACCACAAAATTAAGAGTTAAATGTACCCCTTCAATGATAACGGATTCCTTCTTTTCTTCCCATGAAGTAATCAGACGTTCAAGACTCTCGATGATCATTTCACTTTGGGCTTTATATCCCTCAATAGCCATTTGTTTCGGACTTATAATTGGTTCCGAACTATTCGCAAGTGCCTCCGGTTGCAGGCTACAATTGCATTTCTCATCTTTAATGCAATCACAAGATTTCTCTTTAAAAACGGAATATGGCATTCTAGCCATTTTCCGAGCCTTCCTTCTAGCTTTCGCTTCTGCAACAGCAATAGGATCCAAACAATCCCCTGCATGATACGTTGAAGCCCACAAAAGCGGATTCTTTTCCTCATCCGCAAAACTCCTCATCATGTGCCGTATAGAATCTGTTGATATGACGGTTGTAATACCCAATTTGCTAGCCTGAAAACGTTCAAATCAAATGTGAATTAAAGAATAACAATCTTATTCTACAATAAAATTCAGACTTTTTCCAAATTTTCTAAGCAATTACAGTTTACCCTGATAAAGAACAATCGACTAGGAAAATTCCAAGAGAAAGAACAAAATGACGCTACCTAACTATGACAGTTAACACTGATGTGAAGGATTTATCAATACCAGAATCGAAGACAACGTTGACTTTCCACATCCACTAGTGCCACATAACAGGACGGTTAGAGACTCCTTTTTTTCTCGAATCCTGGAATCATAAAGAAATTCATAAGAACGCAAAACAAATATGTAGATAGTACCTCATTAAAATAAGTAGCAAGGAGAAAGCTCGTCTATAAGCTATAGGAAATCCAGTGCATGAACTGAAGGCAAAATAAGAGGAACACAACAAGCTTGATTACAGCATGTCATTACTTCATTGTTAAGTGGTATGGTTTAGGGAGGTCTGACGTACGCAACCTTAGCCTTGTGATAACAAAGAGCTTGTTTCTAATTGACATTTGATTGCAAACATCATATGCAACTTCACAAAAAGAACACAAATTCTTGTATGAAATGGTTCCACCGTGAGACATGTCTAATACTTGGGTGAAATAGCCCAATGATAGAAACTTTTAGCTTGAGGGCTTCTTGTTTTGAGATCGTCTCACCGTGAGACGGTCTCATACAAGACGGGCTGAAAGAAGAATCACAAATGATTTAATGAGTCATTTTACTATAGCCCATTATAGTTTCAAACCAACAAACTATAGAGGCTCCATCGAGAATGGATGTACACATTTACCGTAATTGATCCACATAAAAAGGTTTGACATTAAGTAGTTAAACTGGAGTAACTGAATAAAGCGAATACTTCACACATTATGATAAATGGAATTCTTAATATTTGATGCTATTAATGGTATGTTGTAGTTTTGTAGAAGCATAAATTTCGTATGACTCCTCATCTCGATACATCAATTTCACAAAAAAGAACGAAAGATATAACACTTCAATTTGCATACTACGAGCTACCATAAATGAATAAGCATAAATCTACCTGCAAGCCAAAATCAAATCTTCCCTTTGGTTGGGACCAACGTATTTATATTCAGCCAGAGCATCACATACAATGTCCAAGAACTTATCCCTGCTGATGAACACAGTTGTGCGCTTCTTGTAAGACTCAGAAGATGAACTTTTACCTTCTGATTTCACTAGACAACTATTTGTTAATCTTCCTACAATATCCTTGTCATCTTCCGAGTTTTGATTTTGCATACTTTCAAAGACCCTCTTACTAATCTGTACTCAAAGGAACAAGGAACTCAAATTCAGATGAAAACCTTTTTCGGAAGAAATAAAAAAAAATTGTAAAGTATTGATAATTAACACTGACTAAATCAGCTTAAGATGAGATGATCATAATTTCATAATAAGATTTCATTTAAGAATCCAACCAAACAAGCAACATCTTAAATCTATGCTCTTCGTTTGGAACTTGTTTTAATTGAAATTTAAATAGGTTACGAAAGTTCCTATATGTTCAGACAATTTTAGATAAATTCCGAAAAGGATACTCCCAAATTCAAATCACAACTACAAGGAGTTCATAAAAGTTCAGATAACAGGATAAGTATAGATATGAGTTCATGAGTTTAAATAAGGCCAAATCAGGTGAAGACAACACAGTAACAATTATGAGCTACATGTTGATAATTAATCACCCATCAATAATATAACATCATACACAGATTTATCCTTCACTTTTCAAGCTCCCCAGAACGTCGTGACATTAAATAGGTTGTGGTTTCTTGTTATCGTCTGAATGGAAAAATATATGCAAAACTATTGAAAAAGTAATAAAGGAATCAATACCCTACAATGAGTGTATATTTGATTCTATAATACAAACCCCACTACGCAAACTGTTTATCTACCATATTGATGCTTTCACCAAAAAAAAAAAAAAAAAAAAAAAAAAAAAAAAAAAAAAAAAAAAAACAAGTTTAGTGGAAAAATAAATTTTCCCATACTTTCTCAAGGAATATTCTTGCTTTTTCCTTTATGATTCAAATACATGATATATAATGCCTAGTTGCTTGCCTTCCATGACAAATAGTCTTATTTTGAAGGGACTCTTGATTTTGGTCGAATCAAACCAATTGAATTTGCATTCAATCAAAAAGTTTAAATCAAATTTTCCAGCTTGTTTCACCCAAACCATTAAACTAGATTACGGCGTGGAGAATATGTCATTGCAGAGTACATTGGATACAAAATTAATCCATATCTAAGACATTGCATGTAGCCATTAAGAAACAGAATCTGAAGCATGTTAACTTGTACCTTTTTTAAAAAATGGCACAAACGAGAATTATGGCTTTGAACTTTGCATATTTAGACTAAAGTACATATGCACAAGCACAACACCAAAAATCCATCATTGCCCATTGTTAGCTTAATATCCACAATTACAAAATAATCCACAAAAGCCAAAATAAAAGCCTTTTCCAAGGAAAGGCCCACTTATAATCATCCAAACAAACAAAGATGTTCTGTTTTGATTTATTTGAGTCAAAAATGTTCAAGAGAACTTTTCTCGGTACAACTTTCGAATCACAATTAAAGCTTCACTCTTTTCATCATGGTTAAGTTTCATTCATTATAGAAGTAGTTGATAGCCCCCTGATTAAGGAAACCATGAGTAATAATTAAAAGTTAATATCTCCTAGAGTCATATTTTCCCTCCTCGAAAGCGAAAGTAGCCAAAGCAACTCCAAATTTTTCTACTCCTTCCACAAACAATTAATAATTTGTATCTTAAATGAAAGTTATTACGCGTACCCTTCGTTGATTAATTCAGGTTTAGTGTCAAGTTGTTCCAACCTCTCATAACTAAGAATGTGACATTAACATGCCTTTACAAATTCTAATTCTAATACTAGTAGACAGTAGTTACACTATTTATGTCCTCTCTAAATCAATCACTTTAAGAAGATTGGAACTTCCCATGATAAAATAACTCTATATAAGAAAAACTATCTGTTTATCCAAGTATCCTAGATTAGTAATCCATTTGGGTTGTTAATTACTACAAAAGTAAATCAATTATACTACACAATCCATCAAACTGTCCACAACTCCACATTACTTAGACTAACAATAAATCACCAAACAAAAACAACCACCACAATTATAAATCCAAACCTAACAAAACTCTTCTGAACAAAATATTCACATTTTTGGTTCCAATCTAAACATGTAACTAATACACAAGATGGTAATGAGAATGATTTATAGTGTAAAATTTTATCAAAAATTTTTTTGTTTTTACAAATTTAGCTCAACTTGCCTAAACCCTATTATCTCGAATTTCATTCACCGCTCATTTCAAGTGAAATTATTTACGGATTAAATGATGGTAGTGGGAATGATTTATAGTGTAAAATTTTATCAAAAGTTTTTTTTACAAATTTCCATCACCACCTAATACCTTTTCTCCCAATGGTAATGCATTGAAATGAATTTTATAAGAAAATGAAATGATTAAAGTTGGACAAGCATGGCCGTCAAGGTACCAAATAGATTTTCCAACCAAAATTACACTAATTTTTCATTCCCATTACCATCATTTATTACCACCTACCATACGGACCGTTAGCGTAATGATGAGTGATGACGGTTTGGGTTGCCTCCAAACTTCTAAACCAAAAGACCTCTGGTCAACTATCAGCTCAATCATAAGCAGATTTTGGTTGAAGCTCTTCTATATATCAGTAACATTTCCTAGGGTTTGAAAGATCGAATGTACACAACGAATCGAACATGCATCACTAAAATGATGAACTTCATCTTCACAAAACCCAACATTAGATATCAAAGTGACACCCAAATGATCAAAACCCTAGATTTTATAAACAAAAAAAAAGAGTTTACCTTGACTGCATAACGAGATTTACACCCCATAAATTGCAGAGTATTCTGAAGAACAGAGCGCGTATATCGGAAAGACTCTTTCCCAACAAATTTCTTATCATTTTCTTCATTATCAACCACCACCATGTACAGAATTTTATTCACATCCTCCATGACTACCCACAATCAAGCAAAATATAATCATAATCTGGATAATAATTTTGAAAAAAAAAATACTTAAACATATAAACAGAATAATTAAAATTGCATGCACATTAATAAAATATTATAGTAATTGTCCATACCAATTATAAAACATTGCATGATAAGAATTTCTCACCTTTTAATGCACCCAGAAATCTAATTATCTTCAATAATTAACTGGATTATTAAAAATTATAATCAAATCGTTACAATGCAATTCTCAATTGTCGCTTAAAAAATCTATAAAAAAATATATGATTTTAAGGATTAAATTTAGGCAAGTAATTAGAGAATTTTGGCTAAAATCTATTTGTTACCCAGATTGTGCATAACGTTGCTCCCTCTTTTTTTGTTGTTGTTTGACTCCTTGTAATTCGGGTAAAACAAGAGAAGGAAGAAAAAGACGAGAAAAGGGTTTATGAGTTGTTGAATGAGAGTGAGTGAGAATGACCCGTCTTTGGGTTTCATACGAGTCTATAAAGACGTGGGCCCAATTTAATCATTACATGATTTAGTCTTTCAATGCTTTTGCAACTCTTCCTATGTTTGAGATTACACTAATTTTTAGATGAGACGCATTTATTGGGCTCACTGAATATATATATTTTTGGGACTTTTTTTGGTCGAGCTCTTCTGTATGAGTATGAGTTGCCGTCTTTTTTTTCTCTTCAGACTCTGTTCATAGTTTTCTATGTGCGGGATACATTGGGTAGGATGATGATGATGATTGGATATATATTTTTTGTCTTAAAATAATTACTCATAACGTTTAAGTGTTCACTTATAATTTTAATATAATTACTTTTTATAGTCTTAGAATGATTATTTATAACCTATATGGACCCGCTTCATGATGATAGTCACATACGAGATAAGATGTTGAGATAAATAAAAAAAATAAGTTTTTTAAACAAACAAACAAAAGAAAGAAAAGTTTGTTAGGGTTTAAATTTTAATTTCTTAATCTTCTCAGTAACATCACATTATATATATGTTTGAAAAGAAAACAATTAATAATTTACAAAATCATTTATTTTATTAAAAAATCCTTAAAAGTACTTCTTCCGTTTTTTTTAGTTGCAACGTTGTTAACATCGTTACTATTCATTAAGCAAATTGACTTTTATATTGTCCGTAATCTAAAAGTTAAAACATAGTCATATGAGATCTTGTTTGAATCATCTCGAGTCAAAATTTATTAATTTTGAGTTATTATAATTTTTCGAAAAAAATAATTAGAGATATTAATTATTCAATTCGTACATCGGGGAGTGTGAAAAAGCAAATGGTGCAACTAATATGGAACGGAGGAAGTATAATTTTAGTAATAAGTTACTTAAACCACCTCATGTTATTTTTAATCTTGTTTATATTATGCAATTTAAAAAAAATTTCCAGCTCATTTGTTTCATAAAAATATTCAAACTACTGGAGTAATTTATAAATATGGTACATTTACGGTATTTGATAAATTCAAATCAATAATTTACACCCCCAACACACACACATCTATATATATAGAACATATAGGTTTATATATCAAGATGATATAATTCTCTTCATTCAGTACCACATTCGATTATGAAAACTTTGTAATTGGTCTTTTAAGTTTTAATATTAGTTTTTTAAGTATTGAAATTGTTAAATTTAATAATTCAATATGTCAGTTTTAAATCTATAATATTATTCTTTTAAGTCTTTAAATTGGCCTTTTAACTTTTAAAATTGACATTTTAATTTGTAAAATTGGTGAAAATATATATATATATATATATATATATATATATATATATATATATATATATATATATATATATATATATATATATATATATATATATATATATATATATATATATAATTAGGCCGGCCTAATCTCTCACCCAAGTTTTGGTGTAATCTTAATCACAATTCTTTAATTACGTAGCTCTATATCTATTTGCTTTTTATCTTGAACAAATGATGCATTCTGAGAATCACACCGGTAATAAATTGCTAACATCATGATATGATTCACCTGACGTTGAGCGATTGACCGTTGATTACAGGACATACTCTCTCCGTCTCATATAGTTTGAAGCAAAATGAAAATTGTAGTTTTTTTAGAAAATGGTAAATAATGATAATAAATGAAGAGAGAGAATGCATGTGTGTGGTTGAAATTAAAAAAGAGTTATAATGTATTTCTATAGATGAGATTAAAAGAAAGTGATAGACCATAATTCAAAAATAAAAATAATACAAATTAAATAAAACGGACCAAAATAAAAAATGCTACTAAATTAAATGCTAACGGTGGGAGTACAATTGTTTTGATATGGTGGCCTGGATTATTTTAGTAAGATGATTTGATAGCATGTTTTGAGTTCTTGATTTTGCCTTAATTTTGAGAATATCTAGTGATGCTTGTTTATAGATTTGGATGATGATTTACATGGCGTGTTTTTGAAATGTGACCGTACCATGTTTTATGTATTGGTTATTAAAACTTTTTTACAAATAAAAATTATTAAAAAAATTAAATAAATATGCCAATTAAAAATTAATCTAATAGTTGAAGATTCATTATTATTATATTATATGAGTTTGATTCTCGTTTTTCATAGGAAAATCAATTTTTTTCCTTCTGCATATTAGACGACATTACACATTTATGTGTATCCTTATACCGATACTTATTTTTTAATTGTTACTTGATTTTTTTGGAAAATGATTGTTTTTACAAATTATTTAGCTTTTAACTTTTAGCTTTTTTCTTTTCTAATTAAAAGATCATCAACTGTTATTCTTAAAGAAAAATTGTTGTATAGTTTAATTTTTTAACGAATATTAGGCAAATTTCAATTAAATGTTAGTTGTTAGTTGGTCTAATTGACCAGTTTGATCAACTTGCAACATGATTTTCTAACAAATGTTTGGTTGTATAGCCAATTGTTACGTGTAGATGTTTTAGAAAATTAGTTGTAGGATGTCCAAAGTTTAATAGAGAAAAAAGTAAATAAATAAGCCAAAAACTAATAAAAGAGCTCCATAGAGTAGGTTGATCATTTTGATTGTATGATCAGCCTAAAGTAATAACTAATTAAAAAATTATTTACCAAATAAGACATATATTTATTCCTATGCGTATCTATTTATTGTACACTTATTTTAATTTTTAGCTAATTTTTTTTTAAACGTGGTAGGTTAAATTTTAATTTTGATTTGACTTGAAGCCTCTAATTTTAATTTCCCTTAGAATATAATTAGTGTAGTTAATTTCCAAAAAAAAATTAATTAGTGTAGTTAATTTCCAAAAAAAAATTAATTAGTGTAGTTAGAATAGATTTGGCAGAATAAATTAAAATTTGATAATTAACATCAAGGTCGTTGTAGTATAGTGGTAAGTATTCCCGCCTGTCACGCGGGTGACCCGGGTTCGATCCCCGGCAACGGCGTTTATATTTTTAGGCTATAAATTATAAATATTTTTATTAATTTAATCGATAAATTTCTTACTTAATACAACAATAATCAACATTAAAGTCGTTGTAGTATAGTGGTAAGTATTCCCGCCTGTCACGCGGGTGACCCGGGTTCGATCCCCGGCAACGGCGTTTATATTTTTAGGCTAGAAATTATAAATATTTTTATTAATTTAATCGATAAATTTCCTACTTAATGCAACAATAATCAACATCAAAGTCGTTGTAGTATAGTGGTAAGTATTCCCGCCTGTCACGCGGGTGACCCGGGTTCGATCCCCGGCAACGGCGTTTATGTTTTTAGGCTAGAAATTATAAATACTTTCATTAATTTAATCATTAAATTCCCAAGTTAATATAACCATAATCAACATAAAGTCAACATCAAAGTCGTTGTAGTATAGTGGTAAGTATTCCCGCCTGTCACGCGGGTGACCCGGGTTCGATCCCCGGCAACGGCGTTCATGTTTTTAGTGTTAGGCTAGAAAATATAAATATTTTTAATTTAATTGTTTATAACTGCTTACCTATAAAAACATATTATATCTAATTAAACGGAGAATATTGCGGTCAACAATAAAAAAAATATATTTGAGATGACTATTCGTGCTTTGTAGAAGTCCATTGATTCCTCTTGGAATTGGCCTTATTTTTGTTTGTCTTATAATAAGCTAATTGATTTTCTATTAAAGGTCAATATTGTGATCATCCACTAAGGTTAACGAGGATTTCAATGGACTATATTACTTTTGGGATTTCAATTTTATCTATTCTTTAATTCTTTCTGATGTATATATATTATCATCGGAAGATTTGTTCTTCTGCAATGTAGATCTTCTCGCACGATAGCCTTTAAGGCTAGAAGCGTAAATACAACACATATCCTCATACTTGACGTTAAATTTTTAACATTAAATTATTGGAAGTGACTGAGATTCATTCGAATCTGTAACTTCTTATCATAATGGCTTGTGATACTATGTCAAGTGACCAACTCAACCAAAATTTTAAGCTTATGGTTGAGGTTCCTGTATATGTTATATTTACTCCCTCCAACTTCCTATAAATGTCCACATTTCTTTTTGGGTTAATACACCTTATTTGTCCACTTTCCTTTTTTGGCATGAAATTTTTACATAAATATCCTATATTTACACAAGTAAAGACTATAATACCCTCACTTACATTACTTAAAATACCCCAACTACCACATTTAGTCCTTTACGATTATTATAATCACTTAAAAGTTAAAATACACCAAATATCCACTTTTAGGTGGTTCCTATCACTTTACAACTATTATTATGTTATAATTATTATAATCACTAAAAATATTCCCTATGTTTACATTACTTAAAATGCGTGCCCAAAGAAAGTGGACATTTATAGTGAGTTGGAGAGAGTATAACAATTTTCTTGGGTTATTATTGCATTGTTCTTATCTTAAGGATTATTGAAAACAAACTATTATTCTATCTGTTATTTTAAAGATAAAGTTGCGTAAATTTAATCTTTAAAATCTAAATTAAAAGGGGCTTAATGGTAATTAAAAATAATAAAATATTGGTATATTGTTAAAATTTTATCTTGATAATCGATACATTCAAGATATTGTTTGCTAGATAAATATAATAGAACAAATTAATATGGTAGAGACACTTAAGTATGGAGCTGCAAGTTCAGGAATAGGCTCAAAACTTATCTTCATTGAGTGATCTTGGTTCTTTGTCACCAATCTGTTTCGGAATGGATATCTATACATTATTCTAGAATGATTTATGACAATTTAATTTTTGTTCAATTTGTTTACATTATATATAAATATGGTATAAGTGAGGATAAATTATTCCGATTTTCTAATTAATTGTGTTGAAGTTTTGACACTGAAAAAATAAAGACTATATATTACTGTTTGATACTTTATTTTCGGCTAAAAATATGAGAAAATTTCATATTATTGATATTTGTGTAATTGCGTTTAATTTCATGAATTAGTTTACCTCTTGCTAATTGCAAATTTGCAATATACTGGCTGATTCGTTATACAAAACAAAATAAATCAATGAAGATAAATATTAGAATCTATTCGATTTGTCGTTTACACTCTAAGAAAATCAATTTCAATAAACATCTACGTATATCTCTTCCTTTAATACTTCATATATATATCGTCTTTGACCAATATTTTCTCTTCGAAACATTTCTATACTCCTACCTTCTATTTCTCTAATGGTGCGTTATTTTTTGTTATTTTTTTCTCGTGACCAAACCAACGGAAAATTAAAGATTCTTTAATCTTTAATTATTTATTTACTTATTTATAATTCTGTCCTACATTAATTATTTATTTATAAGTTGAACAATATAAAAACAATGCTTAATTTTAAAGTATATATATATGAATAATTAGTTTCTATTGTATAACATATTAACATCCCCACAAGGTCCCAAAATAGAGAAATTAATATAATAAATGTTTTTCTCTAGGTTGGCTGATGGGCTACAAAATTTATAGTTTATTGAGGCAGCTCATCTTCCCGGCCTAATTGAGATTAAAAATATATAATTAAAGCAATATGTCCCTGTCCTTGCTTAATCAACGTTTGGGCTGATTATGCACACCTAATCTATGACCTTTTCTTGCTAATTATATATTTAATGACATTACATAATGAAATTAGAACTTCATGGGTACTCAACTTTGTAAGATTCCTCAAACACAACTTGAAAGTATCATATCGGACAGATTTAGGTTGAATCAACATTATATCGCGTTTATATGGGCTTTAAAGTTTGAAATTAAAGTCTAAAAAATTAGATTTAAACAACATAAAAAACCTTAAAACGAAAATAAAAAAAAATTATAAACGGGTTAAGTGGGTTGAAATCAGGTCTACCTGATCTGTTGCAGGTCGGGTCAAGGTTTTGATTTTCGACCTAATTAACTATATGGGTTGGGTTTGGGTCAAGAGTTTTCTGACCTGTTTATATATGACCCGAATCCGAACTCGACCCAACCTGATCTGTTTGACAGGCCTACTAGGAAAAATTACCCAGAATGATCCAATTTCATGATCTTCCTGCAATAATTTTACCTATTGATTAACCATGAATAATCTCAACTTTAGAGATATTTGACTAAAGTAAACTTGGGTAACCAATTTTTTTTTTCTGTTCAGACTGTTGATTGAATTTCACGTCAATTCAAGACGGATAAAAAATTAACAGGTGTCCCTACAAGCCAACATATTTAAAAATAAAGAGCTCAAGCACATTGCATTAATCACACTACTATAAAATCCCAAAAAATGCAAGAAATAAAGTAAGATTTGAGTTTTTCCTATCCACATATAGGCTTAAGTCAAACACAAGCACAAGCACAAGCACAACCCACCAAATAATGAATGATGAAGAAGAAGCAAAGGATCTAATCAATGAATTGCCAGATGCTGTTCTTCATTTCATTCTGTCAAAAATCCCAACCAAACATATAATAACATCCTCATCTGTCTCTAAAAGATGGGCAGAAATCTGTGCACAACATCTTGAGTATGCAACCACCTTAGATTTTGGTGAAGAATTTGCCAAAAATCAGACACCAAATCAGTTTGCTGTTAACATTAACAAAATCCTTAACCTTATTAAGTCCGACAAAATATTCAAGTTCAAGCTTTTATTCAGCCCGCGAAATGAAAAACACAAATCCAATGCGATAGATTGGATTAAGTTTGTAACATCTAAGGGTGTTCAACAGATTGAACTCGATTTCTGCAGACATATTCACATTCATTTCTTGTCGCGAGCACATATTGTCGGCAAAAAAGAGGCTTTCGAGTTGCCAGATTTTCTTTTCGATTGCAGCACACTGGTAAATGTTAGTCTTAGCCGCTGTATTTTAGCCCTGCCACAGAATTACACAGGTTTTCGAGGCGTGCACACACTCTGCCTAAAAGAAGTGCATGTTACTGACAGTATGCTGCACAGTCTGCTGTGCAGCTGCACACTGCTAGAAGTTCTGGCTCTTAAAGAATGTGCATCCTTAAGTTCGATCAGGATTGTGTCTCCTGCGCGTCTTAAGAGGCTGACAGTTTACGAATGTTTTAATGCATCAGTGATCGAGATTTCTGGCCCCATGATTAGGTCGTTGTTGATTAGTGCTGGGCATTTAGATGTTTGTAAAATGGATGATATGATGATGTTAGAGGAGGTGTTTATTGGGACTAGAGGGGATGAATTTGGTGGTGTTTTGTATCTTTTCATGAAGGTTTTGCCTGATCTTGCACATGTTAAAGCTCTTACCTTATACCTTGGACACCTTGTGGTATTCTTCTTACTCTTTGGCTCTTTGTTATCAAACGTCAATCGGAAACCATCTCTTTGTTATTTTTGAGCTCGAGTAAACTTTTATTTAGGAATCAATGTATAAACAACTGACAAGTTTAATGTCTAACATGATAGAGTATATAACATATTCTAAGGCTTTAACGACATATTAAACTTTTGGTTGAGTTGGTTACTTGATGTTGGTATCAGAGGCCAATGTGATGAAATATCGCACAGGTTCAAATATCAACCACACCTCAAGTGGAATAATTAGCACAATATATGAGGAGAGAAAATACTACATCCACACTTCTAGACCGCTTTTCGGCCTAAAGGCTCGTTTCAGCTATTAGCTTAGCTTTTCGTTAAATTAGACATAAGTTATTTGTTTATGTATTCATATCTTGTTGGTGACCTAAGTTTAAGCAATTTTGGCTAATTCTTTTGATAAATGTGAATTTGCAGCCAAGTTTGATCAAAGATTTGGAAGTAAAATTCAACAATTTGGTAGAACTGCAGCTGGTAAACAGTCCTCTATTTGGACTGTTCAACTCTGATGTCTACTGTTTTTTTAGGCATTGCGCTTGCCCTTCTTTACAGAAGATCTACATAGAAGTATGGGCTTAATTTCCTTTATTATTATCTACTTCATCATATGCCCATTTTTGTCTCTCATTTTCCTGTTGTCAAAGATTTAAAATTTTCAGCTTTAGATGATCAGTGCTCTCTTGAGAGACCGTCTTTTGTAAAAATGACTTTCAAAAGTTCAGCCTAAATTTATATTTAGAGTTGTAACAATATATATTTAGAATTGAACTGGGCTTTTGAGAGCTGTCTTTTACAAAATATGGTCTCAAGTAAGAATTTGTGTTAGATGATAACGAATTAATTAGAGCAGCTTATTAGTTTTAGCCCGAAGGCTCTCATGTGAAAGGGACATCATGTTAGAGCATATAACATATTTCGGCCTTAACCATCAGCTTAAGCTTTTGTTTAAGGCCCATGATATGTTTTATAAACTCCCTATAAATGGAAATCATTTAATCTTAGGGCGGAGCAAAAATTCACAAAATTTATGAAGACCCTGTGCAATTTTAATAATTATGATATTTTTCATAACAATTTTGCATCATTAAATACCTAACATTTACTAAATAATCTAATATTAAAGCCTCTAATTTTTCAGGGCCCTATACAGTCGAGCACGCTGAACATGCTCATAATCTTCTATGACTTAATCACTTTAGCATCATAATTAAATATCGTTGTTATCGCATACTCATTGTCAAGGAATCAACTCAACCAAAAGTTAACCTAATGGTTGAGGCCCTAGAATATGAGTTACATATTCTAACATGTCCCCTCACACAAGAGCCCATTGGGCTAGAAATGCGGACGCAGCATAGACCCTCCTCATACCTGGAGCTAAATATTCCACTTTAGAGGAGTGGTTGAGAATCGAATTCGTAACCTCTTGTCATGTTTGCTCTGATACCATATCAAGAAACCAACTCAACTTGTAACACTAACACATGTATTTGAAATGTGTAGCTGTCAACCGTCTCAGAGGAAGAAAACTTCATATGGGAATACCGGAAGCCTAACATGGTGCCTGTAAATTATGTGTTTAACAATCTTAAAACTGTGACATTACGAAATTTTCGAGGGACAATCTCAGATATTGAACTTGCTGCATATTTCTTGCAAAGATCCCCTGTTTTGGAATCGATGATCCTTATTGCCCCACAAAGTCTGAATAATGCCAAGAAATCACCTGGGCTTGGGCCTGGGCCTGGGCCTGGAAAAGAACAAGTTTCGGGTTCAACATCATCTAACCCAAATCAGACTAATAGGGGGATGCAAATGGATGTATATGGAATGCTTCGGTATCGTCCTAAGGCATCACCAACTGTTGAGATTACTATTTTTGAATTTGATGAAGGGGGTGATCATTTGTTAAGTTTCTATAAATGGCATTATGTTTCTGATGTGTACTGTAAATAATTTGAAAACAAAATTGAAACCAACTCGATTAAAAAATTAAACTGATGGTTAAAGCTGCGAAATATGTTGTATACTCGCAATTGGAATATTGTTATTGGCATTTTTGTACAAGTTTGATTTTGTAAGCTTTATATTTCCGACAAGTCTTGTATGAGATCGTCTCACGATGAGACGAGCCCATACAAGCTAACATTAGTGTAAAAACATAAATAAAAAATAATAAAATTTAAATTCACAATTGTACTAGAAGAATTTTTTTTAATCAAAGTCGTCTCACGGTTCGACGACCACAATAAAGAATTAATGTTATAATCTCAATACTTTGTATGTCCCTCAGAACACTTAGATTTCTCATATATGTGAGAGCTTTTGCGTTAAAGTGATATGATAGAACTACTCTTATTAGAGAATGTCTCTTGGTGTGACGACCATAAAATACGAAATTTATATGCTAATAATTTGTATTATTAGGCCACTTAATCCATATTTAAGGCGTGTCCACCGTGAGACATCTCACACAAAAATTAGTGATAAATTACAGTTTTAAAATGGACAATTAGAAAAATAAACTAACTATATGAGTTCATCTCATGGTGAGAAAGCGTCATGCAAGATCAGCCCGGTTTTTACAAAGCAATTCCAGGAAAATACTAGAATGGGCTTATTCGGTCCAAGACCACAATAGATGATTTGGCCCAAAGAAACTACCGATTTCGGTTCTGTTCTTAGATCTAATAATCTTTAATTTGCACGAGTTAAGACTATTACTAGGCCTGTCAAACAGATCATGTTGGGTTGGGTTTTGTTCATATATAAACAGATCTAAAAAACCCTTGACCCAAACCAAAACCATTTAGTTAATTGGGTCAAAAATCACAACCTTGACCCGACCTGTAACAAATCAGGTTGACTTGATTTCGACCCACTTAACCTATTTATAATTTTTTGTTTTCGTTTTAATTTAAATTTTATGTTTTAAAGTAATGGTAAAAGTGAAGAAGAAATCAAAGGAAGTAAATGCCATGATACTTAAGCCATACAAATAGACATTACATTACATTGATGATGAACCATTTACTAGTTTCATGCACCTTGGATTACAACTCAACTTACCCTGAGTAACTTAGCATTACAAACAAACAAACAAACAAACAATAACAACATAATTAGTTAGCAAAATCAATAAAACACACAAAACATTCATTAATATACTCATAATCATCATCATCCTCATAACCAGTGCATTCCGCTCATAAAAACTATAATCAGGACGTAGAATCGGCACAATAACATTTCCAAGTACCAAACTGATTGCAATAACAATAATCACAACACCAATTAGCAAAGTTACAGTCATCATACTGGCCTCCACAACTCAGCTTTTTATAATTAGTGTCCTTAAGCATTGCGTTTGATAGCCCTTCATACATAGACCGTGAAGCTAAGCTGCTTTTGGGTAATATGGTTGTTACAACAACCATAACTATGGTAATAAACAGGAATCCCATATTTACATTCTTCATCTTCATCTTCATCTTCAAACTGAGTTTTTCTATAATTTTTGAAATGAGTTGTAATGTAATAATGCACTCTTGTAAAGTATTGAGTTTCTTGTTTAATTTATTAAGGTGTATGCAAAGCTTTTCAGTTATAATAGCCCACTGAGGAAAGTCACGGGAGTGATAGTGAATGACAAATCGCGTTAAGTTTAGCTGGATTTATTGTCGATGTTAATTTATAAACGGATAAATTATACAAGGAGAGAGATGCCATCCTAAAATTAAACCATATGACAATCGGAAGAAAGGGTTTAATAACTTATAAAATGTACACATCATTTTTAATGTATCGATATGGCCATATGGGATAAATCATATTTCCTTCGTTCCATAATACTTCCTCCGAATCATTTTAGTTGTCCTATTTCCTTATTTGGCAAATTCATATCAATTGTCCCATTTTCTTTTTGTCTATCTTTTTTTTTTACCTAAATACCTCTACTTTTTCAATTCCCAATACCCAACTAACACCTTTACAATAAATTTAACCAATTAAAATACCTAACTACGACCTTTTTAATGGGCCCCACAACATCTTTAATAACTGTAAAAACCCAAATGGGACATTTAAAATAATTCAGATGAAGTATTTTCTACTGATTATGACATTTTCTCACATATTATGTGAAACTCAGTAGCAAATATTACAATACAAAGGAAATAGTAAGTAGTAACAATTGGGTGGTCCTTTCTTGGTTGCTTTAAAAGAAAGATATAGACATTTTCATTTGTGACTGTAAAAAGATTCCTGAAGATAGTACATCAGTACATCAATAATGGAAGACATTATCATGGTTAAATGTATGGCTATAAAACCTTAAAAAGTGTGTTTCATTGTAGTTTCTGTTTCATCGTAAAATGTTCTCATATCAAATTTGTTGAACTTTAAACCTAAACTCAAACCCAAACCCAATTTGAAAATTTGAAATGAATAAGATTATTTATAAAAAAAAAACATATAATAAGATCATAATCAAACTTATTTCAAATATAAGCGTCTACAGGTTCGAGTTAGTTCGCAGTTATTAAGTGCGAACAGAAGCAAGATGGTAAAAAAAATCAAGTGGTTGTTCGCACTTAATAACTGCGAACAGGTCAAACAGGGTCAACATGCTGATTTTAAGCCAAAAAGCTGTTCGCACTTAATAAGTGCAAACAACTTGAAAAACTGGAACAGGCTGTTAGCACTTAATAACTGCGAACAGGTCAAACAGGGTCTAAAAAATTACATGCTTAATTTTAAAATAAATTTGATTATGATTTTATTATATATTTTTTTTATAAATAATCTTATTCATTTCAAAATTTCACCCAATTTCAAACCTAAACAAACTCGAATCCATAGGATTTGACAAGTTAAGTCAAGCCCTAAACTGCTTTCAAAAAAAAAAAAAAAGTCAAGCCCTAAACTAGAAAATGGTTCACCTAGGTCCGAATAGAATCTTGGGCCTTGGCCATTGTATGGTGTACCAAATAGGGAATGTTTTGTCCTATTCAATTCAATTTCACCCATCAAAACTCTGTAATCTCTACTCCTTAGCTTTCTCTCTTACTCTATACTCTTAAATCTTTCAAGTTTCTTCCTTTCTTCTTCCAATCCCCAACAATGGCAGAACTGGAAACACATAAACAACAAGATCATCAACATGAACATGAACATGAACATGAACAACATGTAATAATAACATCACAACAAACACATACAAATCTTCATCAACAAACCCCTGTAAACAATCAAAATCAAATATACCAACCTTCGTTTTATTCTCCTTCTCTCTCTTTTGACCAATCCCAAAAGTCTCCTCCCCCACCCGATTCACCCAACTCTTCTATTTCTTCTGATCACATCAAAGAAAACCCCAACTCTCGTTCTCCATCTCTATCTCCACTCCATTCTGTTCACTCCATTGTTGCTGTTCCTGCAACTAACCGCCATGTTCATGACCAACCTGAGGTAGTTACCAAGACTGAACCCGATTCTGAGGTGGGTCAACCGCACAAGCTTCCGGGTCGGGCTCCCCGGGTCAAAAAAGCTAAAGTAGTGAAAAGGGTAGGTTTAGTTTTGCGCTTTATTGAGTTTGTGGTATGTTTGGCTTCTTTCTCTGTTATGGCTGCTGATAAGAATCGTGGTTGGGCTCTTGATTCCTTTTATCACTATATTGAGTTCAGGTAACTAAATAAAAATTCATAAAGTTATAATCTTGAGTTATTTAATTCAATACTTATTGTTTATTAATGTGAAATATAATCCTGGTTATGATTATGGATAATCATTGAAATTGGGATTAATTTGTGTATTTGAATGTTGGTAGGTATGCAATGACCATAAATGTAATAGGGTTTGCTTACTCAGGTTTGCAAGGACTTGATTTGCTTCATCAATTGACTACTGGAAAGAATCTTGTTGGTACCCGAGTTCGCTATTCCTTTGATTTTGCTATTGATCAGGTAATTTTGTGTTACCCTGTGTAGAATTAAATTTCATCATCTCAATGCAGAATGCTCCCACCTAGAGAGGGATTGGGGATCGGATATATGCAACTTTACCCTTGTTAAATACTGCTGGGATGGTTTGGAATCCTTCTTCCCATCGCCACTTGGCTTGGGATGGTATATATCCTTGGTTTATGAAGTTTGTGCACCTCGTGTATCCCGATAATATGCTGGCATTCACAATAAGTTAAGGCTAATTTAACAAATACAAAGTGTTGGAATGCTTTGGTTGTTGCATTATTGGATAGTTTATAATTGTTGTATGACCTAATTGGCAATATGCTCGACTTCACTCCATTATTACAAGTGTTGTAGTATTGTTGAAATGTTGATACCCATAAGCTGTCATTTTCTTTTGTTTATGTTCCTGATTGGATTATAATATGTTCATGACCCTCCTAGACATTTAGGACCTCTGCACTTATATGTCTGAAGTGAATTGGATGTATTTTGGAGTATAGTATGTTCACAATTCATACCTGTAATCTTGGACTTAATATGTAAGAGCACTAAACTGGGATTTTAAAATTGCACTAAACTTGTTAGAACTTTCTCTATGTTTGGATAGAGGAAGCGAAGGGGAAGGAAACAGAGGGATTGCATTTTCATCATTTGAATACCAATAAGGGAAGGGAGGTAAGTGAATTTGAAGGAGGAATTCCTTTATAATTTTGACACAAAAAAAAAAAAATCATGTAGAAATTATTTGGAAGGAAAGTACATCTTCTCTCCAGAGGTGAAACTTGGGTCAAAAGTCGAAGGGACAAAGGTTAAAGGTTTAGATTTTGTTATAAATTAAGATGAGCGAAGATTTGAATACATGGCCTCTTAGCTATAGAATATTAACTTTACGTCTCTTTACCCTTAATCCGGCCATTTTTGTTAATGATATTGATGGTGTCCTTCTATATATTTACCCCTTGGTTCCTACCCCTTCAATGTTTCATCATCGCTTCCCTCCCTCCCGTTCTCCTTCCTCTCCTTCCAAAAATGTTATACAAACATACTGTTAGCTTATTATTCCACAATAATACATACTATAATGGTGCAGGTTTATGACTCGTTCTAGATGGGTTAGTGTGGTATGTCATGCAATTGGAGAGCGATAGGAAAACGTTGTCTTTGAATCAGCTAAAGTGGAATTCGGTCATTTGGCTTTACGAAATACTTCACTAGCAATCATGATTATTGATGTCTTGCTGATTTCTTGTTTATAGGTGGAAAACAATTTTTAGCTAAAAGATAACATGTCTATGGTTGATTTTACTTCTGTATTATAGCTTTATCGATTTCCCCGTAATACACTATCCTCAGATCTTAGAGTTTCCAGAAGTAAAAATTCTCAGCTAATCAAAAAACCAACCCTTGAAAAGCCTTTGAACCATTTGCTTATCTTTCTACTCGTATACGCCTTTGTAGTTTGTAGATTTTAGTACAACATCATCATCATATCCAATGTATCCCGCTCATAGATAAACTATGGTCAGGGTCTGGGAGGGAAAATAGACGACATCTCATACCCATATAGGAGACTTAGAGGCTTAAACTGAATGACCGGCAACGCTTGAGCTAATAAAGCATTGGAACTTTAATGGGGGAACCTTATCCTCTGCTATAAAGTTTAGATGTTCCACTTGATCAAGAAGGATTACATGGCATGAAGAATTCTTAGTGTTACTGGTATTGCCTTTTGTAATCTAATGCCTTTTTTTCTTACTTTACTCTTTCTTATGAATGGCTAAGATTTCCTTGCCATTGCTAGAAGCTCTACTTTTTGAAGCCTAATGAAAAATTCCTTTTATGGGCCTCTCCAAATTGGTTGATGCAAATTCTAATGGTACTTTATAGGTGGTGGTCAAGTTTATGCACTATAACAGCCTATCGTAAAACGACTTATATTATATTATATGCACGTCTTATTTATGAGAAGTGGTTGATGTTTGCTATACAGAGTTAATCAGAAACAGTTTTTATGTCATAACGGTAGAGTTCTGTAAATCTGACAACCCAAAAAAGTCTGATGTTGATTGTTGATACCAAATAAGCAAGTACACTAATGGAATCTAGCGTATCACTCCTACCTTTTATTTGGGTTACAATTGGTGAAATTAGAAACGAAAACGATTTGTACTTTTGAACCTCTTTGTTATTGTAAGGCTAAAGTTCTGCATATCCGACTCTTTGGACTCTAATTAGGTGAGAGCCAGTTAAGGACGTACGAGAAATGATATGTTCGTTGAACTTACAAAAGCTTTGTATGCTCGGAAAATTGACATGCGTGTGTTTTTCTATACATAGATATTGGCATACCTTCTAGTCTCAGCGTCATCATCAGCTTTTACGCGAGTGGATGACTGGATATCCAACTGGGGCAACGACAAATTCCCCGCGATGGCAAGCGCATCAGTCGGAGTATCTTTCGTAGCTTTTGCTGCCTTTGCTTTGAGCTCACTCATTTCAGGCTATATACTTTGTACTCGTAATCATACTTGATAGAAAGCCTTAACGTATTGTAAGTTAACATGATCATTTCTGTACATTCTTGTTCCTGTCATAGGCTTGGATTCCTGCAAATTATACTCATTTCGTTTCATATTCTTCGTTTTCATCGTTCTGTTCGCTGAAAGCTCAAATTTATGCTTTACTCTATGATAAAGCGAAACTTATTTTCGAGATCGAATGTGTTGCATCCTCCAATTTCTGGTTATAGAAAAGAAAATTAGCAATGTTATATTATTTGCTTGTTTGTGTAGCTTCATATTAATGATAGCTTGTAAATAGTTGTAAATGATATGTAGAAATACATGGGAAATTGCTATATATATTTTTTTCCGGTGAAAATTTTAGTTTTGATATTGTTTAATTTTATTTGAAAATTATTTATCGCAATAAAGTAGAGAAAAAAATGGGTTTAAGGAAGATGAATTTGTAAATTTTTCCAAACATATTGATAATTGTATCAACTTTTCTTCCATTCATTTAAAAAAAATCTTGGTTCATGTGTTTAACGGTATTTATGAGAGCCTTTTGAGTAAATCTAGCGAAGTAGGAGAAAGGAGTGCTTTGACAATTGACACTATAGTACGTTATATTAGGCCGTGACAATTCGTCACATAATCTCACCGTGGTCCACTCGTGGAGAAACGAGAGACCTATGGGCTCGGGCCCACAAACCCACGGGTCAAGAGCGTTGACTTGCATATACACTCGGTGAGGTTCATTGTTTCCCAAAACCATAAGTTGACTTGCATATACACTCGGTGAGGTTCATTGTTTCCCAAAACCATAAGTTGACTTGCATATACACTCGGTGAGGTTCATTGTTTCCCAAAACCATAAGGCAATGGGAAGATTAGTTCACCCACTATATGCAAGTCCACAACCCACTATTTTATCGATGTGGGATCTCATCTCACATGTGAAGTATTTCCAACACGTTAAACATTGACTTCTAAATTCGTGAAATGCTGATTTATAGGTCAAAATTATAGGGTCACTCCTTATAACCTTTTATTGGTTTTTTAACTTCTTTTTTTTTACTTTTATAGCCAATAATTAATGTTTACCCAATATTTCTATAAGAACCAGCTTATACAACTGGTTTAATTAACAAAAAAGTCAATTTTACCAATTACTTAAACAAGCCAACTAAATCAATCAACGACTAACGACCAACAGCCAACAACCAGTTACCAAAATCACCTTGATATCATTTACAAGCACTAGATTATAAAGCAAAGAGGAGCTTTTATTGTATTCAAACCATCTCTATCATCCAATGAAAAAGTAACATTAGTTGAGGTACAAACAACTGCCCCCCCAATTATTTGAACAACAAATAATAATTTACTTCCAATCAAAACCATTCCTAAGAAACATCCACACACATACAAAAAGTAAACAAATTTAATATACATAGCTTTAATGCTAGTTAACAGCAGAACATTGCTTCCTTATTTCACCAGCTGACCCAGTTAGCACTTCAACTTGACCCATTTTAACCATGGCTGCACCAAATTCAGCAAAGAATGTTTCCAATGGACCATCCACAAGTTGTTTGATGTAAGAAAGTGTTGTAGGAGATGTTGTCAAGGCTGCATCGGATTCAAAAAGCCCGCGCCTTTTTAACACTAGTTTGTAGTAGCTAAGATCGAATGTTCTAAAGCTTCCAGGGTCCATCTCGGCTATACTTGTGTTGTCCGTAGGTGTTTTGCATTTTCTTGCCTTGAGGACGTCTGCATACTCGCTATCGAGTGATGGGTCTTGACCGTACCCTAGTCCGGTGAAGTTGTACAACCGGTTGGAAAATGATGGGCAATGTGCTATTCCTATAGTGTGTGCACCTGCAAAGTACATCGATAATACGTTAAATATATTAAACGAATAACTTAATTAAAATATTAAACTAATTATTAGAGCGACTATTTAATATGTTAAGATTTTATAACAATTAAAAGATGATTACCAGAAAGTAAGACTAAGTCTTTTAAATCAAGACCCTTGCTACCAAAAATGGTTTGGAGAAAAGTGAAGTTGCTAAATGGTGGTGGAATATTTTGTAGTGCTTCTGTTTCGGTTGAGATTAGCCCGTCTCGTCGACCAGTTGGTACCGGCCACCATGGACCGCCCTGAGCAATGAATATTTAGAATCTTAGTTTGAGGCTTTATAGAATATAGATAGTGTAATATATTTGAGCTTAAACTATTATCATAAACTTTTGATGAAGATGATTTTGTGATAGAAAACTGTAACTATTAATTTGGAGCGAAGAAAGTATAATTCTTTTTTGCATTCCAACAATTAGTGTATACTTACGATAGTCCAAACTGCATCTCTAGCAACTAAAGCAATGATATCAGCACATGAAACAACACCAGGACATTCTGCCTCAAGTAAGCTCTTAACTCCATCAATGAATCCAAACCCTCTAAGGGACAAGTTTGGATTAGCAGTCTTTTCTGTATCATTGTTTCCCACTTTGGTTACATCTAAAAGCACTGATGCATCACAACCCTGTTCATATATATTCGTCAAAATATAAATATTATTAAAATTATTATTAATTTATTGCTTGATAGAAACTTAAAATGTATTATGGATTTTGATGGTTTAAGGATAATTTTAATATGGGCCTTTACTAATAAGCAATGAAAAAATAAGTAGCCATGCATGTAGGGCATTAAGGGATACAAAAGTAAGAAATTGTATATCGTTATAATCTTAATTGAGCTAATTTAATTTATATTTACTAAGTTTTGATTTTAAAATAACCAATTATTGTAAACTTAAAGTGGAGTCTGAAAATGATGATCACTTATAACCTTAAATTGATCACTTATAATTTTAAAATGATTAATTTATATCACAATTTAGAACTCTAAGAGCATATAACATATCATGGGCCCTTAACCATCAACTTAAGCTTCCGGTTGAATTGGTTAATTTATTGACAGTAACAAATCAAAAATAAAAAATAATGTGAAAATATTATAAACTTAAAGTGGAGTCTGAAAATGATGATCACTTATAACCTTAAATTGATCACTTATAATTTTAAAATGGTTAATATATATCACAATTTATAACTGTAAGAGCATATAGCATATCATGGACCCTCAACCATCTTAAGCTTTCGGTTGAATTGGTTTATTGACAATAACAAATTAAAATTAAAAAATGATGTGAAAATATAAAAGATGAAATTTTTAAAAAGTTACCCTAACGAAACAATCATGAAATTGCATTCGAAGAAGAGGAGCAGCCAAAGATGGAGCATTTGGGATGTGTTTATGCACAAAATTCTGCACAATTTCTTCAGCTCTTGGGCAACTTTTAGCATAGTATCCAAGCTCTAATTGTGCCTCACCAAAGCTTATGACTCCCATTAATCCTAAGATAATCATGATTATATTATGATAACCCATTTTTTAAGTTTCCTCTCTAAGCTTTAATTTTTAAAAATTAATAAGAAACTCTCAAGGTTTGTTATACTAATTGCCAATACAGGGTACTATTTATAGAGAGGTTATGTTCAAGTTGAATCATCACAATAAAGTTATAATTCTATTACATAGTTATAATATAGACCTCTTGACTTTTTTATTGGATATAATTTGACTGAAATCCCGATCTATAAGAAAACAATTTAACTAAAAGCTTAATCTTATGGTTGTAGTTTTAAGATATGTTCTACACTCTATCGTACCCTTCACACAAGAGCCCTTTAAGCCAGAAGTGTGGATACAATGCATGCTTTGCTCATAAATGTTGCTAAATATTTCACTTTTGAAATATGGGTGTATAAAATTCGATCTCATAACCTTCTATAGAATTTCGGTCAAATTTGTAATTTTCGGTTAAGTTAGTATCTTGACACAATTTAAGCTTGAATGACATGGTTTATTTTTCTAATTTTTGTAATTACCGAGTACAACAAGGTCAAGATTTTTAACACAAAATGTGGTGGTTATAGTAATAGTAATTATTTATCATTTTAACAATGTTTATAGAGCATCTGCATATGAAGCATAAGGTTTGGGGTTCGACCCTTACTGGACGCAGGTATTAATTGGGGGTTTCTTGACTGCGCGCATCTTTCTTTACTCCCTCCTTAGGGGTACGGGTATGATTTGTCTGCATCTTTCAAGAAAAAGAAAACTCCACTCGGACCCTGCCTTGTGGAGGATATCGGGAAAGTCCTTTACCTTTACCTTTAATGTCTATAAGGGTGATAATTAGTAATAATCAAATAATTAGTTATAGGCGGCTTAAGTAGATGGGACCATGACAACTTTTTGAATCTCTTAAAAGTAATCTTTATAGTTTCTTCCATTGGTGTATGTTTGAGCATATGCTACAAATTAGTGGTTAATTCATCCATCAAAGATTTTGAACATTCTTCTCTTTGGCATGTTGCGCAATATGTGAAAACTAAATTAAAACTAGAATGCTAGTTGTTGCTTGTGATTAGAGGTGTTTAATGGGGCGACTGGCGAGTCAATCTAACGGGTCAAGGGTCGGGTCACATTAACGGGTTATTAGCGGGTCAGGTCAATAATGGGGTGGGTCATTAACGGGCTTTGGTGTAAAGGGTCGGGCCGGGCCGGGCCGAATCGGATAATTATAAGTATTAATTGCGGGAAAAACATTAGCACTTTTTTAAATATTTTTAAATGATATTATTATATACATAAGTGGGTCGACGACTCGACCCAACGGGACTTAAAGTATAATAAAAAAATTATTTTATGAAATTTTTAGAAAAGGGTCAAATAGGATCGGATTTAAATGGGCTTGACCCGCCCCGACCCGTTTAACATTTGAAAGTACCCAACCTGCCCCGACCCAACCCATTGAACACCTCTACTTGTGATATATATTAAGTGAATTGCATAAAACGATCAACGTGAGAGATCATTTGAAACAATTCGTCCGTTGTCGATCATTCTTGTTATTTTCTTATCATTTCAAGTATTAGGTCGATTTTTTATATGTAGACTTCACATGGATTGAAATTTCATAGAATATGTTGAAATTAAATATATTTTTTTATTACAGTGTAGGCCGAGTAAAGGTCAGGACTAAGTGAGTATCGAATTTGGGATGATTCTTAAAAACTAGTACTTACTCTTCAACTGAGACAAGACTTGATTCTCCATGTTATTAAATGGAGTATTAATAATACTTGGTGACTAGAGAATATATATTAAAGATGAGGATAACTTTTTTTCTCTTAATTATATATACATGATCAGTCCAGAATATACAAATGAATTATTAGGAATTTGTCACCATTTTTGTATTAGGGCATAACTCATAAGCAAACAAGAATTCGTTAGAACAAAAGAGATTTACTTACCTACTAGATTACCTACTCTTGTATTAGTGTATTAAACTTTATTTAATGTCTCCATCAAGTATAAGCTGTCAATTCCTACTCTAAAATTAAACCAAAATCATCCTCTAAATTTTAGTGATGACTTATAATAAAAGCGTTCGATTACAATCTTATAATGATCATTTACAATTTAAAAGTGACCAGTTATAACCTTAAAATAATCGATCATTTATAGTTACAGAGTGATAACTTACAATCTTATTATAAAAGTGGACTGATTGTATGAATTCTTCTCATGGTGAGACAGTCTCATACAACTACAAGACTTATTGCACTGATAAAATGATAAGTTACGATGCAGCCTTTCAACATTGATGAAGGTAACGTTTTATTCTGCATATTACCGAAACTGAAACATGATCGAAGTCTAACAGGGCGTATCGGATTCAAAACTTAAGAATATGGCGTCAATATTCTCCATTAGATGGAGATGTCGTATGAGGTTACACATATAATGACCTAATCTGCGGTTATTCATTCTTCTTCGTTTTCCATTTACCAACATCTCCGCTGTAAGGTTGAACACTGTACGCGTACTGTTGAAGAACAGAAAACACAACCATCTCTATGCACACCAATACATTCTGGATTCCTTCCTCGATATGTTCAACATCCAACCAGGAATAACGAGATCGAATGATACCCGCAGCAACCAGAATTTCGAGTACAATTCCCTGCGAATGAACAACATTTGAGACATAATTACGAATGAATAAAGGGAGCGCGTTAACTCAAGTATCTGTATCGGATTCTTAACACTCGAAGAAGATGATGAAGACATTACCTGCCAAAAGCAGAAGAAGACGATCCCCTTGATGCACAAGAACTTAACAAGCGGCTTGTGTGGGGCGAGTTCCTTATCAAAAACATGGTAAAAGACCACCAAAGAATATAAAGCTAGAGATACAGAGACGTTGAGGACGATAGTGAAAACCCAGCTGATTGGAGAAGTGTACCACCCGAGAAGCTGTAATGCTATCATTAAAAGCGAGCATACTGGACGTAAGATGACGAATTGCCATGTCCAGTGCTTCAGAAGCTTCAATGTACGGAAATCTAAGTGTACGGTGTGAGGCTGCAAAAGGATTTTACATCAAACTTAGTAAACAGCTCATCAAGAAGTGAAATCATGTTGACCTTGTTGAGTGTACATCCCAAGCCTCAGATCGGAAAATAAGAAAAGAGTTGACGGACATATAAGTGAGCAACTCCAAATTAGCATGAGGCGTTTTGGGAACGCTCCCAAAAACAAGTCCGTGTGGGCTAGGCCCAAACCAGACAATATCATACTAATGCAGATTATTCAAGTCATATGAGCACAAAGACCATGCAAACAGCAAGCCATCTAATGAGATTTGTAATATAATCCAGTATTTGTGATCATACCAACAGTCATAGCCATGGCCGGTTCTGGGGGTATCCCGGGTAGCCGACTGCCTAGGCACCGAAATAAGGGGCCTCAAAAATTAAATGGTGCTATTCAAGTCCAGTTTCGAGCAACACTTTTTAAGTGATTTGTTTGTAAACCTTTTTTTTATATTTCAGGTGATATAATGTTACAATACATTTTGTTATGAATTATTTTCCTTAAAGTGGAAAAAAATTTTATCTTTTAATATAATAAAGGGCCCATTTTAAAAGTCATCGCAAAAATAAATAGGGTCTCCAAAATCTTTGCTCCGCTCTTGGTCATAGCCTCACCTGAAAAAGCGTCATCGGAAATGAATGGTGGATTTCTCTTCCTTTGATTTCATCAGGCACCACATTTTTGCTGACGGATATGTTCAAGTAACTATACATCAAGGCCATAAATTTTGCAATGACCTGCATAACATTAATGGGAAGTTCAGATTTAAATCATTGAGCTAATCACATTATAAAAATGGGCGTCACTCGAGCAAGAACATTACCAAAGCCTCGTAACATTCCTTGATTGATTCCAGAAACATGAAAAATGCCTTGCTGCCACGAAAATCCAACAGACCAACGAAAGAGACAGCAGCGTATAAGGGAGCCATGAGTATAATGATTATTATAGCTTTCTGCTCCTTTGGGTTCTTCCAGTAATACATATGCTGTGATAGAAGCTGTATTGTGAAATGCAGTGTGAGCAGTACACTACACGCGCATCCCAGCAGGAGAATTTCACCAGGATTCATCTTGGTCAGATCAATCATCTTGTGGATTTACAAGAAACCCGACAGAAGATCTGTAAATAGAGACTAAATCATTTGTTAGAACCATAGGTCAAATTCATGTTAATCTTGATGTAACAAACGAAAGCAAAATCAGAAGTGAAAATTCATAAACAGTTCATTTTGTTTAGAAAGAAATATATCTTCCTTTCAATATAGTTAGTTCTGTTTTTATAACGTGCAACATATTCGGTATTCCTCACTGGAAGTTTCTAAATTAGTGCAACAATTCCAATTTTGGTACATTTGACTTTATGCCCACCCTCTCCTACCAAGTTGGGACCAAAGTCCCCTCTAATTGATCACACGAAAGCAGCCTAACATAATTCACCCGCTAATTCGCCTTTTAAATTAGTGATTCGCTCAACATGGCCCAAAAATAGCCCAAAACAAACCAGAATTTGCTTTTAATCATTTGCATTTCACGAAGAGATTAGTTGAATCATGTGACACTACTCTAAAGCATGTGCATCGTTGGAATATTGCACTCTCTCGTAGTTTCTTATTGTGTGTTCTAATATAAAATGTTGCCCTTTAAAGCAACGTGGAGGTGTAAAGGAAAGCATATCTCTCTAATGCGTGTATTTGGTAATACTGCAATATCATCTCCATCCTCAAACTAAAAGTACTTTTTAACCAAAAAATATGGTCAATCATAGGTCACTCCAACATTGAGTAAGTCACAATCAAACTTTTCAATAAGCCCCTTAACAATACTTACCTTCCACGAAAAAGGCCTCGTTACTCGTTAGTATGCCTAGTAGCAATAATACTATTGACTCGTATCCTTTTAAAAAAATCCCCATTGTATGTGACCTTGTATAAACGAATGTCAACTCCAAGTCTCCATCCCATCAACAAGATTATCCAATTTAGGGGAAAATCAACTAACGAACTTAAGTCTAGAAAACAATCAAGAGTTCAGTTCATTGCAAGAATTAAATCTCATGTAACAAAGAACAAAGTAGGAGGCTTTGTGCGATTTACGAATTTTCTTTACCACGATATTAAAAAGTTTCAAAACTATTTGAACTATGTAGCACTCGTATTCTACTTGATACTCGTCCCATACCCGACAAACCCCTATAGAGTACTTCACTAGTTCACTTAAGTTTTTGAGGGATTTGGACGGAAGCGATTCACTCCCTTAAATTTATTACCTCTAATAGCCTAATTTGTTCAAAAATGAAAAGATTTGGAACAAAAATGATACTCATTCCCTCCTAAACAAACATGGAAGATTTTCCTCGTTCTTTCCTCCCCTTCCTCTTCCTTTTCCTTCCTCCTTCCCCTCCCCTTCCTTTCCTGTCCCTTCTATATTCTAATGCAAACACAATGTTATTCCTGTTCAGCACTCCCTCCATTAAAATTTTCCGATTTGACGGAAACCCGAGTCGGTGCAACCTAGCTCCTAAATACTTGTCACTAGTACAACTACAAGCACTGCAGCACACATCATATAATTCAATTGAATTTCTTTCCATATTCCACAAACTCACTACATAAAACACAAAATAAAATTCGCTAAATGATAACCAATTAGAGAAACTAGCCAAGAAAAAAGTCAAAACCCAAGATCTAGAACCTTCAACAACCCCAAAATAGAAACACCCTTTGATTCAATCATTCAAAAAACTACAAAAGTCAAAAAGTTAGAGACTTGCAGCAATATTCTAAGATTAAGCAAAAGGGAAAGCCAAATTATGGAGCTTAATACCTCTTAAACATGAAGCAATCCTCAATAACATTTGAATCTCATGTTAAAAGTACATTAATTATTAAACATAATAGTGAACTACTAATCAAGAAATTGGAAAAGATTGAGATGAATAAATGAAATTATAGAACTTACCCTAGATTTGCAGAATGTGATTGCGTAATGGGTTGGGAAAAATGGGGGTAAGTGACGGTTTGATCCAAGTATGAAGCTTGATGGAAAGGAGTAATGGGGAATGGCAATGTTATGGACCATGGCTCGTGTAACACGTGCATTAATCTTATTTCTTCCTTCTCTCTTTTTCTTTCTTCTCCTCCCTCCTTTTCAAATGTCAGATTTTCAAGTTGTTTATTTGTTTTGATCTTTGATGACAAGATTACAATTGTTAATTTGTGTTTTGATTTGAAATTGATATGAAATCGAAATTCGAAACCTAAATTACTAGTTTAAAACTTAGAATATTTGAGTCGTAATTGTAAATGAGTCGGTATAAAAATATAAAAAAATTGAATCAAACTTGATATAACATGAACAAGTCTAATATAGATTAATTTTTAATATTGTGTTGAGATGGTTTATGACTTTATTCCACATCGATAAATTAAAGATGGTGTATATGTGACCTTTAAATCACAAGCTAGAGCCTGCACGAGAAGAAAATGAAAATAGTATTCCTTAATTTCTCCTTCTCCATCACTTTACAATCATTCGTACTCTCAACAACAATTACTCCATATCTGTTAGATTTATCTTGTAACTTTGTCTTCTTAATTTGACTTCTATTTCTTCCATAAATATTTACTTTCAATACAAGCATTTCCTTGAGCAGGAGTACCATACAAGATGTAGTTAACGAGCAAACCGTTTTCCAGAGCTTTACATATTCAATGTTTAAACATAGATGGTATAGAGGACAACCTAAAACTATATGCTATTCAGATTTTAATGATGATATACTTGTTTTAGTTGTAAGTATTGAAATGGAGATGAAGCATCTCATTTATCATGGAATAAGCAATATTTTGCCAATATGCTTGCTACTTTCCATAAGCTGATGGGCCTCGGCTGCTTGCGATAAGGGAAAATACTTGTGAACTATTGGCTTCACCTTGGCTTCGATGATTGCCGGCCAAACGTTCTTCTCCACTTCCTTAATAATAGCCGCTTTGTTCTCCAGAGTTCTGTTCCGCAGACCGGCACCTGAAAACGAAAAAAAAAGTTGATTATATAGGGAATAAAATCATTCGATATTTAGCTGTTTGATTCCTGTTCTAGATCCTAAGTACACTGACTCACAATAGTCAAAAAAGAGAAGTTACGCGATGATAGTCGTCTATGCCTAGGAGTGCAAGAACAAACTACTATGATGATCAACTACTTACGACTAGGTTGGCTAAAGCTCGTGATAGCTAAACAACTCGATGTTACAAGGAAGTGAGATTCCAGGTGAACTTCTAAAACCAAAGAAACCAGCAACGAGTAGTAAAATATTGCGCACCTTGCACTGTGAGTCTCCTTGAAAGCAAACTTGCAAGATTAATTTGTGAGATTGCACCACCTTGCAAGCCGATGACAAAAAGTCGACCGTCTAAGTTCAAACAGTCAATATTCCGTTGCAAGTAAGATCCACCCATGTTGTCCAATATAACATCAACGCCTGTTAATTCGATATATAGCATTATTTTAAGTAAAGCAAGCAAAATGGGAGGTGTTACTACTAATTTCCGACCAAAAACATTATGATTTCTCCTTGCAACATAGATTGAATCGACATATGAAGAGTGTTTCTATTACAAGGATGTACGACATTTTTACAAAATTAGAAATCGAAAATCGTAACATACCATACCATATCATCATACACAGTAAATCCCGCTTATAAAGCCAGTGACCGGGGGTATATGACATACACATCATACCCGTACCCCACGTAAGAGATGGCCAGAGGATTGTGGTCATTTAAACCCTAAATTCAAATAAATATATACGTAGAAAGAAAACCGAAAAGCATAATTTCTTGCAGATATTAGAAAGGAGAACATTTTGTTCTGCTCCAAATTCATACCTTTTCCAGCAGTTTCTTCTTTCACTCTCGCAACAAAATCTTCTGTCTTGTAATTGATGCACACATCAGCTCCGATATCTTTGCAGAATGCCAACTTTTCTTCGCTGCCTAGACAAGAGATCAAGTAACTGACGGTTAGAATTATTTACCCAATCCAAGTATTTAACTGACGAGAAATAAAACTTAAATCAGCCAACCTGCCGTCACAAATACTTTTGCTCCGTAATATTTAGCTATCTGAATAGCGAAAGTGCCAATGCCACTAGAGCCCCCATGAACCTGAAAGATCATTGATTAAGAAAATCTTATCGGTTACCGTAGGCACTAAATTTTATTAATTTCCTATAATAAACAGACCAATTAATTTTGGGTTGTGACATTAATTCATGAACAACTATTAACAAAATATATCAACGTCAATGAAGATAAAGAGAATGGGTAGCCTTTAAGATACCAAAAATGATTCCCCAGCTGAAAGTCGACTCATCATGAAAACAGTAGACCAAACAGTGCATGCCACCTCCGGGAAACTTGCAGCATCCTTAAGAGAAACACCCGGTGGAACAGGAAGAACATGTAAAGCAGGAACAGCTACTTTCTCAGCATAACCTCCTCCACCAAGAAGTGCACAAACCTACGCACAACAGCCACCGTGAATTACAGCATACTTTATAACTTGATGTGTATGACACTATGACACCTAAATCAGTACTAATCCGAGCAAAGTCTGACAATATTATACATGCACTTGAGAACCATTAATGAAGACTGAATCTTTTGGTTGAAACCAAACTTCTAACAAATTTTGAAATTCATTCATGTTCCTAGTCAGCCAGATTACTACATGTATCTTTAAATCGCTGATTGTTCTGAGACTTGATGCCATTACAGGTTGATGCTAATGAAAATTTAGTTGATGAAATCCGACAAAAAGCATCAAAATTAACAAAGATCAAAGGTGATAGCTCTTACAAATCTGGCACCAGGAAAAGTCGCAAATAAGGATTCTACAATGAGAATCATCATGGAGCAAGGAATATGCTAATTAGCCTGGAATACGAAGATGAATACTCAGAAACAGTTGCTAAGCACCTTAAACAAGAACCATGGTTATAGTCTGACAACAATGTCATGTTCTTTTCTATAAGAGTACCATTAGTATGATATTAGAAGCCTAGGTCACGGGTTCAAATGCCACTCACCTCTCCTTACAAATGGAACTATCAGTGTCAAATACGAGGGAGAAATGTGTTGCATTCACGCTTCTAGCCTATGTAAGGGGCATGATAAAGTATATAACATATCCCGGGACAAAAGCCATCAACTTAAGCTTTGGTTGAGTACTTGGTTGGTTCTTACAACTACACTTCTATTTCCATCAACCATAAAAAACAATCTCATATTAATATCACACAACTCCATATATATCCCATTCTTTTTGGCTGATTTTTCAGTCAATCAAAATCACACCTAAGTTGCAATCAGTTTATCAAGATTGTTTACAAATTGGTATTCAAGTTCCAATCTTTTTGGTATATGGATCACATAAAGGTACCTGTCAAGGAACCAACTCAACCAAAGGTTGAGATTCGAACATGTAACCTTGTCACACTGCTTCTAATACCATGTCAAGGAACAACTCAACCAAAAGCTTAACCTGATGATTGAGGCCCGGAATATGTTATATACTCTAACAGTACCCAAATCCCAATTAAGTATTCCACCTCAAACACAGCTCAACATAGTGAAAATTTTCTTAAGTGTCAATTAATAACAAGCTTTAACAAGGATAATCACAATTCTTCAAATATACATATCTTGAAAAGCAACATGATAAACTTTTCATCAAGAGACAAAAACCATAACCAGAGATGATAAAAATAACCAAAAATCAATCAAAAAAAAGATGATAAAGATCAAATCTTTTTGACAATATTAAAAAGACCCAATTCACCAAATTTCACAGAGAAATTCAAAATTCACACCTGGTCTCCAACTTTCCAGCGAGTGACATTGTTGCCAACTTGGAGGATAGTTCCAGAACATTCTAGACCAGGGTAAGGGCTAGCTCCAGGTGGGGGAGGGTAAGAGCCCTTCCTTTGAAGGGTATCTGCTCTATTAAGGGCAGTTGCTTCAACTTTGATAAGAACTTCATCATCTTTGATTTGGGGGTCTTCCACATCTTGCAGTTGCAACACTTCTGGGCCTCCTGGGGTTGTTATCACTACAGCTTTCATTGTTTTACACCTTTCTTAAGCACTAAATTAAAACCCTAAAAAAAATGGAAATGAGAAATGGGAAATTGGGGACTGGATACAAGTTTTCGGTTGGCAAATTTTAGACTTTTCTTTTAGTGTTGAACTAATGGCCGTATTGGGGATTCAAATTAAATTTAGAGAAAAATTATAAAAAATCACCTTATTTATACACTCTTTCTTAAAAACTATTTTATATAAAAATTTTGCAAAAAACTACCCTATGTAATACAATCTTTGCAATAGACTACCTACTACTCAATTTCATTAGTTGACCGACATAATTTACGGTTGACTTCCACATGCCTGTCACGTGCGCAATTAGAAACTCACCTTCTCCTTCATTGAAATGTTGAGTAACAGGAATAGAACACCAAAAAATCCCAATTAATTATACCGGTCAACTAACGAAATTGAGTAATAGGTAGTCTTTTGAAAAGAATTGTATTACATAAAGTAGTTTTTTGCAAAATTTTTTATATAAGGTAGTTTTTTTAAAAAAAAGGTATAGATAAGGTGGTTTTTTATAATTTTCTCTTAAATTTATTTCAAATATAAGCGTTTGATATTTCAGTGCACATGTTTGCGTCTGTTCGCACTTAGTAAGTGTGAACAATAATAAACTGGTAAAAAAAAAAATCAAATGTTTGTTTGCACTTAGTAACTGCGAACAAGTCAGACAGGGTCAACATGTTGATTTTAAGACAAGAGTTGTTCGCACTTAGTAAGTGCGAACAGCCCTAACCTAAGGTGTGCGGATTACACGTGTAGTTTTGGAATAAGTTTGATTATAACCTTAATATTGCTTTTTTTTAAAAATATTCTTATTTATTTCAAATTTTCTGCTTTTGGGTCGAAGAGGAACTTTGGATTGTTTGGCAAATGTGAAATGGTGATTTTTTTTATTGATGGGTGGTGACTGGTGAGTGAGAGCATTCTTATTTCTTAGCAATTATTTTTTTAGAGTACATCACATTATTGAAAATGAGAATAATCTATTAGTAGAAAAGTTATATAGTAATAATATCGATTTATTTTTTTTAAAATGATTACAAATGTCTTAAAAATATATATAGATGAAAATTTAAAACATATAATGTAAAGTTACATCTATGAATTCAATCGTATATAACTTATACATACATACATATTAAAACCAAGCATATACAGTTGAACTCTCTTGTTGGACTCGTCCTATTAATAAACAATCCCAAACAAAAATTTATGTAAGACAAATGATTTAAATCCTGATATAAAATAAATAATGATACATTCATAACATTGCAAAATAATAGTCCGTATTGAGTCCACGGCACTAATAAATTAATAACCTTATTTTATTAGTTTATAGTTTATACATTAACTAATACGTTACCGTCCACATGGTTCTTATAAAAAATTAATTTAAAGCAGATCTTAATACTTGCTTCTAAGCTCAATTTTTGTCCTCATAATATAATATATACAGAGAGGTTATGAGCATGTTTTATATGTTTGATCGCATATGGTTCCGATAAATTATGAGTCTTAATACTTCCTCCTATTTAGCCTAAATGTCTCATTTAGATTTTTTCACACCTGTTGAGACAACATTTTAACCTTTAATATCTCAAATTATTCTTGATCAAAGTTTATAAAAATCAGATATTAATAATCCTTGTATTGAGATAAATCAAACAAGATCCCATGTGACTATGTTTTAACTTATAGATTAAGAGTAAAACACAAATTAAGAATAATGATTAAATAGTGCTAAAAAAACTACATGAGACATTTAGACTGAATAAAAGATAATATTAAATTATGTAATATATTATTTAGTATTTAAAGATACAAAGATTGTTAGAAAAATATTAATTTTAAACACGACCTTTAAAAGTTTTTTAAATTTTAGGCCGCTCCGGGTCTATACCATTTACCACCTACTCGGATCATTAAAAAAATTTCATGATAAACGAGGCATATACGCAAATAAACAATTGCAAATTCCTCTAACCAAGCTAGCTTTAAATATAGACAATTAGGATTATATTATCAGATAGTAGATCAAGCTAAGCTAACATATCAATTTTCTGCATAATAGAAGTATTTCTTAGACTGATCTTAATTAAAGTCTTCTTCAGATTAAGGTAATCTTATTGTGATTTATACATGTTTATTGCCAAATATGCGTGCTTTTTTTCTTTCGTAGGAATGGTTTTGAACATGTGCAAGTTGACCGCGCAGGTCCCTAAAATTAGGTTGACACTTGAGAAGAATATGGAGTTAATGAAGCTGAACTGGTTTGCTAGGATTGTTGCTTTTCTGTATTTGGTTCCTGCAGTTCTTTGTTGGGGTCAACATGGGCATTACGTTACTTGTAAAATTGCACAGGTGATTTGTTAAAGTATATAACATATCTTGCGTCTCAATCATCAGCTTAAGTTTTTGGTTGAATTGGTTCCTTGACATGGTATCAGAAACCAGTGTTGTCAAGAGGTCACGGGTTCGAACCTCAACTACCCCTCATTTAAAGTGGAATATTTAGCACCAGATATGTGGAGGGCCTGTGTTGCATCCACACTTCTAGCCTAATGAGCTCTCGTGTGAGGGGGCGTGTTAGAGTATATAACATATCTTGAAACTTCAACCATCAGCTTAAGCTTTTGGTTGAATTGGTTCCTTAATAATGTTAGAGTATATAACATATCTTGGGGTCTCAACCATCAGCTTGTTGAGGCCTAAAATATGTTATATACTCTAACATTATTAAGGAACCAATTCAACCAAAAGCTTAAGCTGATGGTTGAGGTTTCAAGATATCTTAATTACTCATTTTACATTTGTGCTGAACTAAGTTGACTCGGGTTATAGCTTAGGTAGACTAAGACTTAGATCCACCCTTGATTCTAAATGAAAATGGTTGTGCTTTTTCAGCATTACCTATCTGAAGCAGCAACGGCAGCTGTGAAAGAATTGTTGCCAGAATCAGCAGACGGCGAACTAGGTGCCGTCTGCTCTTGGCCTGATTTGCCGGAAGTACGCCAAGGTTATCCATGGAGTACTGCATTACATTATCTTAACACCCCGGATTTTCTTTGCAAATATGATTATTGCAGTAAGTTCAATGCTAATTAAAACAGCATAATCAAGAGATTTATTTTATTGTTTGGTTAAATATGACAGTTTTGACATAATATTCTCTTAATTATTCAACAGGAGACTGTCATGATTCTGCTGGTCTAAAGAATAGATGTGTAACAGGAGCAATGTACAATTATACCCTACAACTTATGTCAGCTAATCACAACTATGGATCTGATAAGAAATGTATGTTTTATGTCAATTATTCTATACATATATTTGTTATTGTTTACTTGTGTTTTATTCTCATTTATTGTGAAGGTACATATGATCTTTGTTATCAACGGTTTTGATTAGTATGATTAGGGTTGTTTGATGGGTCGGAGAAGGGTTGTATCGGGCTGGGCCTAAGTGAAAATGGGCTGGATCGGATAAGGGACCTTTAAAATTTATATGGGCTTTTAATGGGCGAGCTTTCAAAGCCTGGTCCAGCACAACCCGGCCCATTTATACTACTAAAAATTCTTTTGATCCCCATTCATTAATTTATAACAATTAAATTATCATTTATAATAATTAGATTGAAAAAATATTAATAATTTCATTGACATTGTCATTTATAATATTTAAATTATACATTAATTATACTATTTACATATGCCCGTTTTCGGCCCTTTTGAGCCCTTTTATAGCCCGCTTCATTTTAATTATCGTATAGCCCGTTTTCTGCCTGACCCATTTTCGGCACGGCAGAAAATGATCTAATTATTTATAATAATTAGATTGAAAGTGTATCATTGATACAATGGATTGTTGTTGATGACTGAATGTTTAATGATCTAATTTTTTTAACTCGTGATTTGTCATGTATATATAGATAACTTAACAGAGGCACTCATGTTCCTGTCTCATTTTTTCGGAGATGTTCATCAGGTATATATAAATCTCGAATTCGGACTCACTTTCGAGTTTTACCATTTTTATGGGGTGTTTGGCAAAACAGTTTATATGGAAAATTTAACTTATTTTCATACAAATAAAGAGTTGGTTGGTCAAACTGTCCAATGTTATGAACAAGTTATTTTTGGACAGGCTTTTTTACCAGCAGATTCAAAATAAGCTGAGCTAGTTAATAAAATCAACTGGTCAAATCAGCTATCAGCCGTTTGCCAAACACCCTATAATGTCAAATTACACTTTAACTTCTAATGCTTCTTATAAATTTGAAGCCTTTACATGTTGGCTTCACCGGAGACCGTGGTGGAAATTCTATTAAGGTCTACTGGTACAATAACAGGACCAACTTGCACAGTGTAAGTATACCTATTACTTACATTTCATTGTACAAGAACTTTCTACATTTAATTATGTTTCCGTCTGACCTTCAATAGTAAATATCATCTGCAAATCCACGTATATAGAAAGTGTACACGATTTAACAACCTCGTGTTATGATTTTGATTCCTTAGGTTTGGGACTCGAGAATCATCGACACTGCCTTGGAGAGATTTTATGGTTCAAATCTGACAATCATGATAGATTCTATAATGAGCAATATCACGGTAAGCTTTACTGCACTAATGAGTTAATGTATGTTTTGTCGCTTATTGGTATGTATATATTCTTCAAGACTAAGAATCATCGATACATGAGCTTTAGGTTAGAAGTGTAGATGCAAGACATGCCCTATTCAAAACGTAAAAGGAATATGGTTTGATTCCTTTGTATTGTTTGTAGATAGTCATTAAAGAATCCTTCCTAGTGCTCTATGGTAAATTAGCATATCAGCATATTCTGGGGCCTCAACTATCAGCTTAAGGTTTTGGTTGAATGGACCTTTTGACATGGTATCAGAACCAGCGTGAAAAGAGGTCACGGCTGCGAATCTCAACCACCTCTCATTTAAAGTGGATATTTAGCGGCAGGTTTGAGGAGATTATGTGTTGCATCCACAATTTTAACCCAAAGGACTCTCGTGTGAAGGGGTGTGTTAGAGTATATAACATATTTTAGGGTTTCAACTATCAATTTAAGTTTTTGGTTGAGTTGGTTCATTAACAACAGTACAAGTAAAGCAAGTTTTGCAATAGTTAACATATCTCGAGTTTCTCGGTACTCACGACCCCTATGTTGGGATTAAGACTGTAACATTATTGTTATTGTCGATTTTCTCTGTCACTTCTATAGTTTAAAGTGTGATCTCTTGTTACCAACATCTAGTTTTCTTGAATATGATCAGAAAGACTGGTGTAGTGAGAAAATCTCCTGGGAAAGATGTCATCACACAGTCTGTCCTAATCCGTAAGTCTACTTGCTCTCTCATAATGTTGAATGTTCGAGTTTATTCTACTAGTTTTCCGTAAAACAGAAGAAGTATATACACTAATACACAATTACGAGCTATTGCAGGTACGCATCCGAAGGTATATCTCTGGCTTGCAAATACGCTTACAAGAATGCCACACCAGGAAGTTACTTAGATGGTATGTTTTCAGTCTCTTATTTTTTTTAAATTAAACAAGCCTTGGCCTTATGTTCGAGTTAATTCGTATTACCTAAAATTTGGTTGTTGTTGATATTGTTTTGGTAGATGAATACTTCGTTTCGCGACTACCAATCGTAGAGAAAAGGTTGGCGGAAGGTGGAGTTCGTTTAGCAGCTACGCTCAACAGAGTTTTTGGCTCTTCGTTTGACAGGAAGAAGTCATACTAGACACAATGTGGTCTTAAACAAGGAAATAGGAATGAATAGTGGAGTTTGTTCATTTGAGCTTTGAATACTACAAGTTGTTCCGAATTTGTGTAATGCAATTCTCTGCTAAACTTGGTTTTGATTTTTTAATTGAAAAGTTTATGTCATTCAAACAAAAAATATGGGGCAACAATTTAATTGGAATACAGGCGAATCTAGAATACTAGTATAGAGTGAGCCGAACATTCATCTTTACATGTGTGATTAAGCAGTTCGACTAATTGGTTTATATGCTACATCATTTAATACTAAGAGACTTTTTTTTTTAGGTAATACTAAGAGACTTAAATTAGCCCTACGATGCACTATTATGATTTTGCTTTTTAAGTATATGAGAAAGGGTAAAAAGAAAACAATGTATCATTATTTCAATACTCTTTTCATTCTCTAATTTTCTTTCCATAAAACAATACTTCTAGTATTATTCAATACCCCTTATATTTTTTTAATTTTCTTTCCAATTAGAGTATTCCAATTAAAAAAAAGAGACGTTTTACTAAAGTTTCTAAGAGATATATAAAATATAAAACATGTACATGCGATATTTCGTTAGATTCGTCTTAAGGTAGTAGTACTTTTTATTATATATTGAAAAAAATCAATTAATAATACTCCCTCTGTTTTTTTATTTGTCCATTTTATATTTTACACACATTTTAAAGAAAATTTTAAGCCTCGATATCCCTTAATGCACATCATAATATATTTTAAAGTTATATTAATAAAATTCTTTGCATCAAAATGATATCCTTTAATATGTACTTCAAAATTCAAATTTAAATTTATCCCTTACAAAATAAAAAAACTTAAAATGGACAAATAAAAGTAACACGTTACTTTTTGCAAAAAAATAAAAAATAAAAAAAATAACACGTTACTCCTATTCAAAATAATATATGCAAATTCATTCGTACAATATTACAATATTACTGTATTTCCTTGTTCGTGGTGGAGTCTCGTCCTGTCCTTGCTCGGTTGCTCCCAGTCTCAACAGCCTAACTTTGCTTCTCTGGTAAATATATCATCCTTTTCTTCTTTGATTCAATCTACTCTATCTATTTATTGTTTTAATTGGCGTAATTTCTTTCAGCAATCTATTCTTTGCAATGTACGCTACTACTTTCTCAAATTAGCATGTCTTATACTCTTATTTTGTGATTTATCTCTGAACTTACCAAATTAGTTTCTTGATCGAAGAAATTTGCGATTATTTTCATTTCCTTCTTAATTTTCTCTAATTTCAGTTCTTTTGATGTGAAATCATTGGACTCAATTCAGTTTTTTTTTTCACAATTTGAGATGGCATTTATACATTTTTCATTTTAGTTTAATTATAAGACACTAGAAATGGAATTGGGGTTTTTGGAAGTCAACATTTGTAGTCATGAGTGATTCATGATATTAAATGTTTATATTTCCTTTTCTGGGAATTTGCCTGCTTGAAAGACATCTATTCACACAACCGGTAATGGGGAAGGTTATGGTAAATCTATAAATTGTAGATGAGTTGCCTTGTAGTCCTGGAGTATTAAGTGAATTACATGTGCTACATTGGAGTTGTTTTTAGCAATTGACTATTGTATGATTTTGTTAAAAGAAATTTGGTATGTATTTTTAGGTGAAAGTTTGTTAATCGATGTTCACTAGACTAAAGATTTGTTAATTGTTGCATTGGAATTCGGAATCCTCTATCTCGCGAAGAGTTGCGTACTTCTGTCGGACTTATGGGTCCAAGTGTTCATTTATGCTATTTTATGAAAAATTCTGTGATTTAAGCCGAATAGAACTGTTGATGTGTCATACCCATGTCGACTGTTGAGGATCCAACATGGTTACAGTGAAATGAATGATTTACAAAAGGTTGTTCTAAATATTAGTGATTTAACCTTGTATTACTAATTTGTCATATTTAATACTGCTCTGTTTGAGATTGCGACATATAATTTAAATATGTTAAGAGTTTTTTGTGTCATATGTTGAAAACTGAAGGGGATGGAAGGAGTTTTGCATTGTAATTTGTGCTATAAGAATAGTTCACTAATTGGTTCAGTAATGAGGAATTCTGTGGAGTATGAAGTTTTGTTTGTACTCATTAGTTACTTATGATGCTTTTAGGAGTTGCTTGTGTTTAGTTATCTCATTTTCTTGACAACTATTCCAGATAATCAGCATGTATAATAATGTGGGAGCTCAACCCGGGGCTCAACAGTCACCCTTTCCTCCCCAAGCCAGTTCCTTTGGGGATGCTTTTACTGGTGTTGGTTCTGGCTTGATAAGTGGTGGATTAAGTGCTTATGGAGAGAGAATTTTTGGTTCTAGTTCACAGTATGTGCAAAGCAATGTAAGTTCTAATGTTCGCCGCCTTCATTGTTGAAATGGATTTACATTTCTATCAGAGGTCCATTGGTTTTTGTAGTATTTTACTATTATGTTAATCTGCTCAAAGATTTGTTTTATGTGATCTTCTAAGTTCTAAATCATGACATCAAATACAGTGAAAATACAGTGAAAATGTTCATCGTTGGCATTAATTGTTATTGACAAACTGTTTTATGTGAAAATACAGTCAATAAATCATGACATCAAACTTTTTTGGGAATGGCTTTAATTGTTATTGACAAATACAGTGAAAATGTTCATCGTTTAAAGAAGTGAACCATCTGGTATTAATCTGAAGTTACTTAGCTTGTTATTGTTAGAATACCAAACATTATGCATTAGTTTCTACTTTCTACTTAGATACAGATTGAATAACGACTGCAAATTCCAGATCTGTGAGACTAGTCAATAAAAGTTTGTTAAAAACATGTGCGAATAAGAAAGGCTTTTAAAATAAGCAAAAAAAAAAAAGCTCTCAGAAGTTTTAAGATTTTGTATATGAATGATTTCTTGATAAGCAGAAAAATAATATTTTTCTCGGAAGTCCTGGGATCAAGTTCTTTTGTACCTATTGAGTTCATAATAATGTTGTGGTGGTATGCTACCTTGCTATCCTTACCTTTTTGTGGAATTAACACTGGTCTTTTGCTTTCCTTAGACTTAATGTCCAATGACTAGCAATGAATAACACCATTAGTTGAATAATCTCTCTTTTTGTTCGCTAATGGACTATAATCCATCCTTTGCACCTTGAAGTTAATGTTTTTATTAGTGGTTTTCACTTTTATGGTTTTATTAGTGCTCTGTATTATTTTTTTTTTCCAATTACTGGAAATTTTTAGCACCATTAGTTGCTGAATATTTTTTCCTTTTGGCTGCTGCTGATCACCCTTTGCACCTTGTAGAGTTGTAGTAATTGATTTTTTTATGAGCCATGTTATGGTTCCGCAATCAAGAATTTTCATATCGATTTTTGTTGTTCTAAAATATCACAGATAAGCAGGTATTTTGCTGACCCTCAATACTATTTCCAAGTAAACGGTGACTATGTGAGGAACAAGCTGAAGATTGTTCTATTTCCTATTTTGCATCGGGTAAGTTTTTCACATGTGATGCCCAGAGGTTTCTCTATTTTTCAAGGTTTTAGCAATCCAGTTAATATCTTGTTTGTCTTAATGTTTATTTTCGTTGTAGGGGCATTGGACAAGGGTAACTGAACCGATGGCAGGAAAAATTTCTTACAGACCCCCAATCTTTGACATCAATGCACCAGATCTTTACATTCCTATGATGGCATTCCTCTCATACATAGTTCTTGCTGGATTTTTCCTTGGCTTGGATGGAAAGTAAGTATTTTTCTTTTTTTGGCTTGTCTTATGTCAAACTTCATGTGGTATTTCAGTGCTGTTTCTTCTTTTCTCATTGCTTACTCAATGTATAAAGTGCCATATCTTTCACGAAATTTTCAGGTTTAATCCGGAGACCATAAACTGGGTGCTCATGAAAGGATTAACAGGCTGGTTTTTTCAGGTGTTACTGCTGAAAGTATCGGTAATGTCTCTCAGTAATGGGGATACACCTCTGTTGGATATCGTTGCATATTCTGGTTACGCATTTACGGGTATCTCTCTGGCTCTTCTTGGAAAACTGTTGTGGAGACACTCTTATTATGTGTTGTTACTCTCAAGTTGTCTTTGCACGGGGGTTTTCTTGGTGAAAACAATGAGGAGAGTTTTATATGCTGAGGTGAGGAGTTACGACTCTGGCAAACACAATATTGTCTTGATTGGAATTGCATTGGCTCAGTTTCCATTTTTCGTGTGGCTTGGAAACATCACCGTCAATTGGCTGTTTTAGCTACCACAAGTAGCTGTTGACTGCTTGTTAAGATGTAGGCGATACCGACTCCTCAGTCCTCTGTCAAGACTTTTTCATTGATTGTGGAACATAGCTGAAGATCATGCTGTCGAGATTATATCACTGGTACGTTGGTTTTGGTAATCCAGAGTAAGTTTGGTGTTCGTTTACAGTTGAATGTGGAAAATCTGTGCTGGATAGGCCATCTGCTGGTTGAAACTGATCCATTTGGTTGACATTGCTGTAGTTTCTGTAGAATCGTTTATAACTGGTGACAGTCACACGAGGTATTTTGTTCCAACAGGCCATTTTTGGCCTATTAATTGAACAATTACAATTTTACTTTCAGATGTGAATTGTCTGAATGATATTCATAGATAGTAGAAATATGCAGATGCGAATTTAAAAAGTGTAGCAAATTTAAAATGGGGCAAAAATTTGAATATATAGCAAATATAAAGGAACAGATAAGTATACTACAATGAGGTCACACAAAATGGGGCACGCAATGACAAACTCAATGATGTTTTAACACTTAATTTGACAAACAACTTTGATGAATAAACACAAAACGAGAATGTCACGGAAATCTTGAGGCTTTCTTAAGGCCTTGTTTGGATGGAGGGAAATGAAGAGAAAAGAAAGGATTTGAAGGGATGAAAATTGCGTTATTTGGATAACAAAAAGGAAGGGAGAGGATTTGGAGGGAAGAAATTTGGAGGGATTTTATCTCCCTTTATTTTGTTAACATCCAAATCTCTCTATAAGAGGAAAGATTTGGAAGGAAAATAAAATTCATTTCTTTCCCCTTCCTTTCCTTCCTATTCAAACAATGCAGTCTTTCCCTCTCGTTCCCTCCCCTTCCTTTCCTTCCTCTTCCCTTCCTTTTTTTTCTCTCTTAATTTGCAGTCCAAACATAGTGTAAGTGTTGGTTCCTCTAAGGTGTTCAGTGACACGCTCATAAACTATACTCAAGAGATACAAAGTAAACATACCTTTCTAATAAGAGAAAGATTTTGGGATCAACAATGAATATAGAAGCACTAACGTGAGTAAATTTCAAAGCTGAGAAAACTAATAGCCAAGGTTTGAGAGATGACTTCCAACAATTCAATTAAAACCTAATGCTCTCTTTCTTGCATTGAACCAATTTTTTTGGGAAAAATAAAAAAAAAAAGCTTAAAAATGGTTCAATGCAAGGAAGAAAGAAAAAGGCTATAGAAGTTGGATGTTATCTATCAAACTTCGTCTACAAGTTTTCTTGCAGCTAACAAAGATTAATTTTTCATGCACTATATTATGATGTTCCTTTATTCCTACTACTATTTATATTGGGTGAACAAACCAAGCTATTAAACATTGTGTGATACCACTAACATGATAATTTAATAATAAATTTATTTTTTTATTTTTATTTTATTAATATCAACTCTAATGTTGTATTTTTGTTAGTGGTAATCACGACTGATTTAATTGGGATGTGATCATCTATTTGTTGCTAACCCCTCAGTCCAAAAAAAATTAGCGCCCTCACATACAAATAAGGTGAAAATTTAAAAAAAATAATACAAATAGTAAATGGTATTATTATGTGAAAAAAAGACACTATATATGAATTAGATAAAAGGTAAATTAAATAAATATATGTAAATACAAAGTAAAGAAAAAGTTTGAATCATGGACAAAAATAAATTTGGGATAAATTTAATTAGCTATCAATCAATATAATGTATTTCATATTTATTTTTTTTTTTTCATATTTAATTTAAAAGTTACATCAATTAATAATATATAAAAAGATAAGTATTATTCACAATATAAGGGTTTTTTCCAAATTTTAAGACTATTTTCATACACCATTAGTTATTCGAGTTATTTTGGTGTCTGATTAATCATCTAATTTGGTGAGATAATTTTTATACAAAGAGTTCATATAATAATAATTTGTACTAAAAGGGTTATTCAATTTATGTATGAGACGCATCTCACGATGAGACTTGTTATAGTTTTAGTTGCCCATTATAAATAGTCTTAATTATCTCTTACATCTAAAATGATAATTTTAATTATTAATAGCAATACTTATTTTTTGTTACGGTTGGTGTTGGGAGAGACCGTTTCAAATTGAGATAAGAGTGGGCCTGCCCAATTTCCGCTCCTTATAAGCTTTCTCTTTTCTTTTTCATTTTCTGGGCATTTTTCAATTTTATTCTTAAAGATATTAATTTTGACCTTAAAGATATCATATCAATTTCAATTTAGGTAGAAATTAATCAGTTTAACGCCACAATTGATCACTTATAGGTTCAAATTGAAATTTACATTAATTGATATATATGTTTAAGGCCGATTTACGTTGAAATTGATATCTTTAAGGTCAAAATTGATATCTTTAAGATCCAAATCGGGAAATGCCCAGAAAATAAAAAAAAAACAAAAATTTAGAATTATGGAGTAAAATAGGCGCGTGTGTAGAAAACGCGCCTGCAATGGACTGGTCCAGTTGTGATCTTAGAATAGGACGATCTTAGGTCAAATTTTGGTGTTTTAGTTATTAATATCAGATAACTTTTTTTTCCCAATTTTTATTTGTCGCCACCCTTTTACTAAAATCGCCACCCCTAATTTTTTTAATTTTTTTTTGTTTTTTTGTACGATTTTCCTTTTTTTATTTTATTTATTATAAATGTTATTATTATTAGTTATTGTTATTTAAATTTTATTATAAATTTTTGTTTTTTTATTTATTTAATATAAATGTTATTATTATTTGTTATTGTTATTATTTGTTTATAAATATTTTTATTTTTATTTGTTATTATTGTTATTTGTTTTGAAATATGTTATTGTTTATCTGTTTATAATTTAATAATGTTATAATAATTTTTTTGTTTATAACAATTTTAATTAATTTAATATAATATTGTTATAATTTTTATTATTGTTATAATAATTAATTAATCACAAAATAATTGTATAATTATAATATTTGAGGCATTATAACCTAGACTTTAAGATCTTTCCAATGATATATTATATGCCCAATTCCGATAACCGAGCGAGAAATGACGATTGTTTGAAGTTTATTTGTGCTGAAGTTTGATACATGTTCATTCTTTTGATCATGACTTTTTATAGAAAAAACGTATTAGTGCAAAGTTTGCGGCATTAGAAACTAGACTTCAAGAGCTTTCCAACGACATATTATATGCTCAATTCCGATAACCGAGCGAGAAATGACGATAGTTTGAAGTTTATTTGTGCTGAAATTTGATACATGTTCATTCTTTTGATCATAACTTTTTATAGAAAAATTGTATTAGTGCAAGGTTTGCGGCATTAGAAACTAGACTTCAAGAGCTTTCCAACGACATATTATATGCCCAATTCCGATAACCGAGCGAGAAATGACAACCGTTCAAAGTTTGCAGTAATTTCTAACGATACAATCGCACAAAATGTGCGATTCAACCATCGCACGTTTTGTGCGATTAAACCATCGCATGTTTTGTGCGATTGTATCGTTAGAAATTACTGCAAACTTTGAACGGTCTTCATTTTTCGCTCGGTTATCGGAATTGGGCATATAATATGTCGTTGGAAAGCTCTTGAAGTCTAGTTTCTAATGCCGCAAACCTTGCACTAATACGATTTTTCTATGAAAAGTTATGATCAAAAGAATGAACATGTATCAAATTTCAGCACAAATAAACTTCAAACTATCGTCATTTCTCGCTCGGTTATCGGAATTGAGCATATAATATGTCGTTGGAAAGCTCTTCAAATCTAGTTTCTAATGCCGCAAACCTTGCCCTAATACGATTTTTCTATAAAAAGTAATGATCAAAAGAATGAACTTATATCAAATTTCAGCACAAATAAACTTCAAACAATCGTCATTTCTCGCTCGGTTATCGGAATTGGGCATATAATATATCATTGGAAAGATCTTAAAGTCTAGGTTATAATGCCTCAAATATTATAATTATACAATTATTTTGTGATTAATTAATTATTATAACAATAATAAAAATTATAACAATATTATATTAAATTAATTAAAATTTTTATAAACAAAAAATTGTTATAACATTATTAAATTATAAACAAATAAACAATAACATATTTCAAAACAAATAACAATAATAACAAATAAAAATAAAAATATTTATAAACAAATAATAACAATAACAAATAATAATAACATTTATATTAAATAAATAAAAAAACAAAAATTTATAATAAAATTTAAATAACAATAACAAATAATAATAACATTTATAATAAATAAAATAAAAAGGAAAATTGTACAAAAAAACAAAAAAAATTAGGGATGGCGATTTTAGTAAAAGGGTGGCGACAAATAATAATGCCTTTTTTTTAGTGGTAATCACGACTAATAATTTTGGACGTCATGATCATACGCTTGATGGTATGCACGAAGAAGTAGATACGATAACAAGATAACAAGATAAGTTTTGACTTTATTTCTAAAATTTTGCTTTTAGAAATGTAATACTCATAAACTTGTTTAGTGGGCAATTAGCAATCTTTGTGATAAGGTTTGGTTAATTAAATTAATTAATTTAGCCTCCTTCTAACTTAAAAAAAAAAAAAAAACTAATATAAATTTTAACTTTTAATATAAGTCTATTAATTTAAAATTTAAAATTCTATTAATTTAGAATAAAGTATACAATGTTATTTGATTAAATATATTTATTCATCGAAAGTGATTTGACAAACTAGAAAATTTTATTGTTTATCTAAGCTAATGCACAAGGGCGTAGATTAGGTTATAAGTCATTAGTTACCTCATTTAAACAAACTTATTTTAAAAGAATTTTCTAAATATTTTCTTTTCTTATCTATATTAGTATAGAAAAAATATCGCTTTCTTCAAACGTACATATTAAATAAAAAAAAAAACACTCTTAAATGAAGTTGGTTAATTAATGCTCTAAATATATACTTATGTGTTATTGCATATTAGTTAGATAAACCGTTAATATGAATTATGATTAGTGAACAACACCAAAATGTTGGAACAAGACTTTTACTCCCTTCAAACCATTTTAGTTGTCTCATTTGTTTTTTCACATTATTCATCAATCCCGTTTAATTTGTATTTTTTATTCTTAATCCATGAATTAAAACATAGTCATTTGAGATTTTGTTTGATTCGTCTCAATGCAAGGATCATTCTTATCAACTTCTCATAATTTTTATTTAAGCATAATTAAAGATATTAAGAGTCAAAATTTTACCTCGACAAGTGTGTTCAAGCAAATGGTACAACTAAATTGATTTGGAAGGTGTATTTGTGAATGATTGGTACTCACGTCGAAGAGTAGTACAGCTTGTACAAGAGCAATAATAGTAACCAAAATATATAACCAATTATATATGCATTTATGCTTCATAAGATGTATAAATTGAATTAATTAGTAAATAAAAAATGCGATTATTTTCTTTTTTTTTTTTTATTTATTGCAATTGTTATATGTTTCGTGCCTGCAAGTAGCCAATTAGAGGACGTCACTTTCTATAAAGGGTAAGAATCTATGATAAGAGCATCATTTAAATTTTCTATAAAAGGTAAGACACTACAATATAATTTGCTTTAATTTGCTTTTAGTGAAATATATTTAGCAATATTTAAATTAAATGTTGCTGCTTTAAATTTTTAATAGTCATCATCATCATCATACCCAGTGTTCCCGCACATAGATACTCTATGGTCATGGTCCGGGGAAGGAAGGTCGACGGCGTCTCATACCCAGAAGGAGAGGGCGGTCATAAGAGTCCTTCGGCTCTATTGTAGTCTTCAAGGATTAAATTTTTAATAGTATATATAGTGAATTAAATGACATTTATTAGATCCTTTAGTCTCATAATATAAATATCATACTAAATCTTTTTGCGATTTAAGATCTAGTGACATTTCTATAAATGTCACTATATACTATAATAACAACTACATATGCCATTAAAGACTAAATAAAATGTCCTTAAATCACTTTATAGTGGAATTTAAAATAAAACTAATAATTATTACATTAAAAAATGCCACTAAATTCTATGTCTCGAAAAGTTAACTAAAAGGTGTATAAAATAGAATTAATTATTAATTTGAACATGCAATATTGCAAATTGACTTGCTTGTAATTTGAGGTGAACTAACTACTTAAAATTATTTACGAAGTATTAAAAAATCTTAATGTTGTTTTTTGTCAACACACTTTCTTCCTTAATCGTCATAACATGCATTTCATTATTACATACTTATGCTCATAAAAAATACACACTTAGGATAAATAGGAGGGAGTATATCAACATCATCATCGTACCCAGTATATCCCGCTCATAGAAAACTATGCACAGGGTCTGGTGAGTAAACGACGGCGACAGCTCATACCCTTAAAGGAAAACGCGGTCTAAAGGAGTCCCCCGGCTCGAGGAGGGAGTATATAGATTATATAATTAATATTTTTTGAAATAACAAATGTTTTGATTATTAATTGAGTTTAATTCAGAAATTAACAATTAATTACTAGAATATTAAACTATAAATCCTCACAATAATTAATTAAATTTGCTATTCATAGTTTCAACTTACAAACATGTATTACAACTTACGTGGGTCCTTGGATAATGCCAGAATCCACCCATGTTCCAATTGTTCTATTGGGCTACCCATCTTGCAAGGCCGGCCCATTTTCTATACAATACGCCCACGACCATTGTGGGTAACTCGGGTAGATAGTTGTTTAAACGGCTTATGTATCCATGATAACTCAGGGCCAGCCCATTTTCTATACAATATTCGATTTTTTTTAAGTGAATTAAATATAAAAATCACTAATAATTTAATTGATTATATGACAATATATATGACAATATATAACTATCTTATTTTAACTAATGTGGGAACCAGGGCCATCGATTAGCAAGGACAATATAGGTTACCGCCATGGCCTTGTATCTATTTAAGGACCAAAAAACTTATTCTTATGTTAATTAGTGATATTAATTTGAATTAATTTATATATAACTTACATTTTTGCTAAATAATATGAGTTTTTAGAATTTTTTTATAAAATAATTTAAATATTAAAATAAAAACAAGAGGTGCATTATATCATGTGTTATGCCCTTAAGTTTTTAAAAACCTTTTTTATCTTTTGCTTTGGGCAGTGGCGGACTCAGCTAGGGGCCAGGGGTGGCACGTGCCCCTAGGAGATTTTGAGAAAAAAATTTCTAAGTTTAAAGCTAGCTACCTATGTCCAAATTTGTTTGGAAAATGTGCCCCTATTGCCAACCATTTTAATGATTTAATCTATTTATTTTATTTAACTACAAAATATTTAGGTACTCAATATCTAATATTCTCTCTCAATTACCCTATATTTTTGTTACTTTCATTGGACAAAACTCTAAATTAGTTGTACTAGGGTGCAAAAAGACCTATATCAAGTCATCACTAACAAGCTCTTTAAATCTATGATTGAATTTATAGGTAATTAGTACTACTCTTAAACAACCTAACTTAGCTCTGCTAGAACATCCTTCTTTTATTTTTATTTTTTTTTATTTTGATGCATTACTCCTCTATTTTTAGTAATTTGTCTCCTTCATTTATTTTGTCATATTTTACTATTAAGTCAGTAGATTTATTTTGCTATGTTTCCTTCTAAAGTATGTCGTATTTATAATTTTATCCTTACTTGTACTACCTTTGTAGTGATTTCTTCCCTTTTTGTTATAAATTTAAATAATTTAATGCTACTTATCTTTTGTTATGAATTTTACTAATTAATGCTATTAATTTTTTATTTATATTTGACCCACTAAATAAATTTTATAGAGTTTCCACTAGGTCACGAGAATAAATGTTGTAATTTTCAAATTATGTTTTAAAATTTTTCTCAACTTATTAGATGAATATGGATTTTCCATCATGTTCGCAAACTTTATACGTGGTTTTGCTGTTATTTTAGATCGTTGAACTCCAACGGGGTTTATATTGAATGCTTTTATATTTATTTTGTCTTACCTAAAAATTATTGTGCTTGTACATGTCACTTTGGCCGAATCAATGAAAAATTAATTGTTGATTTTACAAACAAAAACTATACCAAAATTTTGTAAAATTTCTTTTATATATTGGTGCCCCTAGGGAGTTAAGACCCTGGATCCGCCACTGGCTTTGGGGTCAAAAAATAAACGGGACGGCTCTGATGGTAACTTGCAAATATTTTTAATATTATGCGAACCATAAAACATTAAAACTTTTCCTTAAGATCTAGGAGTAACTCATAATTTTAGCCATGCATATATAAAAAAAAGATTTTTTAAACAAATATAAGGGGTACGAGATTTGGTCGAATAAGTCGTTGATTAAAAAAGTAGTTTAAAGTTTAAACTAGCTTAATTTTTTACTTTCAAACTTAAACGCAATAATAATACATTAATGCTCATACATTCAAATATTATAGAGCATATTAATTAATCTATTTTCGATATCATTTCAACTTTATCAGATGTCTTTAACAAGAGATACAGTTCGTATTTCTTGGCTCCTAAAACACAAACAAATAATTTAAAAAACAAAAATAAAACAAAAACTAGTTAAATTTCTAGTGAAAACTATGGTGGGGTGATCCAGTGTGACTGCAGTGATTAATAGAAAAGATGGCAATCAAAGAATGAGCAAGTGCTAAAACAATCCCAGCCTTCACTTTTCCTCTCTTGGGAATCGAACGGTCCTGATTACCCTGATGAATCCAACCACCGTTATTCATCATCATCATCAAATTTGTTGCCTTTTCATCTGATGTTGTCAATTCCTGATAACCCACCATAATTCCTTGCTCCTCACCACACTCGAACACAATAGGATATATAGAGAGAAAAATGTAGAAGTTTTCCCTAAATTATGATGATATGATAAGATTCAATAGTGTGATATGGGTTCTTATTTATAGAGTAAATTAAAGTTGACACGGTATATTTTATTGTAAATTAAATGTTTTGGAATTTAGTACTCCTTCCAATATACTACCAATGTGTCGTTTGTTTTTTGTAATCTATCCAATGCACTTATTTAATTTTTAATTCTTTAATTGTGAATGATTATAAATTATAGAAAGTTTATATGAATAAACCTTGCCAGGGGAGGTTCTGAGCATGTTCAGCATGTTCCACCGCATATGGCCAAAAAAATTTGGGGACCTCAATATTAACTTACGTAATACGGAATACTATATATATATATATATATATATATATATATATATATATATATATATATATATATATATATATATATATATATATATATATATATATATATATATATATATATATATATATATATATATATATATATATATATATATATATATATATATATATTTAGCGTCTAAAGATACAAAATTGATAAAAACATATCATAAACTTCGAAATTGCACAAGGCCTTAAAAAAAATTTCAACTTTTGCTCCGCCCCTGAACCTTGCATTAAGACGAACTAAACAAGATTCCACTTGATTATGATTTAACTTTTAACTTATACATTAATAAAAAAAAATACAAATTAAGCTGAGTGACATATAAATAATATTAAAAAAACAAATAGGACATTAGCTCGAATTGAAGGGAGTAGTTTTTAATAATGAATCTAGTGAAGCATCTTCTGGGTTTAATAAAATATTATAACACCACGTACGTATGCCGATTTGGACCAAGTTTAGGTTTGACTTTGACCTTTTTTGCCGTGTTATTCAGTAATTCAGTACCTTGTTTTGTACTATAAGTCTATATCTTCATTCTCTACATAATTTAATGAACTAATACTTAACATTAAAATCATTAATGCGAGAGTTTTTTTAAAAAATATTTAGCAAACTATCTTTAATTGTTAAATACATTAATTTGAAAATCTAATAATGTCGTTTTTGCTGGAAGTTAAATATTAAGCTTTTGAGTTTGATACTCTTATTTCCTTTCCTCAGCCTATTTTCTAAATCATAATAATTTCAAAAAAAATGTTAAACACACTTACTCCATTAATAATGTTAATTTTAACTTTTATAGGTTCATTTGACTATTTTTACTGGCGGATAATACTAACTTAATTTTATAAAATATTACGTTATTTTTAGAAGTATTGACTAACATATAAATTTTTAGTTTTTTACCCAAAAGTAAATATATTAGAATGGATACCACAACGACAATTAACCACATAAATTTCCGATATGAGTTCTAAATTCATATCTTTTAAAACAAATCTAAATATGGTAGATTAACTTGAAAGTTGAAACAACTGATCCCCCACAAATATTTCGTATTCATTGTGAAGTGTTGTTGTTGATAAATATAGAGGCGCCGCAAATGTAGTGGCAATGGCTGGCATTATAAAGAAATGAGTTGGCAATAAAAATGGATGTGTCGGGTCTCAATTAATACTTCTTAGACCGTCAAGTACTCCACTGTACGGGTCATCATTCCCGCTCATAAAAAATTATGGACAACATCTGTGATGAGTTGGACGACGACAACTCATACTCTTAAAAATGAGCACGGTCAAAAGAAGTCTCCGGCTCAATTAATACTTCTCCAGCTCCACTGTACGGATCATCTCTACGCTAATTTGGAATTTGAAAATTTTATAGTTAAACGTTAATCATGAAGTACCCTCTTTGTTTTTAAAAGATTGTCTATTTTCACATAAATTAATAAGAAAATTAGAATCTTTGTAGTAAATGGGTATTGTTTTAATAAAATAGTAGTGCGAATTAATGATTGTATTGGTATTATGAGATAAAGAAGATTTAAATTAAAGATAAAATAAAGAAAAAAAATTATCATTGTCATTAATGTAGAGAGAGTATATTAGGGAACAATGGAAGAGATTATGAGGGTATATTTGGAAAAACAAATTTCCAAAAATAGAAAGTATTCTAAAATGGACAAACATGTAAAACTACCCATTATAGTAAGGTGGACAAACATAATAAAAAGGAGTGAGTATATTCAATCTATATAAAAAAAATATAGAGAAAATTATAAAAAACCACCTTATCTATTCCCTCTTTTTTAAAAAACTACTATCTTATATAAAAATTTTTACAAAAAACTACCTTATGTAATACAATTCTTTTCAAAAGACTACCTATTACTCAATTTCATTAGTTGACAGGTATAATCAAAAAAGAGTGTATAGATAAGATGGTTTTTTATAATTTTCTCAAAAATATATTAATAATGATATACTTTTAAAAAAAATTAATTTCTAGAAACATAGAATACATTTAAAATTATTTAACATATCTTTTCAAAAAAAAAAATTATTTAACATATAAATATTCATTGAGATTTGCAATGGAAGAGTATTTGCGCTTAGAGTTGCACCATTATTCTACTAAATAAAATTAGAAGTTAAAATAGGCATGAACAATAGAAATATATCTATAATTATCCCATATTCATTGAATTAAATCTAGGAATTTAATAGAAACTATGGGACTTAATTAATTAATTATTGAAATATTCGTAGAAGATTATTATGTTATCCCTTGACAGCTGCTAATGTTATAATTAGAACAATAATAATTGTGTGATATTGTCTGTGGTACGTGAATTGTACTGATATTTGAACCTACGTACTAAATACAAATCCACTATTTATTATCAACGCTAGACAACAATCTTGTTGCCAGCTTCTATGCTCACATGACCTCCCAACACCTTTTAAATATATCGGAGTTTGCATTAGAGAATACAAATATGTGAGAATTTTTTGAATTTTATGGTACAAATACAAAGAAATAAATAGAATATTTGAGTTAAATTATATACTATGTTTTTCAATTAGGACACATATTCTTAATGAAAAAAATATAAATGTGTTTTAATTTGTATATGAAAGACTTTTCATTTGTTATTTTACCTAAACCATGAAAAGTCAAAAATAGTATCAATTATCAAACAAAGCTTTTATTTAGAGTTTGACATGTAAAATTTAAGATATCTAAATTCTAGGACCGTGGTTTAGAGAGTGCAACTGATTGTGACATATTTTAAGGAAAAATATCACTATATATAAATTGCAAATATAATAAAACAAAAGAAGTATTAAAATAAATTTCAGAGTTTAGGGGTAAGTGTGGCCTGAGCCCCATATTAAAAATATCATCCTTAAATTTAAATTAAAGAATTAAGTTTTGCGAGAAGACGATAATATTGAGCGTTTTTCTTTTTATTTTTGTGATTATTGTATTAATCAAAAAACGTAGACGAGACGGTGACAATATGAGACTGTCAATTTGGGCCGGCCCAATTCGCGTGTGTAACAACATTTCAAGGTTAAAATTGATACATTTAAGATCAAAATTGAAAAATGTCTAAAAAATGAAAAAATACCCAAGTTGTTACACGCGCGATTTAAACCGACCCAATTAACAAATTCATTATGAGGTCTTCTCATCCATGACCAGCTGTTAATTAATTCTCAAGCCTACCCGCCTCAAATAAATTAACAAGTTTTACAAAGATTTTGTTTATGAATTATAGATTAGGCTAATAATATTATTATGTAGAAGGGAGATGTACATTTTAAATAAGGGAGGTATTTAATTTTCTCTAAAATCATGATCATAACAAATAGCCACAATTCAAAAACATCACGTGGTGACCTTATTCTTATGTCTGATTTGTAGGATTTAGTCTGACAAAAACATTGAACATTCATATTAATTAAAATCGTACAATTAATTAAGTAAAGATTCACAACCTTAAAGAAACATTACAAAACAAATTAATCAGTCCATAATCTGCCAAAGTAACTTTGTTAAAGATATGTATGCTAGATTATGTGGGCAACTCCGGATTTTCTTGCCTCAAATTTTCACTATTTTTTAATGTTAATTAATTATAATCCCAAACATTGTAAGATGAGTTTCTTATAAAAAAAATAAAGGAATCTCTTTATCACAAGACAGAGTCTGGGTGGAGGATTTTATTTTTGCTGAAAGATACGGACAAATCATACTCAGTCCCCCAAGGTGGGAGTACAGAAATGCGCGCAGTCAATAAACTCCCAATTATATTTAGATATGCAATTGAAAATTTCCACATCAACAATAATGACATGTGGATTCTATTTTGAATCAGCTTTTCATATATGAGACCGTTTCATCATAAAACTATTAGAGTATATAACATATCATGGGGCCTCAACTAAAAACTTCATATACAATTGACCTATTAGTTTTCTAATTGATCATTTTATGACTATAAAAAATTCGATTAAACATCATAATTGTTCACTTTATGATTTTAATAAGTGATCTTAAGATTATAAGTAATCTTTTTAAATTATAGGACTAAAAGTATACATTGAATCACTAAATAAATATTTTCTGGCCGTGAGATAATATCTTTTAAGAATTTTTATTTTTAAAAATGCTTGATACATAGTATATTTTCACCAACTTTATATATAAGATAGATTGTATTTGTGAGTAGAGGTGCATATATAGATGAGGTCCTACTAAAAGGAAATGACTTTTAATTAAAAAGGGTCGTCAATTCCATTGATTTTATAAGGGTTGAATTTTAAAAATTCCCCATAAAAATTAATCATTCCATTAAACACATCTAATTAATTATGAAAAAAACATGTTCAAAACTCCACTATAAAAAACAAAAAGATTTTTTTAATTATATTAGTTAATTAACGCCATCATATAAAGCTCTTGGATGGTTGGACAAAACAGTAAACACTGAACTAAGACTAAGCTTTTAGGTTAAGGGGTCCATTCATTCATTTAATGGAATTATGGAATCAATGGGGGAATTAATTATTAATTACTTTAATCATGTCTCTTTTTTGTTTACACTACTTAAATCCTCCACTTGTTGCTCATTCACATTACACCATTCTAGATTTGGAATCTTCGTCGGGATTATATCTTTTTATGTGGTTTTACCTACTTCATACTCCCTCCGGTCCAGTTTAGATGTCCCATTTGACTTTTGGCACTATTCACTCATCACTCTTAATTTGTATTTTACTCTTAATCTATAAGTTAAAACATAGTCATGTGGGATCTTGTTTGATTCGTCTCAATACAAGGATTATTAATATCAATTTTTATAATTTTTAATTAAGAATAATTAGAGATATTAAGGGTTAAAATGTTGTCTCGGCATGTGTGAAAAGTCAAATGGGACATCTAAACTGGAACGGAGGGAGTATTAATTAAGTTTAAGTTTTATAGACCTCTGTTCTTTTAATTTTGTCCAGCGTATTATAATGGACAGTTTCATAAGTTTGTCCTATTTAGAATATTTTTCTATTTTGGAAAATTTTTATCTTTCATATATTCTCTTTATCACTTATTTAACCCTCATTTTTCTCTCATAATACCAATATAATTATTAATTCACACCACTATTTTAATAAAATAATACCTACTATCTACAAAGATTCCACCTTTTTCAATAAAATAATACTTAATATCTACAAAGATTCCACATTTCTTAATTTGTGTGAAATTTTTAAATAGGACAATTAAAAAAGAATGGAGGGAGTATAAGCAATATAAATAGGATTTGCCTTTGTTTTACCTCTTCTCAAATTTAAACTATACAACTTACATGTACTCTATGACTTGAACTTTAGCTTGATTCAAAACTTGACTCAATATGAGCTCAAACTCAATTAAAGTTTGAACTTTAGCTTGATTCAAAACTTCACAAAATCGAAATAATAATTAAAGTAGTCCTTTTATTTTCATTTTGGTTATTTCCCAATGCCCTTTTATTTATGTAATCAATATGAAACTTCTACCCTTTTGTCCACTATCCCTTACCTAAAGCTTCCAAGACACTTATTTTGTGGGCCTCAGGCCCTCAAGCTTGGTTTCAAACTTTCAACGCATATATTTACTCAACAGGTATAAAAATGTTAATCATAGATTAAATATTTAAAACTCCAAATATTATAAAATGTTAAATCAAATTATAAAATATTATTACTAAAAAAACAAATTCGTCGAGTAAAACGTACTTTAAACTAGTCAAATGTACATTTGATCCTACACACTTGTTATGTAACATTTTACTTATTGATCTCTAATTATACTTGGCTAAAAATATATTAGAAAAAATCAAATAAGATCACACTCGACGGTAATAGTATTTAAACATAATACTCCCTTCAATTCACCGCTAAGTTCTCATTTGCTTTAACACTCTATTCAATGCACTTATTCAATCGTTAATATCTCTAATTGTGCATAACTAAAAATTATGAAAAGTTGATATAAATAATTCCTGCATTGAGACGAATCAAATAAATCCCACTTGACTATATGTTTTAACTTATAAACTAATAATAAAATACAAATTAAGAGTAAGATGTATGAATAGTGTCAAAAAACAAATGGAAACTTAGTGCTAAATTGGAGGGGTTAAAAAATACATATGAGATATTTGATCAGAATAAGAGAGTATTAAAAATGATCAATATATATTAGTGATTTCTAAAACTTGCGAGTAAATTAAAGATATGTACAAGCTCAAAACATTTTGAAGCCTAGCTAGATCTCTACAAAAACTTAAACAAAGCTAAAAAAAATCTATTGAAAAACAGAGTCATTAGACATCAATCAAGATTGATGATGATTTCCAATCAAACGGTCAGTATTCAACGATGTTGTGTAGGTGCACCGAATGATAATATGGATACCACAGAGTGAGCCAAACCCTTTACAATCCGGCCCTTCACTTGACCTCTCTTGGGGATCGGACGGCCAGGAGAAATGCTCCTCTGTGAGTCATGACCACTGATTGTGTTGCTCCTGCTTGCTCCGCCTGCCATCTGATTTTGTTGATCAAATTGATTGAACAAAATAAGTTGAGAGTAATTGATAAAGGAAGGTTTTGATTGGGGTGTTTTCTCTTAAAAGTATTTTTGATGGGTTTGGTTGTGAATTGTTGATGGTTGATAGTGAGCCACTATGGTGCTTTTATAGCACTTTGTCTTCCCAAACTACCCCTATACTTGGAATATTTTATGCTTTATTTGGTTTGGATTTTAACTCATTCATGCTTCTTATCATATGATATCATATAGTCCCTCTAACTCTCTTTAAATGTCCACTTTCTCTGGTACGAATTTTAAGAGTGTGGTAGTTAAGATATTTTAAATGATTATAATAATTGTAAAGGTTATAGTTGGGGTATTTTAAATGATGTAAGTGAGGATATTATGGTCTTTATCTATTTGGGTATTTAGGTAAAAAATCTATGCTAGAAAAGGAAAGTGGACAATTGGGGTAAATTGACTTAAAAAGAAAAGTGAACATTTATAGTGAATTGGAGAAAGTATTACCTTTTTTTAATATTTAGTATTCGATATTCACCTAAATCTTTTCCTTTTCTCAGTTCACTTTATAATTATAACTTTGATTATATCGTTTAACAGCATCAATAGAATATAATATGATAATAATTTTATAATTTATGTCATTGAAGGTATTTTTGAGCTAAGAGACTGTTTAATTACACTCTCCTTTATGGGTATGAGTTGTCGTGTTTCATCCCTACTCAAATCTTGATTGTAGTTTTTCTATAAATAAGATACATTGGGTATTATGATGATGATGGTATTTATATTTTAAAGTCATTCAAACAAAATATTATCAGTCATTTTTAAATTAATAGCTACACTAGTTTTTTATCAATCAATCTTGATTTTAAGTTTTTCTCAAATGTGTAAAGAAAATATATTCAAATAAGATTATAATTAATTTATCTTAATTCATATTTTCATTAAATTAACTTTTTAAAATTAAAACTAAAACAAAACATTAAAAGGGGGAAAAGTTTTTGGGATTAGATATAATAACTCATAACCCACTTTTAATTAATTGATTTACAAGAGTAGCATAATGAAAAGATTGGTTAACTTTAAATAAAGATGATAAGATCTAATAAAGTTGTTGCCTTTGCCATTTAAAATGAAATGGTTCTTTGTTTTAAGGGAATCATTTGAGCAAGTGGCATAAAAATCACGTGGTTTTTGTATAATTTAGTGAAAAGAATGAGCTACAAATTTATTCATTTATTTTAAATTATCAATTTGTAATTTTTTTATCATGTTTTTTCATTGTGATTTAAAATTAAAATTTAAAAATATATAAATTTTTTTGTTTCAGTTTTATTTATCACATTTTTAATCAAAACTATAATAACTTTTTGAGCTAAGTGTAACAAACAATTAAAATCGAAAAATTAATATTAATAATAAATAAATTAGTAGTCACAACTCACAAGTATATACAACTCTTTATTGTTGGTTAACAGGGCCGTCGATTAGCAAGGGTAAAGCGGGCTATCGCCCAGGGTCCCAAATTTCTTAAGGCCCAAAAAACGCATTTTTATGTATATATAAGTGATATTAATTTGAATTTAAATTAATATAAATTACATTTTTTGCTAATAATATGTGTTCTTTGTACTTTTTATATAAAGTAGTTTAAATATAACAATTAAAAAAAATGTATGATATTAGTCGTTACGCCTTAAGTTTTTAGGGCCCTTTAATTTTTATCATTTGTCCTAGGGCTCAATAATGAACGGGACGGCTGGTATAATGACATGAAGATCACACTAGCTTGACACTACACTCAAACAAGATCAAACTCATTATTGAATTGAGATGCATGCATCTGAGATAGTAAAAGATAAGGAGACATAATTGTTTCTTTGAATTTTAGGTACAACCTTTATTAATTATCCCTTTTTGTTTCTTGAAAATGATACATGAAAATGATTTTCACCAAGATTCTAAAGATAAAGTTATTTAGACCTCATACTATAATTTACACATCATCATCAAATATGTCACTTGTAACTTTCTTGACGTGAAGCACATAGAAAGTGACTTAACATGAAACAAAAACAAAATTGAGTTATCGGGCTGCCATGGACTGGCTTATAGAGGACTATGTGTTTGGCGAACCATGCTATGAAGAACCATTACACTAATTGGTTATGTCGTGTCATGTAATTGGCCATCCTCAAAACAATGATTTGTGATATGACACTAGTCCATATGTCTTGTATGATGTCCTGGATCGTGTCATTGGCCACAAACAAAATTAACACGTACTTTTTTTCTTTTCTTTCATAAATTAATTAAAAAAGAAGGTTTGGCGAACCATGTTAACGGTTCATACCTGTAGCATGTCAGTCAAGTGTTATGTTGTGTAATTTTCACATAACAGTGATCTGTTAAAAAGATGTGTCGTATTTAATTAGGGGTTGTGTTTTTGTATAAGTTGATTGTGTTTGTGCCGCCCACATTTATGCTCTAGTTCATATATACTAAAAATATTAATTATAAAAATTTAAGTGTTAGTCCTACTCCAATATGAAAACAAAATTTGTGTTCACACATGAGTTGGTGATTCTTATTAGATTGCCTTTAACCAACGAGAATGTATTGTTGGAAAGTCCATTAGAAGTCTTTACTAAGTACCACTACTACGAGAACATTCCACCACTCCTATTAAATTTAATTAAGAACGAATTCATTATTTGACTGGAATACTACTCTTGTGAGACTGAGATACCTAAAGTTGATTGCATATTTTGGATGGAGTTTATTACGTGTAAAATTGTTCTAATTTTGATATAACATTTTACCACTCCTATTATTGTCTCCAAAGTATTTTTTTTGCCATTTACGACCAGCAACTTGTTAACTAAGGTTAATTCAACGAATTCTGACAAAATACTTCCTCCGTTCTTATGAGAATAGATTCATTTTGTTTTGGGTGAAATTTACTGGAAAATGAAATTTGGTGGGTAAATAAGACAAAAAAATAAGTAGATAATAGAATGAGTAGACATGATAAAGAGAGAAAATAGATCGTGGATGAGATTTAAAGAAATAAAGTAGGGTCATTGTCTAAAACGAAATAGTATAAAATAAATGACACAATCCAAAATAAAAAGAGGTGCAAATTGAGAAGGACAGAAGATTAACTTGCTAATGACTGTGTTGTGAATGGGCTAAGTGTTTGGTCAAGAAAGCAAGATGAAAAACAATGGTGAAAAAACAAAGAAAAACAGAGCACTAATGAAATGGTGCAACACACAAAGATTATGAGGTATCTTAGGATACCTCCCCCTCAAACAAAGATTCTTATCATTAATATATTCAACAATACACTAATGACACACTCTAATAGCTTTGATTAACACCTTACCAAAGCTATTCTCACAATTACATAAACAAAGTAAGAAAACACTCTCAACAAAGTTAATCTCACTCTTGTGTATGTCTCTCATATTCTATGTGTTTAATGTCCCTTTTATAGACCAAGAAACACCCTAGAATATTCTAGAATAATGGTAGTACAAGGTGCTTGGAGCCCAAGAAAAGAAACAAGCCAAAACCAAGTAGTTTGCCATTCGTACAAACCCGTCAGAATGTTCCTGCAGAAGCCGCTCGACCCGAGCTACAGTCGCTCGACCCGGTCGAGCCCGCACCCATCACCTTCTGCCTGCTGCTTCAGTCTTCAGCTCGACTCGAGCACTCAAGCTCGACCAACTCGAGCTGCTGTCCAGAGGTGCAGTAGGCTTGTGTCTTTGCTTCCCTTGCCTTGCTTGCCATCAAACAACCATCATCAATTATACTTCTCACCTCATCATAGTTCATTACTTCATGTAATGACCCGAAAATAATTCTTCCATGATCCTTGTCTTCATCAAGACCTCTCCAATTAACTCCAACACTCACTTCATCAAGTGAGCCAAATTTGATCAAGCTATCACATCCTCTCTTACACACATTATCATCTTCAATGCAAGATAATGCGTAAGCTACAATGTGATCGAACTCGTGCTCATCATCGACATGAGATTTCGGGCTTGATTCAACAATCTCCCCCTCAAGCCCAAATCTCTTAACAACTCCAAGTAACCCCTTCTTAGGTGACTTGCTCTCATCTTTGTGGTCTAGACAACCACCACCCACTTGTAACACATACAAGTTGTTTCTAGTCTTCCTTCCCATCATAACCACTTGACCATCCTTGATGACTTTCATCAACCCCCCTTTGGATTCAAAAGAGCATCCCTTGGTCACCAACCTTCCAAGTGATATGAGGTTGCAATCAAGCTTTGGCACAAACCTCACACCCCCTAGAACTCTTTTGACACCATTATGTGTCTCAATCTCTACTTCACCAACACCTTCTATCTTTACCTTCTCATCATTAGGCAAAGACACAAGTCCTCCATCAAGATACCTAATCTTAGAAAACTTCTTTTTCTCACAACACACATGAAAAGATGCACCGGAGTCAATCAACCACTCACTCTTATGAGGTTCTCTATCCTCCACTAGAAAAGCCCCCTCATATTCTTCTTCATCAAGAAGCCCTATGTTTGCACTCCCATTACTCTCATCTTTTCTTCCATTCCTCAACTCTTTTCCCCTTTTGAGATCCTCCTTCATCTCCTTGCACATAGATTGTATGTGCCCCTTTTTCTTGCAATAGTAACACTCCTTGTTACTATAATCATTTCTCCCTTGACCCTTCCCCTTAGCTTGAAAATTCTCCTTAGACCTACCTCTTGAGCTTTCCCCAAATAGAGCCTCACCATGACCCTTCTTCTCATCTCCCTCACCATGCCTCACCATGAACCTATCATTTTCTCTCAAAGCGGCTAGGGCTTGATCGAAAGTGATTGTGTCCCTCCCAAGAAGCAAGGCTTGAACCACATTTTTGTAGCTCTTAGGAAGAGAAGCCAAGAGTAATAGTGCTTTCTCCATGTCCGAAAGCTTCTCATCCGCATTCAACAATTGACACACCAATTGGTTGAATGTGTTGATGTGGTCTTGCATGCTTGTATCTTCCTCCTTCATGAGTTGATACAACTCCCATCTCAAGCATAGCTTGTTGGTCAAAGACTTCGAAGCATAGACGGCTTGAAGCTTCTCCAACAACTCTCCGGGGTCGGTTTCATCCAAGTAATTATACTTGATCTCTAGAGCAATGGCAAGTCGGATAGAACTCACCGCCTTCTTCTTCATTGCCATCCACTTTCCTTCATCAAGGTATGAGGGCTTAGTCTTTGAAAGAGCCTCATCAATCCCTTGTTGCACCAATAAATCCACTACGGTGCTCTTCCAAGCCGAAAAATTCATTTTTCCATCAAACAATGGAATGTTGAACTTGGTACCATCTCCCATCTTGTTTCCCTTGCCAAGACTCTAACTTTCACCCACAAAACAACCCAAGAATCTCCCCTAAAGCTCTGATACCAATTGTTGTGAATGGGCTAAGTGTTTGGTCAAGAAAGCAAGATGAAAAACAATGGTGAAAAAACAAAGAAAAACAGAGCACTAATGAAATGGTGCAACACACAAAGATTATGAGGTATCTTAGGATACCTCCCCCTCAAACAAAGATTCTTATCATTAATATATTCAACAATACACTAATGACACACTCTAATAGCTTTGATTAACACCTTACCAAAGCTATTCTCACAATTACATAAACAAAGTAAGAAAACACTCTCAACAAAGTTAATCTCACTCTTGTGTATGTCTCTCATATTCTATGTGTTTAATGTCCCTTTTATAGACCAAGAAACACCCTAGAATATTCTAGAATAATGGTAGTACAAGGTGCTTGGAGCCCAAGAAAAGAAACAAGCCAAAACCAAGTAGTTTGCCATTCGTACAAACCCGTCAGAATGTTCCTGCAGAAGCCGCTCGACCCGAGCTACAGTCGCTCGACCCGGTCGAGCCCGCACCCATCACCTTCTGCCTGCTGCTTCAGTCTTCAGCTCGACTCGAGCACTCAAGCTCGACCAACTCGAGCTGCTGTCCAGAGGTGCAGTAGGCTTGTGTCTTTGCTTCCCTTGCCTTGCTTGCCATCAAACAACCATCATCAATTATACTTCTCACCTCATCATAGTTCATTACTTCATGTAATGACCCGAAAATAATTCTTCCATGATCCTTGTCTTCATCAAGACCTCTCCAATTAACTCCAACACTCACTTCATCAAGTGAGCCAAATTTGATCAAGCTATCACATCCTCTCTTACACACATTATCATCTTCAATGCAAGATAATGCGTAAGCTACAATGTGATCGAACTCGTGCTCATCATCGACATGAGATTTCGGGCTTGATTCAACAGACTGTTAACTAACCTTAATGTTAGAGTATATAACATCTCCTGGGGCCTCAACCATTTAAGCTTGTGGTTGAGGCTCCAGGATATGTTATATACTCTAACACTAATCTTTGAATTTTTATTTTATTTTATTTATAAAAAATCCCTCCCACCAAGCCACCACCCTTTACACCAACACAATCCTCCCCCTCCGGCCGCCACCACCGTCCTTGAATCCCCCTCCCCAGTGTCCCCACCCTGCAACCCCCTTGCACACCACACCTACTTGTCTGCCACCTCCATCATCATCCTCAATATATTTTTATTTTCTACTTATTCACCCTCAACAACCAGCATTGTATCAGATGGTAATAGAAAATTGTAAATAAATTTTTTAGACGATTTAACTTTCATTACCAATTTATCATGATAATATATCAAAAAAATTTATACTACAAATCATTCTCTTTACTGCCAATTAGCATCATTAATGAAATTTTGAGATATGAATCGATTTAACGATATATCACTATCAATAAATAATAAATTAACGGGAAATTAAAATCGAAGAAGAGCCCATAGAAAAAACATAAAATAGAGATTAAAAAGTGATATCAAATTTAATAAATATAAACTTGTAACATTTCAAAATTTTTTGCAAGTGGAGATATATACAATAATACAAGCTCCAAACTTTCTACAATCTAAATCCGCAAAATTTACTAAAAAAAACTCCATTTAAAAAAATAAAAACAGAGTCATTTGATATCAGGAATCAAGGATTGAATCCAATCAAACGGTCAAGATTCAACGACGATTTGTTGTTGTAGCAAGTGAGAAAATGGCTACAACAGAGCAAGCTAATCCTTTTACAATCCGACCCTTAATTTGACCTCTTTTGGGGATCGGACGGCCAGGGGAAGTACTCCTCTGTGACTCACTTCCACCGTTAATTATGCTCCTTCTTACTCCTCCAGCCATTTGATCAAATTAACCAAATTTGAACTTGATTTCTGATTAAGGATGAGAGTTTTTTTTTTTGGGTTCTTTTTCTCTATTGAAATATGAATGTTTGTTTTTTTAATTTTTGAAGTCTGAGTAAGCGGGTTTTATAGAACTATGGTTTCCAAAAATGCCCTTATAGATGAAATGATGTAATAAATGATGTCATGACGGCAAGATTAGTGGGGTTATAGAATATTAGTAATTAATTAATTAATTAATAGTGGTGCTTATCTTTTGTAATAATGGAGATAGTAACAAAAGATTAATAGTTAAATAAGTTTAGTGGCTTAATAATAATGAGATTAGATATGTTCTTTACATAAATTAGATTCCTTTATATTTTTCAAACCCAATTAGGTTGGGTATATGGGTGATTTATGAACCAAGTTTAAATAAATTTTTAGACTCCGATTCAGATTCGATTATGAATTTAAACTCGACTGATAGCTATAATATACATTATATTATTTGCTTGAATTGAAATTAGGTTTGGAATGCATCTAAATAGATTTTAAACACATGATTATCTTTGGTATTTGCGGTTGGTCTGTTTGGAAAATGCATGATTGTTGGTTAAAGTTATTGGTTGGTTTGACCAATTTAGAGTTGTAATCATCATCATCCTATCCAATGTATCTTGCTTATAGAAAATTATGGACAGAATTTGAAGAGGACAGATTAACGGCAACTCATAGTAATTTTTTTGATATTGACGTTAAAACTAAATTTATTAGCTTAACTTCATTCATCAAACACTTTTTAAGTGTTTGATTGACTAAAAATTAATAAAAAATGTTTATCTTGAAACAATACTATATTTAATGAAAAAGATAAATTTATTTATTAGTGATAATGATGGAGCAATGCAAGTTGCATAAAAATCACGTGTGATAATAACGTTCACGTACAATATTATATTAATAAATAAATTCATTGAATATTTCAAAAAAGTAGAAGGCAGCTTAATAATTAGTGTTACACCTAATCCTAATAAAAAAAGTTAGTGACATAAAGAATCTAAGCTTTATTTATTTATTTTTTTTGTTGGAGTTTCCCACTTTTCTTGCTTGTAATTTGACTAGCAGTCGTCTAAAACATTGAAAAATTGTCATTTTCACATTGGTAAAAGTCATGATTTCAGGTCAAGAATATGCACTGATTTTTCATCAAATTTAGTTTAGATGCATGAATGGAGGCTAATTAAACATTCTACTATTATTGGATATGTAATTTCTACATGGAACATTCTAAGTATTAAGTATATATGTACACTTCATTTTTATGAATTTTAATAATAATATTAAAAATCGATACTTTTATGTAGTTCAGCTCAACTAAATTTATAGTCATAATTTCGCATAAAATCAAGGTCCAAATGGTGGAGAATGACTAATATATTCTTTCAAAAAGAGGACAAAAAGAAATAAGTGATATATTTGGACATGTATAAATCCAAATTATGAAGAATGTTTGTAAATAAAATACTTTTTCCGTTTTATTATACTTTTTATATTTGACATTTTACGTAATTCAATGTATTTTTTTGATCATTTATATATTGAATTATATGTGCATCTAAAAACTATAAAAATCAATATTATGAAAGTATACGATTAGACGATTTAAACAAGATTCCATTTGACTATATTACACATTAATTAGCCGCAATGTATAAAAAAATTTGAACGATGAATATTGATATTAACCGTAATATCAATCATTTCAGAAGTAATTATAACATCATTACAAATTTAATTAAACAATTTAAAAGTAAAAATATACTTTCTCCGATTCATAATACTTACTATTAATAGTGCTATTTTTCCACATAACATGTCACACTCAGTAGCAAGTATTATAAAACGGAATAAAATCGGTGAAAAGACAAATGACTCACACTCAGTCGGATAACATATCCAACCATGAAGAACAAAAAAAAAATGTACTGCTACTTATGTATAGAGTACAAGTGTACAACAAACGTGAGTTTGGTAGGTACTTTGGTATGGCCCTTTGCTGAGGGCTAAATCAATTGAGTTGAACGAGTTCAACTTATTTAAGTTTTTAACTGCTCAATCTCCGTCCTAGCCGCACTAATATTAAAAAATAGTAATTCTCAAAAAAAAAAAAAAAAAATAGTACAAATTAAATGGAATATAATAGTGTATTTTTATTTCAAAATATTACATCTAACTTATATTTTTTTTAGAAATGACTTATCAGTTCGTATCTAGCTGATTATACAAGTTTAATAGAAAAGGTAATAAGTAGACTTGTCAAAATAGTAAAGTTGATAAATTATTTTGAGAACAAATCTTTATGATACACATTTCTTACCTTTAAACTTTTTAAAAAACAATTTTAACTTTCTTTAAATAAAGACATGTAGTGAGTTTGGACTATATAAAATAAATTTATGAAATTAGAATTTTTGACAAAAGTACAAAATTGGTCAAAATAGTCGTGCTTGGGTTACGATTAAGATTAACCCATTTTTAAGGTATTATCGTATACGATCAATTTTAGATATCGGTAAACATTTTCATTTAATTTCGTATCTCCATAAAATTACAACACTTTTCAAATTGGATACATACTTCATATTTAGAAAGTAATAAGGATGTTGAAATGAGGTAAACAAAATCAAAAAATTAAGATCATATATAGATGATTAAATCGAAAAACTTGTTAAGAACATCTGCTAACTCCGCAACGGGACAACTTTACTGCCCAAGTGCAGGGCCGACTCTAAGGGTGGACAAAAGGGGCATTTAGTCAGGACAATATGCCCAAGTGTGAAACAGACCACGAACAACAGGTGACGGTTTGAACTTTTTTTTTTACAGAAGACCACGGACAAAAGAGAATCAACCGTCACTTAAATTGGTTTGTCCTATACAGATTACGATATCAGAGGTTTCACATTGCTTTCTTAGTTATGAAAAATATTATAAATTTATAATCATGTTTAGGTAACAACTAACATCTCTTAAAAATTACATGTCTCTTTTAAATTAGCATTAATACAAAAAGAATTGCTTTTTTAATTACACTTGTACTGCATAACCTTAATTTCAAGGTTAACTTAGTAGTTAGTACTAAAAGAGTGTGTTCAGGTGAATTGGGGGTTATAAATTGCTTTTGATCGAGTTAATTTTAAGTTGAATTTTGTTGAGTTTGTATTGGGTCAACCTAAATATAGTTCTTTTTAGAGACAAAATAAAAATGTAATTTTTTTTTCAATTTTAAGGTTACGATAAAGAAACTCTCACTTAAAATCTAAAGATTGACTAGAAATATGGTAGATTTAGATAAAAGAATAATGACGTGGAACTGAAAATGATATGTGACTTTTGAATTGTAGACTGGTTTAACCCAAGTTTTTCCAATTTTTCAGGTCGGATCATTTTCAGATTACGGGTAAAAATTTCTGACTTATAACTAGGGGTGTTCAATGGGTCGGGCCGGACTTAAGTAAATATGAATCGGGTCGGATAAGGGCCCTTAAATTATTGAGCCCTTTGATAGCCTATTTTTACCACTAAAAATATTTTAATCCCCATTTATCCACTTATAACAATTAAATTATCCTTTATAATAATTAAATTGAAAAAATATTAATAATTTTATTGACATTGTCATTTATAATATTTGAATTATACATTAATTACACTATTTACTCGTTTTTGGCCCTTATTGAGTTCTTTTATAGCCCGCTTCATTTTAATTATAGTATAGCTCGTTTTCAGCCTGACTCAGTTTCGGCCCGGTCCTTACAAAGCCCTTCTAAAAACGGGCTAGATAAGGGCCCCTATTTATACATATAATAACACTATATAAATTTAAATAAAAATAATCACCTTAGAAGTATAGTATTATAATAAGAGAAAATTATAAAAAAACACCTTATCTATACACTCTTTTTCAAAAAACTACCTTATATAAAAATTTTTGCAAAAAACTACCTTATGTAATACAATCTTTACAAAAGACTACCTACTACTCAATTTCGTTAGTTGACCGACATAATTAACGGTTGACTTCCACATGCCTGTCACGTGCGCAATTAGAAACTCACCTTCTCCTTCATTGAAATGTTGAGTAACGGGGATAGAACACCAAAAAATCCCAATTAATTATACCGGTTAACTAATGAAATTGAGTAATAGGTAGTCTTTTGAAAAGAATTGTATTACATAAGGTAGTTTTTTGCAAATTTTTTTATATAAGGTAGTTTTTTAAAAGAGAAAGTATAGATAAGGTGGTTTTTTATAATTTTTTCTTATAATAACAACGATTTGACTAACATATACACCAAATATATGGGTCACAAAAGTCATTATAACAAAAACGAAATTAAAAAGCATGCATACATTTATTATTTCATTGTTACAAAATATATCAAGTCATGTTACATAACTCTAAGAAAGGAAGGCAGTTATTTTTTTTTTCTTATTTCTCGTACATTTGACCACTTTAAAAAGTCGTACCTAATTCTATGCTAGCTTAACAAAATTGACTAACTATGAGCAAATCATATACTATTACAAAAAGGTTTAATTAATTAAAAAGAGAGAATTATAATCCAGTGTGGGAGAGTTCACCGAACAAAAGATCTAGTGCGTTGTTGAGAAGATGAAACAAAAGAAGCAACAGAGTGAGCTAATCCCTTTACAATTCCAACAGTAACCTGCCCTCTTTTTGGGATCATACGGTCAGCATTTCTTCTTTGTGATTGATTATGATTCATCATTGAACTTTGTGATCTTCCCTCAGCCATCGATCTTTCTTCCTGTTTGTCCTTATGGTGGACTTCTTGCACACTTGATTATTGTAGTATAAGATTTTGGAGTTTAGGATGGTGTTGAGAAATGGAGGAAGAAAAGGTGGTATATATATAGCAAAGTTAATGAATTATTTATTCTTCTGATGATGCCCCTTCTTTTTAAGGGTATCAATGAATAATTTAAAAAGTGCAAGAATCAAAATGTGCCTTTAAAACAATAAATGATAAATCAGTGTTTAAAACAAATCAACGGCTTGATGTTCATTTGATTTTGTCATTGAATTTGATTCGCTTTAATTTCGAAATGAATTTAAAATCATATGAAAATCAATGTGGATATAAGGGTTTGTCTCAAGATGAGACCGTCTCATACAAGACTTGCTGATTTGATTTTGAACAAATCTGAAACAATTGACCCGAAATCATTACGATGACCTGAATGAACACCTCTAAACACAAGCATACCTAGCGGGTAATGTAAAGGTAAATATAAAGGACACTCCCACACATAGGGTTCAGGATGGTTTTTTTTTTTTTCTGAAAAATACGGACAAACTATATGTTCCACTCAAGGACGGAATAAAGAGGATGTGTGCAGTCCATAAACCCCTAGCTAGCTAACACCTGCGCTTTATAGGGGTTGAACCCTAAACCTTTTACTCAACATTCAAATGTTCTATTCTATTGATTTTTTTATTTGGATTCCATTTATTGATTTCTATTAGCTAGTAAATAATAAAAAAACAAAAAAAATATATATAGTTAATCAATTTATTTTTAGTCTTGAAAAAATTTCATGCAGTCTCCTGAGAGACCGTCTTTCTGAGAGACGTCTCTCAGGCCAATCTATTAAAGCTTATTGCCTACATTTACTCAACATTTTCCCTAATGGGCAACTCAATTAAAGATATTTGTCCAGGCTATAATTGAATTATTAACTTTAAAATTTGTTTATATCTCCTTGTTTATTTCAGGCCCCCTCTTGAGAGACCGTCTATAGTATAGACGCTTATCAAGACTCAAGAGCCCAACTCATATCTCCCTTTTATATTAAGTTTTAACTTACAAAACCACCAATCAGTTTTTTTATTTTTAAATTTATAAATTGGGCCGAGCCAAAACTTAAAACGTCTATTATATTGACGGTCTCAAGTAAGAATTTGTGCCTTGTTTTTAGTGCTGATTACTTTTAGTTATAGTTTCTTAGATATTCCTTTGTCATTTTTCAATATAGTAAAGCAAAATTTTCAAAACCAATAACATGCATTCCTCATTTTAATATGTGTAATTAGGCATTTTTTTATGAACTATAAAGTTTCAAAAAATGCAAAGGATAAACATATGTTTGTAGCAATTTATCCGGTATGTGATCAAACCTTTGGCTATATAATTTAACATGTATCCAAACTTTAATTTTCAAATGAGATAGATGACTCAGTTTTACGAGAATATAATTTAATATGTATTCAATACATAATTGAGTATAAAATTTTAATTTTATTATAGATAGATGATGAGAAAATGGAAGAACTATGTATAAATCGAACTCAAAATTTTACCAAAAAATGTGGTTTTTATTCTACAACAGCGACAAAATTTTAATACAAAATTTAAAATTATTATATTAGAGATAATGATATGTACTATTAGCATTGATATTTATCATAATTGTTAAAATATAAATTTGCGTTTTTTTTTTTAAATTTTTTTTTGAAATGTTTTTTTTTTAAAAAAAAATTAAAGTAGACTTTTCTACTAATAAGAGTAAAAGTATAAAATTAATACTGAAGTCTTTTGACGAAAAATACTCCTTCATTTTAGTAATTTTGTCTTATTTAATTATTTTATCTCATTTTTTAATTAGATCAGTTGATTTATTTTGTTCCATGTTCTTTTATCGTATGTTGTATTTAAAATTTTAGCAAAGGTAAAATTATTGTTAATTTTACAAATGAACTTCTGCTGAGATTTCGTCCATTAGTTGGTGTCCCCTGGAACTACAAACCCTAGATCCGCCACTTAATAAATATATGATATAGTATCTTTTATTATTAGGAGGTAGGATAATATTGATTCCTTTGTCAATCTGATTTTTAAATTTATTCGTTATACTAGATATATTATACATTTATACTCCATATACGATGTATTCAAATAATACAATCAAGCTTTTCAACTATTTTTCTTTTCTGAGTTTATTATAGTGGCAAAGGCACGAATCCAACAGTTAAATAAGGGTATGCCAAAATTCCATACAATTGTTATTCTGGTGCAAATTTCATAAAAATTAATACCGTAGTATTTGGCAATATAGAATTTATTTGAAAAGAGGGAATTTATAAAAACTACAAAAAAGAAACGAGACTGACACGTGTTAGATTCTCAACGAAAATTTTCCCTCTCATTTTTACGTGCATGAGAAGATTTAGTAAGCAATATTAATATTTCCAAAATATTTACATTGGTAAAAGAGAATAACTTCTTGATATATCAAAATGAAACAAGACTAAATTTGTAAACTAGAGTTATTTTCCAATATCATTTTCAATATTATTTCTATAATAAAAAGAGAAACATATCTTGATATAGCAAAATTATTTTTTCAAGATTATTAACTAACCGTAGAATAAGTATATCTTCATAATTATACTGAGATGCAAATTTATGTCATTGCTACTTATTTACTTTATATTTTTATTTACTTTAAAATTAGTTTTATTTTATAAATGCATAATTTCACTTACAAATAATTTTTTTCAAAAATAATTATACGAACGGTAATTTTTTTTCAAGATCTTTAAAAAGAGATCAAATTTATAATATTTTTGATTCTTTATAAAAATATAAAAATTATTCAATTATTCAATAATAATACTGCGTTATTAAAAAAAATTATGTTTATTCATAAAAAAATTTAAAGTAAATTTATTCATAAAAATATAGTTACGGAAAAAATAAATATAAGATCTCACTAGACTATTTTTTAGCTAAAAGAGGTCGAAGAGTAATATGTTGTCTGTTGAACAACCAAGCGACAGGAATAAAGTGACATAGTTTGGGAATTGAGATAAAGAGACAAGAATAAAGTGACATAGTCTTTGAACAAAGATAAAGAGAAAGGAATAAAGTGACACATACATACATGTTTCTAAAAAATACTAACAATAAACCTTCTTTATAATATTTAAAGTACATATAATTTAAAAATAAATATTATTCAAGTATAAAATTAATTTAAAAACTTTATTTTCAATCTCCGTGCATAGCACGGGTATCTATCTAGTTTAAATTTAGTATTCAAATTCAATAATTGTAAATACACCTAAACACTTAGAATTTACAAATTTTAATGCTCGACCAATTTTACATTACTATTGAACTTCTACGTGGAATTAATTCAATTTCACATTTCTAAATTTGAGATTTGCCAAACATAATATAAGACCAATTCAATATTTAAAAATAATTCCAAATTTGCTAAACATATCATATTTTATATTCATAAATTAAGGGGTCCGTAGCCAACGCCGCCGCCCTAATAGATTGGAACGTAAAAAAGGCCAAAGGAATGTTATTCTTTTCGCTTATTCTAATTTCTAATAAAATGTGGAGAATAACACATGGTAAGTTGCACAATTATAAATCACATTTGTGCTTTTTTTTTTTTTTTTGATATGACATTTGCGTTAATTGTTCAACTATTTTAAAGGTACAGATAAGAATAATTTGGTTTAAAGCTTAAATGGTTATACGTATTACTATAATACTAACTTTTTTTGTCACAATGATACTAACTCGATACTTGTGTAATTAATTATATGATTTTTATTAACAGAAAATGTTAACTCGATATTTTTAATATTTTTTATGTATATGATATATATTGAGCATCATGATGATGATGATTTATGTTAAATTTAACAAAACTTCATGAGGTGATCAAAAATGAGTAATCACTTGTAATCTTTAAGTGATTATTTAAAATTTTAAAGTGATTAATTAGAGAAATAGACTAATTATATAGACTCGCGCCACCTTATGATATGAGACAGTCTCGCTCAGAGCCGTCTTGGAAAATTTGGGGGCCCTGTGCTAAATTTTGTTGTGTGTCTTATTTATAGTAAATATAATATATTTTATTAATAAATTTAACATATTTCTCTTTTTTGATTAATGTTTTCATATACGGGAGAAAGAGGGACCCTGTGTGGTCGATCACCTTGCACACCCTCAAAGACCCCTCTGGACTCTCGCTGCTCATACAGATTGTAATATTTTAGTAATTACATGTTGAGCTAGATGGGCTGGGCATTTGAATTGGGCAAAGTCTGGTTTAGAAAAGTGTGATCCAGCAGAGATGAGATTGTGATTATATAATATTTCATACTTGGGCTGAGTAGGCCCGATCCACTACTTATTCCTTCACACATTTTACATTGTTTTTTAATGTAAAATGAAATGATTAAATACTAGAAGCACGATCCTCAAAAAAAAAAATACTAGAAGTACGAAGTCAACAACTAAATACTTCCTCTATCGTCTCGCATAATCTCACCGTGTCCGTTCGTGTGGACATGGAACACTTTGGAATGGGCCCAAAAACCCACGAATCAAGAGCGTTGATTTGACTTACATTTGATGAGATTTATTGTTTTCCAAAACTACATGATAGTAGGAGGATTAGTTCACATGTGAATTATTTCCAACAAATCTTTCATACTTTCTTGTACACTCATCATCCTTCTCCAAATTGCAAGATAAGGCATAGGCGCAAAGAGATGACCAAAGCGTTGTGGTGTTTCAGACGGTGGGCTGTGGTGGTTCAAATTACAGGTTTTGTTAGAACTTAAAAGCAAATACATAGCAAAAATTGAATCATGAATTAATATTGAATTATTCGCAACAGATGAGTAAAATATTGAATTATTTTCATTACCATGGGAATGATATGGATCTTTTAATGAAATTTTACACTATAAATCATTCGCATTACCACTATTTAGTACCACTAACTAAACGGACCGTAGGAGATTTGGAATTTATAGAAAACTTATCTCAATGCCTCATGTTTATTCAATTTATACAATCAGCAACTTAAATTATTCAAAAATTAAAATAACAAAAAATGTTCAATTATATGAAAATCTTATATTTATCACCTAAAATGTCAAAATGACATTTACAATTTATATGTAAATTAAAATTTTAAAAAAATATAAGCAAGGGCAAGAGATTTTCCCAAAGCTCACCATATAATAATGTACTATAGATGTACGGCTCGCTCCCTTCATGATTATGGCATTTATGATTTATAGGAAAGAAGAAACAATTACTGAAACAAAAGATATACCCTACCGGTCCGTTTAGTTAGTGGTACTAAATGGTGGTAATGAGAATGATTTATAGTGTAAAATTTCAAGAAAAGTTTTATATCATTCCCATCATAATGAAACTTTAATCACAAAAAAGTTTTTTTATTTACAAATTTCCATTACCACCTAATACTGTCTCTTCCAATGATAATGCATTGAAATGAATTTTATGAGTTTTCATTTCTATTACTTCTTTTATTACTACGTACCAAATACGTCAAACTCACCTTATAAATTACGCTATTAATTAGTAGAAGTAGGGATTATAGAGTACCAATTTATAGTATTTTGGAGCAATCAATTCAACAAACATGGCTGAGGTGGGTACAGAGCTTAACACGCTATTCGTGACAAAATAAAGTATGTTGAATTAAATGCTATGCAACTCAACTTCATATACTCCCACTCTCCATTTTAAATTTATTAATATCCCTATATGATTTGCTGATTTTGCAAATTCAGGTTTTGAGTAAATTTTAGTCATAGTCTACATTATTTAATTAAAAATGTATTGATATTAAATTACGTATATATATAACAGAATAATCGTAGCTAACAATTTAACACACATTTGAGACATATAAAGATGAGTTTTCGGCTTACTCAATTATATTAATAGTTTAATATCATGAAAATGCCATTGTAATTGCAATAGACCTAGTTGTTTCCGGGTCAATAAAATAATAAATCCGACAAAACCGGCCTCAAACCTATACCCACCGGAACTCAACCTAGATGCGAATCAAAGTTACTAAATTTGCTCAAATGAGTTTGATTTATATTTTCGGAAATTTGCAGGTTCCTATCTGTGAAGACCCTTCTTGAGCAGAAGGACTCTTCTGACCGTCCTCTCCTTATGGGTATAAGACGCCATCGATCTTCCTTCCTCAGACCCTGACCATAGATTTATCTATGTGCGGGAACATTGGATATGATGATGATGAGTTTGATTTAGAATTTAAATGGACTCGTCCTAACCACAACCATCCCTAACAGATGACTATCAATCTATCATTGACTTAATCTCCACTATAATATTTGGACAACTAGATACTAAGACTTGGGTGTGCCAACTAGTTTGTAGTTTTGTATACCTCTTAGTTGAACTAGCTTAATCCCACATGGGATGGGGACCTTGCTATTGGGATCTTAATTTGTTTAACTAGTTTTAGATCACAAATTCACAATATTGAATAGGCCGATGCATTGTTGCGCATGCATTACCTAAGGGCTATGATAGTTAAATTTAGTTAGAGTGACACTTAGAAATTATGAGGTCCGAATACAAAAATATTTGTCGTTTTTTATTTATAGGCTTGAACTTTGACAATAAATGAGTACTATACTCTATCCTTTGAGACTCTATTGATAACGATATTTTCTCTTACAATATTTTACTATTAGTAGCAGCAATCTTAGAGACATATTTCTTAAGAAAATATAGTAGTACACAAAGAAAATCATAGGACTATTATAGTAGCTAGTATATGGAGTATCTTTTTAGAGCATAATATCCTATTGTTTTATGAATTAACTATGGCTCAACTTAGTAATTTTTTTTTTTTTTGAGTTATGGCTCAACTTGGTTTTATATACTTGTAGTTGTAGATTAAGATCTAGTACGGTAATTTTTTTTTTTTTTGAGTTATGGCTCAACTTAGTAATAAATGGTAAGTTGTTTACATAAGAATGTACTCTTTTATACGACATCTATCTAAGTATACTACTAATTGTCAAAATTAAATGTCCAAATTTCAACACGCATTTGAAATTTTGTAGCGCATATCAATTAATAAACAAATTACAAAACTCAAAATTGGACTTTTTACTTAAGAAAACCAATCAAAGAAGCTAGGTTTCTCATCAACCAACATCTCACTACTATCTAACACTTTTTGTATTAAATGTCATTGTCAACATTAATGCTGTGATATCAACATTTCTTTCAATAATCTTCGCGGTTAGTCAGATACAACATCTTTGTTCGTTTTATCATTAATAATGGTAAAGTTTGTAAAATTATATAGCTGGAGCCACTTAATAATGTTAGTGTAATGAAATGTTTTATGTAAGCAAGATAATATATGAAAATGAGGCTTTCTTAGGCTTAAAGACTTGTTTTATACTTCCTCGTTACCCGTTACTTACTATATTAAGGAATAAGAAAGTACATTGTTGTAAATCATGAAAGTTTGCACTTAAACAAATAGTTATATCAGTGGTATAAGTATTATATTTTTCAGGCAAAATCTCAAATCGATCCGGAGTGATCACTTAGACTAAATTGGGTTGTTGGTATAGGAGTGATCACTAAAATTTTAATTAGTTTGCACTCCGTGTATCAATACAAAAAAATGATATTAAACCGAACATAAATAATCGATAATTTTAAACACTAATCCTTTTTGCGACTGAATCGGGAAGTCGGTGTAGGAATGGTCACTAAAAACTTTTAGTCCAAAAATGGTTATTGATCACACTATTAGTTGTTAAATTATCAATTATTAAGAATAATCTTTCACCAACTAACTTTATCTAAAATTGGAAAAATAAAGCAACTTTAGCACCAAAGTCAACTAGGGTTTGATTGAATCAAATAATTAGGAATTAATGGATCAAACTGTATGGAGGGAAATTATTCAAGTTGGATATGATATTCACCCTTAATTTCAGGAGCTTTCTCTTTTTGATAGATTAATTACTTGTTAGGTACGTAAGGACTACGGTACATGATCGAGTATAACCGTATGAGTACGTATACTCTACATGAAGTATTGAACTCAAGTTAAATATACAAGTTCAACCCTGTATACCGAAAACCCTTTTATCCATTACTTCTATGTCTTGATTTTGTTACAATGCTATTCAAAGATTTTGACACGAGAATTATTTAGGAGAATTTAGCTTCGAAATTAAATTTAGATCGATTTTTATTTTTTTTTTATGTCAACAAACTTTACAGAATACAGAAAATAAAAACAATTAATGATTGTTTTAATTGATTATACAAACCAGTCAAACCAACTGTAAACACTATGTACAAAGCTGAATGTACATAATCAAAATCATATTATGATTCGTATTAGACTTTACTTTATCATTACGCCTATTAGTACCATGCAGCAAATCAAAAAATAAATTGTATTTTTTTGGTCCCTTTGTGTTGAAAATATTTCATATGTAAAAAACATTTCAAGTCGCTAAAATATTAGGGTGTAGACTTACATATAATGATAGGTGCGTAGTCCTTCATTCTAAATCCACATGATTTTAGAAATGTGAGTGAGCCTGATCATCAAGTGTGTATACAAGTCAGCACTCATTATCAGTAGGTCTCTAAGGCGGTAACTCACCATGAGTGTGTCCACAAGAGTGTGCTCATAGCATAATTATGTAACAATTGTCACTGCCTAACACTTTACACTTATTACTGATAATGATATTTTTTATCACAATATGTCATTTATCAGTACGTATTATAAATAAATAGAGAGGTAATAGATCATAATTAATGTGATAGAAATTAATAAAAGGTGAGGAAAAAGTAAGACGAAAGAGGGTCCAACACGTAGAAAGTGGTGTTAGTATGAGTTCAATTCCACTAACCGAAACTGGAAATCTGGAAATCTGGAAATGTGGATCATTATTCATTCATGTCATGTGTGATGTGTCTCAAGTTTGAGTAAGCTTAATCAATTAAGTCACACTATGTGGGCCACCACACTCATATTTTGCACGCTTACGTGCTAATACAAATGCAAATTAAATACCCAATCCTCCCAAATTGCCACATTTGTAACTCCTCTTTATTAACCATGATTAAGGTCATTAACCAATTACCTACTCCTTTTTTATTTTATTTTTTTACACCCATACCTAAGTGCTAACTTGCCCTTAGTATGCCCTTTTGTATACTACTACTCTACATCTACTAGGGCTGTTTAATTAAATAATACTCCCTCCGAATCATTTTAGGTGTCCCATTTGGGTTTTCACGGTTATTAAGGGTGGTGTGGAGTCCATTAAAAAAGTGGTAGTTGGGTATTTTAATTGATTAAATTAATTATAAAGGTGATAGATGGGTATTGGGAATTGGAAAAGTGGAGGTATTTAGGTAAAAAAAGATAGACAAAAAAATGGGACAATTGATATGATTTTACCAAATAAGGAAATGGGACAACTAAAATGATTCGGAGGGAGTATGCATATTTACTCGTATTTAGGATATGATTTTAACGATAGAATATACATAATTTTATCCTTATTAGTGATAACAAAAGGATAGTTTCATAATATAATTAACTGTAAATGTCATTTGTAACTTTATAAAAATAAAAAGTATGCATGTTAATGAGTAATTTTATTATAAACCTCTATGATTCAAAACTTAAAAATTATAAATTTTTGACTCAATCAAGATAAGGGAAACATCATCAGCTAAGAATTTGGTTGATTACAAATATCAAGATAAGGGAAATTAATAAACACTTAAATAGGATTTTTATCGATGCACTATCTAAAGATTTTTGATATACTTTGAAATATATAGTATAAAAGACAATGGATCGAGGAAATTAGAGTCACTTTTTGCAAAAATTTTGATTTCTTAATTATGAATTTTATAGTAAATTTTCATTTTGATTATGTTTGTAGATTAGTAGTAGTCCTTATAAAACTAAAAAGTACTAGGAAAATGAGGCCTTTTTACGTAAGCAAGATATATAATATATCACATTAACAATGGTAAAGTTTTGTAAAATTATATAGGTAGGAGCCACTTAATAATGTTAGTGTAATGAAATGTTTTACGTAAGCAAGATATATAATATATGAAAATGAGGCCTTTTTTAGGCTTAAAGACTTGTTTTATACTTCCTCCGTTACCCATTACTTAATATATATTAAGGAATAAGGAAGTATATTGTTGTAAATCATGAAAGTTTTCACTTAAACAAGTAGTTATATCAGTGATATAAGTATTATATTTTACCGAATATAAAATAATTAATATTTTTAAACACCAACCATTTTTGCGACTGAATGGGGAAGTCGATGAAGGAATGGTCACTAAAAACTTTTAGTCGTAAAAATGGTAATTGATCACACTATTAGTTGCTAAATTATCAATTATTAAGAATAATCTTTCACCAACTAACTTTATCTAAAATTGGAAAATAAAGCAACTTTAGCACCAAAGTCAACTAGGGTTTGATTGGATCAAATAATTAGGAATTAATGGATCAAACTGTATGGAGGGAAAATATTCAAGTTGGATATGATCGATATTCACCCATAATTTCAGGAGCTTTCTCTTTTTGATAGATTAATTACTTGTTAGGTACGTAAGGATACGGTACATGATCGAGTATAACCGTATAAGTACGTATACTCTACATCAAGTATTGAACTCGAGTTAAATATACAGTTCAACCCTGTATACCGAAAACCCTTTTATCCATTACTTCTATATCTTGATTTTGTTACAATGCTATTCAAAAATGTTGACACGAGAATTATTTACGGAGAATTAGCTTCGAAATTAAATTTAGATTGATTTTTATTTTTTTTCATGTCAACAAATTAATAACTTAACAGAATACAAAAAAATAAAAACAATTAATGTCTGATTTAATTGATTAAACAAACCAGTCAAACCAACTGTAAACACTATGTACAAAGCTGAATGTACATACTCAAAATCATGTTATGATTCGTATTAGACTTTACTTTATCATTACCCCTATTACCATGCAATAAATCAAAATATAAATTGTACTTTTTTGGTCCCTTTGTGTTGAAAATATTTCATATGTAAAAAACATTTCAAGTCGCTAAAATATTAGGGTGTGGACTTACATATAATGATAGGTGCGTAGTCCTTCATTCTAATACCATATGATTTTAGAAATGTGAGTGAGCCTGATCATCAAGTGTGTATACAAGTCAACGCTCATTATCAGTAGGTCTCTAAGGCGGTAACTCACCATGAGTGTGTCCACAAGAGTGTGCTCATAGCATAATTATGTAACAATTGTCACTGCCCAACACTTTATACTTACTATTGTTAATGATATTTTTTATCACAATATATCATTATCAGTACCTATTATAAATAAATAGAGAGGTAATAGATCATAATTAATGTGATAGACATTAATAAAAGGTAAGGAAAAAGTAGACGAAAGAGGGTCCAACACGTAGAAAGTGGTGTTAGTATGAGTTCAATTCCACTAACCGAAACTGGAAATCTGGAAATCTGGAAATGTGGATCATTATTCATTCATGTCATGTGTGATGTGTCTCAAGTTTGAGTAAGCTTAATCAATTTAGTCACACTATGTGGGCCACCACACTCATATTTTGCACGCTTACGTGCTAATACAAATGCAAATTAAATACCCAATCCTCCCAAATTGCCACATTTGTTACTCCTCTTTATTAACCATGATTAAGGTCATTAACCAATTACCTACTCCTTTTTTATTTTATTTTTTTTACACCCATACCTAAGTGCTAACTTGTCCTTAGTATGCCCTTTTGTATACTACTACTCTACATCTACTAGGGCTAGCTGTTTAATTAAATAATACTCTCTTCGAATCATTTTAGATGTCCCATTGGGGTTTTCACGGTTATTAAGGGTGGTGTAGGTTCTATTAAAAAAGTGGTAGTTGGGTATTTTAATTGATTAAATTAATTGTAAAGGTGATAGTTGGGTATTGGGAATTGGAAAAGTGGGGGTATTTAGATAAAAAAAAAAGATAGACAAAAAAGAAAATGAGACAATTAATATGATTTTACCAAATAAGGAAATGGGACAACTAAAATAATTCGGAGGGAGTATGCATATTTACTCGTATTTAGGATATGATTTTAACGATAAAATATACATAATTTTATCCTTATTAGTGATAACAAAAGGATAGTTTCATAATATAATTAACTGTAAATGTCATTTGTAACTTTATAAAAATAAAAAGTATGCATGTTAATGAGTAATTTTATTATAAACCTCTATGATTCAAAACTTAAAAATTATAAAATTTTTGACTCCATCAAGATAAGGGAAACATCATCAGCTAAGAAATTTGGTTGATTACAAATATCAAGATAAGGGAAATTAAACACTTAAAAAGAATTTTTATGGACGCACTATCTAAAGATTTTTAATATACTTTTCTGAAATATATAGTATAAAAGACAATGGATTGAGGAAATTAGAGTCACTCTTTGCAAAAATTTTGATTTCTTAATTATGAATTTTATAGTAAATTTTCATTTAGATTATGTTTGTAGATTAGTAGTAGTCCTTATAAAACTAAAAAGTACTAGTGTTATTCTATAAAATGTTTGTGAAAGTAGAGGTGTTCATTTGAATTATCAAGTAAATTTCGAGTTAAGTGTTTTATGTTGGGTCAAAATCGAGTCTAGTGACCACATTGATTTTTATATTATTTTAATTTCATTTTAAAGTAGGGTAAAATCTAATTCGATTCCAAAATTGGACAGAATCATCGAGTCTAGTTTGACCCATCTACCTTAAAAGCATTAGACAAGTGTATAATGGATATTTTCCTTTTTTTTTTAAAACACATAGTTTCCACTCACCCATTTTGTGTCCCAACTCCTAATTAATGCTCTCTACCCACCTATATATTCACCCCTTTACACCCTTCTCATCTTCCTATCACACACTTCCAACAACAATCAAACCTAAAACCCAAAAGAAACATCACACACAAACTGAAACAAATCAACAAAAACATGAACATCAAAGCCACCCTATTTCTCACCCTTCTCATCATATCAACCATCTTCTCCCTAACCCAAGCAACCCGATCCAACCCTAAGCCCAAACGTGATGGTGGTGGGTTTGGAGGAACTGGGCCAGGTGATGACTTCTTTGGACCAGGTGGTGGGTATGGGATACCCGGGTTTGACGACCCGGGTATTTTTGGAGGTGGGTATGGGTATGGATATGGATCCCCAAGTGGGGGCCACTCAAAAAGTGGAACCATAAGGCCAAGTATTGTGTGCAAAGAAAAAGGGCCATGCTATAACAAAAAGTTGATATGTCCTGCTAAGTGTTTTTACTCATTTAGTAGGGCTGGTAAAGGATATGGTGGTGGAGGTGGTGGTGGTGGTTGTACTATGGATTGCAAGAACAAATGTGTTGCTTATTGTTAAACCTTCATCATGAGATTACTTTTAAAAAGTGCTTCACTACTTATATTTATCTTTACTAAATATGGTAAGTAGATGATATTCCGTTGAGAATCGAGTTTTGTCCTAATTTGAACAAATATTAATTTTTTCTGATAAGGTTTTAAATTTGATTCTCACTTTCCTTTCATAGCGATCCAAAAAAATTAATATCAATTATTATGTAACACCCGAATTTTCTTCTGTAGTTTACGATTTTGGTTTCGTTCAGGGGTCGGAAATTCAGGGGTGTTACATATTATGTTTTTTAAAAGTAAATGTGGTAGGGTTTCAAGATTTAATGGGTTTTATGTGTTGTATTATTGTGTTTTTAATATTATCTTTAGAGTTAGTGGTTTAATTATGAGATTAGTTTTATTTATAATTATTATCTTTTGGTCTATGGTTGATTTTCCTATTTTGGTGGGTTTTTTGTTGTTTAGATGTTGCTTCTTGTGGTGTTTAGTTTGTACTTTGTAGTGTTATATAATCTTAATATGGTGAAATAAAAGAGAGGTTTTGTCTTCTTGTTATTGGTTCTTCTTTGGTGTTGTGTATATATTGGCATATAGGTTTCAATTTCTTACCTTTTTAGTCTTTAAATATGAATTGAATGAGATTTTTATTTCTTTTCTTTGTATTGGAATGTTATTGCTGGTGCAAAATAAGGGTATCCATTTTAATTTTAATCAGAAAAATCATAATCAAATGATTATTATTATAATGTGTAAAATGAATACAATGTGCCATTGTAAGTTTCTTACTTTTTAGTTAGCTCTTTAATCTCAATTAGAGAGCTAAGAAGATCTTGAGTAGGGGTGTTCAATGGGCCGGATAAGGGCCGGACCGGGCTTTAATAAATATGGGCCGGGCCGGATAAGGGCCCTTTAAAATTAATATGGGCTTTAAATGGGCCGGGCTTTGAAAGCCCGGTCCGGCCCAATCCGGCCCATTTTTACTACAAAAAATATTTTTAATCCCCATTTTTCAATTTATAACAATTAAATTATCATTTATAATAAAAAAATAATAAAATATTAATAATTTTATTGACATTGTCATTTATAATATTTAAATTATACATTAATTATGTTATTTACAAAGGTCCGTTTTCGGCCCTTATTGGGCCCTTTTATAGCCCGCTTCATTTTACATAAAGTAAAGCCCGTTTCCGGCCCGGCCCATTTTCGGCCCGGCCCTTACAAAGCCCTTCTAAAAACGGGCCGGATAAGGGCTCAAAATGGGGGCCCGGCCCATTGAACACCCCTAATCTTGAGTGATTGAGTCCGATTGACATCTAATCCTTTTATTTTTACTTTGTATTTCTGTTTTATTGTTGATTAGATAATATATCTTAAAAAATTCAATAGTTAAGAAGTGGATGTTATTTAGTAAATAATTCTAGATATGAATAAAGAATGAGTTCTATGTATAGGTTGAAAGAGTGAATTTAAAAAAAAAAATAGTTTTATTTCTTGGTCCCTTTGAATTCAATACAATAAATAAAAACTAAAATAATTAAAATGAGTTACTTTAAAAAAAATGAGTTAGTCAACTGATACAAAGGAAGAGCAAATTGAAGGATGACTTGAAAGGACATATATTCAAATAATAACAAATGATTGGATTCAAAAAAAAAAAAAAAAAGAAATTGACATAAACTCAAAATAAAGTAAATCAAACTTATACAAAATCCAAACAAAATCATAGTATAAGTTAATCCCTTTTGAAGCCCTAATTTGTTATATATTTAAAGTACTATTTATTTTCATCGTTGTTAATTTGTAAAAATCTAAACGTTATTAGCCACATTTGTATGAGGTTGTCTCACCGTAAAAATAAGTCCATATAAAATTCTCATTATACCAAAAGTTTCTATTATTGGACTGCTTAATCCAAGTATGGGATACATCTCACGATGAAAACGTCTCTTACAACAATTTTTGTGAAACAATAATCACATTAGTTTAAGAATCAAGTACATTAAGTCAAAAATCATGCCCTAGATTTCCTTTTGGCATATGATGGAAAAAAAGGGATATAAGTGTGATTTATATACCTACTTGAAGTAATTTGAGTTGAAAAGTGGATACAAGTAACTTTCTATGGGCTTCCAATTGCCACTTGTATGGTCTTTTTCTTAAGCAACCCTAGTAATTTATTATATTTCCTTTTTTAAGCAAATATCTTTTATAACTAAGAAGAGCAATACAATCAATACAAGTATACATCATTTCATAACCCCGATATCGATATCAAGTAGTTCCCACTAGAATTGGTCTAACAGGTCGAATGTATGCAACATTACCCTTATTAAGAGAACAATGCTAGAAATCAACATCATAACATCCTTGAATGCGTTAGAAAGGCGGTCATATATTTACAAACTAATAGGAGTCGTATCCAACAGGCTAAAAGTCGTATTAGAACAAAAATTTACAGTGAATCAGAACTACATTTGAGCACTCGAAACAACTTTTAAAATTTAACTATCAAAAGTGCAAATCAGAATAATGTTACCTAAAAGTGTGTATAAAGAAGGAAGAAGGAACAGCCCTCTCGGAATTCACCAGCATGATCAATAGGAATACCAAACAAATAAACGAAGATATATATAACACGTATGAAATGAGCAACTAAAGGCTGGTTTTCGTTCTCTCTACCGAACACAGAGCGGGAGTTGCTATTCTGAAATCAGACTATCGGAATATGTATCAAAACGCAGCTCTCATAGCACCTCTTGCGGCCTCCTGCCTCATTTGTGCTGCCTTGCCACTGCCACGGAAGTACATGTATACTTGCTGCAAATACATATTCATTTATTGTCATCTTTTCATGTAATTGAAAAATTTATGGTTCGGTTCAAAAAAATCAAAATGGAACGAGAAGGGATTGAAGTGGAATACCTGAAGAACCCATACGCTCAGTATCGACTCGAGGCAGAATAGTCCAAATCCAACAAAGTAGAAAATCTGTGAAAACATTTTGGACATAAAGTTAGATCTTCGATGAGTTTGCAATGGACCTATTTCACAGAACACCCGGAAAGATTCTGCACAGCTAGGATCTCATGAAATTCAGAAAGCGAGCAAAAGGGGCACTAACAGGAACATTTCTATAGTAGAAACTTCTATATACAGTTAATTTAAGAAAAACCAAAGAGGGATGCGAATATTCAAAAATTCATATAAGACCGATAAACGTGTAACAAGGATGTCGTCAACTTACACCAACTAGGGCGTTTTTTCCAATAAGATCAATGGCTGGAAGGATACCCCTGTTGATAAAAAAAAAATACGGATTAGCATGATCTTACACAAACTCCTCTCAAGTATCTCACACAATGTCAATTTTTCTTCAACATATATTATAGCAGAAAATGACGAGTTTCCTTCAATGGAAAATGCAGAAAAAAATTCACTTGGGGAAATATGACCCCTAAAGCACAATGTAATATGACACTCCGTATAGATACAGCGCAGAACTTACGCTAAAGATTTTCCTTTGAAGACGACAGGAGGAGCAACAGCAGCAAAAATACAGAAGCCAACGTGAATCTGGAAAAGAAAAGGGTGGTAAATTTAAAGTGTTTTCATAGGGTTAAACCACCACAAGTTACCAAGAGAAGAAAATTACCAGATAAAACAAGAAAAACCATCCAAAGTTCAAGGCACTCTCAGTCCTGCCAGAAAGGTTGCACAGATCAATGGATCAGAATAATATACAAAACCTTCTTGCACCGAGAATAAGCATTAAGTAGTATCAAGTACCTGAAAGCTCGGTAAAGTGGACGATACCACAAGACATACGCACAAGGGATACCCGAAATAAAGTAGATAATAGCAAGGAACCATATAGTTGCATCTGCCACGAGTAATGTATCAAATCAATTATGGAGTTCCGTATATTATAGCATAGCCAATAGAGCAAGGAGAGGTAACAAAAGGCATATACTCACCACCACCCTTTATCCAAGCAGTAGTTACAGCAACAATATTCCAGGTGAGACATAATGTCAATCCTGCGACATTCAACAGTAGAATGTCAGATTAGGCAAATTAAAGTGACATCAATCAGAAGGACTGAAGCATTAGAAATGAAAACAATTTGTACCAGAAAAAAAGATCTATATAGCACGTAAGCAAACTCGAAATATAATCAGCCTTAATGTGTTAAATGCTACACTCACAGACCACAGTCCATAATGAACTACACACTTTCTTATTCCAGGTCACTAAATCGACTTATATAAAATATAGTTGACAATAATATAAATTTTAAAAATCAAGCAGTGTTATTTCTAAAATTTAAAAATAATCAAATACAAATAAAAAAATGGTGGTAAAAAACAAGAGGAAAGTTGAGCATCAGAAAGCTTATAGGCAAACAGCAAAATATTGCAATGCATTCAGAAATAAACAGTGCATAGTGCATCTTGCGCCTTTTTAAAGATTGGTAACCAATTAACCATGCAGTCCTTCGAAATGGAACTACATTTGAAGCACTTATCCATGATACACCTCATATATAAGTCAAATGCAGCCATAAGGAAAAGAAGAAACAAACCTAACAGTGTGGCAAAAGCTGTGTACTGCAACTTCTGCAGATGAATTGGTATCTCATTTCCAATATCATGATGGATGATTGGAAAAAACGGAGGCCAGTTCTTCTCCTCAATAACAATTCCAGCTGCAAATCAAACCAGGAATTAGCTCCAAGCAGTTAAGGAGGCTATCATGAATGAACATCATCTAAAAATATTAAACTTCCGAAACTGTCAACAAAAACCAAGAATGAACTCCACAGTTCCACCGTATTGAGCTCTAAATATATGTGCCTTCGCCTCAAATTAAATTATAAACTTGTAGTACTCACTAAGCAATATCTAAATAAGGACACTTAAAGTATCTACAAAGCTAAGGAAATATATAGTTATAACAATCATTATTATATGTTCACTCCATCTCATTCAGTTTGGTCTACCGAAGTAATCCTATTCACGTATCTTGGAGAAAACTCAAGGGGACCATTAAAAACCATGAGAAATAAGCTTTAAAAGATGATTGAATTATCATATACTAGAACAACATTTCTAAAAAAATTCAAATATCATCAGAAAGATGGTTTCACAGTTCACACGCAAGCTTTATAGGTAGAAAACCTCAAGTACTGAAATTCCTGAGAGAGGATAGCACAACAAGAATCTAAAAATGAGGTTCCAAACTCAAAACTGATTACTATTCTTACTAGTTAATCCTGCACAGGATCTTTCAAAACCAACAGGTAGAGGCATAGAGCACAACTGTAACAAATTTATGTAAGCAAACAATCAAGAATACCTCGTTGTGCAGCTTCTTCTTTCCGTTTGAGTACCTACATAGTTAAAAAGACTATCAAAAAGACTAGAAAAAACACACCATATGACAAAAACCACAATCCACTATAAAGATCATAGGCCGAATTAGATCCCTGGATGCTTTATGTGTACTCCAATAATTTAAAAAAATAAAATTCACAGCACTAACGAAAAAAATTATGGGCAGTCTGTAAGAAGATACCTACAAACAGAAATGGGCACTTGTCTACCAACTCCTTTCAAGTAATAAAGAGAAATAAAATCTACTTTTAGCATAAAACTTACCTCTTCTCTCTTCCTCAATTCTGCCTCTTTTGCTTGTAGTTCTTTTTCTTTCTTCTTCAAATCCTATATAATAAGTCTGAAGTTGTTAATATGCTAAGCAGCCAAGGGTAGCAAGCACATGTACATATGAAAGGCGACAAAATAGAAAAGAAATCCCAGTGTGCAAATCTTTGCAGCTACCTTTCCTGAATCAAGAGGAATATCAACAGTAGCTGTAGGGTTGTAAAAATCTGCTGGCTCAGGGGGAAGAGGAGATAGCCTTGAATTTGCAGCTGGAGGAACACTTCCAGGATTCTAAAAACCACGTGAAAGTCAATATTTAAATACAAGCAAGCCATCAACTGATCAATCATCATCGACTGACTGAAAAAAATGCCAGAGCCCTTAATAACACAAAAGCATTGTTCAAATATTCGAGATCAAAAAATTCAAATCCTACCACCAAAAATGATCCATTACATCAGAACAAGTGTCGAAACCTAAAATTTGATATAAAAATGTGGTCTTCCTACAGGAAAATATTACTCCCAAATTAAATGGTTCTCTTTATTAAAAAAAAGGAGGTTAAAATAAAAAAAAATACTCACTCACTCACTCTTCCATATTCTCTAGCGAATGAAAGACTAGAACTTAATACTACAAGCTCAGACAGATGATATAAATGTACAAGTCAGATTGGATACGCAGGTTATAAAGGTAAGAAACAAAGCTTACAGTCATATAAAAAGCTCCTCCGCCAAAGTTTGACTGGCCAGAAGACTTGGCATTCCCTCCCTGTCCCTATAAATATAAAAGAACATTAGCTGTTGAGGAACATATATATGCACTTATGCAGTTAACAAACGCAAAGAAGATATATATTTCACAACAAAGATCGTTTAATGATGAAGAACTATAGCAATTTGCCCAAGAATTACATTACATCACACAATATTAAAGAAGGTAAAGATATCTGAATTAGAAAGATCTAATCCACATTTAATCATTAAGGAGACAGAGTAACCTTCTCATGAGGAGGCTTCTTGCGACTAATGAATCACTTTCCACCAGAACTTAAGATGGTTTGAACATTGAAGAGAGACTATTTTAAGACAAAATATACTACCTTCCCATCTACCTTCCTTTCTGTCAATCAGTTATATTAGTAGGCTACAAACATCCAAGCAATCATGCCAGAACTAGACATGCTCAAATCAACAGAATTTCATTAAGTTTTCCAACATAACAATGTAATTAAGTACAAGGCGGCACAGAAAGAACTGTTTACAAATTCCAACAACCACAAGTTAGTTTCATGACTCGATTCCCCAAATCACTTCAACAAACCATGAATCAAACATATCAAAGATGATATTCTGATAATAATCCAAAATATCAGTCATTCTAAGCTTGTAATATCATTCCATAGTCAAAGATATGATAAAACAAACAGAATGTAAACACATTTCAACATTCCCTAACATTACTCCAGAAAAACTGCATAATAATATCCACATTTTTACAAAGTAGCTTAATTCTATAATCTTTCACTATTTCCATAATCTTTGCAAACCATTAAATTTCTTCAAATCACAGAACGATGATATGTTATAAAACCCTCCTCTTCATCCTTCTCTGATACATCATTCGAAACGCCTAATAATATCCATTCATTAAGATTAATTTTTACAATGAATAACATCCATTCATCACACAATTTCGAGTAACTACGAGTATCATTCCATTAAGATCGGACACAAAGTAATCAGATCAAACACCTAAAAAAATATACCCTAATCCAAAAAGCAACAGTCCATGTATATACTTTCACTAATTGTGTACATAAACTTCATCATTTCCGCACACCCATAACTCACGGTACTGATTTTGACCATAGTGATAAGAACAAAAAACAACAAAAACCCCAGATCTGAAATCAATCAAACCCTTAAAATTGAATGTACCCATAAATCAAAACAGGCTTAAAAATAGAAAATCAAAGAAAACTATCCATTCAAACATGAAGCCGATACATACCCATATAAAAATAAAGATAGAAACTTTAAAAGGAAAACGGGCTCAAAAAAACAAGAAATTAAGGAGTGAATTCAACATACAGAAAAGGGATTGACTTCTTCTTCATCAAAAGGGTTCGGATCGTAACGACCTGCCATTTCTGAGATCTTCACAACAAAACCTAAATCAGTGAATCAAAAACCTAAACAACGATTCTGAAAAAATTGGGAGAAATTAAAGGGGTGAAAGAAAGAATATGGAATAGAGGAAACAGAAAAAATGGGAAGAATGAAGAGAAGTTGAAGAGAAAGAGGTGGTCTTTGGTATTTGGTCAGCAAAATTGTTCATAAATTGGGTTGGAATTTGGATGACTTTTTCGATTTGTAATTGTTAAGTCTTGTGAACACTAAATCTTTCTTTTTTGCCGGTGATATTCTAATGGATTATAAGGAGGTAGTGTTTGGTTTTCATTCAAATTTTTTTTTTTTTTTTGTTGCAATTCGAGTAAAGTAATATAAATATTATATTCTAAAAAAGAAAGTAATAATATTTCCAAAAAAAAAAAAAAGAAAGTAATATAAATATTTATTTTTCTAATTTTTTTAGGAATTTTTTTTTTGTTGAAATGTATTAATTTTAGGAATTAATACAAGGATATTTGATTATTAATAATTTTATTAAAAGAATCTGGTCTTATATAAGTTAAAATATAAAGTATATCATTTTTTTAAATTAAATATGAGTTTGATTTTTATAAGCTCATCTTCCCTCATCCTAATTTATAATAAAAGAAATTAATTTTTTATTGTAAGAATATACTTCCTTTATCCCATTGAATTTGCATTATTTTCTATTTTAATATGTCCCACTTAATTTGTATCATTTTTATTTTTGGACAATGACTATGACCAACAACTTTCTTTTAATTTCATTTATATTTTTTAACCCTCTTTTAACTTCATCCACACAATTTATTTTCTACTCCCTCCGTTCCTTTTTGTTTTTCCACCTTACTAAAACGGGCAATTCCATAAGTTTTTCCACTTTAGAATACTTTCCATTTTTGGAAAGTTTTCATCCCACTTTTACCCCTTAAAACCCCACTTTCCTTACTTTACACTACTATTTAATTATTTTCTCTCTCATACTTCCAATACAATCATTAAATTACACTATTATTTAATTATATTTTCTCTCATACTTCCAATTAAATCATTACTTTCCACTCATATATAATTAAAATAATACACACTACCACCAAAGATTTCATTTTTCTTAATCTTGGTGAAAAACCCAAATAGGAACATAAAAAAGGAACGGAAGGAGTATTTATTTATTGCAAACTTACTCACATTCTCTTTGATGCAATTCAAGGACGACAGATGAGTAATAATATAAAATCATACATTCCAAAGGAATTTGGACTATGTTTAAGTACCAATATTCATTACCCTCAAATTTGTAATTGAAGTTTCACATCAAAATCATCATATATCAAAATTATGCTATGATCGAATGTTAAATAGTTATTCAAGGGGTATATTAAATAATAATAGAATATTCAAAAAAAAATAATAATAATAGAAAAACATGAAAATAAATATTTTTTAGAACTAAAATTTCATTACTATGAAAATGGCATATGATACATCTTCGAAAATTTTGATCATAAATCATTTCATCATAGCAATTTAGTACCAACAATAAAACAGATCGTTAAATTAAATATTTTTATGTTGGTATCAAGCCACTGGTATGAATAACAAAGTCCTAGGAATAAAGACCATTCCCATTTCCCACTAAGCTACAGCCTACACGCCTTTCCTCGTGAAAATGTGAAGAGTTGTAACTTGTACGAAGTTGTATATGATGGACTTCTAGAATACGTAAAGTACCACAATGAATACTAGTCTAAAAAGTACTCCTATATATATATTCTAAAAATATAAAAAAGTCGGCCTAATTAAAAATTATTATTCAAAGAAACAGTTTCTGACAAGAATTTGTAAATTCAAATAGACTGATAATACATAAAATATGTCTTTAGCAAATTTAAAGAGACCGATAAGATGTAAACATGTTTTTGCCTAACAACTAAAACTAAGAAAAAAGTTTCGATAGTTGATTTCTCTAAAGACTCCTTGAAGGGAAGGGAGGTTTTCTTGCTTTTCTCTAAAAAAAATAAAGGTAAAGGTCGCTTTCAGTATCCAGCACAAGGCAAGGTCTAGATGGAATTTTTTTTTCCTGAAAAATGCGGATAAGTCATACCCGTTCCCCCAAAAGGGAGTAAAGAGAGATGCACACGATTAAAAAACCCCTTATTAATACCTACGTCCAGTAAGGATTGAACTCCAAACCTTCTGCTCCACATGCAAATGCTCTTTTTATTAAATAAACGTCTAATTTGAGTCGGGTTGTGTGAACCTATACGAATTTCGACTTGATAGAGCATTCGTCTTAACGCCGCAATAAGGGTATATGAAAGTCAATTTCGATTCAAACACACGTATAAAATAATATGTTGAATTGAACTGAACTAAATTGAACAAACTTGGAGAAAACTCTTATAATTGAAACAATAAACCATCATAATTATAGACTATTTGTTGAATATAAATACAACAAAATACTACAAATTTTTAGTATTGAACTTTGGAAGTAAATAAAATATCACTATTTTTTGTATGAACATTAAAATTTCCTTTGCAAAATTGATCGTAAATTAAAATAGTTCAACATAACAACAAACCCGATCTCTATCCACAAGGCCGAAGAAGATGAACCTGATTACATAAAACTAACTAATCCTTTCATGCTCCTCACGATGCATCAATTCTCCATCTACTTTCCCGAATTTAAATCGACTATAATTTAAACGGAGTATGAACGTCTTTACAAAAACGAAACTAAAATAAAAGAATTGATTGATTTTATCCTGTAAATGCACAACAGAATTACAAAGGTACATGATGTAACGATCAATTCAGGGGCGATTATGAGCATGTGAATTTCTAAGCTACAAGGCGATATGGGAACGTCTATAACAATTACCAACCTATGTTGAAGAACTCGTTATTCACAGCCGATATAAACATTATATGCTACCAACTTTTTTTCCCTCTCGATTTTTTACTTCTAGAGAAAAAGTTCAACCAGCTATTACTTTCCGGATAAGGATCCACCCAAGTAATATCCTCCTCGGCAGCTTTCTCCCACCGCTTTTTGAATATTTCGAGCTCGAGCGTTGATTGCCTGCGAATCTGCTCCATTTTCATTTTATCAATAGAGTGAGACATTCTTCCCAAAGTTCTAAATATTTATTTCGCTCCTTTCATATATTATCATCCAAATGTCGTCAAATGACTCCTACATGGGCTTCCACGTATTGGGCTTATAAAGGTGGATGTACACAACTTTACCTTGTACATATAAAGACGTTTTTTTCCGATTGTCCCTTGATAGCAAACATAATCAGCAACCCCATATAAATATGAAGTGCAGATGATCAAGCGGGATATTATGTTGACGTCCATTTCAATTCGGAATCAACGAACTATAAATCTCTAACTCCATAGAGAATGGACTTCTTTTCGGTCTTTTAATTTAAAATACAAAATCTAGACGTGGCCAAAGAAATGCTTCAAATCTATTCGTAATCTACATTCCCCAATCCCCATCATTCCCTTATGTCCCATCTATAAATCTACGAAACGACAGAAACATAACTTCTGAAAGAGGTAATAACACTCACCTGCACACGAGTATCGACGCCTTGACGTTTCTGCTGCCATCACGGAAAAGAAAATGGTGAATATCTATCGCACGGATATAAATCCATTAACAAGATGGACATCTTGAAAGTAAATTACCTTTGTCTTTGTCGTGTGTTCTGTTTTTGGCACCTGCAAGCAGAATGACTTGTAAACGACAAAATCGGATGGATCATTTATCCAGAAAAAAATAAACAAACTCAATTTTAGAAGTTTTTGTATGTTTTGAATCACAGGAAGTACATTTCGATATCCATTTGAACCAACCTTTTTAGCCGATGAACCGCCAAGAGTTTGTATGCCTTGATGAACGACATATTCACTATCAATGATGCCTACCTTCTTTGTCCTGTCTCCCTGCCAATTGTGAAAAAAATATATATATATAACACCGGTTGCTTAGAAGATAGAATGTCAAAAGCAAATAAAATGTTACTATCGATGTGCACAAAAGAAAATTGCTTATAATGGACATATCAAGTAGAAGAAAATAGCAGTGCCTACATAGCTATGGCATAAAGAATCAACAATTACATCACGGCGACCTATTAAAATGGATTCCACAAAAGACGACGGAAGGACATAGAAATACCCTCCAAAGAAGACCAAGAGAGTGGCTATTAACCGAACACAGCACAATAAGATTCTGGAAAAAAGGGACGAATATATAATGTTACGAGTTGGAGCAGCATGTGTCAGATTACTGATAGCTCCTATCATCTACCAAAAACAGGGAAACACATTTAAGGGTGTTCGGGATAAAGGCGTACTTTATGTGGAGTTGGGACTAGGGAGAAATGTGTGGATGGGATGAACAGATAAGTTAAACGTGTAGATAAAAATTAGAGTGTGTGTCATAGTCAAAAATAAAATCATACCAAATTCTAAAGGACGGACTCAAAAGAAAAATGTATCTGAATTCTTTAGGTCAGAGGTAGTTCTCTATAAATATATAATTCAAACGAGAAACTAGATGGATATATATATTTTTTGTCTTAAAGCTAACGCATTCCAATTATCCATAAGACCATAACAATCCGTACATCAGATACAACAAAAAAACGTCTACCAGCGCACGGGAAAGAAACCACGATAATTTAATATCTTACCTGCGCACAATAGCCGAGCTTCATATCCAATCCCCAGCCATGAACAAGATCATTCTGAAATGAAGGAAGCAGTATGTTAGACTCAGTGTGTACGAAATCCCATGAATTAAGAGGTTGCACGAAAAACAATATAATGGACTGTATTAGAGATACATAGGAGCTCTAATTCAACAAATGTAATAATAACACATCCGCAGGCTGTAAAAAAGAAGAAAATTCTCGTAACCTTAAACAAAAAAATACTTGCATACCTGCATAAGATGCCAAGTACAACGCCAAGCTGACCTCGAAAACACAGGGGCCATACCTTCAACCCACCTAAAGACAAGATATGCAAAGACAAGATGAGCATCGTCGCAAACAATCAAGAACAATGAACAATAAGTAACTTTGCCATCAAGCCTAGATCTTCATTTGCAATGCTTAGAAATCACAACTACTGTCAATGCCATTAGCCACTTCCTTAAATTACCTCAAGTTGACATTGTCAAAAATCTAAAATCACAATAGCATCTGTACATGTAAATCTTGATTATGACCACCACAACAATTCAAACAATCACTCTTGATTGACCACATATACTCGAGACACCCATTTTAAAAATCGCGTCTTAAAATGGTTGTAATGGACTATTAAAATGGCTCATTAAATCATATGCACTTCTTATTTATGTGAAGTAGCAAATGATGTTTACTACCAGATTCAATTGAAAACAACCTCTTTGTCAGCACCAACAAGGATAAAGTTGCACACATCTAGCATGCTATCAAACAATTACCATCCAAAAAGGCAAAAGGAAACAAGCACCTCCAACTTTCACAAACTAACAAGAACAACAGTTGAAAGAATGAAAGCAAAAAATTTACAGCAAGAACCTAAGATCAAGCAAACAAATCAAAAAATTCATAATTGTTTGTGCATATATACCCAGTGCATGGCGGCCCTGTGCTAGAACTTGTACATTTTGTAAAACCCCTGGAATCATAAATTCTCCTGCAGAAAGGTAGAGGATTCAAGCAAATGATATAATTTAATTCTAAGAGATCACAGATCAGAAACATGAAGAACATAGCAGCTAAGTTACCTGTGGAACATCTTTGTCTTTTTCCGAATCGTAATACGATGATGTATTTCAGTTGAGTTAGGGTCCAGAGCAGGCTGAGATATCTCAAATCCCTCAGATTTCACAATTTGCAAGTACCTGTGGTCAAGAAAAGAATCTATAACAAGCATGTACAGGGCAACGTTCCAAAAAACACACAGCAAATGAGTAAATTGGACATAAGCATATAACCATTATTTTTTAATCGTAATCTACTCTAAGAAATTAGAATACTTGTCCTTTTATATATTAATTAAAATTAAAATATATATCAAAAATATATATCAAAATTTATATATCGAGACGAGTCTAACAAGGTCCCACATATATTTTAACTCACATATATTCCTGAAAACCATGTTTACATTTCTCTCTTTAATTTGAATGTTCTAAACATAACTAAGTAGCTGAAATGGAAAGAGTACCTTCCTGACAAATTCTAGACAAGTAAAGAACTTCCCTATTAAATTGCCAATCAGAAGTGAAATTGTCGTACCTTCTCGGATGAAAGTGTCTCACTCCCAGGTCTTCATCCCATAAAAATATGTAGTCATAAACAGAAACAACATCCGGGTGTAGGAAACGTTTTGCAAACCACCTAAACAGTATGAATAAACAAGAAACGGTATAACGGTCAATACTCCAACTTAAACTCTAATTGAACAAGAAGAGTAAGGTTGGCAAATAGCAAGGCTATTCTATAGCACATAAAGTCTGTAGCTGAATATTAACATAAGTAACAAACTGAAAGACCCATCAATTAGTAACCGCCTAATATATATTGTTATATCAGTAAATGAATAACTTACGTCAATCTTCAAGACACATCAAAATAATATTACTCTATGCAATCTCACATTTAGGCTCAGTTCTATTCAATTAGGGTGGGGTTTGGGGGCAGTGTCACATAATTCGTTGATCTTCTCGCAAATCACGAATCGAAAAAAGCAAATTATGGTTGGTTTTGGGCTATTCTTGAGCAAATTTGAGCGAATAACGAATTCAAGAAGCGAATTATGTTATACTGTTTGGGGGTCATAAGTACACCAAAAATGTACCTAATCTAGGCTATGGCATCTCCAGCAAAATGTAACAGATACAACTAAAGATCATCTGATGGGAGGAAATAATGAAGTAATTTGAACCTTACCATTTAGTTTGATTATGTGCAGCTATATGAATGGCCTTATTACTCCAATCCAAATCCCACCAGCTGTTCATATTGCCATCATAATGAAATAGTATAATAGTAAAATTTTCTGCAAGAAACTGGAGAAATTGGGAATGTAAATTGGCCAAGAGGAAAAAATGCAAATATGAAGCGAATCGAAAAATACAATAGTTCAAGATTAAATACCTTCTGAACTATAGAATTAACATTAATCTTCTGCTTAATACCAGCAGCAATTGCAAGTAAGTTATGACTACTAGAATCATCAACCTAGGAAAACAACAATTTAATGAGAAAATGTTGAATTACTTCAATACTTCATGGCACTACATCCCCTTGATTGTCAGACCAAAGTCGAGTAATTTTATAACAAGTAACTCGGCCTTTGAGGAGAAGGTTAGAGAACAGACAAAAGAAACCAGGGAAGGATACCAACTACTTTTTAATGTTAACACTCGGCACGTTTGGTAGGTGGTAAAAACGGTGATAATGGGAATTAAAACTAGTCTAATTTTAAAAAATGACTGACTACCTTGATGCCATGCTTGTCCAACTTTAATATTCTCATTTGCTTCATAAACTTCATTCCAATGCATTACCATTGGAAGAGGTGGTATTAAGTGATAATGGAAATTTGTAAACAAAAAAACTTTTTGTGATTAAGGTATATCTTCATGGGAATGACATGGAACTTTTGATGAATTTCACACAGTAAATCATTCTCATAAACACCATTTAGTACTACTAACCCAACGGAGTAATCTATACAAAAGTTGAATGTCTATTGAATGTATTAGAGGTGGAAAGAAACCAACTCTCACCTTCGGCTTAGAACGAGACCACAAAGGTTTCATTTCCAAATCTGATCTTGCTTGAATTATGCCTCGAGGTAAATTATTCAACTCCATTGTCTTTGTCTTCTAGGTTTAAGTAAACAATAGCATATAAAATTAAAATTCATTCAAAAATCAGATTATACTCATATGTCATGTGATGATTTGTCACTATACCTCTGTGTTATCAAAGGGGTGTCTTTTAGCATCCATCTGAAATTACAAAAATAATAGAGCCGACTAATTTAGCGTCAAATATTAGGAAACAAAAGAAGGCTCATAAAACTTATTGGATAACAAATATCTTTCAAAATAGACACGGGATTTCAACTTTCAACATCGACAACGAATGCAATAGCGAACTTAAATTTACAAAAACTAGACGGGATTTGGGAGCAGTCAGCAGATAATGACAAGCAAATACGGAAAAATCTATATGACCAAACCTCTGTCTGTTGATACTGATAGTTTGTAGTTCTGTACACAATGAACATCATCGCTATACATACAAATGCCATGAAAGCTAGTTGGTTCATCCTGCATCCATGTGCTCCATGTGGTCCCTACAACCAAGATTTGAATTTCAAAGTTCCCTCTTTGCAATCAACAAAACTACAACAGGAATCTATGGTGGTGAGAAATTTACCCCATCAGACAGAGCGGTCTTCTTTCTAGGCAACCATCTCCATGATTTTAATGTCTTCATAGAGACATCCAACTTTAGCCTACCTCCTTCTCATAACAAACTGCAGCGAAGAATGACGATAAGTAATTGTCATTTAAGTAAGCATTCACAGCATACAACTAAATCTACCACGTATCTCATCCCTCCCCTTTCTTTATTAATGGGAGTAAAGAAAGGTGATAGCAAAAAACTTGTGACAAAACATCTTTCAACCTAGAAGCTGATAAAAATATTGAATAACCAGATTCTCCGAAAATTTTCAACGGGGAACGTCAATACTTTGTACTTCATCGAGAAAAAGACATGCACTCGAGCAAAAAATATTTACGGGAATAAAATCTTCCAACCCCTCCATTCCCTTGATTTCACCACAACCCCCACTCACTTACAACCAAAAAAGAATTTGATATACTACTGCTAGGGTAATACATGGATAATTCATTTACAAGCAAAAGCCATTCTCTTGATTTAATTTCATTATTTTCCTATCAAAATTGTTGGGTAATTCATAGATTGAAGAACACCAATCAAAATATTTTACCAAAAAACCCCAAAGAAATGTATTTCTTTAATCTCTACTAGTTAAGATGGCATGAATACATGACACAAAGTTGTTATTGACATCAATTTTACAAAAATTGAAAATAGTTAGAGTCAGAAATTAAAAACCTAGGAGTACAAATACATCAGCAAATACTTAGCAAAATGAATCCACAATTTAGTTTTGCAACATCACACAAAAACTGTGACCAACTCATTTTGCTTAGAATTTAGAACACGAATCCTTGGCAACAACATTCCATTACCCCGAATACCATTACAAGGCTTCAAACCAAGGCAGGGTTTGGCGTTAAATGCAAGCAACCTTACCCATTAACAAAGAGATTCCTTCCGATTGACTCTTGTTAGAAGTTAGTAAAGATTATTTGTAACTGAAGTGCACATGATTTAACGAGACATTTTGATATAGTTCAAACTATAATCCAAAACCAAAGCATAAGCCATTACAATACATTTTTTTGAGTATTTAGTGAAATAAAAGAGGAAATTCCATGTAGCAACAAAGATATTTACAAAACTAGCAAAAATCTAAAACCCTCAAGAGATGCCAATCCAAAAACAGCAAATACTCACCACACTAAACACTTGCAACAATTGCACTTTAGTAGTAATACATCAAACATATAAAAAATGAGTAATAATACAAAAGTTTCTTACTTTTTGAAAAAAAACTTGATACAGCAACAATCCCAGAAAAACCCAGAAGGAAAAATCAAAGCCCACCAAATATAAATACTTTTATAAGCAAATAGCTTCAATTTTGCACCAAGTTATAACCAAGGCATAAATAGAAAAAAATCTCACCCTTTACATTGCCACCTACTATTCAATCAAAACAATAATTTCCATAATAATTTAACACTAAAATGGAAATGATTATGATTATTATTATAATTAATTGCGCAAATTATGAACATGCTCTTGACCAATCTTGAATAATTTCACCTTATGGTAGGTAAACTAATATTCTATCTTTTTCACATTAACAAAATAATCATCAGCTAAAAATTCTATCAATATATAAATTTACAACCCAATTAAAAATGAATCTTACAATCAGTATGAAGAACCAAGAAAATGCTAATGCAAAGGCTAAACCCAATAAAATCACATAAAGCTTGGATCTTTGAATTACATGCAAGAACAAAAAAGCGATTTGGCAGCAAAAATTCAAAAAAGACTGGATTTTTACTCAAATTATAAACAACCCAATAAGAAAAATACCTGAAAATTGTATAAATTGAACCAAAATTGTTCTTTTTTTGTTTTTTATTAAGTCGGTGACCGAGTGATGGTGTTGGGCGGTGCTGAGTCGACTCAGCCGAGTGTGAACGAGATTTGGCAGTGTTTTAGAGATAAAAAGGAATAGTGGGGTGAAGAAGGTGATGTAATAAAGCTTTTTGGTTATGGAGGAAGAGATAGAGAGAGAAAGAGTATAACATAAAGCGAAAAGTGTGGGAAGAAGCTAATTTTAAGGGGCAAGGAAGACGATAATCAAAAAATAAGCTGGGTTATGTTGTGTTGTTTGGAGCAAAAGTTTCTAGTCAATAATCGTAATTTGTCATTTATTATAGAAGATAAAAATAATAAAAATAATAATATAAATAAAATTAAAAAATGTAAATCAAAAATAACAAAATTCTCAGCCTATTAAATCTTAATACATAAAAGTGATTTGTTAACTTTAGAAATAACTGTTATTTACTAAGATCCTCTCGTTTGGAGTACTCCTAACTTAATAAAGGTTGATGCTAATTTTATATCTTACGCTAAGATTGAAAAGTGTTTTTATAATTTATTGCAAGTTTGTAGTTTTGTAAGTGTACAAATGGACATGTCCATGTAGGGTCGATATCTTCTCCTCTAAAGTCTAGTAGTTACTCGGACCACACGACATGGGAGAATTTGAAAATTTTTAGTTGTTTGATTGAAAGTTTTAGTGTTTTATTGTTTAATCAAATAGTATTGAATAAAGATACTTGAGTTAGGAAGGCCAGTTCAAAGGGTAATCTAGGTAGCCGATTATCTAGGGCTCTCGAAATATAGGGCCTCGAATATTTAATGGTAATATTCATGTCCTATTCCGACTCTGAGCAACACTTTATAAATGATTTGTTTGTAAATTAATTTATTTCAAAATAATAACCTTACAATATGAGTATTTAGTCTTAGCTTGAAATATTTTTTTAGTGAAAATTTTTATTTTTAAATACAATGAAGGGCCTCATTTTAAAAGGCATTGGAAAAATAATAGGGTCTCCAATATCTTTGTTCCGCCCCTCTGAGTTAGTTCAGCATACATGCAGAGATTTCATACCTAATATAATTAGATTTGGGAAAAAATATGATTTGGATGAAAGATGTTAGAGTTAGATTCATGTTTTGGGGACAAAGGTTAAAACTGATGCATTTGAAATGGTAAGTTGCATAAATAAGCGTACAATAGCCTTAAAGCTTCAAAATTAACGTTTGTTAATATTTTTATATGCAAAAAGATCACGGTAGAACAATTACATAAAACTCAGAGTTACCGTATGAATTTTTTAAAAGTTTTGATTACCACGTAGAAAATCCAAAACTTTAGAATTAGCACGTAGATTTTTTGTTTTCAATATGGTAGCTATTGTTGGGGTGACCGACATAATCTAGCATTATTCCCATTCGATCCTTTAATTTTAGGTATAGTTCTAATCCATCCTGCACTATTTTGGTGAACTACTTTCATTAATTAAACTAGCTAACTTTATTTAAAATTTATTCGATTTTATTGAAGCCCAAGTTAAGCTAAATAATATTCCCTCCTATTTATTGAATTAGGAATATTTTTTGTATGTACAGAAAGGTCGGGGATTACTTAAAAGTAGGTGAAAAACTCAACTTTTTCTATAAAGAGTATTAGTATTTATGTGTTGTGTTGTTGTTGTGACTTGTAAGGGTAAAAGGGTAAAAATGACAAAAATAAAAATGACATAATCAATAAATTGACCCAATAAGAAAATGTTCCTAAATCAATGAATAAAAAGGAGTAGTACTCTATTTTTTTCATAATATTATTGGGTACATTTAGTATTTTGCATGATAATTAATAAAAATAATCATGAGATATTTTAATTTATATATTATTTTATATATTAAAATTAGAAATTAGAGATTGACTTTGATATGGGAATTATTAATTTCTGATTTTGTTATTTGGATAATCATTCATTTAGAAACTTATAACATTCTTGCATTCCTACAATAAATTAGCCGGCCAAAGAAATTTCTTTTTTATTCTCTCAAATAATTAGATTTTTTTTTACATATTTAACAAAAGAAAACACTCAAAACATACTACATAACCAACATTGTAAAATTATACTATACATGTAAATATTGAATTTATACATCCTAATAATATGTTCAGCTTATTAACTGATTAGAAAATCCCAATCAATCATAGTGATTTATAAATTATTATACAAAGAAAAAATAAACACCAATAAAATAAGGATGATTTGTCAATGTTATAAATCATTGTTATTTACGTGCTTTTTAATAGCTGAACTTCTTACATTTATTATTTTTATAAATGAGTTATGTTTTCAAGTAGTTCGGGAGTTATATTATAATAATAAATGAATTAGCTAAAGTTGAATTTTCTGGACAATGTTATTAACTTAAATTGTCTAAGCAAGTTTGTTGTCCAAATACTCCAATTGTTCTATAATTGCATAATTTTTGCAAGAACGAAGCCTAAAGTTGACAAATACAACACCAACCATCAAGTACGTTTGTGGAATTTTGTGGCCTAAAACAAATTTTAATATCAAATTTAATAAAAAAAACAATATTTAATTATTCGAATTAATGTTGTTAAGCGAAAGTTTCACCTATGCAAGGATTTAATAACAAATAAAAATATATAGAACAAGCATAACCTTTTATGTTGGAGTTTAACCATTAACTAGTATTAAAAATTTTGTTATATTTTTTAATATTTACAGCGTCTTATTTTATTCGTATACATATGTTTACTAAAACTTATTGTTTTTCATATATATTAAATAAAATTCATAATTTTTATGTTGAAGCTAGCCAAAGACGCACGCCTTTCCCGTACTACCAACTATAGAAGTGTCAGTAGAAGAGATATTTAGTTTTTAAGATCAATATTTTTAGAAAAAACTTGATTATGCAATCAACATAATTTGCTACATTTTGCTTCATAATCATTCATTTTAGTTTAACAAGTAATGTAAATTTTTGGTATTATGTAAATTCCCCCGCTTTCTTAAATTGTCAAATCCTAGTAGTAATTCAATCTTAATTTGATATTATTAGGAAAAAACTTTGACATGAATATATGGTTAAAATAGTAATTTCATAGTAGCTAGCAATCAATATTAATAAAAGATTATTCTCTTGAATCTTGATTATATCAAACTAAACTTAATTTAATTAATAATAGAATTAAACTAAATTGCGGTTTTTTTTGAAGAACTAAATTACGGTTAATAGTGAATTAATATAAATTAAAAATAGGTTAAAAAGAATAGATATTATTCGCTTAAGTTTGGAGCTAAAAATGAATTGATATAATTGAAAATAAGTTTAAAATAAAGGAAAAATTACCTAGAATAATCCAATTTATTTGTGATTTTCTTACAAAATTCCACCTATTGATTAACCACGAATAATCAAAGTTAAAAATGAATTAATATAAATTGAATATAAGTTTAAACTATACTAAAATTTTTAATTAATAGCCAATTCCCATACCAACCCAAAAAACTCCCACCTTCATGAATTAAAAAGAAAAAGAATTAATTTCGTAACTTTTAATCACAAGTTAGCTTTGGACCTACTAGACAAAGCAAGCTTGGTTAGTTAGTGATTATAATTAAAACAAGTAGGAGTCATTACTAATCCTAATTATCATTATCATTATATATAACAGTAAGTCTCATGGGAGACGGTCTATTCTATAGACGGAATACATAAAGCCCAGCCCAAAATATAACATAGTATATTTGGGGTCATAATAAATTATTTGGGGATATAATAACTTATATTTAGGGTTATAGAATAGTATATTCGAGGTTATAATACCTTATATTTAGGATTATAACATAGTATAATTGATATTATAATAAAAAAAATCAATTAAGGGAAATGGGCTGGCCCAATTTTGTGGTCTATCCTATAGACCGTCTCTTGTGAGATTTTGTGTATATATAAAACAAATTATAAACAACTTTTGATCTTGTACCTTTACATCTTAATTATTATGATGCCAAAAGTTTGAATATACTAATACACTTCATATAGCTAATCAAGATCTTAATTGGTCCAAATTCAAACCCGATTTACTACCGAAATAATTTATTTATTGTAACTTAATGGAATTAATTTCATAGGTTTTTAGGTCAGATATTAAATTTTTAGTTACTTTTTTATGCGATCATCTTATAAAATTCAGACTTATTATATTGATGGTACCTAACTTGATCCCTTAATCTTGTGGTTAGACAAATTTTGCTAGCTAGTACGTGAAGCTTATTTTTTTATACTTTATTATAAACAAATCAATAGGAAACTGACATAGGATCGGAAGTATACCATAAGGTTGTGTTTGGGAAGTAGCATTTCATTTCAAATTAATGATTTCAATTATGAAATCATAAATATAGAATTTGAGAATGACAAGGTTTAGGAGGTCATTCTCAAATCCTCATTTTTAAACCATTTTGATAACAATTGTGGATTTCATTCAAATCCAAATTTGAAATTCTAGTGTTTGCCAAACACTAATTTTAAGTCAAATCTATATTTTCAAATCAAATCCTCATTCCCAAACATAGCATAAAGTTATTCCACGGATCTTGGTTTACATTCCCTCAAATCACATAAACTAATCCACTATTACTTTCTTTAATCTAATCACTAATCCCCACCACCTCTTCACCCTTGTTGTGGGTTTGTTAAAAAGTAAGATAAAGTACTTCAGACCGTCTTTTGTAAAGACAATTTTTAAAAGTCCAACCCAATTCTATATTTAGAGTTATAACAATATATATTTAGAATTAGACTCGACTTTTGAGAGCTGTCTTTTGTAAAGACGGTCTCAAGTAAGAATTTGTGTAATTTAATTAGTCCGATATAATAATTTGTAAAGACTTATTATCAATTATTTTATAGTCCTTAATTAATTATATTAAAGTCTTTTATTGGGATGTAAAATTAAAGGATTTCTCACGGATAATGAAAAAAAGATTATCGATTGTTGACTAAAATTGATTTATATTGATTAAAACTGATTACTTTATTTTTTTAAGGTGGACTATTAAACAGGACGTATTGGTGTTGGTAAATTTTAATGAATTAATCGAAACCATGATTTTGCTATTCCTTCTTGGTAGCAGGAAGCTCATTTCGTTGAAGGCACGCTAATCCGTGTAAAACTAAAAACACATTTCCTTAAATGTAGGACTACATTGTTACAACAAATGTGATATAAAGCGCATTTTTCTAGCACAAATTTATTTATCGTCTCTTTGGAATAAAAGTTCACACAATAATGATAAACCAAACAAATAAACCTATGCTTGATTGTTCTACTTCTACATGGTTCACATATATATATATAAATTTGCTGATGGTTGAGTTGGTTCCTTGACATGGTATCAGTTTCCAACATGACAAGAGGTCACGGGTTTAAATCTCAACCACCCCTTATTTAAAGTAGATATTTAGTGTCAGGTATGAGGAGGCCTGTGCTGCATCCACACTTATAGCCAATGGGCTCTCGTGTGAGGGGGTGTATTAAGAGTATATAACAGATACTGGGATCTTAACCATCAACTTAAACTTTTGGTTGAGTTGGTTCCTTAACACTTTTTGCACTAGATTTTCAAAAAGAATCGAAAAAATAAATAATATAAATTGAAAAATTCCATATGGTGAACTGAAGCTATCAACTTTTTCATGTGGAACACAAACATTTTTTTAATTTTCGAAGTGACCTTTAACTTTTAACTTTTTTACTTATTAGGTATATGGTTAAGATTTTTGTTAAATTTACGTTATTTTTAATCATCATGACAACCTTTTTTCATTAAAAAAACATCACATTCATCTTTATGGACATATTTTTCAATAACAAATAACTTAACCTTTTCTCTAATCTCTATTACATAGAAAAGTTGAAAGCACAAATTACCATATGGATTAAAAAAAGATTTGTCTACCTCATGAAAAAGTCGAATACTCAAGGTTAACACGTATAGAATTTTCCAAATAAATTTATTTAAGTTTTTCCCACCCTTATAAAACTTAAGTTTATATATAAAAAAAAAACCGAATTGAAGGAAAAGTATATTACTCATGAGGATGTACATATTTGGGATTTTTGTTTTCAAATGTTCCAAAGTTTCTCCTTAAAGATTTAAATACAAGACAGTTGAAGTGAAAATTACATCCCCACAAATTTTATAGCTCAACTATTTCACTCTTAACTCTCTTCCTCACTTTCATGGGAGTTTCAGCTTGTATACCAGCATTACCCCGTTTAACACGCCCAACTTTCCCGCGTTTCCCTTGACTTTTCTTCGTTAAAGCAGGCGATTCAGCTGAGGACGGTGTACTATTACCTCCTGCAGGACGTACACGTGCTTTCATTGCGACAATGGTAGCATCACCTGGCGCGGAATCTACTACCTTGTTGAATAACTTGCAGTTGAAAGGCCGAGCACTTCTTGGTTTTGCAGGCGGTTTTAGTATTGGTGATTTTCGGGTTTCTGATACTGCTGCAATCACAACCTTTTTGTCGCTCGCTATATGATGTTGATGCACTATCTTAGTAACGAGGTCTCGGAGTATTAACGCGCATTTGTACTCTCTTGTGCTCTTGGAGTAGAAAACGAGTGCGTTGTTGGCAAGTAGAAGCAAGTCTCGTAAGAGTTGCACGGTTGATGTGATGCACTTGTTGGCAATTCTTGATTCTATTGTGTCCAAGTCTAGGTGCTGCCTTATTATTCTCTTATATCTGGCTCGCTTCTACAAAAAAGACGATAAATGGCACTATTGATGAGTAGAAATCAGTCGGCCAGGATTGACAAGAAGAAACCAATAGAGGTCGAAAATCAGTCGGCTGCCAAAATGTGGAAAGAGGGGTCGAGCTGCGCGTGTATGCAGCCTTAACCTTGTAGCAACTACGAGGTCATTTTCTGTTGACCTTTGACTCCGAATACCATCTTCAACTTCAGACAAATAATTTACAGTTTACTTAAAAACAATAAATTTTTGACTTCATTGAAATTCGACGTTAGAGGTTAGACTGGAAACGAAATAATGAATATGTCTTGAATTGCACATTTTTGAAACCAAGATTGTATTTTGTTGAAATGCATGAAAAATAGACTTTCAGAAAAACACGAAGTAGGGGAGAATCTAGGCCTGGGCCTGCCTAAGCCATCACAAGAATTATTTGACTAAAAATCCTCTTAATTTTGAATTGTGTAACATATAACACAGAGATATGACAGCCGAGTTGGTTAAGTTTGTATGCAATTTCGAACCATACTCGAATCCTGCAATCGCCCTGCACAAGTAGTGGGGATCATTGGCCCAGGTTGGTTCAAGGCATGGAATGGGATATGCTTTAGGAGCTAGGAACAGATAACAAAAACAACCAGGACAACAGGCTGAGCCACTATGCATTTATCTGAAAAGAGGAGGGAGATGAAAAGACACGTCACATAATTGCTCATACCTGGCTATCGAGTCGACGTCTAAACACCGAGGCATGGTCATTCTTCATTACAAAATCAAAGATTTTAACAAAATCCACTATTTCCTGCATACGCATGCCCGGTTTCTGATCATCTGCATCAGGAGTCCTCACAGGATGACTCTGCATACTAGTGCATGGATCCTGACAATCTGCATCAGGAGATTTCACAGGGTGCATAGCGTCACTAGTCAATTTTTCCTTAGCTTGTGAAGCAGGCGAAGTGGGTGACGTGGGTGACGTGGGTGACATGGTATCCGGCAAAGACATTAGGTTATTCTGATCGTCAACACTTCCTTCCTTTCCGTCCTTGTTCAAATCCTTTCTCCGTCTTTTCCCTCTTTTCCTCCTAAAGTTCACTCCACACTCTCTGCGCATTGTCTCCACCAACTTGTCTATACCCGAAAACTTCTCTAACCTTAAGGAAGGTTCCGGAGCAACAGGCTTTCGGTCACATTCTTCAGTAGCAGCAACTCGGCAATGCAGCAACCGGCTAGTATAGGCTTCCTGAGTGAAACTCGCTGCAGATGATCCATCCCTTGATGCCTCTTTCCCAGCAGATTCATTTCCTCCTGATTTGAGTAGTGGCTCCAAAGATTCAGCTGCACTACAACCCTGATCAGCATAACCGCAGACCGCCTTTTCAGATTTGAGAGTTTCAAGTTTCCATTCCAAAGAACTGCATAAAAAATCGACATAGATAAGTTTTTTAAACTAGCAATTGACTTCTGATAATGAAAGACATCCAATTGGATATTATTCAAATTTATCGGGCCATGATTGTTGAGTACCCGAAGCAGATTTTGCACTATAACAATAAACAAAATCAAAATCAACAACAGTCGAACAAAATCATCTTTGCATCATGGCATAGAGGCATACAACATCAGAGTTCAAAGACCACAACCAATCTGAGCATCCAAGCAAAGCCCAAGAATAAATTACTCCATAAAATGTACCATTACGAATTAAAGCAATTGTCACAAACATCTGGCATAACTCAGTCATACGCTTACGTTTGGAAGGAAAAATAGTTTCAACAACATTTTACTTAGTATTACCCCAATGCCATCAGATGGCTCCAAGGTAGGCGGGATTTTAGGGGGTCGAATGTATGCAACCTTACCCTTGTCTTGTTAGGGAAACAAAGAGGTCCTTTTCGATTGACCCCTGATAGCAAATATCACCTGCAACTTGATAGCAAACAGAAGAGGTTGCACACAATAAATGCAATAAAGAAACGAAGACAAATTTGGTGGGCGTGCATGCACAATCATCTAGGATTGAGTCATAGAGGAACAAAGAAACTAGGAGTATTGACAACCTAAAAAAAACAATCCTCACTAGTCCATACAGGGTCGACTGCATAGATCCTAGAGAACAAGAATGACATTAAATAGGTTTGATCATCTTTCCCATCTTTGACATTGTTCAAAAACTTGAGGACAATAGACATACTTACAGCAAGTCATAGAGAACAAAATCCAAACATGGTTTTGGACAAGAATTTGAGATGGTCATATGAAAGCATGAAAAAATCGGCATCTCCATATACTATCACTTACCCAATTGATTCCTCTGATTTCTCCAACTCTTTACGCAATTCATTTACACGCTTTCTCCGCAAATCTTCAACCCAAGCACTACAGAAAATCATATAAAATAGCAAGTCAATTACTGAATCTCAAGCAGTTTTAAACACCGAAATAGAGATTATAGGGGAGAAACGAAGTTTCAAATAGAAGGTATTATACCTAAATATTACAAACCACAATGAAAAAAATTGCACATACAGAGCACTTATTCATTACTGCTCATTTAAATGCTCAAATATTAAGTGCCCAGTCTGAACACTCCAAGGCAACCGGCCACCAACCATCCTTTTCAATAAACTCGCACTGATCTTTGCTCACTAAACAAAATTGGGGTTCTCTTGCAATCTTTTACACACTTAGTCTATCACAACTAAAGAAGCATTTTGACCTAAATTAAAGTTCAAGATCATTCTAAAATCTAAACTATCAATCCTGAAAGCAATCTCAATGCTAATAAACTTTTCAGACAAACACAAGAAATTAGAAGCAAATTGTAGAGTTGAATTTAACAGATATCAACAGAATTGCTTTTGGAGAATTGCTCAAAGTCAAAGTCAAATTCAACAACCCAGTATCTGCACAAGGCAGGGTCCGGAGAGGGGGGAGTAGGGTAGCGGGCAAATCATACCCGTGCCCCCCTTCAAGGAGTGGGCAAGTAGAAATGCGCGTATTTGGAGAATTACTTTAAAGTGCAAACAGAAGATTGTAACCGTACAGCTCGTCAATATGCAAAATATAATCAACTAGTCTGACCTGAACCAAATAAAAGCAGTGGCAACAAGCATTATACTTACGAGCAGCCAGAATAACGCTCTTGCAACACCTCGTACTTGGCTTTGCACACCTGCAGTTATTCAAGTTATCAGGTAAATGATGTTTTTTAGCTCAAAAAAAGGAAATCAAGACTAAAAGCAGGATTGTTATGGGAAAATTGAAGAGCTTAGAGGTTTTTAGTGCGCCAAACAGTTCGTCTTTTTCTGCATACGGGTCATAGTCCTAAAGTCATTATAAAGTCGAAAGAAAACAGACGTTACCAATCAAAAGACTAAAACCCTGCTCGTTAACTCAGTACAGCTGTCAAAAAATAACCAGCGATTTCTGCCTAAATTTCAAGCATCAACTTGGAAATATTCACAAAATTCCAAACTACACTAGATCCAAGAGCTGAGTTAATGCCGAACAAGATGAGAACTAGGACACACATACTGTTTCAGGAAGATCACAAACTTTAACGGAACACATCTAAACAGCAAGGATATTCAACTTTATGTACATTCAAGGCCTCATGGGTCAAAGTCAATTAGTTGAAATCGCCAAGAAAGGAGTGCAACCAACTTCTGTAAGAGTACAGTTGCACACCAAGAAAGAGATCACGAAATAAGACATAATATTAGCACTATGCTATTGATCTTTCATTTAAGTCGAATATTAAATTCTTCCACAAGGTTTGATTAAGGGTATCAAACATCTAACAACCAAACCCAAAATCACTATGTAAACCATGGAATCATCCAACTTGGTCTCATCCTTGATTTGAGTTACCAGTCACGGTTCACAGGCCTAAAATGCAACACTCATATTACATATAGGTCCGCCATTGACATGATAGTGCAAAAACGTAGTAAAGGTCAAGACTTCGATAATGAGAGTGATAAGGCTATCGTACCGCTAAATATCAGCCGAAATCATGAGATAAACCCTTAAACTGGCCTAAAATGCGGTTTTTTTTACACTTTAACAATGTGGCTGATACAATACGACGCAACCTTGTTTTAGCAATAAATGATTGACATAAATTAGACAACTTAAGAACCTAACAAATTTAGATTCCACGTAGTATGTGCTAAAAAAGTGTAGCACTGATGAGATGGTAAAGAAAAAAGACAACTCAATTGACAAAGACCAAAAAGACAAGCTTACTCAAACAAGCAACAAAACATGTTGTAATGACATAACAGAAGTAACCAATAACAAAGCTTTCTTGGTGTCTGGTGATACCACTAGCTAAAGCCTAAAAGTAGTACTTCCTCTAATCTCCTTTTTGTTGTTTTTGCTTTTGAATTCAAAAGGATCAGGCAATGTGGAAAAAAGCTGTAAATATGCAAAGGAGTGGGATAGTAATAGAGAGAAACTACTCCTTCCGTCCATCAGTCGGGGTGTTTGGTAGTTAGCTTTTACATTTGCTTTTTGGTTGGTTTTTTGCTTTTGGCTTTTAGCTTGTTGGTCGGTCAAGCAACCAAAAGAGGTTTTGGTAAATGGCTTTTAAGCCCAGCTGAAAAGCCGACTTTTACGCCAAAATAAAAAAGCTACTCTAGTCGGCTTTTTTTTATTGGCTTTTGGCTGTTGACCCACTTTCTCTCCAATAAACAACTAACAATCAATACCTAAATTTACCAAACATCTCCAGAAATAGCTGGCTTTTTAGCTAGCTTTTTAGCATACAAAAACAATCAACATTTTCAGCCGATCAAACAAGCCAACTAAAAAAGGCGACAGTCAATTGCCAAACACCCCTTCATGTGAAAATGTATACTCCTCCATCGTCCCACTCAATTTGCCTTGAAATGTTATATTTATTTTGCGTCATTTCCAAATTGAAAAAAATAAACGCATCACTTTCTTTTAATTTCATCCATATATAATTACTCTGTTTTTAATTTTATCCACACATTTTAATCTTTCTCCTATTTTTTTACGAAGTATTTATATATTTCTTAGAAACACTTTTTGATATTGATTCAAGGGGATGCAAGTTTGCAACATATTTCTATCAAAACTAGTAGGCAAAAAAAAGTTTTATGTGAAATTGAAGATGTGAAACACACTTAAGTTCAATTATAATTACATATATAAGTTTTCACCTAAAAATTACAAATAAAATTGTTCAAAAAATCTAAAAAAAAAAAAACACACTAAGCCCATGAGTCTAAAAATAAGAAATATATCATAGGAGAATAATTGTGTAATACTCCTAACTTATAACACACACAAAAATATCGAACAATTTCTTAGTATTTCGAACAGCTTTTTTTATTATTTTCAAAATGGCAATACACTACTAAATTTTAAATGCTTAAAATAATTAACATGTATAAAGCGTAATATTTTATAAATTAAAAAATTATAATATATTTTTAGTTTATAATATAATTAATTTAATCTTTACTATATTTAAACATCATCATTCTTCAAAAAAAAAAAAAAAAAAATATTTAAACATCATCAATTAAATTATTGTAATCGGATAAATGTCAAAGATAACAACCAAAGTAATAATGACAAAAATAACAATAATTAAAGAAACCTCAAATCCAGTACTATAATTCAAATTCAATTAATTAATCATTACATAATCCTCAAAAAAAACCTAGTGATAATAATTTTATAAAAAAATTAATTAATCCTCAATAATAATATGAAGTACTACATAATATTTTATTTAGTATATTATTTTTTTCAAAAAAGAATTAAAATTAATTAATTACCTGAGGAGTAAAAAGACACGGGTAAAGGGTACGGGTTTGGAGCTCCAAAGCAACAGCATCCCAATTATGAGAACCATGTCTAAGAACAGCTCCACCTAAGATTAACTCTTCCCATGTACCCCACCTTACACAATCATTTCCCTCTTTTTTCTCCTCCACCATTACCCTATGCACCCCCGGTTCACGTTAGCATCCACCACCTTTCCTCCCTCCAAATTTAATTACCCACATCCTAAAACTTTAATAAGACCCAATTTTGATCAAAAATTTTAACACCCAATAAGATAAAACAGCTTTTTCTGGGTTTTCAGGCCAAATTCAGAGCGGTTTTCCGGTTCAAAGTAATGGGTTGTTTTAGTTTTCTGTGGGTTTTTTTTTAAAAATTTTTTAAAGGTATTTCCGATTTTTACTATATTTGGGTATTTGGGTGTTGTTTTAGATGGGTTGATAATAATAATAATAATAATAATATTGAGAATGAGAGCGTAAGACAAGGGGTTGACAGATTCTTAATTCTATATTATACTTCTTTTTTGAAATTATTAATAGTGTTTTTAAGATTGAAGAGAGAGAAAAAATAGGAGGAGATTAGAATATGAATGATGAATAGACATAAATGAGGGAGAAAAAAGTATAGTTTGTTGCTTTTTTTTCCTTTAAAATGACACTGATTTGGATCAATCTTTTGTTTAGACTCATACATTGACATAATACAAAATTAAAATTAATTAGTTCCTCCGTTTCATATCCTACCGAGTGTGATATATTATGTGGAAAAATGTCACTATCAGTAGTAAATATCGAATGGAGGAAGTATCTTATAAATAATTTTTAATTCAGTTGAATAGGTGATCGAAAAAAAACTAAAATATGTTTTTTGTAAATATACAAGACCTTAGGTTCAGACATAAAGACGCTTATTTTGAGAAATAATACGTCTATTTTGGAATTATAATATTTTTCTAACAATTTTGTAATTGTATCTTTAAATACCTAATGTATATTAAGCAATTTAATATTAAGACTCCTAATTTTTCGAATCACCGTGCGATTGAACATGTTAAACATGCTCATAACCTCTTACGGCCCATTTGGTTAGTGGTACTAATGGCAGTAATGAGAATGATCTATAGTGTAAAATTTTCATATCATTCCCATGTTAACGAAACTTTGATCACAAAAAGTTTTTTTTGTTTACAAATTTTCATTACTACCTAATACCACATCTCCCAATAATACTGCATTGAAATGAATTTTATGAAGAAAATGAGATGATTGAAGTATAACAAGCTTGACCATCAAGGTAACCAAGAGATTTTCCAACCAATATTACACTTATTTTTCATCCTCATTATTACCATTTATTGACACCTACCAAACGAGCCGTTATGGTTATCAATATACTCCCTCCGGTCCAGTTTACTAGTCCCATTTAACTTTTGGCACTATTCACTCATCACTCTTAATTTGTATTTTACTCTTAATCTATAAGTTAAAACATAGTCATGTGGGATCTTGTTTGATTCGTCTCAATACAAGGATTATTAATATTAATTTTTTATAATTTTTGATTAAGAATAATTAGAGATATTAAGGGTTAAAATGTTGCCTCGGCATGTGTGAAAAGTCAAATGGGACTAGTAAACTGGACCGGAGGGAGTAGTATTTTGGCATAATAGACACGGGCCTACAAACAACTTTTGGTACCACTAAGTTGGTGGGGCACACTTAAACTCCACCTGACCACCCATGAAGTAGAGTACTACACATCTATATGCAATTGCGAATTGCCTTTGTCCAACTAGACCATACCTTTTATTCAGTGACTATTAATTGCCCCCCCAAACATAACTTTACAAAATTAAAAATACAAAAAGCATGTCCACAAATTAAAACAAAAAATAAACAATTACAATCGGCAACACATGTTCCACCTTTTAGTCAAACGTACATTGTTAATTATAACAACGTTATTACAACACATTAATAGTTATTAGTTGACAAACTGTTATATTCTTCATCTTCATAAAGTAAAATCTAATAATAGTATGGGAAAAATAGTTAAAAAAAAGTAACAATTTCAGCTCAATATATTTAGTATATATTTCCGAATAATTTGCCTAATCTGCAAACGATACGGATGACAAAGAGTTGAATATTTTGTAGGAATTCTCTAAGTTTGAAGATTCGCCCGATATGAAAAATATGGGCAATTCGAGGTGACTAATACATTCATGCAGAATGAGTTGTTATGTTACATTACATTACAGTTTAACTACAACTTACGATTACTTGCACAGCGCCCATCCCCAAGAAATGGCGTACGATAAAATTCTAACGTGCATACTTTTGATGGACTTTGTTACGATAATACGACCTGCTTGATTAGTTTGTAGCGCTGATTCTGGTGTTTAGCGCCAACCGGAAGAACATTAACGGGTGGTGGCAAGTAAGCAAAAACCAGTGTGTTAGAATCATCAAAATCTGAAGGGTTATGACAAGAAAACATATCCATTTTCGCTCTTTACAAATTTGATTATGGTGAGAATCAAATGCAGTGATCTTGAAGAACTAGATTCAATTGCATAGCAAATCTCGCGAGTGATCCACCCTTCCTGTATTGAAAAAGGTACTTCACTTTAGCTTTCAATCATCCGATTAAACACAAGGTGATTTCAACACATTGTCAATGATTCAACAATAATAAAGGTAAGATTGCATATCCGAACTTTCAATCTTAGGTGGATGATATTGCGATAAACAGTGGCAGACACAAAATTTTAGCTATTATGGGTCCTCGAAATTGATATAAAAAATGGAGGGGCAACTTTTTTACAATTTTTCCAAAGGAATTCGGTATAATTTAGAATTTATGGTGAGGAGTGGGCACCCCATTTGCCCCTTCATGCGTTCGCCACCGAGGATAATGGTATGTTGTCAAAGATGCAACAAGAACTAATTAAATCTAAGAAGCTTTCTTTGTTTTGGTTATAATCATAGCACAAAAAACAACAGGATTCTGAAAGGGATAGTTTATCTCACAACTTACCGGGCTAGTGCAGGTAGAAGTCCTTGTATCTGCTGAAGCTGGATAAAACTCTCTTTGCAACAGGCAATCCTGTTGAATTCCGAAGAATATGCGATAAGTAACCTTAACATAATGTGATACATAATTCTAATATTTTCAAATTGCGACGGGTCCACAAGAGCGATGGCATGTTCCATCACAGATGGCCTCTCGAGTAAATAGCAAGGGATACAAGAAGGTTCGGTAAGAAGGAGATATACCTCTCTTCTTGATGAAGATCGACACCCACAGCAGGAGGCGCTGAGATGGTTGACTGAATCGTAGGTCCAAAATAAGCAACAAGTTTAAGCAACAACTCCAAAGACATTTTCACGTGCCTGCAAATACAGAACGTGAAAAAGAGATCATTGTGATTTCAAAATCACTTTCGATGCCCACAAAAACCGTAAGTGTCGTGAATCACTCTTCTTAACCCTCCTGTGCCAGCAACGAGTATTTTATTTACCTTTCGAACTTGCTGTTCAGTAGCCTAGCCAGGATGGGTAGCATACAACTGAACAAGTCCATCGTAACAAGTTCCATCTTCTCCAAGAAAACACTAATCGCATCGGCCTGGACCTGAACCGAACGCAAAAAGTAAAAGTCTTCTGTTAGAACTTTCCTTGAAGAGTTATAAACAACGGGAAATGTCAACATATGCAAATTTTTTGCAATAATAATACTTACAGAATCATCAGGTAACTTCTTCAGTGCTAAAATGGCACCTTTGATGTCATTTCGTTCCCACAAATGCCGAACCATCTGAAATTCAAACACATTCAAATCGCATTAGTTGTTGAGCATTTTAGAAGCTGTTGTCCAAATCAAGGAGAGAGGAAGGTTTCTCCTGCATGCAAGGAAGCCTTCTCTTAAACTTGCAAGTGTAAAACATAAAAATACCTGCAACTTTGTGAGCCGAGAACGAAGACCACTGAGTAGAATATCATGATTTTGCATAAGATCTTCAATAATATATGCATCGCTTTCTGAGGCTGGATCTCTGCCAGAAACTTGCGGCTCTTCTCTCTAATAGGCGAGAAATAATAATATTAATACTACGCCAACAAATATTGGACATGATGAAGTTTCAATTGAACACATTTTAACTTCTGCCATAACTAAGGCCATTGTTTTCTCTATTGTTAACAACTTGAACGTCTAAACGCATCTCAAAATAATATTGTTATCCAACAATAATCAGCTTTTCGGGTTTTGTTCACGATTTCACCCATTAAATTGCAATAACCAGATGTTTGAAAGTATAATTCAATGGTGGCTAACTATCAAAAATGTTAAACATGCAAGGTATAGACGTACTAGCATGGTAGAGTTGTTAATCTTATCAGAATTAACATCAGAAGATGTGTTTGTTGTTTGATCTTCAATGCCACTGAATCTTCCTCGTCTTTCAAACTTCTCAACAAGAGAACGCGTCCTTCCAAGAGAAACTGCCACAGCTGAAATAAAAACAGCTTTAAGTTAAGTTCCACATGATTAGAGTCAATTAGCAACAGAGCTGTCAGGATCATGAAAAACCCGCAGGCCGCTGATACGTTTGCGGAAAACAGTCGCAGTGTCACAAAAAACAGCTATAACGGAGTAATGCCCATAGCTATTATAATATGTGGCTACAAACAACTATTTCTACAGAGGAATGCCTCCATCTCGCAACAAAAGAAAGAGACGACATCTTACCACTCTGAGGTTTAAAAAAACTTGGAGAAGATGACTTTTCTTCAATGCTTTCAGGACTAGGATTCTTATCTTCACCTGATTCCCGAGCTTCCACTTCCAGCACAAGCCTATCAAGGAAATCTGAATGTATATCATCTCTGTCAATTTTGCACTGGGATAAATTCCTTCTATGTGTAGCATTGATCGAACCCCCACATCCTGAACTTTCAGGTATAACTGACTCTCTTCCAGGATTGACGAAACTTTTACCACCGGAACTGTCTCTAGCTCCCAATTCCAGTACAACTCTATCAACAAAATTTGGCTCCGCTTCACCTGCATCAAATTTGCTCTTGGACGATTTCCGCGCGTTGGAAACTTTGAATGGGATTCCCGTACCAGTTTTTTCTGGTGTGATTGACTCACTACTAGAATTGGAAAAACCTTTACCACCTGAACCGTCTCTAGGTACAAAGGCTGGGACAACAAAAGATCTACCACCAGTTTGTGCGTTGGATTTTCTGGATGTAGCAGTCGGAGTATTTTTCTTTTTAGAAGACAACTTGTAGGTATCATTTGTGTCAGACGATGATACAGCTTTTGAGGTATTATGCAAGCGACTTTTGCGAGTACTGATGGGCTTTTCATCTGTATTCCAAAATGATTGAAATCAATAATCACACTAAGAGGCCCCCAATCATGTGAACATTAACCTTACCATACTATTTGGAAATATTAAAAACAAAACGGGCAAATTGTGGAAAACCGGTAAAATAATGCTATATAACTGGAGTTTAGTCATCCGCTCAGGTTGGATTTCAGCATCATTAGCATTTCATTATATGAAGAACCAAATAAATAGTCCATGAGAAAACTTGGTAAAATATAACTTACAGTCAACATATATATTCTTAATTTCTTTGGCATCAGGACCAGGGGATGTTGAACGAGAGCAAAAGGTGGACCTCACGGTTGAAATTGCTTCAGCAGACCGGCTTTCTCTCATGTCAACCTTTGGCTCAACAGGGCTTCTCTCTTGAGGCGTACCCGAATCACAAGTCCCATATGGCTCAATGCACTATAAGACAAAAATGCAGTTAAGATTTTACTGTAATTACATGTGTCGATGACAAGTAGCAAAGAAATTTTTTTTTTATCAAAACACAATATTTACATACCAAGAGATCAGCCACCGAAACTCCTACAGAATTCTGGTAGTAAGAGCAACCTATGAGTTTTCCATCATTAATGCAGAGATCACCTAGTGTTGACCAACCCATTTCAACGGAATCATGACATATCACAGGCTCCCATGAATAAACCTAAACAAAAACAGGAACATCGCCAAGTTGAGATTTCACTTGACAAGAAAAAAAATCAATTCCGCCAAATTTATCAAGAGTTCTGACCTTCAGGTTATTGTCGTATCCACAAAAGAGGGTTTTCCCATCAGGATGAAAGGTTAGAGCACGCACTCCAGTAGCCTGAATAACAAAAATTCCGTCATTAAAATGGCATGTAACAATGTCAAAATGCATTTCATGACCAACGAGATTGAAAATTTTGAATATAGATCCGTATAGCAGTGTGGCTGTGTGGGGATGGAGCATAATGACCCCAAACTCTTCCCACTTCTAACGAAAGTCCAAATGGACTCCAGTTTGCATCAGACAACTATGATATACTTTTAAACACCGCCATAACAGAAAGAACAAAGGACTGTGGAGTGTGGCCTAACCAGGAGGAATAAATTCAATAAGAACTTTGTATACCTCCATGAGAACCAATCTAGCACTTGAACTTTGCGCAGACCACAGCCTAAAATGTCACAAACATTCAGAATGAGGAAGCTACTAGAGTCTTTGAGCCAATAAAAGATATATTACCTCAGCCCTGGCAGATCCAATCATTTCAAAAGTTTCCAAATCCCAGAATTTAACAGTTTTATCCGCTGAACCTGAATAATGCTTCACAGATTTAGAGGACAGAAATATAAAATAAGCGGCACAAAGGCAACAGCTCAGCACAGAACCATTATCACTAGCTCAAACGGAAGTGTACACACACGCGCACACACACATGTATATATGTATTGTGCATGCACAATTTTACCGCATTACTTTAACTTGGTACAACTTTGTAAGAATCTTTGGCATAAAAAATGCCTAAGCACGCTTCTCAATGAAAACATACGAGGTCTGAAATCTAAACAGGCAAAAAAACAGTGGGCATTTTAAACTACCGCGCTGAAATTAGCTTTTACAACAAGAATTAGTATAAGCAGGGCCGTTCCTAAGGGTAGTTTTGAGGTGCAAGCGCCTAGGGCCCAACTTATAATGAGGCCTAAATTGAGTTATTCCTTATTATAAAAATTTAGTTTGTGCATAAGTACTTTATCTCATACAATCTTAAATTTGTATATTTATTTGACATTAACGTGATGGAAAATATATGATACATAGTTGGAGGAAAAAAAAAACCAAAACTTTACTTATACAAGGGCCCTTCTTTTATATTTTGCCTAGGGCCCAAAACTAGTCAAGAACGGTTCTGAGTATAAGTTGATCATTAAAAAAGAATTTTACAGCACTAAGACAAGGACAACAATCAGTTCATCAATTAATTGACACCTTGAGAAATGGCAGCTGCTTTAGATGCAGAAATACATTTTCATGCAACTTAACGATGACCAATTCTAACCAAAGAACGGAAAAGCCATAGTACCTGTGGCTAAAAGAAACTCAAGTGGATGGAAGTCTAAGGATCTGATGTGACCATCATGTAACTTGAAATCATGCAACAATTTTCCAGCAGTCAAATCCCATACCTGTGCAAGAAAGGTATAGTTTAAGTACACAAACCCACAAAATTCCTTTACGCATCTAAAGACTAAATGCCACGTGTTTATATCAATCTCTTACCTTCACAACATTATCAAATCCACCAGAAACAACCCATCGACCATTTGGTGTGAACTTAATATTATTAATCCCACGTTGGTGTCCCTTGTATGTGTGAATACATCCTTTTTTTCTTAAATCCCAAACCCTAAGGTCAGTGTCAGCTGAACCAGATGCAAAAAATTCTCCGAATGGGTGGAATTCAACAGATGTGCAATTGGATCTATGACCAGTGAGTGTCCGAACCACTACAATCCAAACAACGATAACAAGTTTAGCAAGTCAATTTCAGAAAGAATATTCCTAAACTCCTAACCCCTAACGGTCAATTTGGCAGGTGGTATTAAACGGTGGTAATAGGAATAAAAACTAATTTTGGTTGAAAAATCTCTTGGGTACCTTGATGGTCATGCTTGTCCAACATTAATCATCTCATTTTCTTTATAAAATTCATTTCAATGCATTACCAAGAAGAGGAAGTATTAGATAGTAATGGAAATTTGTAAACAAAAAATTCTTTTTGTGATCAAAGTTTCATCACCATGAGAATGACATGGAAATTTGATGAAATTTCACACTATAAATCATTCCAATAACACTATTTAGTACTACTAACCAAACGAACCGTAAAACAAGCTCAAAAGGCCAAGGGTAAGAAGCAATATACCTAAAATTAGTTTGACAAACCTACATAATTAACATGTGTCAATTGTCACCTTACCTAATGCCTTAATTTTGAAGCAAGACATTTATTGTCTAAAACAAAAGTTAAAATGCAGGTAAGACATTGACAAACTCACTTTTTGCCTCTTCCAAATCCCATAACTTCACTGTGCCAGAAGAAGCCCCACCAAGCACCAATGCCTCTGTTGAATCAAAGGCCAAGCTTTCAACCGGAGTTGTATGACCACATAGACTCTGTGAAAATCAAGAGCAGCACCTTTTTAGTCACATATCAGCGGCACCTTTTGCACAGCACAAACATCTTAAAGCAGCAATGATATAACATATTATGAACATGGATCAAAATTCAGCATCACAAAATATACCCTACACTTTCCGATCTTGATGATTTATAATATTGTTTACACGTAGTCTACTTTTTTCACAAAGTTCTTTCACTATCCCTCAACCTTAAGTGTTTATTCTACTCTCTCCCTCACTCTCTCCTTATCACATTCCACTACTATGTACATAAATTTTGAATGGACGGAGTTTCATGACAATGCTACAAAGATAAAACATAGCAATTCCCTACGTAACATCTCAATTAAAATGCTAATACTATGAAACTAATGCATTATCCTCGAGCACTACATTGACTTCATGATCAAATATAGTTTCCCATTTTATATAATGACCTTACACTCATTTGTCAATCATTTCCTACACAATCAACAAACCCTCAAGGCCCCAACTAATCAGCAACAAATAAACTTTAGAAGGTTTCTTTTCTCCTTTATGTATATGGAGTAAGGGGAATAGTTAAATTTTCATTTATACAAAAAATCTTCCTCTCGATTAACACTTAGAAATTGAAAAGGTCACATATCACGTTACTACAAATTCAGCAAGAGCATATCTCCACACCAAGATTCTCAAAAACATCATAACAATTGAGGAAGATCAATAAACTGTTCATTAAGCATATCATAAAATTCCAAAAAACTTTAATGGAACTGAAATTAGACAACTTTGACATCCATATAGCTCCTAAGAGGCTAAGAGCCTAAGACTAATATAAACAAAATGTAAAGAACCATTTCAATCAAACCTTCAAACTAATAGTTGAAAATACAGGATATCTTATATGTTCTATGTCTATCATGTCTCCTAACAAGAAAGCCTTTGGAGTTTGGGCTTGTGGTGCAGATGCATCACAAGCTCTTCATTTGAAGATTTCTCTCATGTTGGGTGATTGAAATTCAAACCCGTAATCTTTTGGTCATATTAACTTCTATACCCTAATACCCTATTATCATCTAATTAAATACTTCCTTCAATATTTGACCATTTTATACAAAAGCACCAAACACTACAAGCTTTGTTACTCAGACTCTTCATTTTGCTTCACATACCAGTGTCCGATTCTTGATTCAGACATTGGTATGACACTTAGACTCTTCATTTTAGGCGTAAAAATTGAATATTTAGACGTATCTGCCACTTTGACATGTACGTGACCAGTATCCAACATCAATATCCCGGTCCAAGTAACATAGACAACAAGTTTAAATTCAGAGGAAGTATGATACACAATACCATAATTCATACATATGCCCTAAAAAACCAGGTTGAAAATCTAAAATTTTCTTGATTACAATAAAATTACATTAATCATATAATAAAACAAATTAAAAGTAGAAAATTCTAAGAAAAGTTTTAGTTATTAGTTATTACTTATTACCATCAAAGAAGTGGGTTTGCCAATTGCCCACAAATTAATTTTGTGATCATCTCCACCTGTCAAAAGAAGGCGGCATGCTTTCTTCCCAATCCGAAGACAATTCACATTTGCTGAGTGTGCCACAAATTCCTCTTCAAATTTTATTTTTGGTCAAGAAAATACCCAAAAAAAAACATATACTTGTATATGATAAAAATAATAATACCCATGATCATAAGTTATAATGATGTCATTTCATTTCATCACAATAGAAAAAAAAAAAGATTTGAAGCTAACCCATTATACTAAAACCTAAATCATCCAAAAATAAAATTTACCCACCAAAGAAAATGAAAATAAAATACAAAAACATGGTTTGGTTAGTCGGTGGAACCGGAAGCAGCAGAAAACGCCATAAAATAAAGATTCAGTTTTTTTTTTAAAAAAAAAAAAAAAGAACAAAAATTAATAATGTATCAAACTTAATCAAACAAATTAGTGACATAATTCAAAGAATGTTCCATGGAAGTTAAATTCTGCATTTAATCAAAAATGTAATAAAACAAAGCAAGAAAAAAGGGTAAGAATCAATTAAGCAGTTGAATTCAGCAAAATAAGTGAAAATACAAAAAAAGTAAAATGGTGGGAAAAAGGATACGAAGCTTATATCCACGTTTAGCCATTAAAAAAGGGTAAGATTTAGGAGTTAGATTTTGCTTTGAGGATGAAGAGAGAAAGAGAAAAAGAAGGAAACTGTGTTTGTAGTTAAAGAAAGTAAAACAGAATTATTCTGGGCATTGGAATAAAGTGATGAATTTAGACAAGAATCGGGATTTCAGGAAATTGAAAGAAAGATTGAATTTTGGGAAATTTAATCAAAGATTTTGGGGGGAGTGAAGAAGAAATGTTCAGAGGAAGATAGAGAGAGAAAATGAGGAGGGAGAAAGAGAGGTTTAAGTAGTCAAATGTCAATATATTTGTAGCAGTAGAAGAGAGTTTCAGTAAATAATGGTTAAATGTTAGGTTAATAAATTACTTAGCTATATATGATAAGATGAGAATTTGTTATTTTAATTTATTTTTTTGATTTTTTTATTTTAATATTATCTTTTTTGTCTTTTTAGAGGTGATTTACAAATCACGTTTATTAATTAAGAATATCTGATAGTAAAATACTTCCTCCTATGTACCGAAAATGAGACATTTACTTTTGTCATTATTTACGAGATGCACACACTTGATAAGTCAATGAGATATATAACATCCCAAAACCATATGGCAATGGAAAGAAGGGCTCCAATAACTTATAAAGTGTGTATACCATCTTTAGTTTATCGATGTGGGATAAACCATCCCAACGTTTATATTATACTTTTAATCTATTCCTTTCATTTCTTAATGTTTTTTCTGTTTAGAATATTCTATAAAGATCACTAAAATTTAATTTTAATCAGTTGTAAATTTATAATTAATAACAATCAGTTTTAATCAATAAAATTTAATTATAATTTATAATTAAAAATTAGTTATAATAATAAATAAAAGTCTATTTTATTCAGTTTCAATACTCATAACTCATAAATCATATACCAGATACTCCTTTATCTATTTGTTACATAATATAAAAATTTTTCATTTTATTTTGCGCTATATAATTAAGGGTAGAATGACAAATTATTTTTCCCATCCCATAATGTTCCCATCCCATGTGATCCATGTGTTTCGCCGAAAGGTGGATTTCACATTATAGTTTTTTTTTTAAAAAAAAGAAATTTAATCTAAAGCCCAACCTTATTATGAAAATTTGCATGTAAATCATCAAATGTGGTCTCAGCTGATCACTGTTTGCATACCATAAGATTTTTTAAAGGAACAGATGAGAATTGAATTTAAAATCTGTTTTGAAAGAGATAATATTTGTTTTTCAATTAAAATAAGATTTGATTTTTATAATCAGGACTTGTTTTAAGCTATAATGTAACAATGATTCAATTCTCGATTTCTAGGAAAATGATTAATTAACTTTCTCTTTTGCTGGAGGAATTTCCTCGTATACCCCGAATCCAATCAAAAAGTTATATATATTATTATAGCAAAAGAAAACTTTCATATATTTGAAATTTAAATGGAGCGACTAATTTAGAGACGAAAGGAATATTAAAGCATGACTATAGTCAATTGTTTGAGGCAATTTTTTGAATTGTTACCGGTTTAGCCACTAAAAGAATAAAATTTAAAAACAACAAAATGAAGAATGTATTTACTATCTTTAGACTTTGTCCCTTTCAAATTTTTTAAGCAACAAGACAATAAATAAAAACATTAAATTTTAATTTTAAATTTCTGATTATTAGTAGTTACTAAACTTTTATATTTCACGCTATTTAATGTACAAATTAATTCTTAATATCTTTAATTAATATGATTTAAAAAATTCAATTGCGGGTTTCTCGAGTTAGGGGACTCGTTTGCCGCAACTACGTTCGACAAGGACTAGGTCTATCGTCTTCTATCCCTCCCCAGACATCGAATCATAATTCATATCTTATACGTCGGATATATTAAGTATGATAACAATGACGTCATATGAAAACATCTATTAAAATAAATCAAACCCAATCTCCATTATAGATAAAGAAGCATAAATCAGTTGATTAACTGTAATTGTTACAGTGACTAATTATTAACTACTGGAATGAAAAGGATAAAATTGATTTTCCTTAATAAAAATCAAACATCAATATCCGAATCTCGATACTCGTATTAATACTTTATAAAAGAAGCTCCTCCTGTGTCTCTCGAGTTTGCTAGTGAAAGAGACAATTTACATGGAGAAATATCACAAACTAAAGCAAATTCAAAGAAACAGAGAAACTATAGGATCGAAGAAGATTTTTCTTGATAAAAGAATCAAAATTTTAGTGAAATGATTGAAATAATCAACATTCAAATTGTCAATAATATTACACCACACCACTCAAAAAGCAGCAAACTCTCTAAAATAACAGTACAAATACACCCTAAAATGCCCATCAGTGTGATGAACAAAGGTTATATAGGAATTCCTGAAAATATGGATAGAGAATTTCCAAGATTTCCATTGATAGAAGCTTTGGTCATTTTACCTACTAGGCTACTAACAATGAACTCATGTTAGCTTATGGTACATAGCTCGCTCACTTTGCAAGCTCAAAACGTTTTGTCGTCTAAAATCATATCGACTACTTGCTTCATCCGCATTGCCCTTGCGGTTGGCTATCCCGTAATTCTTCATATAATATAATATCTCCTCTTGATTTCTGAAGGTTATGATTCTCTTTGGATCATGTTTACAAGGTCCTCCACTATTTCTGACATGGGAGGTCTGAATTCTGGCTCGGCCTGAAACAAAATTATGGGCATGAAGCGGTTTTTAGAGCAGGGTTTTCGTCTTTTCGATTAGAATGTCGTAACTTGTAAGCGAACTCAGAACAGAATATTTGTTGGAAACTGACCTGTACGCAAAGGGAAATTATATCTGCAAAACGGGATAGTGATTTCGAGGGATACGATCCATCTAGGGAAGGATCCACCATCTTCGATAACGCATCAATGTCATGCAGCTGGGGAATAGCCCACCTTACAAGAAATTGCTCAGGTCGTGGTCGTGTACTACAATCATACAAAGATTATATCAAATAATTGAAGTTTGTTGGAAATGCTTCACAAGTGAGGAAAATCCCACATCGCCAAAAAATAGTGGGTTGTAGACTTGTATAGCGCTTGATGGGTAATCCTCCCAATACCATATGGTTTTGGGAAAGAGTGAAACTCATCATATGTGCTCATTATCCGTGGGTTTGTGGGGGCCAAGCCCACGGGTACCACATGGGTGTGTCCACACAAGTGGGCCTATGTGACGAACTGTCACAGCCTAACAGAAGTACAAACATTAGCAGTTTTGGGAAACAACGAAATGAAAAAACTATAGAATTTGTGTCGAGACCTAACCTGTCATAGGATTTTCGTCCAGTAAGAAGTTCCAGCATGACTACCCCAAAGCTAAAAACATCACTTTGTTTAGTATATGTTCCTAACTCGAGTTCTGGTGCACCATAGCCACCTGAAACCTGCAGAGAAAGGCAACAGCCTAAGAAACCATTACACTGAAATAATATATAGACAGAGTCACAGAGATCCCTGAAACAGTAATTACCTGAGCAGTATAAGTGTCGGATAGCACGGACGCTAGACCACAGTCCGATATTAGAGGTTCAAATTTATCATCAAGGAGAATATTAGCAGATTTGAAGTTCTTATGTACAACGGGTGGTTGACAGACCTCGTGCAAGTACCTTTACCGCAAAACAAAAAAAGAATGTTAGCCCGTTTCTAATAAAGGTAAACACCAAGCTCTGAAAGATATACAAGTACTATAAAGAGAGTTTTCCAAGCTTACTCGAGGGCTTTTGCTGCACCAAGTGCAATTCTAATACGTATATTCCATGAAAGTCTTCTATGAATCTCGTCATCGATATGCAGTGCATCATACAATGTAGCATTGTTGCAGTATTCGTAGATGATCAGCCGTTGCCCGTACTCCGTGCAGTATCCAACAAGCTTGACAACACTTTCATGCTGAATACTAGAGATCAAAGAAACTAGCTGGGCAAATTCATCTTCACTCTGCTGTTTTGAAGTGGCATTGTTGAGTTTCTTCACTGCCACAAGCTACAAAGACAAAGAAAGCCAGTGAGGCGCAACACCAACAGCCACAGATCTACACCGATAAAAATGAAAGGGGGAGGAAAAAGAATAATGAAAGGAGTACTTTAGACACTTGTAATTAATATATATGTATATACATACAAAGACATTGCATATATACATACAAAGGCATATAGCTACTCGAAGTTGTGAAGTATTTATAACATAAAAAGGTAGATTAGATCCCATCTTACCTTTCCATCCGGAAGTTCAGCTCTATAAACACTGCCTACCATGCCTTCACCGATGAGATTCACTTGAGAAAAGCTGTCAGTATACTGTTGAAGTGAGGCAATGGTGAAGGACTTTATAGAGCTTGGGAAAGACGACTTTTGTGTTTCGGTCACTGTTGGTGATATTGGTTTCAAAGTTATGTTCTCATTAGAATAGTGACGAGGAGGTGGCACTGGTTGCGTCTTCATCGAACTGAAAGTAGTCTCTGTCATGTCTATGCAATGAGCATCCTTAATCGGGGCAACTGGAGAAGCCTCTTTTGCGAATATCACAGGTTTCTCATCTACATTGCTCAAAGACGGGACTTTAAAAGACGCCTCTTTATATGCTGCACAAACAAGAAATATAAGCCATATTAGATTTCATACTGATAAATAAGGAGGACTAACGGTCTTGCAACGAGGACAGATGTTTCCATTTCAGCCTCACCTTTACCAGCTTGAGTATTAGTTTGCGGTAAGGAATCATTATATTTTGGTTTTTCACCTTTCCCATTCAAGGGTTTTACATTCCCTTTGGTAAACCCATCACCTGTTTGCCTTGCCTTGCACCATTTTGCAAAACAAAACCACATCCCCAGCACAATAGCAAGAAGAATCAGCACAACAACAGCCGCAGTAATAATGGTTTTTATGTATTTGCTTGACTTTGAGGGATATGATGTGTCAGTAGATGGGCTATCAGACGGCTGCTTGTGTATTTCTTCGGAAGGGTGGTGTCCAGGCAAAGATGAATTTGTTGCAGGCGTTAATGTCGGGGATGCGGAAGGAGGAGATGGAAGAACACTGGTATTGAACGGGTTTCCGGTGCTTCTGCAAAACCAAAATAAAAGTTAAGTTCTGTGCCTGTCCTGACTCTTGGCATAGAATTTAGCTAATTGCTATGATAATGCAAAGCATGTAGATTTTTACAACAGGATATTCATATAAGATTTAACAAGCTTTTTTACTTATGAAGTCCAATATAATTCGAAACAAAAGAATTATTAGTAAATGGTTCCATCGAGAATGGACACGATCTCCCACAAATAATAAAACAAATCAATCCAACAATGTGTCCGCAGCCTGTGCATAAGAGATCTCACCTGAAATTTGGAATAGTCAGCAGTCTTGCAGGTATAGGGCCAGAGAATTGGTTGTTCTCTATATTTCTGTACGACAGGAAGCCATTAGGGGACAACCATTAGGCATAAATCACTTAAATAAAATATTTCCAAATGTCTTACAATTCGGTCAAGGGGAGGTCTTGTATAACATCAAGGAGTCCTGAGAGTTCATTAGACTGCAAGTGCCTGAAATGGCCGGAGAATGAGACCTAAGTAAGTGCTTGAACTAGGATTAGAAATCGTTCGAAATTCGAAAAAGACCTTAATGAAACACTCACAGTGTCGTAAGAGAAGACAAGTTCCCCATCGATGGTGGCAAAGGGCCTGTTAAGTTATTTTCCGAGAGATCCCTGCACCAAATGCAACGCCATACAATTGACTACGCTAAAAATACTATAACTCGAATGTTAAATGATAACTTGTAAACACGGAACGACTAATTACAAGTTGATTAAACCATGATGTAGTTGAAAGCAATCGGGTATACCCCCCGTCAAATTGTTCTTGTTCAGCGACCTGAAGACAAAACCAAACCACGTTTTAGAACACAAAATTTCAAAGAATCGATGCCCCAACAGAGCTAAGTACGAGTTTAAGCATAGCTTACAAGTCAGTCAATTGACTTAATGGAGACAAGTCGGGAATACTTCCAGTAAACTGATTATCGGAAAGGAACCTAAGACAACATATTGTTATCGATAAGACGCTCGTAATATTAATAACTAAAGAGTCACAAAACGACCACGAAAAGCAAGGTAAATAAAGTTGAACTTACAAGGTCTGGATAGTCGGAGGTAAATTAGCAGGAAGGGTACCTCCGATGCGATTACCACTGAGATTTCTGTATGATATAACTAGTATATGATTAGTATTTAACAATCAAAAGTTCGAAAATTTATCATTCTATATGATAATTATATGGTTTAGATATAAAATGCATAAGATGGATGGCTCACATTGATATAAGTGCTGAGAAAGAATTCAAATTAGTGCCTAATTCTCCTCCCAAATTAGCATTATTCAAAGATCTGTCATCACAAACCTCAGATTATTCAAACTGACATTATTTGCTCATTATTTTAGAATTTGATAAAAATTAATGTACATTTGATAAGAATAATAGAACCTACAATCTCAAAAAAAAAAAAAAATAAGAATAATAGAACCTACATTCCAGTAATGTTGGAATTGACACAAAGTACACCTTGCCAAGCTTCCAAGCATGGGTCTCCTCCTTGTGGAATCCAACCAGGTAATGGAGGACTTCCCAGAGCAGCATATAAACTATTGATTGCAAAAACTGATACAAAAAAAAATATATATTACCAAATACATTTTGGGTGCCCAATCAACAACAGTATCGTCAAAGAACCAGTGCCGTTTTTGACATTTTATGGATCGTAGACAAACTAATAGAGAGGTTGATTGTGAACTTTAACGGGTTTTTGAAAAAATAACAGAGACGGATACTATATATTATAATATATAAATTGTAATTTTTAAAGTGTCTACTTCATTAACCACAATGTTTGGATATTAGGATTCTTTTTAACTATAGGCACTAGCCAAATGTCTACCTTGCCTACGATCAGGAACGGCCTTATGATTGATGCACAACATATGTTATTTACACATTACACAATCAAATACAACACATCATTAAAAGAGATTCAAAACCAATCAAATGTAAAGAGAATTACCATCATCTGGATGAGTAAATCCACCACAAAAAGACACCATTAACATCATTATCAACCCAAGAGCAAACTGTTGCTGAATTTTGAAACTCAAATTCAAATTTGAGAACTTCATCTTGTAATTCAAGGATTCAACACAAAAGCAAACAAATTTTCCTTCTTTTCTTTTTTTTTTTTGAGTATTTGCTGCTTAATGAGCTGCAATGACCAAAAAAGAGGGAAGATTTAACATCACATCATTCAAATATTCAATAGGAAAAAGCATGAATCTCAAAAAGCATTGAGGGATTTAAATTGAACATTCAAAAAAGCAACAACTTAAAGCTAAAGAGAAGAGAAAGTAAGCATAACCCAATACTAAATTCCTCTTAAATTACCCATAAATCAAGGAAATATTTAAACTTTTTAAAACAAAAACAAACATTGTACAAATTCAGCTCAAAGTACCCAGAAAAAAATTATTTTGAGAGAGAAATTAAGTTGTTTTCATCATCAAATTCATCTTAAAATTCAAAAACATAAATGGAAGATGATAAATTGGTAGTAAAAATTGAAACTTTTTTAAACTTACCACAGAAAATAAAGAAATTCAGCTCTTGAAGCACCCAAAAAAAAATTATTCCTGTTTGAGTTAATTTTCAGTATCAAACTCATTTCAAAACAGCAAAAATTCCATGAAAGATGAGAAATTGGCAGTAAAGATTTAAACTTTTTCGAACTTAAAATAAAAAACAATGTACAAATCCAGCCCTAAAAGCAACCCAGAAATTTTTTTTTGGAAATGGATAAATTAACAAAAATATCAAAGAAAAATGAGGATTTCTTGGTAAAGATTGGAACATTTGAACACTTACAAGTTACAACAACAAAACAATCTAAGAATTCCGCACCAAATCAGCAATATTTCAAACAAAATTCTTTTACAATCTTAGAAATGAGGGGAAAGAAATTAATTATGGAATTCATAGGGAGTAAAATTGTACAGAATTAAGGAACAGGGCACAAACCAAAAGGTAAGAGAAAAGCTGGTTAAAGACGCTCCTTTCTTTAATCTATCTAATCTCTCTCTAGCTAGTTGAGTGTACCTACAAACGGCTAGCAAGTTTATTGTTATTCTAATGTTACTATTGTTATTATTTTATGAAGTAATATAACATTATTATCCTATGAGTGTATCCCGCTCATTGAAAACTATGGACAGGATCTACGACGACGATAACTCATACCCATAACAGAGAGTGCGGCCAAAAGGAGTCCCCCGACTCATGAAAGATTATGAAGTAATACAATAACATTAATGTTTAGAATAATTTTGTCTACTGATAAGTCTTAAGTGTCAGATTTCATTGTGTAAGAATCAAGTTTTATCTTAATTGGTGTGTAAGTTTTACTTTTTTTAGTGAAATTTTAATTTAGATTTTTTTCTTTTACAAAATTCTCTTATTCTCTCGTCCAATGTAATGAAAAAAATCTATTCGTGTAAATTATGAATTTGTGTTTTACAATAAGTATTGTATTATTTAAAGTGATCATTTTACAGTTACAAATAATCACCTTTATATTATAAAAAGTGACCATTGAAAGAATAAATGATTACTTAAAAGTTATAAATAATCACTATAAAATAGTAAATTTATATTAGGTCAGCCCTATAAAAATAATCTCACTATAAGACTATCTTATTAGGAGTCTTTTGTTAACTTAAAGGTTATAAACTTATAATGTTGTATAAGTACTAACAATAAATGCATAATGCCGTTGTATCTAGTCATGCAATATTTAATGCCGGTTCAAACTCCTTAATTTGCTCATCAAATACTCTTAAGTGAACAACTCTAATGTAGAGTTAAGTGCAAAATATATTCATCATCTCTTTGTCTTTTTGATTTTGTAGCAAATTAAAAGGACCGAAGGCAGTATCCTCTAAATTTAAGGTTAATTACACATTATATAGACTTAGCATACTAACATTAACACCTAAGTCGAAGATTAGTACACTAGATTATAATGTGCACTAAGTCCATACAAGCCACAAGATCGACCAACTCCATTTGTAAATCACTTCTAACTAAAACGTTTGACATATTTTTTTGGTTTTATTTATGTTTTAAGATTTATTAGTTTTTGGCTTTGTTTAACACTAAAAATTGGGTGGTTATTGAGTTTCACCATAATATTTTTAGCTATGGTATACAAATTATTTTTATATTAACTTTTAGACATTAAATCAGTATTTGCAGATAAAAACTTGAAAGACTTTTCAACTACAATTGTAAAAAATTAGTTATAATTTCAACAAAAAAAAGTATGATATTTTAGATATCTACAGTGATGAAAGTAAAATAAAACTCCTCCCTTCTAGAGTTCTAGTTATTTTGTCAAATTTGTTTATAGTACAAAGACTAAAAAATTGCGTATGATATTAACGTACTACATTATTTATGAACGTATTTATTTGAACATAAGATAAAATATAGAAAATAAAAATTAATAGAGTCATATTTATAAATAAAATAAAGCAAATTTATTTAATAGACTAAAATTAAAAAAAAAAAAAAAAAAAACACCAATGGATAGAGACGAAACCAGTAACTTGGTATACTTTGGCTGTATACATAGGCCCACTTAGCTATGTAGTTTTCTTGCATGCAAATACTTGTTGTGAACTTGTGATTTTGTGGGTCATACTTCAATTTTGAATCTCCTAAAATTATTGGTGGATAATTTTTGTGTCTAGAGATAGCTTATAGCTACAATACAATATTTATAACAACTATTCTTGTAAGAGACCGTCTCTTAAAAAAGACGACCTCAAAGAAAAGCTCGTATTTTTATTTGTCTTTAATTTGTATTAATGGGCTATTTAACTTATACTCCATATCTAATTTCCAAAAAAATTAAAAAACTCATAAATGTAATGTGTCTTTTAAAAAGATCGTCTCTTACAATAATTTGTATATTAATAATACTTGTATGCAAGAATTTTTCTACTCTTAATTCATAGAAAAACACCACTTCATAGCATTTTATGGTATCTCTTTTTAGTTTGCCTATCAATTTCCAATATGTTTTAGTTATAACTTATAAGCCAACCATATCTTTCAATAATATTTTTCATTTTTCCTAATATAGATTATTTAATACGTAAAAATCTTAACCACTATAAATTATACACATTGTTACGTAGTATTCTTTTACTTCATTTACTTTGCTACATTTATCTTTTATATATATAATTTTTTTAATAAATACATAAATATATAATACTCATAAATTTATAACAAAAGAAGTAATGTATATAGTCCTAGTAATTTGTACATTATCACCATCAAGTTGTTTTATAGTTATCAAGAAAGACAAGAAGGATCTTAATTAAGAACTAAATCAAATAATACCTTACTAATTTGAGGGTCCATAAGAACATGGAAAACTTGATTGTTTGTTAATAAAGGGTCCCAAGTTTCCACTTTTTTGCATGGATTTGCTTTATTGCTCCCCCAAAATGTTGTCATCTTCCACGATCACATTATAATAACAAAAAAAACAATAAATTTCCCTCAATTTGAGCTAATTAATTATTTCAAATCCTAAGCTAAATAATTATTACATTGTGGATCTATTTGATGAGTAGTTCTTTAGTACTCATCGTCATTGTCATCCTATTCAGTGTATCCCGCTCATAAAAAACTATGGACAGGATCTAGAGAGAGAAGAACGACGACAACTCATACACATTAAGAGGAGTACGGCTAAAAGGAGTAAATTGTAACTTGTGAGGACATAATATTATAAAAAGGAGATTTGTGAGCCCCAAACTTAGTACTACCAATACAATATGTTGTTTGTATTACATTACCGAAAGATACCACTTTATATGGGCAAAATGTACGTCAAAAAGATACCAAGTGATTGTATATTTTAGCACTTCATCATATTTATATACAAGTCCTAAAATCTAATCCACTTGATTTCTTATACAAGTGGGAAAAGCACCCATCAACAAAGGGAAGGACCAAAGTAATTAAAGGGTAAAAAGGGAATATCATCCTAATCATAACAATCAAATATTATAAATATGGCGGACTTATATAGAGGTTTCGGATTTCCTACAGAACAGCGTAAAATGTAAATTGTATTGAATTTCTTAAGAAAATCGATTAAAAATATTTAATACTCCCTCCGTTCCTTTTTATTTTTCCACCTTACTAAAACGGGTAGTTCCATAAGTTTTTCCACTTTAGAATACTTTCCATTTTTGGAAAATTTTCATCCCACTTTTACCCCTTAAAACCCCACTTTTCTTACTTCACACTACTATTTAATTAATTTCTCTCTCATACTTCCAATACAATCATTATATTACACTATTATTTAATTATTTTTTCTCTCATACTTCCAATACAATCATTACTTTTCACTACTATATAATTAAAATAATACCCACTACCACTAAAGATTCTATTTTTCTTAATCTTGGTGAAAAACCCAAATAGGAACATCAAAAAGGAACGGAGGGAGTATCTCTAAAAAATTGTCACTGTCTCTCTCTTTTTTTTTTTTTATTTTTTTTATTTTGTCTAATTAGTTTAGTCAATTACAAATATTCTTTATATTTAAAAGTCTAAATCAGCCACTGATATAGAATAGAAAAATTATTGCCCCATAATATTAGCTAATCACCTTTTCAGTTGATTAAAGACAATATATAATAATGTAATGTTGATGCATGGCTGCTGCTGCTTTTAGATGCAACAACTAGTTAGGCAAGACTTGATTTATTGCCAAATATACTTGCTCACTAAGAAACATGATGTCCAATAAAATTTGAAAGTTATCTCATTAAATAATGGCTTAAAACTAGGTACTTAAATTAAGAGTTTTCTTGTTCTTTAATTTTTCATAATTAGATGCAACATACAATGAGGTGAAGGGAATTTGTCTTGATATATGATGTAACAAATTTATTAATCATTGGTATTAAATATTTTCTTGGTGTAATTTATTGTCAAATTATGCATAGCATTAAAACATTAAGATATTGGAGAATCGGGTTTTGTTTTAGTTGAAGAGCAAGTATCACTTTTCAGGAAAGATCGTGAATTTTATTCTCACTTACTTTCTTCTTTCTTTAATCTATCCCAAAAAAGATATTAATTAATCTTAATTCTACTCACTTACATTAACCTAGTGCCATTAAGTGATTTTCGGAGTGGGGTTTGAAAAAGTCGAATATACCCTTGTTAGTGTTACACTATCAAAGAGATTTTCAATTGATGACCTTTGGTAGCAAACGTCATTTGTAACTTTACATACACTTGAAGTGCAATAAGTTCAATTCACCAATCAAGCTCTATTGAGTTACATTTAGATTTTTTCAGTTCTTCTTTATTAGTATGTATGATATGCATGGTTATCAAAATCGCGATCCGGATCGTAGGATCGTACGATCCTACGACCCAGATCGGTGCCAGCGACTAGAATCGTGCATAGGATCGGAATCAGTCAGGATCGCGCATAGGATCGGTAGAATTGGTGGGATCGGTGGTGGGATCGGTCGGAATCATGTAGGATCGTGGGCAGGATCATTAGGATCAGCTAGGATCGTTAGTAGGATCGTAGAATCGGTCGAAACTACTAATTAATTTTTTTTGCTAGTATCTTTGTTCTTTTTTGCTTACTGTGGTTTATTATTATATTCTTGTGTGTATGTGCTTTAAAATATATTATATGTAGTGTATATCTTATATATAGATTCCCATTTCATCAAGAATAGAGAAAAAACGACATTAAAAAGTAAGATATGTATGTATTTTAAAATTAAAGAAAAATCTTAAGAATATGTAAAGGTTTTGAAAAAAATTAAGGCAAAACAACAAACATAGACATAATATAACTTATTAATTCTGCAAATTTGTAGGATCGTCCGATCCTACGATCCAATCCTACGATCCGATCCCACAAGTTAATTTCGATCATACGTAGAATCCTGATCCTGACAACCTTGATGATATGATGTGATGACTTCTATATGAGCGTTTAGCAATGGTTGATAGCTAATAGCTGATTTGAGAACTGATTTGACCAATGAATTTTGAATACAGTGCTAAGGTCAACTTGTTTAATATTAGCTTATTTATGCTATAAGTTGTTTCAACCAACTAATTTACCAAATATTAAAATCATATGATTTAACCACCCAACCATTTACTTGTGTCAAAAGAAGCTAATTTTGTTCAATATACTCTTTTAGCCTTACTTATCTCATAATTTAAGATTAAGCCGTAAGAAAATATGCTCTACAATTTTAATTTTTTTTGACATAAAGATTGGATGGGTAGCCTTAACTTGTTCTTGTAAGCCTTCATTTTATATTTGAGATGATAAGAAAGGTTACAACTGTTAACATTATTTTGTTTTTTATAAACTAAACAAAATAGTTAAGTCGCTTTAGAACTTCATTGCTTTTTTATAACTACCTACCAAATGTACTCTAATAGGCTCATTGCAAACATAAGTGTATACGCACACGCACACGCACACTTTTACGCACACACGAGCACAATACACATACACGAACACAGCATACTACACACTAACACACACCACACTAACGAACTCATGTGGGCGCACAAACACACATATACGATAGTATATATGAATGCATGATGGACAAACGAATAATTAAGTATGACCTTAACTCAATATTATATGCTGATCGAACAATAAGATTTCATAAATTGTAACATCAAAATATCCCCTGTGGTCTAACGCTAAACAAAACTAAACCTATACAAACGCAAATCTATCGCATGCTCACAGAAGCATGGTCATTAGACCAACAACTGAAATATGAATCAAATTTTCCTCTATCCTGTACTATCTATATCCTATATATCTTTCAAGGAGCCACCTTTTCTACTGTCATTCATGTCATCTATATTGCAAATCACGAGTTCTCGATAACTATAGATAAGAAAACCACCGGTGTTAGCTGATATGTATATGATTACCCCAAAAACGCTATCCCCAAGTCACGCCATAAATAGGTATGTTAAGTCCTCTACAGTAAGACGACTCTGACGACTATTCTTTTCATCTTCTCCGAAAGCAGATGCAACTAGCTCTCTCTTCTTTTGCTGCAAAACAAACCATTTAGTGGCGTTAACAAAGAGGTGTTTTATACATTTGCTATAAAAATCAACACTTGCATAGACAAAGAATACAAATGAAATCTTTGGGGAACAAAGATCATTTAACAAAAGAAATACCTTGTTTGAAAGCCAAAACAAAAGTTCAGACCCTTATTGTTTATCACATCTAATCGATTGTTTCAATGAAACAAAACTATGAGTTTTATCACAATTGTGGTCCCTCTAAGAACTAAGCCCATGGTTCAATATTCTATCATCTAATAGAGCTAAGCAATGCTGTCGCTTACCATCATTCCTAATTCCCCGATGCATATAACAGAAAACATGGTAAGACGAGAGTACATGAATCAAAACAGTAATATTGTACCACAAAAAGCCAATTTAGAAGGCAATATTCATAATCCAGATCACTAACACCTTTAAATCAGTCAATTCATGTACTCTAAAAATATTAGGTGAATAAGGTAAAGTTCTGAAAGCCGGAAATGTCGATAGAGATGACAATGAAACGGGGAATCGAACATTTCTTTAAAAAAAGAGCAAGAAAAAGAAACAAATAAAAACGAGGATAAGATTTTGTGTAGGAAATTGCTTTTGAAACACAAGGACAAGAATTTCCAGGGATATTGGAGAACAATATACCTGAAGAGCTAATATCCGATCTTCAACAGTATCTTTCACGGTTAACCTCACAACAGTAACGGGACGAGTCTGTCCTATCCGATGAGCTCTGTCAATTGCTTGGTCCTCAGTAGTAGGGTTCCACCAAAGATCCAAAAGAAGAACATGACAAGCAGCCACCATATTGAGCCCAAGACTTGCTGCCTTTAAGGACATTATCATAACAGTTACCTGCAAAGTTATACAAAGTACAACGTAATCAAATAGGTATTGACCATAGAAAGTTCTGAACCCCCAATTCCCGAGACAAGAATGCAATCCACTCTTGCAAATTACAGTGTGTACATATAAACAATCCATTTCTTGTTCTGAAACAATGAAAAATAAACTAATCCAACTCTGAGTAAAATTTTTAATCAATAATATGAAATTCTAAAATGCATGAAATGAAAATAACTGTAGACAGTTGCAAACCTCTGGTAGAGTATTGAAATCTCGCACAGCTTTATCACGGGAAACAACAGACATGGTACCATCCAAGCGCCTGTACTGAATAGAAGATTCCTTCAGGCGATCTTCAAGGAGATCCAACATCCTTGTCCACTGAGAAAAAACAATTGTTTTCTCCTTTATGGAAGAATTAGTATCAACGAAACAATTGCTAGCATTAGAGTTTTCACTATCAGCAACACAAGATGCAGTATCAGACTGGTCCAAGAGATGAGCATCAATAACTGGTTGCTTTGACACATTATTGACATCATAAGGTCTCGACAAAGAATGAAGGTATTCAAGAGCTGCCTTAATCTTAGACGACTCAAATTGACCAGAAGGCTGAGGTACAATCAATTCTCTTTGGTCCGATGATCCAGAAGCAGGATACGCATGAGAGCTATCCTGACAATCCTGATTGTACAAACAACTCTTCAACGTGCCTTTTGAAAAAACAGTGGATGCACTGAGCTCCTTTTTGCAAATCATAGCAGGACATTGGTTCTCATCGCCAGTAAAACGTTCAGATATGCACTGATTGCAGAATACATGACCACAGATGCTAACAACAGCATCCTCTGGTGGATCCTGCATAGCTACCAGTTATTAGAACGATCAACAACACCTGCTCTTCTTGGACAGCTGATCCAAAAAATATATTTCTAATACACATAATGGTAAAGGCAGACCATTTAATGAACCATCCAATTTACTCTAGAGAGTAGAAAGTGTTTGTAGAAAATGTCAAATGAATCATTAACAAAATTTTATTTTATTATAATAATAAAATCCATATTTAAGAAATAAAGATTGAACTAAGAAATGATGTGGCAAGTAACATAATTCTGGACTACTGCAATGAACAAGAGCTTGGGCATCAGAAAAGCTGAAAAAGCAGGCAATAACACAATACTTCTCTTGTTAACAAACAGTGTTCCATTTACTTTTGCACAAATTCTATGAAAATGCAGGTTGACATATACATTATACTTGAGGAATCTTGTGAGATCCAAAAAAATATGAACCACAAATGTCTTTCCAAATAGAGAAATGAGACACTTGTTACGAAACAGAGGGACAATGTAGCTAGGACTCTATTTCATATTAATCACTCGTGTCAGGTCCCTGAAACTTCACTTTGAACCAAAATCACTAAATTATCTAACATAATAGCCGAGTTTGATACTTGGACTGTTGGACACATACCCAGGCCATACAGTACTTGAATGCTAGTAAAATAGGGTAAAAGTTTTGGTAAAGGTAAAAAAAAGTGCTGCAAACTTGCAATTAAAAAGAAACACAAAAATAAGAATTTCCACATTTGGAATGATGGAATCTTTAAATAGGTAAAGAAAAGTGCAACGCACTAATAAGATTTCACTCTTCGTTTACCATTGACATTACATAAAGTCCAATAGCTTCACCACTTGCCAAACCTCCAAGGTCCTAATAGTTCACACTTCGGTCAACTGATAATTGAAGATTGATAAACAGCTTTTAAAAAAAAAAAAAAACTCGAGTCTAAAATTTTCTTTGGAATAGAAGATCGATCACAAAGCAAAATATGCACAAGTGTTTTCTTATCTCACTACAGAAACTTCTCTTACACACTTGCATATCTAGGTTCAATCAGCTGCACACAGTGCAGAAGGTGGTGTGACCTAGTATCCATTTCATGTCATAATGGTGCGGCCAAAAACATGTTCTGTATGGAACTGTGGACATATAATTTCCTAAGTTATGACTGAGAGATAAACAAAGCTTTGGCTTTCTAATAATCTGCAATTGAAGAAAAAAAAAAGTAATCCAAAGTGCTAAACAGAACTCTGCTCTGTTTTGTCAAAGAGTCGAACTATCGACAATGTCTTTAACACTAGTAACAATTGAAAAAGGTCTCACTAAACACGTAAAAAGGAATCAAGAAAAATACTTCTTTTAAAAACATACCTTGCATATACCACAAATTGCCAAGGAAGCTTCCAAACATTTCAAAAGAGAAATCTTCTGCTCCTGAGGAAGCGTCTCTGCTATATGCAGGGAAGACTTCAAAATAGAGCTAGAATCATAACCCTGAACAAGAAAGGGATGATCACACGCTTGACGAAGACGTAACAGCATCAATAGTATGTTGACATAATTTTGTTTAACAGTTCCTGATTCTGCATAAGCCTGAAGAATAATAATTAGAAAATTAGAAAAAGCAAAGAAAGATGCAAAATAAACAATGTCAAATCCTTGATCCCAACCTATAGTGACCACATGAACTAACACAAATACACAAAGTCACAAACCAACGTGAGGGATCATCAGTAACTACTGAAGCCCTCAGCCTCTTATGCAAAACCAACAAAATGCACAGGCAATTACAATCTCCAATACAAACACACACCAACAAGTCAAAGTACATCCTCTTGTTTGCAGCTTTATAATTAAGACACCAGTAAGTTGATACTTGGATACACAACTAGTTCCAAAACACAACGATATCTTTTAAGGGTACACAAGATGGACACAAAATGATGGAATTGTTGTAAATTAATAAATATTCTTTTATAAGGTTGTGAGTTAAAAACGAATTTTTTTTTATAAAACGGTTCTGCCAGGCATGATGTTTAAACGCAGCATCGCATCAGAAGCGTAGTAAGGGTTTACAAAAAAAAAAAAACGATTTTTCGAGCCTAGCAAAGGTGTAAAAAAACCGCGTTTAAACCGTATCAAAAGATATCTCAAGTTTTAACAGATAATTATGGAAATCTTACAAAAGTGTGGTAGATGGAGCCCCAAAAGAAAAACGTGGCCCAGACATGACCAAGATGATAAAAAGGCAACAAAGTTGAGCTATATCCGCAGCAAATGCCATGCATATTCTCGATTTATAAACTGTAGAAAGTATGAAGCAAGCTGTTGCAACTTTCAACTAGCACTATTTAATCATATATGTACAAGTACAACAATTATCATCGATTTTAACATTGAGAACATACATTATGAAAGCAGCAAAGATCATGTACAAGTTATCATAACATATTTCAAAAAAAAAAAAAAAACTATGAAAAGTATGCATAACTTTTAACTCTAATTTCTACAGAATTAGACCTACTTGAAATTGAGCACGAGAATCAGCCTCCAGACTTCTGTAGAAATCCCTTTCCTTGTCTGAGAACTCCACTTTCTTCAGATTTACAAATTTAGGTGGCAAGTTAATAATTGGTTTCCCATCAAGAAGTGTACCTACGAAAAATAATGGACAATACAAGTTGCTGATATAGATGTATTGAGTTATCATTACACTCAGTAATGTCAGAAACGTAGCATCCAAAAGGAAGGCTAGTATTAAGACAGAAGATAGCTGGGAACAGGAGGGGAAAAACAGGCAGGATGACATGATCAATTCAGAAAAAACAAACACACATCAGCTGATAAAAAACCCAACAAAAATGGGTCACAAATGCTAATATAAATCCAGCTTGAGGCAAAAATAACAGAAAATGCCAAGCAATACAACCAAAAAATTAATTGAAATTTTCAGAAAAGGAAAAAGAAATCTAGTATCTCCTACCATTATCCAATAACAATTTTCAAAATTTGGCCTTATACTCAGACCTTGACAATCTAAATTTGTTACACATGAAGACCCATGACAACACCTAAAGAATTCAAACCACAAAATCAAATTCCCCAATCATTCAGCTCATTAATTTAACTGTAAAAACTTAGCATTATTTCTCATTGGTAGCACACATCTGGTGAATTTCTCCAAGGAAATCCCACAACATGCAAGAATTACCATCACATATTTTTGATATCGTTCGAGTCCAAGCCTCCTAACATAAATGTCTCTTATGGGCAACCACCAAAGGGTTAGTCCTGCAGTCTGCAGAAGAACTCAAAAAGGAACCATACACATGCAAGCGATTGCAGACTGCAACGTGCAGTACTCATTCTTGTCTTTCATGTTCGTTCAGGACCTCAGGCACATAGTAATATTTTGTTAGAGAATAACAAATAATTTTTTCCGTAGCAAACATTGTTTCAGTTGTAATTTGTTATTGACAGCTCAAATAACAACTCACAGTTCACAACTTCTTGTGTGGCAGATATCAATGATATTCAATACTATTCTAAATGCCAAATGAGAATATCTTCTCAGCAGCTGGAAAACAAAATTTAAGTTCAATGATTTCATGCAACAGGTATACCATCCCCCAAAACATAATTTAAGTTCGATGAATTCATGCTCCTTATCAGAATAATAGTGTCATATAAAAATGACCCAGCACTTAGTTGTTACTTTATGAGGAAATGTTAGAGGAAATTAGAAGAAACACCTTTTCCCTTTTTCAATACCAAACAAATATGTGAAGATAGACCAGATATCAGTCAACCAAAAATACAGAGAAGGGAACTATCAAGGTAAGTGAGTTGTGAAGGCTAACCTTTTGTGCGACGTAACATTATATTCTTCAGGACAGCTTGTAGCTTCTGGTACCCTTTAGACGGGGTTTTTTGGATTTGCAACTTAACCATGGACTGGAAAGACTTATACACACAATATGGATCATATTTTAGAAATTTAAAATAGCTATAAAGATCATCAACTGCATTTTGTATAGGAGTGCCTGACAAGCACCAACGGCGTTTGGCCCGAAGACCCCAGCAGGCTTGAGCTACTCGAGTCCGGTGATTTTTTATGCTCTGGGCCTCATCAAGTACAACTCTAAACCATCCCACCTTTGCAAGAGGACGAACAGATTCAACTGATGCATTATCCATTCCTCTCTTGGAGCGCTTTCTATCAGATGTTGAAGATTGCTTTCTTTTCTTATTGATCTGAACCGATGCCTCTTCTACCTCTGAATTCTGTCCATCATCAGCATCTTTTGCTTGCGATGTTTGCTTTGGGACCTCCATGCTTACAATGGAATAGGTTGTAAGAACAACATCAAAATTGGCCAGCTCATATGGATCCTTTGTCCGATTACTACCATGGTAAACATACACCAAAAGATTGCCTTCACTAGTGACCTTATTCTTCAACTCCTCAGCCCACTGCCTGAGTACACTAGTAGGACATACTACAAGGGTTCCACCAGAGGGCCTCCCCTTCACTGAGGAAGAAGCAACTTCTTTCCCTATTTGCGTGTCGTCGTCCTCGTCCAAATCCAGTGTTACAGGTTCCCCTTGATCCTTTCCCTTTACTGTTTGAGCGGCCATAGGCCTTTCTGTCAGAATAAGGGCGATTGTTGACACCGTTTTTCCCAGCCCCTGCATAAAGTAGAAACATTTGAATTGAACAACTAGTTCACATGGTATTTTTAACAGATATCATAAGGAGTTGTACCTGATCATCTGCCAAAATTCCTCCAGAGCAATGCAAGCTGTTTGTTTCTTTTTGCACCATCCATGACAAAGCAATGCGCTGCAAGGATAAATACAAATTGAAATCTACAACCATAACAATAATTAAAAATAAACTATAACCAAACAGGGAAAGCTGTCCTAGAAGCAACTGAGCTTTTAGCGAAAATTTCAACTCATGAAAGAATACCAAAATCTCATACAAGCTTTTGAACTGTTTTCAGTGATAATCAGCACAGGGAAAAGATAATTTATTTTAACTTGTCAAAAAGGTATATCAATCAAAAAAATAATCACACTTGACCAACAAAATGTGCTTGAAAGAAGAGACCATGCAACTGTTGTAATCACACAAACCTACAGCCAAACCTTATAACTTTTAAACAATGCCTCTGAGGAAATTGCCATTCGATAGTTAATTCTCACAGAGAAGGCTACACCTCCAGTGATAAGATGTAAATAAACTCTAACCTGGTGTCTCAGAAGTGGTACTGCCAAAACGCCATCAGGTGGAGAAGCCTCTGACTTTGGTTGTGAAAGATCCTGTGATGAAAATGAGTTGGAGGGTTGACAAAAAGATCTTAGATACTATAACTAGTAGGTAACATGCACACAGAGCATATCAAGTCAGTTTAGAAGGGACATTTGCATGAAAAGAGACCGAGAGGATCCACAAAAAAAATTCTCATCAGATATATATATATATATATATATATATATATATATATATATATATATATATGAAGTTCCAGTGAGACCATCCTTATATGAGAACCGTGAGAACCAATCTGCCTGACAAAAATGTGTTACTTTTTTACTAAAAACATGTTACTATTAGGCAAAAATGTGTTACTTTTTTTTAATAAAAAAGATGATACTTTTAGGCAAAAATGTGTTACTTTAAGAAAAAAATTCTGAAAAACTCACAAAAAGGTGTTACTTTTAACATAAAAAGGTGTTACTTTTCAATAAAAATGTGTTAACTTTGTATTTATATTTTTTTTCTGAAAGTAACACTAATTTGCTAATAAGTAACACATTTTTTTAAAAACAAAAGTAACATATTTTTGTCCAAAAGTAACATCTTTTCTATGAAAAAGTAACACATTTTTATCGGAGAGATTGGTTCTCACGGTTCTCATATAAGCTTGGTTCTCACTGGAACTTGACCCTATATATATATATATACATATATATATATATATATATATATATATATATATATATATATATATATTATATATATATATATATATATATATATATATATATATATATATATATATATATATATATATATATATATATATATATATATATATATATATATATATATATAGGGTCAAGTTCCAGTGAGAACCAAGCTTATATGAGAACCGTGAGAACCAATCGCCTTGATAAAAATGTGTTACTTTTTTATAGAAAATGTGTTACTTTTGAACAAAAAAACGTTACTTTTGTTTAAAAAAAAAGTTGTTACTTTTTAGCATAAAATGTGTTACTTTCAGAAAAAAATATTTTTTTCAAAAAAATAAAGTAACACGTTTTTTTCCGAAAAGTAACACATTTTTATGTAAAAAGTAACACCTTTTTCTGTGTTTTTTTCAGAATTTTTTTCTTAAAGTAACACTTTTTTGCCCAATAGTATCATAAAATACAGTAACACCTTTTTACCCATAAGTAACACCTTTTTAGTAAAAAGTAACACTTTTTTGTAAGGCTGATTGGTTCTCATGGTTCTCATATAAGGATGGTTCTCACTGGAACTTCTTCATATATATATATATATATATATATATATATATATATATATATATATATATATATATATATATATATATATATATATATATATACACGAGCTGCAAATGTGTGTAGGCAAATTAAATTTATCAACACCAGTAAAAAATAAGGAAAAGAAGATCTTGATAGAAAACAACACCCTTAGAAGTAGGTTATTAATACCCAGACTAAAATAATCGAAACAAATCAAAACAAAGTAAAAACATGTATAATGATGATTCCATTTTTCAAAATAAAATTTTTAACAATGTTTACAGAATAATTATCCTACAAAAGATCCAGAAGCGCATACCAAAATTAACAGGTGTAACTTCAAACCACAATGCATCCAAAGGATGCCAAGTTCTAATCAGCAATAAGATTTGATTGACGTCGTAACAAACAAGACATAAAAAATTAAAAAATACCTGCACTAATGATTGGAGAACCAAGCGTTCATCGCTTCCCTTCATTCTTGTTCCACTAGAACCCATGTGATTAAAGGGTGTGATGGATGTTGAATGCAGTGGTGTAAATATTGCAGGCTGTGGGGCAACAGACTTTCCACGAGCAGAAAATGGTAGAGTTCTGGCAGGTTCACTTACATCTTCAATTATGCACAAATCGGTGTCATCATCAATGTCACTTCGACTTTCTAACAAACCAGTTTGACTAGCCTCCAACGTTCCTCCTAAGATATTGGGAGTAAAAAAGGCAGGTTGAAACCTACCCTTCTCTCCTTCAGTATTGGAGTATGAGCTGCCAATGTTCGAATTAAGGTCTGCAGAATTTGAAGGATCTTCCATGAGTTGCATATTTGTAACTTTTCCGTTAGCAGCAGAACTATGCCAATAGACAGGAGGACCACCAGCTCCGTAGACAGAGTACTGACTTCCAGTAGAGCTTGGCGGCCTCCCAGCACCAAAAGAAAATACATCCAATGGACCTTCTCCGTTTGCTCCAAAAGACTTGCATTTGAAGCCCTTGTGTGAAAATATTTTGTTGTTACTTTCATCCTTAATTCCAAATGTATTCACACGGTCAATATGATTAACCGGATTATTACCGAGAATGTGTGTCTCGTGCCCTTTGACATCAAGAAAATTAAACATATGGGGAGGCTGGACTTCGGAAGTAGCAAAATTTGCAGCACCTACCTGAGATTCTATAGCTAGCTTAGCCCATGATTGAGAACGCAAAGAATCATCTATATCATTCTTTGTGTAACCACTCAACCCATCATGAATTGACATCAAATCATAATTTACACCAGCAAAATTTTGATCAGGGAAATCTGATAAAAAATTATTGAAGTTTTTCCAATCCTGTGCTAATGGAAAGCTTCCAGCATCGACAAAGTTGGGCGCCTGACATGTATTAGCTTGAGTATTAATTCCACTCAATGAACTGTCGTTAGCTTCACTTGGTACCATCCCTAGAGAAGACGAAAATGGAAGTTGCTCAGCCTCCACTGTCTCAGTACTATTTTCACTTGCAGCAGCACAATCTACACAACACGAACTTGATAGATTACATAATTGTTTAACAGGAAATTCATAGAATCAAAGGGATTAACAAGGCAAAAACAATCAGCAACTTGATTAGTAACTCAAAAACTAAAAGATTTTCTAGTAAAAAAACAAGGAAGCTTTTCAAAAAAAAAAAAAAGCAACTTAAATTTGTAGAGGATTATAACGACATGGTTCTTATATTAAGCCTGCTCCTGGTAGTGTCAATTTGATCCCCAAAAAAGAAAAGGACTTGGGTGTTAGAAATATGGAGAACTTGAACATGGCTGCTGGTAAGTGGCTTCATGGAGATGATATCTAGGGTTGCAACTGGTGGAATTTTACACCTAATCAAGGGGGTAGCTTGCTAGGTAGAAAATTTTGTGATGTGAAATATCCCACGAAAGGGCTGCTTCCCCTCAATTCTGCTGGCAATTCTTACTCTATTCAAACTGGTTATAAGCTTAAAGGGGAGAGGAATAGAACTTCCCCTCCTATTTTCTAAGCAGAGAGATTATCCATCCACAAGAGGCTAAAAACAAGAGATCACTCTACCTCTGGGGCATCGCTGCTGATCGATGTAGCCCGACATGCATGGATCATGATGAAACTCTTAACCATTGATTCTTCCAATGTTCTTTTAGTAGGAAATGCAAAGATAAAGTGCTGGATTAGCTAGGAAATACTACAGCCTCAAGAGTTTTAGAGGGAATTAGCAAAGGTTCTTCTTGCAGGGAGAACTCAGAAGAGATTTTGTTTCCTACTATTTGGGATGGTAAAGTTTCTAGTATTCAATTCATTGTTAAGCGAATCCAGAAGGAGATGAAATTAAGAGCTTTGTTCACTTCAAAATAAGAGTTTCTGATAGAAATCTAAGATGAATTGAGAACTATAAATTCATTGTCAATAGTTTTTTGGTTGCTGTCTTGCTGATGCTTAAAGGGTGGTCCAACGGTTGAGTCTAGTTGTTTTGTCTAGTTTTTGTGCTGAAAACCACCTAATATTTTACTTTTTGCTGTTTAATAAAAAACTCAAACTTTTTTATTGGGAATTTCTGAATTGAAAAAAACACCATTTCCTTGAGCAATTATGTTTAAAATACCACAAATCAAGAATTTAAGAATTAAATTCCACTGGAAAACAGGTTTTATAATCATTCTAAATAACAAAAATTAGCATGTCACCCCATGAATCCAACAGAACTACCACAATAACCAGTCTATAGAACCACTAAACGAAATGATAGCCATTGAACAAAGATCACCCAAAAAGAACATAATTACAAAAGGTCAGGAAGCATTTAGCACAGTACGTGAAATTCCTAATTTGTAGAGACAATAAATGATTATACGTCAAAATCTTAATCTATGTTACTCGGACTCTTCATTTTGCTTCACGTACCCATGTTTGATCTTTGATCCTCGGACATTGGTATGGCACTAAGAAACTTCAATTTAGGTTTAGAATTGAATAATTAGATGTATCCGACACTTAGACACATACCAGTATGAGTATCCAACATCAGTACCATAGTCCAAGTAACATAGTACCTTATCTACTATAGGTGATATCTTGATGGGGTTCATATGCCTTTAAAATGTACTATAAAGTCATAAATAAGTATAAGAAAAAACAAAGTACAAAATTATGAATAATAATCGCACAAAAAATTTTGAGCACCAGAAAATTATCGAATTCAATATGATTTGAGATCTTAGAAATATTGTAAAAACACTTAAAAGTAAAAAAAAAAACAAAAAAAAACATCCATACTAAAACAAACTCACAACACAATATTTTGACTGAAACAATTCAGAAATTCACCAGCTCATTTTTGCAGAAATTTCTAATAGCAAAAGTGCCGACCAATTCAAAGTGACTGTTGCATGCTATTACGATTATACTATCAAATCACATCATGCATGAAAAATGAGAAAAAACCCACAAAATCAGCCATTCCAAATCCAAGTCACGACAATTAACCAATTCCAACTAAAGATGAATTACAGAGTTCATCTGATAAGATCAATCATGTGTGGGATCTCGTCATGGTTTATAACATTTGAGGTTCATTAAAGAATGAAACATTATAGCTATAAGCATACTAGCTGAATAGCTTACCTGTTAGAAAATGTGTGTCCATCTGATCATCAAGAAGAATAACTGAACTGCTTTCCTGGGTATTATCAGTTGATGCATAAAATAGATCGGCCTGCATTACAAGATAGTGAATAAAGAAGCTTCTATTAACCTTGATGACAACTAACTATATCAAGCAGAAAACAGCATCAAACTACGTTTTGATTTTCCAAAATGAAAAACTAATTTTTAACTTAATAGTATGACAAGTGTCATACTTTAAGGATCAAAAAACAAAGTAAATTATACTAGACAAGTATAGAAACTTTGTTGCTATACATAAAGATACACTCCCACCATCCCTCTCAATTAGCACCACTTGCTTTTTGAGTGAAAATTAGTGGAAAGGAGAATTGGGTTGGAGAATAAGCCATGGAAATTTCACACGAACTCCTAGAATTTGACTTTGTCAAAGCTCAGCAAAAGTGACCTCAACTAGAACTTGAACTCAATTCAAGACGCTAAAGCCAAGCTAAACTATATTGATCTCCCCGCCCCCAAAAAAAGGTGAGCAGCTCGACTTATTTATAAAAAGAATATGATTATTTTAGTTTTTACATGACGGAGTTTTTTATATATTTGCACATTTTAATAACTTATGTAGAACAAGCGATTCATAACTTCACAGCAATAGAATAGATTTCACAAGATCGCTAACAAGGATCTCAAAGCAATAGCAAAGGAAATGAGCAATTATGTGACTTTGTTACTCAAGATTGAGGCAAGTTGCATGCTACATCAAACCTAACAATCACTCAAGGTCAGACATGAGCTACTTCTAGAAAATCAAATCTAAGACCCTTTTTCATTTTTCTTTTTTTTCTTTTTATTAGGTTTCAAAAATCTTAGTATTGTCCTGCTGATCAGAAGAATTTTAAAACGTGAGATATCTACCAAAAGAAAGTGCAGCAATAACAGAATTCAATGGCCTAGCTTTCAACCACTTTAACAGCTCATATAAGAGTGTGGTAAAGATCAGGGTAACACCTCTGTTAGACTGTTAGTATCAATAGGAGCATAAAGCTACTGGCCTGAACAAAAAACTATGTGTTAGATGGTTAATACAGAGCTGCACTTAGCAGCGCCCAGTTCTCTTTTTAAAACAAGGGTTAGGGGTGAGCACAAATCGGAAAACGAATTTAAAATGAATCATATATTAATATTTGATTTTTAATTATCTATTGCATATGCAACATCAAGTCATTACCAAAATGCCAAGTGGCTTCCGTTTAGGCGGAATTTGAGGGTTGCCTTTGTAACAACAAAAAGTTCTTTTCCAATTGGTCGTTGATTGAAAACATGAACTGCAATCTCGTATAATAAGAAGCGTAAATTAATGAGTTGCTAGACTATGATATCTAAAACCGAAAAACAACAAATCTTCAGCTCCTAGAATTGATATCAATATATGATCCAAAAAGTCAAATACCCGATTTGTCGGATATCCAAAATTTTCAGACCTAATTCACCGGAAATTTGATCTACATTTTAAAAAGAATGCATATCATAGATTCAAAACTAGATTATAACATTAAAAAGCACAAATATAAATTGACTTAGATTTCAGGACAAAAGCCAATTTTTATATAAATGAATAGATCTCTACCAGACATCCCAAAAACATAAAATTGATACGCAGATGGGTGACCAAAGTCTATTTTTTAGACTATATATCCATTGCAAATTTTGAATTGGTTGCCCAAAAATAGATGAATGTGGGTGCATATATACTTGCTTGTGTAAATTGTAAATTCATCTACATTTCCTCTGTAAAAATAAAGGACATGCACAAATACAGAATGACATAAGTACGCACATCTATACATTGTAAGAGACTCTAAAACCTAGGTTTCCATCACCAAAATTCACAAATCAGATTTCACACATAAAAATTGTATCATACCTGTTTTTGCAAATGACCCACGCACTGCCCAAAAATGAGGGGGGGAGAGAGAAGTTACTTTTGGAAAATTTGTGCTCTACTTATGGCATGACCCTTGAGGCATGAATTTGTCCATATTAATGAAAAATTGACCAATACAACTTCTCAAAATGGAAGAAACTCTTATTGGCACAATTGCAATACCATATATGGACTAATGTAATAAATGCGTACATCACTCTCTAAAGTAACGGAAAATTACCTAATACAAGCCTAGCCATGTGACTCTCCAAAATAACCATAATGATGGTAAACACATTAAATTGTTTTTACATAACTTTTTAAAGTGAATTGCAAATCCCTTGCGTGAAAGCACGGTTGAAATTTTGATGTGGCGTGACTAAAAGGCGCCTAGCAAGTCTTAGCAAATATTGTTTTATCTTCAATTGTTTTGATTTCATGAGTATGGTCTAATTTAACAAACTTACATGTGTTTAGATGTTTTTTTGTTTATTTTATAAGAGTGAGACCATCCAAAAGACAAATATTGTAACTAACCGTTGGGGAGAACTTGTAGTGAAATCTACAACTACAATATTTCATTGCCTCAAAATCATTAAGTGGCTCCTACCTAGGTGGGGTTGAGGGGGTCAAAATGTTCACAACCTAACTCTTATTATACACTTTTTGGTGATTATAAAGTGGTTGTTTCCTATTGACCCTTGGTAGGTAGCTAAAAAACTTTTGTAGCTAAAATATTGCGTGGCAAATAAGCTACTAGATGGTGATTAGAAAAACTAGTAAAAAGTAAGAACTTTGATTTTCCATATTTTATTAACTCTTTATTAAGACACAAATAACAATTTTGTTGTTCCAGAGCTCTACTATCTAGTGATCTTGTACTAGTAACTTTTGTTTATGGAGCGTCAAGATCAAATGGTAGAAAAGAATTTGGTTGCTAGGAGCCTAGGAGTGATTTCACCATAACAAGATATGCCTTTGAAAAGAAAAGAGGATCCCAAAATTCAAGAAGTTGCTTGCCGGCTTTTTGACGAAATCATAAGAGTAATTTGCTTATCAAACCAATAGAAAAAGAGAATCACATTTGGTCTTTGTTTCATGTGAAAGAAATATGGCTAGTAGGATTGTTAAGTTTTTACAAGGGCATGAAGAAGGATTTTGGCCATGGGATCAAAGGTCATCACAGATCATCATCCTTTATTTATGGAGTACGCAAATGAGAAATGGGGTCCTACTCCATTTAGATTCGAGAATATGTGGTTGGAGCATCATGATTTCCAATCACAAGTGCGTAAGTGATGGAGAGAATCTGAGGAAGATTGGGAAGGATTTAAGCTACTAGGTAGAGGTAAGCTTATAAAAGCAAATTGAAATCATTGAACAAAGAAGTTTTTGGGAAATGCATTTGATCAAAGGGAGCAATTATAAAGAAAATTGACATAAAGGACCTCTAAGAGACAGAGAATTCATTAACTAATGAGAAGATAGAGGAGAGGAGAGGCTGAAAGAATAAAATAGGGCATTTGAACTTACTAGAAGGCATAAGAAGGCAACAAAAGATAAAGATGAAATGGTTAAAAGAAGGTGAAGCAATAACTAAACAGAAGAAGGAAAATTTTTTTAGTAGAAAATCAATCTGAAAACAACCTCATAGGAAGAGAGTTTTCCTTATATACGACTCTATTAATCATGATTCAGCATTGGAGCTTGAAAGGCCTTTTGAAATGGAGGAAATTAGAAAGGCAATAATTGAGGTATAAGGGTGCAAATTTTCATATCATAGATTTTGGATGGAGTTTATCAAGAAATGTAGGGATTGTCAAGAGATGATATCCTTTGATTTTTTAATTAATTTCATGAGATAGGGATAATTGGTAACACTTAAATCCTCGTAAGTCTACGGTTGAGAAAATCATCATTATTTATATCCGATACCAATATCATATCATATTCATTATTCTTGTATGTAAAACATCGAATTTGCTTGTGATTTTTGAGTATCCATATCATATATTATGCTAGAAATGGAAGTTTGTTCCAACTTGGATCTATCCTAAAAGCATTAACTAGTGTCATAGGTTGACATTTCTTTCCCAAAGAAAATTAAAATCTTTCTCTTCAATGTATCTCTCTGCCACCTCCCTAATATACTTTCATATGGAATTTTTATCGAAAAAGAACAAAGAATTCATGAACCACAAAGTAACGTGATAAACCATTACTCGGTCAGTAATAAATATAAGTCATAGCATAAAAACAATGTCGCATCGCATTGCGTCGGCTGCGTTGTAAAGGTTTTCACAATTTGATATTTCTCGTATTATAAAGGTGTAAAAGAATTGTGTTTTGGACAGTATCAAGGGATATCTTATATTTCAACCGATATTTAAGTGTTACAATAAGCGCATCTCTCTTGATACTCATCACTGTTTCGTTATTGCAGTTGTGACTAAGACCACATATTTACTCTATGCTATATGTTGTATGTCTTTACCATAATTTTAGAAGACAACATTTTAATGCAACTTTACCATTTCGCAGATTTGCATGTCCTTAACACTGCCAACCCTCTAATCATCACACTAACCTTTCATTTATTTACAAAATAAAACTACCATTATAATCTAACAAGTATTGCAAGCAGATTTCAATACTAATAAATAAGATTTCTTCATGCCACCAACTCCACTTGAGCAATAGATCACAGACTTCATTCGTTTACAATACATAAAATTTAATGTTTATAGAAACTATATAATATTTTCTCTTTCTAAAATACTATGACCTATTGCCGCAATGCCCATGTTTCCTCAACTATATTTTCCCTCTTCCTCTCAGAAAAAGCAGTATACTTATTCTTCAGAAAACATTCTTTTTAACTTCTTTGTTTTCATTTCATAGATATTTAAGAATACAAGAAGTAAACGTTAGACTTAGAATTTGAGTTGAATCTCAATCACCTAAACACAAGGTGTGATTTTCTATTCTGATTCATTCTCAAATTGAATTGCGGATCAATTAGGCAATCCATGTTTCCATACCATACCAAAGATCTAAAGCACAAAACTTCCATCAATTACAACATTTTGCAGCATCATGAATTACAACTTACTCAATGTGGAATTACTATGAGATAAAAAATCAATTACAATTAATCCTTCACATATCCAACGCCCATGATCACAAAAGCATCAAATTCCACTTAATAAGATCTCTATTGGCCACATCTTAGTTTCTATAATTAAAATTACTTAACAATGTCAATCAATCAACCACATAAAGCAAAATCATGGACCCTCTATCTCTTAACAATTCGCCCTTCTCAAAACATAAGATGTAAAACTTGCAACTCTTAAATACTAGAGAACCACCAAAACTTTGACCTCCCATCAATCATAAGTGATATTGCAACATGTAATACTAAATCTCTTATTCAAAACAAATATGCCAAATCCTTAATACTAAAATATTAGAATCGGCTATGTGAACCAAAATATCATTTTCAGTAGTCATCAAAATAGACTCTTTGCTCGATCCTTTTCTATTTTTACCATCACACCTTGTAGTCTCTTTCCACTCCTGCCTACATGTCATCAGCGCTCTTCACTGTCCTCTTTTTAAGTCCCCTTATTTAAACCTTTCAGCTTCTTTTTTGACTTGTTAAACCTTGCCATTGCATACACCCAAACCGACACAAACAATTCTCTTTCATCTCTCCCTCAATATTCGTGACTCTTAAACCCTTAGCACCCACTCATCTAACAAAGCATTCACCTTTAAGTTGTTCCCGACTTCCTAATGTGATCCTTTCTAAAAGTCCAACCTTCTAATTATCACACATATCTAATAGTCTTCGATAAAACTTGACATTTAGCTTTAGTGGCACACCTCGATCACATAATATCACAATAGCTGCTCTCCATTTTTGCCCCACGCACTTGATGTTGTGGCCTTGTGGGTCACATCTTGTTGCATATACCCATTAGAACATAGACTCAATGTATTTAAAGCATTCGCTTACTATGATATCCTAGTTCTATCATTAAATCAACTGAAATTCAGTCGGTCCAAAGTATTCTCAGCCAACAGTCCATCAAACTGGCCATCACACTAGCAACACGTTATGACCTTCCAAATACTAAGCCACCAAAAGTATTCAATTTACAACTATATCTCTTACAAAATCAAGCACAAAATGCAATTAAAAATTTAATATAAAAAACCAATGAAAAAAAAAACAAACAAACAAAATTGTCCAAATTTTCACATATAACTTCCATAATCCATAATCAATCAAAAAAGGAGAAACAGAATTTCCAGTTTAAGTTCTCTACACTACTAAACAATGTAAATAATATCAAAATTCAACAAAACCTACCGGTTGATCAGGAACAAACTCTTCATCAAGTAACTTCAACAAATCATCAGCATCAATAGTGAAATTATCGTCATCATCATCTTCAACATCACCACCAAAAATATTCTCCATACCGTAATTAAAACCTTCTTGTTGTCCAGTCATCATCAACACATTAATCCAAAACAATCGCCGACTAAAATTTCAACCAACCAATCAGTCAATTAATCAGACAAAACATATAAAAATATTTGAAATTTCCTAGCCATAAATCGACGCGTATGGAATAAGAAATTAGGGTTTGAATGGGGAGAAAAATTGATTAAAAAAGGGAAATTTCGTAGAGGTTTCGTATATTGAGGGTTAATTTGAAGACGAAGACTTTTTCTCTAATTATAAGGCTCTATATTTTTCTCTAGTTTGATCGACTTTTTGCAGTTAGTGGGAAAAAGAGAGGAGAGAGATGTTTTTTAGTTTGATTTTGTAATAAAGGCGCATGTTAAGAAACAAGAATTACATCCACCGTCGTTTATATATAATAATAATACGCCCAGTCCTATTTCTTCGGCCCGTCGGTTTTTATAGTTGCTAGTTAGCGGGTCAATGGCCGGGTTGGACTGGTTTGGGTAGGTCTGATACCGGTTCACAATTATATTAGCGGGTCCGATGCGGGTCTGCGGCTAATTTGTGGATTGTAGGATTATGGAGGTCGTTAGCGAGTTTTATTATATCTATATTGTAATGGATTATTTTTTATTCGGATTGATGTAATGGGTATTTAATGTAAATTAAGGTAAACAATTACTGAATGATTCAACATGCTCGTTTTGTATCACTTTATGATCAAAATTGAAAATGAAATATAAATCAGATTTAAAATGACATAAAAATCAAAATTCAAAGTCATCTAATCTAAAGTGAAGTGATGTTTCACTTTCAATTGTTGAATTACATACAAAGTTATTGGGTGTTACAATTAAAAATCAAATCGCAATTATAAGTTTTCTTAAAACCCTTGATAAGAATCAAACATCTACATTTAGTAATAGCAAAAATCAAATCAAATCAAATAATAAATAATCAAAATGGATGAGAAAAAAAACATGTGAATCTGATTGAATGTTGAAATCCATTAGATTCTAAGACAACAAGAACAGAATAAAAATATTGAGAAAATAATTTTTACCGTTTTAGATGGAAGACGATTAGGGATATTGAGGAGAAAAGGAATGAGAAGGGAGATGGAAATCAGAGACAAAGTGATCGACAATTAAAAATCTCTATATTACATATATTGCCTCCTATTCAACCTAATGTCTCATATTACCCTTATTAAATTTACCTTTTTCACACCTTTACACTTACTAAGTACTAAACCCACTCTACCCATGTTAAAATCTAAAAATATTATACTTTTTTCTTTCTTATTTTTTTATTCGACCACCTAAGAATAAATCATACTCCCTCTTAATCTTTTTCGTAGTCTCATTTCCTTATTTGGCAAAATTATATCAATTGTCTCATTTTTTTTGTCTATATTTTTTTACCTAAATACCTCACTTTTCCAATTCCCAATAATCAACCATCACATTTACAATTAATTTAATCAATTAAAATATCTAATTACCACCTTTTTAATGAACTCCACACCACTTTTGATAACCGTGAAAATCCAAATATGAACATCTATAATAATTCAGAGGGACACATTGAGTGAACAGAAGAGAATATTACTCCCTCGAATCATTTTAGATGTCTCATTTCCTTATTTGGCAAAATCATATCAATTGTCCTATTTCCTTTTTTGTCGATCTTTTTTTTATCTAAATACCCCCACTTTTCAAATTCCCAATACTCCACTACCACCTTTACGATTAATTTAATCAATTAAAATACTCAACTACCACCTTTTTAATAAATCTCACTTAACCCTTAAAATCCGTAAAATACCAAATGGAACATCTAAAATGATTCCTGAGAGAGTACTAGAAAATTGGAACAAAACGAGTAATATTACTGATTTTGACAGTCTGCAAAAATACCAAGTATTTGGAATTATCATGTTCACACTAGATGAGTGGACCAAGGTTAAGGTGATGAGGTGGTTGGGACTCATCCATTTCACGTGATAAATTTTGGTCGTTTTGAATACTCTATTCATTTGTTGGTCGGATTACAACTTTATAAGTGACACAAAGACAATGCATGTTTGTCTTTGGAACAATCCATGCTTTGTTATCCTACTTGGCTACTCATTTGACAATCGTATAAAAAACGGATCATGTTAGTTGCTTCTTGAGCCCACTCATACTGCCCCGTATTATTTGGGCTACACCTGTACTTCAATTGTTTATAAATATAATTTAGATTTGTACTATATGAGTTTACTCGATGCGACTAAATTTAAAATGGGAAATTTCACGTGGTAACTCTGAAATTTTTTGTTTTCTACGTGATAACCCTAAAGTTTATGTAATTATTCCATCTGACCTTTTTGCACATAACAGCATTATCAAACGTTGATTTCGAGGATTTAAGACTGATGTACGCCTAATTATGTGACTTACCATTTCAAATGCCATTAATTTCAACTTTTCCCTAAAACATAAACTTCAATTTTACCATCTTTTATCCAATCATATTTCTTCTTCAAATTCAAAGATGGTAGAGTTAGGCATGGATTGCTTGCTAGCGATATTCCCATTCAACCTATTTTTGCCCATTATAACAATTTTTTTAAAAAAGATTATTTTTTGCTCTATTTAAATCAAGTTTTTTTCATATTATTATTAGAATAATTTGTGAATAACAATCTTAAAGTTTAAAACTTTTGCAAATTACAACCTGAATGCTTATTTTTTTTGCCAATTACAATCATTTAAGTATCGAAATTTATAAGCTTAGACAAAAAAACACAGAATTTAAACTACTTAACTTCAAATCCCAACTACCAAAATGATCGAATTTTATATTTTCGCTTGAACGTGCAAACTTTATTGTTCCGTACATTTTTTTTTTTGAAATGATTATTATTCCATAATTAATAGTTGTAGTAGTTCGAAAAAAAAAATAACTTGAGCATGAATGCTGGTAAGTGATTTAACTGGTGCACGTAACTCCTCTTCCAATTTTTTTCACATGTTCTTCGAATTCGATCAATCAATGTCATGCGTTAGGGAATCGCCTAGGTCAGTTGTTTCTCAAATTTTGTTGAACAATAGCTATTTTTCTGATCTAATTTTGAGTGATTCCATTCCGATTTTTGCTTAATTTAAACTTTAAGCTCAAATTTGTCTGTTTCTTGGAAATCTCTTGTTCTTGGTTCTTGCTTCTGGGTCTGCGTTTGTTCTTTATTTTCCTGGTGAAGTTAATATCCAAGATTCCAAACATCTATACTTGTTGGAGAGATTGTTGAATAGAAATGGTTGAAAAGGATTAAATTAGGGATTGTTAATTAGGGCATATGGCCATATAGGAAAATAATTTGCAATTTGATATCAAGGCATATTAATATAGTTGATAACAAAGCTTGTTAACCGTTTGACAGGAAAAAGTTGCTTTATCAATAATTTGTACTCGAAGATTACAAGAAATAACAAGTGGATGGAAGAAATGAAAAGAAATATGTTAATAGGATAAATAGAGAGGATTAATTTGTGTATCAAATTATAGAATGTGAGGTCAAAGCCTAAAATAGATTTGTAGCAAAATCAAAGAGAGAGGTAGAGAGAGGGAGGAGTATCAACATGGATTTCCTTGGATAATTGAGTGTTCTTGTCAGTTCTCGTTGTGTGAGATTACATGAAGTTGAGGAGGATTCAACCTTAGGGAACAATAGTTCAAAAATCATAGATTATATTAGATTTATCGCGTTTCTTATATGTTTCATGCTATTAGTTATTCTTAAGTTAATATGATTTGTTGGGGAATTTGTGTGTAGGATTTACTTAGGAGTACTTAATTTGAAATGGTTTTAAAAGTTTGGTAACTGATCACCATTTCTGTTTGCCTTTTTCCAGATTTCTGTTGTTGAGGAAGCCATGGTAAATTATAAATAGTCTTATTTTTCTATGTTTTGTGTATGATTTTAACTGAATTGCAGTATAATAGTTAGCATTTACCGTCTCATTCTCGGTCTATGTTTCTTTGTTCGACAGAGGCTGCTTGGAATTTTGTGTATGTTTTTGTGTGTTGGCTTTCTTCCTACATCACTTGATATGCTGATGGAATTTTTTTGTTTATTCCTCTTTTTCTTCCTACTTCCAGTTCCTGCTCATAATAGTATGCTATCTATTTTCTTTCTTACCTTTTTCCGACATATACATCTTAACCTCAACAACCTTTGGGGGTGGAGGGGGTATGATCTAAGTACTAAACACTTTATATTGTTGATCATTTATTAGTATGCACCCTTCATTTTTAGTCTCATGTTGTAGATGTCTACGATGAATAATAAATTGTTTTGGTTTTATTATGCACAGGATAATTCTAAGAAAGTCATAACAAAAGAAGAGTGGGAGAAAAAGCTTATTGATGTAAAGATTAGAAAGGAGGATATGAACAAGTTATTGGTAGATTTTCTTGTCATTAAGGGTTATGTTAATGTTGCAGAGAAGTTCCATGTAGAGTCTGGAACTAAACGTATCCCTTTTCTGTCCTGCAGTTATGCTCTGTCAAGTGACATGACATTTTGCACTTTGCACCTTCTTATTGATGAATTGCAGATTTGGATCTCACAACAATCAAAGGTCGCCTGAGTTTGAAAAGTCTGTACAGTGTGGGAATATAGAAGATGCTAATGAGAAGGTTAATGATTTTCATCCAGAGGTGAGTGAAAACTGAAAACAGTTGTAATCATTGACTTATTGTACTACCATTTCTTTGCTCACAAATAATGGTATTTTTCTTTAATTGGCCCTGTCTTTCCGGATTCCTTTTAGATAATGCTTCCCACTAATTTATTATTTTGTTCGTCAAAGTCTCTGTTCGTATCCACCTGCATCTCTTTGACACTCACATTACTTTGGTTTGGTTACGGTCTACATGACCAGGCTGTTGGGCCTGAATTAGAATTCCAAAATGTTGTCTTTTGGTTCCACGTAGCTAAATTTCAAAAAGTCTGAGTCATCTGTTTTAACTGAAACGAAAAGGAGGGTGCTGATATAGCTACTAAAAGCCTATTTCTCGGATCATGTGCATGATTCTAATACCGGACCTGGCTGTTTGGAATTCGACTCTTTATGTAAAGTTAGACTCTTCTGTTCAGAATAGCACATGTCAGATAACTTCCATTCTCATCAAGTCAAGTTGCAAAATACAGCATCAATGAAAAAGAAGATGGGAGATGAATGTTGGTGAGCTTCTCACAAGATCTGGTGTTTTGTCATAGGTCTAAAACATTTTAGGATATTATTCAATAAAGTTGGTTGTGCTTAATCACGTCGCTGTTTTATGCTGGTATTGGTCCATTATTTAGATTATATTCTGTATTCAGAATTCTGTCATGCATGCGCACATAGAGTTCCTCTCAACCTCTCCTCAGACCTTTAGTGTTACTTTTTTGTTTCGTTTTGCAACGCTGAACATGTTAGTTGGCATATTGAGGATGTGATTTTTTGATTATCAAGTCATCAATTGTTATTGGAGTGAAAGTCATGTGTATAGTTGTCACAGGAGTATTTTTTGTAGTATTAGTGACAATTTTTGAGGGGAAACATGTCATGTTTCTTCATACACACAAATGTTCTGAAAATTTGAAGATTTCTTATGCTTGATTAACATTTTTTGTCTGAATCCTTCAAGGATTGAGATTGTGTTTGCTGCCAAGATTTAAGACAGTTTAAATCTACCAGTTATAAATTAAAATGTTGATCTTATTATTTACTGCAAAGAGAGAAACATTATGTTTTGGTTGTATTTGTTGAGTCTTTGACACTGATGTTGTTGGATTTCCTAGATCTTGTGAAAGACGTGTTGCTAGTTTTCTTAGTTACCCGCCTATGATCATGCTTTCTACAAAAAAGTAGAAGAAATAGGTGCTCAACCTCATTAGTTGAAACAGCGAACCATATGGTTGATATGAATTTTGAATGGAGGGCTTAACATTGTGCTTTTAAATGTTAGTTATTGCTAAAATTGAGCAGATGGCTTCACCATTTTATCAGTTCCAAGTCATTGATCATGCCATATATGTTCTATAAGCTTGAAGCGTATTATTATGCATGTTCAACGCTACTGCTTTCTCCAAACTCGATTTGTTGAAGCCTTGGCCTTCAAAAGGAAGAGTTTGATGAGACCATGCTTTGAAAACTGTCTCTATGTTTGGTCATGATTCATGATCACGAGTTTTCTTTCTTTTTTAGCTAGCAAACAAGCAATCAACGTGCCTGACCTTAAGGCTTAATGAAAGGTAGTTCGATATCTGTCAGTCGGTCGAAAGGAATCCAAATAAATTGGGCTTTCTTTCTTTTTATTTGAGGAAGGGGGTGTAGGGAGATGGATTTGAAGGCTTCTAATAGGAGTACAATTTTAACTACTAAATTCCTCAAGGACATTATTTTTTATTTGTCGTTAACTGGTTTTTGGTTTTTACAGACTTTACAGAGTCATGTTGAGTTTAACAAGTGTATATATAAAGTAGCAGCTGTCTTCTTAAACACATCTGTTTTAGTTTTCTTTTCTGTATATTGATCTGAATGTCTGTTTGAAACCTTGTGCAGATATTTGATACAAAGCCAAAGCTTTGTTTTCATCTTCAGCAGCAAAAAATGACCGAACTTATCAGAAGAAAGATAGAAGATGCTCTCAAGAAGAGCTTGCTCCAAGGGCGGAAGAAAATGTACACTTTTTTCAGTGTTCATCTTGGGTGTTAATACTTTTTTCATCTGGTCATCTTTCAGACAGTTTGTTTTGTTCAGTTCCTTATTTATTCTAGTGTTGCTTCTGTATTCCTGTATATCAGTATATGACAGTGGAATCCTTAAGTTCGGAAATGAAAGGGAAGGAGAAGAAATCCATCAGTGTAATTATGCGTATTTTGTACTTATGTGTAGTTATAAATTATGTTTGTTATCAAGGGTCAACCAGAAACAACTTCTTTGGTTTTACAAGGATAAAGTTGCTTACATGCGACTTTCCAAGACATTGGGATAATAGAATGTTGTTTTAGTTGTATTCCTAGTTAGAAGTTACTATTGTCGTGAAGCTTTTTCTCCTTCCCCCTGTAGCCTGCATCAAATCATCATCTGATCTGTAGCCATTAATATGCTGCTGATTTTAGTGAAAAGTATTTCACAGCGAAGCGTCCTAGAAGAGTTGGAGAGAACTATTACTCTGCTTGTATTTGAAGACGCCTCCAAGTGTCTAGTTGGAGACATTCTAGACCTATTTCAGCGTTCGAAGATAGCAGATGAGCTCAATGCGGCCATTCTCCCAGGTCAAAATCATGACAAAGGTAAAGCTGTACTTTGCTTTTGATTTTGACAAAATCAAAATGAATAATTATTCCCCAATGTGCACGTTGTGTTGGTTTGTTTTAATTACCTGTTTCATAACTGTGCGTTGCCAGATCCGGTGCTACTCAGCATTTTGAAAATGCTTGTTAAAACTCAGAATGAACTCGATGTAAAAGCTGCTTATCATCGAATGACAGATTTATCATCTGCCAAGCTAGAATTCTAACATCTTCTATCTTGTAAATCTCAAAACTCTATCTCATTGTTAATAGTCAGGACAATTTCCTCATTTTTTTTTGAAAGCTCTTTACTGGCTTTTGAGCAGCGGCACAGTTGATTGGCTAATGTGGGTGTCATATAAGTCTTGTTACTTCTTAATGAAGAGCTACCGGCCTTGTGGTGATTCAAATGGAATGAAAGTGTTCCTTCAAGTTCATCTTGTTATGCCTCCAATAACAACTAAATCAACAAGGTAAAAGACTATCCCTTCGCTATATCTCGATTAATTTTTTGTGCGAGCTCTTTGCATATTATGCAGATGGGGGAGTTATTCGAATTGGATAAGGCACACTCGAATTCAAATAGGGTTCGTTCAGCCCAACTCTAAAATAAAATTTATATAAAAATTGTCATATTAGTCGCACAAAAACTGAAAATTACCAGACTTGAATATTTTAGTATATAATACCCAAAACCTTATCAAACACCTAAATCATCACCTGTTGAACTTTAAGGGTTGGGGACTAGAAATTGACAGAAGAGGTAAATATGGTCCAAAACAGTGCAGACTGTAGAATCTGTAGCTCTAGCTATTCCCATCTAGTTTGTCTTAAGACTTTTATAGCTTCTCTTTTGACACTATTCCTTTTGCAAATAACTGGGTTTCAAGGACCACTTATTTAAACTCCAGTTTTGATTCAATTCACAAAAGAACAAGAAAAAGACTCCAAAAAAAAAAGAAAAAGACTCCAAATGTTAAAGATTGCCTGCAAAGTTGCAAGGATTTCACCATATTAACTAACTTTCAAATTTTACATTTGGGTGGGTGTTAATCTTTTAATTGGTTCTCAATATCTTGGAATGAGTTTGGAATTGGACAATATGTTTTATGAAAATGTCTTAGATTTAATTTAGGATTGATGACTAATAAACTTGCCGAATTAAGTGTTTGAGGATTTCTCTTTTATCTTGGTGAATTAAGGGTTTAATTCTCACCACTTACATGAAGGATTAATCATCTTTTTTCTTTGTCTTTAAGAATTTTCTAGGCTACTCTGAATATAACAACTTGTCAAAGTGCAACTCAGTCAAAATTAGCACGATTTAAAAATTATCCGACCCTTCTTGAAAGACATAAATTTTAATTTTTAATAACATGTACTTCCTCCGTTCTTATTTAGTTGCTACCGTTGTATGGGCACAAATATTAAGGAGTAACTATACAATGATTAGCAATAGGTGAAAAGTTGCTTTTTGAAATTTTTTAATATTATTTGTTGAAAAATGAAAAAGAAAAATAGGAATAATTAGATATAGAGTAGGATAAAAGTAGGAGTAGGTATAACTTTAAATGATTAGTTTGTTACCAAATAAGGAAATGTAGCAAGTAATAAGAAATTTCCCAAAATGGAATATGTAGCAAGTATTATGGAACGGAGGAAGTAAATAAGTAGGAGTATGCACCAGATTTCAAATAGTCCAGTTTAAAATATTATACTTATTTTTATCTGATGACTAGTTGACACCTTTATTTATATTTTAGACCCATTTTTACAAGTAGGCCATCTTTAAAGACTTAGTTTGGTGTTTCCCTAACATAATTAAATGTGTAGGAGAGTAGGAGTACTTTCTTTACAAAATCTTTGGGTTACCCATTTAGGTATTTCTAAGGCAAATCAACAGCTCCCAAGATATCAAGTCCAATCTTATGTATGTTTTAAACAGATGTTGCATGCCCCACTACTTAAGTTACAGTTCAAGAATCATGATAGGCAATTTGATACTGAGAACTTTAATCATTCCACAATGGAATTTTAGTTTAGGGACAAAGTTTGTCCACAATAAAATGGAAAGGTCATCCTAAAGTTAAATGGTAGGAAACTACTAATTATTGTTAGTAATCGTATCTTAATAAAACCGTCTTAACATAAAGATTATATATTCTTCCTCGAGTCGGAAGACTCTTTGATTTCTTTGATCATATCTTAATAAAACCGTCTCACCATTACTAACTAGACATCAATTTCATTACGCACAATTTATTTGATTTTCAAAATCAATTTGAACCATGTTTGGTTCAATTAAAATTTAGTTGTCCCTTTTATTATAGTATATTTTTGTACTAAATAGTTGCACTTATGAGAAAAAAGTACTTATTAAGCTTATTTATTTTGTTATATGGCCTCCTATTCGAATTGTATGTCTAATTTCTTGCTTAAGTATATTCACATCTATGATATCTCTTTTACTTATTAATTCAAATAGGACTATAAATTATCTTTTTATAACTTACAAATTGGTCGTTTCTCTTTGTCATGTCAAATGACTTGAATTTAAAATCCAAAGTAAAAGTAATGATGAAAGCCAAAGAAAAAAAGAGTTGTGAAGTGAAGTTCTCAAGATTTGTTTGATGGATGAGATAATCATAAGACGTTACTTGTAGGGTTGTAGCAGCACATACAGTAGAATCATTTGTTCAACAACTCTTCAAACTTGCCCAGTCTTATGCACTAAAGGCAATAACTCATTTAATGCTTCTCAAGACCAAGCCTCAAATCACAATACTTCAAGTAAAATACTAGTAATCTAGTATCTACTCTATTCTAGTTTGTTTTTCTCATTTAGTTTTTTGCACAATTTTCAAATAAAAGTTTAAGCTTTTCAATATGACTATTTCTAAATATGCATATCATAAAAAAATTTTAATAAATAAAGCAGATATTAAGACGAATCTAACAATATCTTTTATATATATGAATATATTTTACCTTTCATATATATACTTCTCTCTTTTTAAAGGGAAATAGTCCAAATAAGGGGTCGCTTGGATTGAGAGTAAATATTTAAGATAGTAAAAAAAGTCAAACTAATGTAATAAAGGTAATTAGATATGCAAATGAAGTTATTGAAATAATTTTCTCAAAAAAAAAAGGTAATGAAATATAATTGTGATAGAGGTAGAATAGGGGTAGATTAAAAAGGATGAATAGAAAAAAGAGTTTGATTTCACTCATTTGGAGATATAAAGAATTCCTCCACCTTCCCCTAGGGTAAATTTATACCCCAAAATAAGGGAACTTATTACTATCTTCTCTATTTTTTTATTATCTTCTAATTCATTCTTACACCTCTCCAATAATTAAATTTCTTTAATCATCTAACTAACTAGCCTTAAATTCCTACTTTAACTTTTATTACCCTTAAATATTTATTCTCAATCCAAGCGACCCCTAAAAAAAACATTAGAAAACAAAGAGCATATCTTTAACAGCAACGGATTGTAAGAAAAAATATCGCTATCAGTAACAAAATGTTAAGTAAATAAATATACTATACTCTTACTCTAGAGAATATTAAGAGGGACCCATTAGCAACTGATTTCCTGTGCTTGCTTACATCTATCTGCTCTGTGTTGCTCTTTGGACACTACCAGTCAGTCACTTCATCACAACATTACAATGTAAAAAAACCCATTTCATAATAAAACAGGGAAAGAGCAAAGGTTAATAGAATCATTTATAAGTTATTTTATTACTTAAATATTTAAATGCAGATGGAATTGAGTAATTAGACAGTAAATAGTACCATAAACTGAGAATTATACTTTTTAATAACCCTTAAATATTGAAACTTATTTATTTGAGTACTTCTATTACCTTAAAAAACTACTTTCCAGTCAAGTGTACTAGGTTGTATAAATCAATGACTGTTTTTCTTTTCATTAATGATCAACAAAAAAGTTCAGTCCTTTCACCAACCATTCCTAGTACAATATTTCCCTGAGTTATTAATTAAATGTTGGTAATTAAGTTGTTAACATACAGAAATAATTTTAACAATTAAATAAAAACAAAAATTAAAATCAGCAATTGGATTAATTAAAGCTTGAAAACCACTTCTCTAAATTTATATATGCAACAAAAATTACAAACTTCAGATGAACACAATACATAACAATTCACTCTGAAGTTCAAAACCCTTAAAAAAAACCCATCAAAACAACTACATTTTCTTCATTTATACCCATTCTTCATACATTTTAGTTTAAAGTCTAATAAAAAAAACATAAACTAAAGTAGAATTAGCAGCTAAAATTAAGAAAAATTGAAGCTTGTAATAATACCCAATTGCATTTTGTTCACCATTGATGCTCTGTTCTGTTCCTCTGAATCCTCCATTAATGAAGATGGAGCTACTACTATCATCAAAATTCAGGGCATAACTTGAAGGATCATAATGAAATCTCACTTGTTTTTTACCTTTGTGATGGTTGTTGTTCTTGTTCATACTCTTTTTTACTGCTGCTTTAACTTTCCAAATTAAGCTTATACATTGTTTTTTATACCCATTTTTGGTAATCCATCCAAAATTTCTGGTAAAACCCATCATTAAATTTGATCAAAGATTGAAATTTGGGAAGAACCCAGTTGAGAATAAGGAAGAAGGATTGAAATGGGAGATGGGTTTTTACTTTTTAGGAAGAGAAAGTTTTTAGTGATGAAAAGAGTGTAGAAGAAGAGTGGTTGTATAAATAAGGGGAGTAAAAGAGGGAAAAGTGACTTTTTTTAATGGGTTTTTTCCAGGAAATGGAAATTTAAAGGTAGGTTTTGAAAAATTCGGTTACTATTTGGGAGATTAACCAAAGTAAGTTTGTAATGTTGTGTGGTTTGGTGCATTGGGAAGCTCAAATTCCATGATTCAAGTAGAGAGAGAAAGAAGAGAGAGGGGTTGAGGATGCAGTGTACAGTGAGCAGTGGGCACTGGGCAGAGAGTCCCCCCTAACTTTAATGTCGTATCACTTTCAAACATGGGTTGTAACACGAGGAAACAAAATTAGGAGTTTGGATTAAGGAGGACTTTGGTAAATTTGTGGTTGGATTTTTTCCTGGTAGGGATGATAAGCGGTAAATTATATGGGTTACGTACCTCTTCTACTTAATTGAAGTATAATTTTGGTGGGTAGCGAGTGAGTATCGGATACGGATGTGAAAACTTTCATTTGTCCTGGTATTAATAGATAGGTGGTGGGTATAAAATTTTATCTGCTCCATGCTCACCCATCCAGCTAGGGTCGAGTCTGAGGGTAGTTTTGAAGTGCAATCGTTCAGGGTCTAGTTCATGAAGGGTTCCAATTTGATTTAGTACTTATTATTAAAAGCCAGTTCCTTAATTATATTTTTGTGTCATTTTATTATTTGATCTTAAATTCATATATTTGTTTGACATTGATGTGATGAACAAAGAAAAGTTATACTTCCTCCGTTCCATTATATTTGCTACTGATAGTGATATTTTCCCACACATATCACACTCGTTAGCAAATCTTATGGAACCAGGTAAATGTAATGCATAGTTGAGGGAATAAAAAATTTTGTTCATATGGGTCCTTTATTAATCTTCATTTAAAATCTAAAAATTATCAAAAACAACACTACCTCAAAATGCTCAACCTCATACTCACCTACCCCATCCCATATTCACTCCGCTCCACCCCATCTAAAAATCTGTATAAGAAATTTTACGATCACTCTTATACACACGTGGAACTTCTAAATTCGAACACTCCAAAACCTGAATTACATGTTCTTGTAAGTTGTAATTGTGATGCATCTTATTGTTTTTACATCTATCCTAGCTCTTGTCATATTCTTAAGTTTTAGAACTACTAAGTATGAGATAAGAGATGTTTTATTTAACGTAAACTGTTATATGAGATGTTCTTATTGTAAAATGTGTCTCATATATGAAATAAGTAACCCATTTAATAGTACATATTATGAGAATATTCATAAGAGCATTTCTGTATTTAAATTCCTCTAATAAGGTTAGATAAATTTCATTAGAATTTTTACTATTTAATTGAATGAAAATGTGACTCTTAAACTAAATTTAAACCAAATAATAAGTTATTCAAGCTGCTCAAGTGAGTGCTAATAAAAAGTTCACCCAGGTTAATAACTTCCAATGAACACTAAAATTTTATTTCAATAAATCCAACCATTCAAAAGCACAAAATTTGTTTAACTTATTTGTTGATAATACAGAAGTAATAGTTTAAATTACAGGTTCTTAGTTGGACATATACATAGAAGTATAACCCAAAATAAAGACCTTAACCTATAAATAGAAGGTCCACATCAACACATTAAATTCATATAGCCATTTCATATGCTTTATATAGATGTTATATTTTGCATCAAAACAAATATTATTATTATTGTATTTAATAGAAGCAATTGAAACTTATCCATCAAGAACAAGACTAGACCATCATTAAGATTATGATGAACTTCATTAATTATCATAATGACATAATCCAAAACAAGCAACTTTTCTTTAATGGAGTTGGATGGAATAAGCAATAGCAATGCAATATGTATATTAAGTTAGTATTACAAGAAGTGGTCCAATATATGGCTAGGCTTAGATCATCTTATAACTCATTTAGTATACTTGTAGGTTATGGACCTCAAAAGCACTTGTTCAAACAACACACAAATGTGGATATAAACTTTTCATTACCTCTTTAAACTAAAAAAAATGATACTCCCTCCTATTCTTTAGTTTTGTCCACTTTGGGTTTGGATCGGATTTTAAGAAAAAATGATAGTGGGGTATTTTAAGTGATTATAATAATTGAAAAGGTGATAGTGGGGTATTTTAAGTGATTATAATAATTGAAAAGGTGATAGTGGGGTATTTTAAGTGATTATAATAATTGAAAAGGTGGTAGGTGGGGTATTATTAAATAATATAAGTTGGGATAGTTGGGGGTATTTAGGTAAAAAGTTTTGCCAAAAATAGAAAGTGGACAAGTGAAGTGACTTTACCAAATAAGGAAAGTGGACAAAACTAATGAATAGGAGGGAGTATCATTTTTTGTCAAGAAATCATAATAGGATCTACTTGTGGTAAATTTTGTGATTTGTATGACATAATATGTATCCTATGACCTATATAAAAGATAAAATAGGTAAACTTCAATTCTAATAAGAGCGAGCCACATTGAAAAACTACAAACACCTGAATTAAACCGAACAATAATACTCACTATAAGAGTGTTGTATGAAATGGTTCAAACCCAGTAGACTTGAACAAAATTAATTTGTAATTAAAAATAATAGAGGCTAACGCTTATTTATTTTGAGGTCTTATAATAAATATACTCTTTTTTACAATTTGGGTGACACTCAAACCACTAAACTGGCTAGATGAATGTATTATTGAAGTACTTGATGATAAAAATAATAAAAATAAAAAATGGAGTAATAAATTGTTGGCATTGATCCATCAACTTCAAAATGGGGCTTTAGAGCTCTAACTGTTTTGTCTTGAAGAGAATGCAAGATGGTTAATTAGAATAAGCTGTCTTCACTGAGCTTTTATCGAATATATATTGATTCTCTCATCACTTTCCTAGCTTTTTGTCATCATCTTTAAACCCATTTTGCTTTTACATATTCCATTATACTCCATTACTGCACATTTAATTCTCTTTTTCTTCTCATTATTATTACTCCCTCCTATTCAATTAAAGTGTCCACTTTGGGTTTGGATCGGATTTTAAGAAAAAATGATAGTGGGGTATTTTAAGTGATTATAATAATTGAAAAGGTGGTAGTGGGGTATTTTAAGTCATTATAATAATTGAAAAGGTGGTAGGTGGGGTATTATTAAATAATATAAGTTGGGATAGTTGGGGGTATTTAGGTAAAAAGTTTTGCCAAAAATAGAAAGTAGACAAATAAAGAGACTTAACCAAATAAGGAAAGTGGACATTTATTTTGAATAGGAGGGAGTATTACATTGTAACAAAAGGTAATAACTTATCCCAATGTGAAACTTTGATCACAAAATAGAAGTGTCTAACTCGACTAAATTATAAAAATACGATATTTTTTGTCGAAAGTAAAGTATTTACGGTCCGTTTGGTTAGTGTTACTAAAGTTTCATCAAAAGTTTCATATTATTCCAATGGTAATGAAACTTTGATCACAAAATTTTTTTTCGTATACAAATTTTCATTATCACTTATCCCAATGATAATGCATTGGAATGAATTTTATGAAGATAAATGAAATAATTGAAGTTGGACAAGTATGGCCATCAAGATAGTCAAAAGAATTTTCAACCAAAACTACACTAATTTTTCATTTCCATTACCGTCGTTTATTCTCACCTACCAAACAGATCGTTAAGTGTCTTATTCGCATTAAAAATCAGATCTTATCTCAGTTACAGGTTTGCAGCAAGTATCCTTTTCTCCAAGTTAAAATTCTAAATTTGATTTTCACATAACTCTCCCACTCAGCTTATCTTATAAAACCAAAAATAAATTATCTTATTTTTGTTTGAGTGTCAAGTATCTGATACGGGTACTTAAGGTTGAATATAATAATTGGATATTAAGTTTAATAATAATTTATTAATAACCAATATAATGAAGCTTATAGACTAGTAGTACTTCATTCCTATCTTCCATTTGCATGGGCTTGTCATTTTCGGTTCCCCTCCACAATTAATGACTAATTTCCAGTGTTGCTAAAATGTGGGTGGGTCAGAGGTCTTTTCAGATGATCTGTCATTCTTCCTTCCATAGCAAAATCTTTGTCCCTAAACTATGCCTATTAGTGGACAATTATTATACCATTATCTTAATTTAGATCTAAATAGAAGTACAAAGCTAATAATTAATTCACTACTAATATTAATTAATAATCATTTAAATTTTTAATACTTTCACACTCTACTCTGTACTCACATAAGAGTTCTTTAGATTAAAAACGTGAAACCAACACATAATTTCCTATAAATTACTAAGCAAAGCACTTCACTTTGAAATGAAGAGTAAGTGAGATTTGCATGAATCGGTGACATTCCACATACTTGATATTATCACGTCAAATAACCAACCCAAAATACCAAAATGATGGTTCAACCTAAATATAAACATAGTACTCGCTCCCTCTCACTGAGATAAAAGATAATGCCACGCTTTTCTTTTTTAATTTGTTTTTTCTATTTTGCTAAAAAAAATTCATGGAAATGTTTACATCACTTTTTTTTTCGGAAAGTAGGAATATGTATATAAAAGAGAAAGAAAAAGATCACTGAAGCCTGCAACCCCAAACCCGCCGGCATAAAAACCCCGCGAGGGGAAAAAGCCATTAGAATTTAGAAGAGAGGGAAAAATTCATGTAAATGTTTACATCACTTTCTTTTATTAATTTATTTTCATCCACGCATTTCTGTTGCTCTTTTATATAATCTACATAATTCAAATAATCTCTTCCACTTCTAATTAGTCTTTGTACAATATATAACTGTGATACTTTTTTGAAACAGAATCCTAAAACTTTTTGAATATAAGTGATTGGTCAAAATATTCGTTTTCTATCTATGGTTACAAAACAGGTGAGTTTTAAATTCCATATGAATTACTCTTATGTGTATTTTTTTTACCTCACCTTGAAACATTGAAAGAACAATAAAAGTTGCACCAAAACTTGAGTGACTGCAACAAATAAAATTCTCTAAAGGACCAATACCTTAAGGAAGATATAGAAGTAGTAAACTTTACATTTTTTCCTGTTCAACATGTATTTTTACTATCTCTTGTCAATTCTTTTGTTGTACTTCTATTACCCTATCAGTTTATCATATAAGAATCCAAATTACTACTCCGTCCTGAGGCGTCCTCTCTGAATTGCATTAAAGAGGAATTGATTTATTTTTATGAAAGTGGTAATAAATAAAGAGGGAGAATGAATTTTATGGATGCGATTAAAAGAAAATGGTGGGCTATTGTCCAAAAATAGAAATGATGCAAATTAAATGGAATGGACCAAAATTAAAAATGATGCATATTCATTGTGACAGGGGGAGTATATGGTTTTCAGCGGTATTCTAATTTGTCGTTAATCTAAATGGTGAGAATTGTAGTGAAAATATTTTATTTTTTCATTTCATTTGTTATGCAATACAATATGTTAATTATACATATCATAATTTATAGGAAAATTTACTTTTAAACATACAAACTTTGACCCATTTTCTTTTAAACATACAAACTTTCGTTTATTATTTAAACATACCAACTTTGGGGGGTATATTCCCAAAAAGTTATGGATGACTTGTAACCGGATGAACCGGTTACTTCTTCACCATCTTCATCTTCACCATCTTCATCTTCTCCATTTCATCTTCACCATCTTCATCTTCTCATCTTCACCATCTTCATCTTCACCATTATCAACCCACAAAAAAAAAAAAAAAAAATCTGGTTCTTCAATTGAAGAACCCAAAAACCCCAATTCATATACCATAAAAACTAGTAAAAAAAACAGCAAAAGAAGGAAGAAATTCAACAAAAAAACCCAGAAAAATGGTACATTGAAAGATGAATAAATGATAAATAGAAAAAGAGAAATAGTAAGAAAGAATCTCACTTGTGGTCACAAACCATAAGAAGACCACCATCTTTACAAACAAAGCAGTAATCTTTCAATGAAACCCAAAAACAATGAAAACCCAAAAAAAATGCTGAAAATCCTTTGATTAATTCAAACCCAAAAACAAATTAAACCCTAATTCAACCCAAATGAAGAACAAATCAACAAATTGAAGAACAAGCCATTCCATTCTTTATCTTCAACCCTAATTCAACCCAAATGAAGTACAAATCAACAAATTTTTTGAGATTTAAAATTGGTAATTGAAAACAAATCTGAAATTTTATGTGAGTTAGAGCTTGAAGAAGAAGAAGAAGCTTGAAGAAGCCATTGAAAATTTTATCTGAAATTTTATCTGAAATTTTATGTGAGTTGGAGCTTGAAAATGGGTAATTGAAAACAAGCCATTGAAGAAGAAGAAGCTTGAAGAAGAAGCTTCTCAACATTTGTGGTCATACCGGTTAAAAAGGGTTAAAAATAGGTCAAAAAACCGGCTATAACTTTTTGGGAATATACCCCCCAAAGTTGGTATGTTTAAATAATAAACGAAAGTTTGTATGTTTAAAAGAAAATGGGTCAAAGTTTGTATGTTTAAAAGTAAATTTTCCTAATTCATATTCATGAGTACATTTATGCTTTAATAAACATCGTAATAAGAAGTTAATAATAAGCGATTAAAATTCAAAAATGTTTCATTTGACTATATTTTTTTCTTATAAATTAACAGAGATATAGTATAAAATAAGATTGAATGAGTAAACAATAGAAAAAATACTTGTGTTGCAAAAATTTCAAAACAAAGTTATACTTAGAAAATTTACTAGACATGGGTTACGGTCATACTTGTCTATTGTTATATTTAAGTGATTATTTTTTATTTTTTATATTCTTTCTCATCCACACGATTTAGGTATGTGGTAAATGAAATTCATTATAACGAGAATAACAAGGTAAATTTCATCAAACTGACAACAAAATTCATTCTCGTTACCACAACCAAACATGCACATAAGTACTAACCCTAGTAGTTTGAATGTGTGATCTCGGGTTTTTTTTAGTAAATACTTAATATGTTTCTCTCAAAATTCTGAAAATTATATACGTAATGCTTAAATTAAGACAAAATCGGATTCTCAAGTTTCCACCTTTATGAGAATATAAGTCTTTGAGGGTGTGCGAGGTGATCGACTGTACAGGGCCCCTCTTTCTCCAATACATCAAAAAAGTTAATAAAAAAAGAAATATATTAAATTTATTAATAAATTAAAAATATTTACTAATATTAAGGCGCAAAATATAAATTTGCACAGGGCCTCCAAATTGTTCAAGACCGCTCTGAGAATATTTGTACTGAATGTTAAACATTGTTTGGATGTATTTACTTGGATCATGTTGGATCCTTGGTGGGATAATTTGGAGAAAAAGTGTAGTAAAATCAGTTTTGCTTTATGATAGGCAGAAAATGTTTATGCTATTTCTGTGGGTGTCATTTAATTTTATTGATTATTCTGATGCTTATTACACCATATATTATATAATCAATCACGTGAAAATTCCCCCTATTTGGTTTGTTTTCCATTTTAATTTTTATTTTTCAGTATATTTATGCAAGAAATTTACACAATTGGAAGAATTATTATCTCATTTTAGTAATCATTTTAGAGTTCTTTTGATTTTTTTATTATGTGAAATTAATGTGATTATTAAATATTTTCAATGTATCTTCTTTGTTTTAATGAATTTGCATCTAAGGCAACGAAATTGATATCCTTCAATCGATCGAGATCTCAACTTACACTTTGTATTCCACTTAAATTGCAGCATTTTTATTTTTGGACTATGGTCCACCACTTTCTTTTAATACCATCCATACATTTTAACTCTCTTTTAATTTCCTCCACACAATTCCTTCTGTCTCTTCATTTATTACCACTTTCTTAATTCTCACTCATTTTCTCTATGCTACTAATTCATCCGGACGGATGGAGTAGATAAATGAGAAATCATAATCAAAATTTGATTCTAAAATTCATAACTATTTAAAAACAACATATGAAATGGAATGGAGTATTATTTATTTGATTTCTATTCAATTTGAATTAGGACTTTTTTTTAACAATCACACTACTTCTAAACTAAACAAAGATAAGACTAACACATGTGCAATTATCCTTGGGAGTCACCAAAATTATGATTAAAAAAATAAGATAGCCGGCGAAAAAAAAGAGTAGTACTTGTACTACACATGCTAAATCTTTGACTTGCCGAAAGTTACACATACCAATGAACTATCTCTAATTGACTACACACTACTTACAAGTTACAACAAGTACATGGTCAATTCTATATCCTGATACTCTAATTTAAACAATGTTAAATTGTTACTTATTAACTTAAATAATACTTCCGCTGTTTCAAAGTACTCGCTACATATCTATTTTGTACACTATTTATTGTTTAAGCTTATTTTACATGTTGCGACTAATGTGTAAGTAAAAATATAGTCAAGTGGGATCTTGTTTGAATCGTCTAATCGCATACTTTCATAATATTAAATTTTTATAATTTTAGATAAGTGTAATTTAAGATATTAATGATCAAAATTGTGCATTGGATTGCGTAAAAAAGTGAAATGCAGCAAGTATTATGGAACAAAGGAAGTACTACTCCGCATACATTACTTAATTCTTATTGATTTGAATTAGAATTGCTTATGTGTCATGAGTGTGTACAGTGTGTAATGTGTTTGAAATATAGAAAATTCAAAGTTAATTACGATGATTTATAAATCACCAACTTTTGTCTTAGCTTTTGTAGTTCCTCAATAAGTAGTTATCGATCTCTAAGTAATAGTGCTAATCATTTCCTTTTTATGCATGACTCTTACCTTTTGGTGGTAAAGTTGACCTTTACTCTAGTATTCCTTCTTCCCTCATCCAGCCTTTATTTTTGAGCGTGATATTGAATTGATGATGATGAAGACTATCTAGTTTCAATTATGTAAAATGGATCCACTTAGTGAATACTAAATCATCATCAACATCATAAATGAAATGTAAACTTATGATCCTAAAAAATTAAAGAAAATAAGGTATTAATATAATTGGTCAATATATAATCTTGTATTGAAGTTTACAACAAAAGAGCCGGGCTATAATTAAATATAATTTGTTTTATAGAAAAAAGTGAAAAAGTAGGATTAATAGGATAAAAATAATAATGAGTCCAATCAAAGAAATGGATTAAAAAGTAATAAAATTGTGGTTTTGATGTCTTTATTGGGTATAAGCAAGTGCTTTACGTGATTAGGACAGCAATAGCAGAAGCTAGTCTTACTATTAGTAGGATTATAGATTTGTAGATTTATAGGCGTGCATGCGATGATCTAAACAATAAACAATAAACAATGGGTGCGATATTGGTAATACGAAGCAACAAGCAAGATCGGATTTGGATTTGCTCCATACTTCTACCTCGCTTCTCATAATTCTTGTCTCGTGCTACACCATCAATCCTAAAGTAATTTTAGGCTGTTGTACGCCTATTCAGTGGCAGATTCAGGGACCGGAGTTTTAAGGGGCACCAACTAGTGGACGAGATTTCAGCAGGGTTTGTTTGCAAAATTAACAACTATTTTACTCTTATTTGTTAAAATTTTAAATACGACATACCACAAAAAGAAACTGAACAAATTAAATTAACTAACCTAATTAAAAAAGTGATAAATAAATAAATAAGACAAAATTACTAAAATGAGGGAGTATTTATCATCAAAAAACTTCAATATTAATTTTACACTTTTACTCTTATCAATAGATTAAGTCTACGTTAAGTATTTTAAATGCTATCAGTTTCAACATTTTCCCTCAAAATATAAACCTTAAATCTATCATTTTGGATTTAGATGAAAAAATATGATTTGGATGATGATAGTAGAGTTTGAGTTTATGTTTTGGGGAAAAATGTTGAAAATGATGACATTTGAAATGGTAAGTTACATAAATAGGTGTATAACAACCTTAAAGTTTTGAAACTGACATTTGCTAACGTTTTTATGTGCAAAAAGGTCATGGTGGAAGTGGAACAATTACGTGAACCTCAGGGTTACCGCGTGGAAAACCCAAAACTTCAGATTACCACGTGGAATTTCCTTAAATTATTTATTCATTATAGTTTACCTTTGAAAAAGGATGAGCTCTCTATATAGGTATGTATACATTTATGTTGGCGAAAAATAATAATGAATATGATTAAATATATAACATATCTAATGATTTGAATGAATATATGTGTGTAAATATTGACTCTTATGGTGTACATATTTTCAATGACATTCTCGTTAATAGCTGCATCTACACTCCTAAGGGAATATATACACCCTCTTTTAAAAAAAACAAATATATACACCCTAATTATCGGTTTTCACCACTTTGCATAATTAAAACTAAACACATTTTATTGGCTTGCTTAGCCAGAGAAACAAACATTTGCCTGAGCTTGTATAATCGAACCCGACTTTATTTAACTTAATGCATTCACAATAATGTAAAAATCAATGTGATTACAACATGCGATTTTGACCTGACCCAAAACGTATGACTCAATGCTAATATGATAATTGCAAATGAACACCTCAATCTGGATAATAGTCGTTTCTAAGCCTCACAAAATTATTAGACGAAGTTATTTATTTTTTCAAAAAGAATTATTGGTAGTTGAATGAGTACTCACAATTTTTTCATAAGACAATTTAACTGTGAGTTGTGCTTTATACATGGTTTAATTAATTAACGATACAAATTATTATATATAGACTTTTTATTTTGAAGTCGTGTCAACAAGGGACGGTGTCTCACAAAATAGTTATACTTTATTACCCGAACTACGATAGATCCAGCCCATAAAAGTGGTCTAATTATGGCCCATCAAAGTTAAGTAAGTATTTCAGTCGCATCCAATTCGTATAAAACATCTCGTATCAACTATTTTCGGCTATTTTACGTGAGACTATTTTTCAAAGAGATAGCATTAAAATAAAAGGCTCATATTTTATTACCGGAGACTATTTTTCAAAGAGATAGCATTAAATTAAGAAGCTCATATTCTTATTTTCTCTTTAAATTATATCAATTGAATCATTTAGCCCATTATATCTAATGTGTCTTTCAAAAAGACCGTATCTTACAACAATTTGTGATTGTTTATGATGAAAATCCGTAAACACCAAAATACATCCATGTTATTTTAGGCAGCATAATTGCATTTATTTGTTTTATAATATGTTTAAAAGTGAATTATGTAATTAACAATTTGATTGTGGAAAATTTTCTTTACTTTAGAGTAAAAAAAAGAAAGTAGTTATTTTTTAATTTAGGAATATATTAGAAAAGCAAAGATAATAATTTAATCTTTTTTTTTTCAATCAAAAAAAAATAATTTAATCTTTTTATATCGGTAAAAAGAATAATTAAACTCTTAATAGAACAAAAGACCATCAACTACTATTGCTACAATCGGATTCTAAAAGAAAGTTTTTTATCATCTGACTAAAAAATTAATTAGACTAACAAATGTTCCCTTATTTAAATATAAAATACTTGTATATGTTTGATATCAAAAATATTAAAATGTAGGGCTAATGGAATCCAAATCCGAATAATGAATAATTATTAAATTTGTAGTATTGAGATACGATTTGATCTGTCTAAAATCTGAAACCTTTAAACTAATTAATCTCCATGATTGTGATTGAAGCTTTAGAAATTAAGAAATAATACTTTTATCTTGAAAATGTCTCAAAATGTTGGCGCATAGTTTCCACTTTGTGAAACAACTTTGATGATGTTTGTCCAAATTTGTAACAAGTTTATTTTATCTAATCATAATAAATAATTGGTTTCTTGACTGTGCGCATCTTTCTTTACTTCTTTCTTGGGGGTATGGGTATGATTTGTCTGCATCTTTCAAGAAAAAGAAAAAACCCCCACTTGAACCCTGCCTTATGCGGGATACCGAGAAAGTCCTTTATCTTTACCTTTACAATAAATAATTGGTTTCTCTAGCCTAAAAAATGCCCTAAGCCCAGTGACTAATTTAGCAGTTCAGTTGACATCACTTAAATCAACATTAAATCAAATATTACATCTAAATATGTTTTAGACGAGTTGCTTAGTGTATGCATTTTTCTCTGCGTGGGCCAAGTTGTAAAATGATAGCCCTAATTTCAGCCCATCTATTATTTTTGTAAAGTGGGCCGGAATTTGTTCTTAAAGCCCACATGCTTTTGATTTGGGAGAGTCCAAAACTCAATAAAGTTTTTCTTTCTTGAAAATAGAGAAAGTCAAACAACTTATCTTAGGAATTAAAGAACAGTAAGTCTCATGGGAGACGGTCTATTCTATAGACGGAATCCATGAAGCCCAGCCCAAAATATAACATAGTATATTTGGGGTTATAATAACTTATATTTGGGGTTATAGAATAGTATATTCGAGATTATAATACCTTACATTTAGGATTATAACATAATATAATTAATATTTTTATAATAAAAAAAAAATCAGTTAAGGGAAATGGGCTGGCCCAATTTTGTGGTCTATTATATAGACCGTCTTTTGTGAGATTTTGTGATTAAAGAAAGGTTGTAGGAATTGGCAACGTGGGACCAAATCCTATTATGTCCATCATATACAATCCTTTTTAAGAATGTTGTCGAAGCTTTTTCGGTAAGGTTTTGAGTTTGATTTTATTTAATTTAAAATATTGTTAAATTTTTTCGGTAAGGTTTTGAGTTTAATTTTTTTACGGTTAGTTTTATAATAAATATTTTAAATTGTACAAGCACATAATATATTTGAACCAACTCATTAGTCACATTATTTATAGATACATATTACTTTTTTTAAATTTCATCTATAAACTCAATTTTTTCATTTAATTTTATCCTTTCATTTATATTATTAATTTGTATTTTGTTTAATTTTCTAACTCAATATTACTTTCAATATAATTGCTACAATTTCATTTGGATGCTTTTACATAGGTAATGAGTACTGCATAGAGAATATGATTCCAAAACTTATATCATAGACTTAAATTTCATATCATCACTTATGAGATATATAGGGTTGTTTATGGGTTATTCAATCTAAGGCCTAAGAAGATATTTGGTAAAATTAGTTAATAGGGTTGTTTAGTATACTATTTAGTACTCCTATATGAATAGTTAACTACAATAGCAAGTGACAGACTTTTAAAATATATTGCAAGTTGAGAATATTCAAATCTCACTATATATTATAAATTATATTGAATTTCTTTAGAAATTATATAAAACTATTAAATATTTTACGTAAAATTTGTTATGATCCCTCTGATTTATTAGTCTAATTATCATAAACATTGCAATTAATCTTTTTCCATGAGGTTGAGGGAGAAATTAATTTCAATCAGGTTCTTAAAGTTATTTTTTATCAATAAAATGTAAATTAAGTCTTATCTTAGTTAGAGCAGAGCAATACTTCATTTCTTACCTAGGATTTTAGATTTGATTCTTATCAAACTCTTTCATTTTCTCAACCTACTCTATAATAAAAAAAATATACTTCCTCCGTATTTAATTATTTGCAACTTTGGGGTCCTTCACGGACTCCTAGGCAAAACTTTTAGTAGTGTATTAAAATAGATTAATGAGGTTAATGGGGTGGGATTATAGTATTATAATATTAAAAAGTAAGAGAGAGTATTAAAAAGTATGAGAGAGAGTATTAAAAAGTAAGAGAGAGTATAATAAAGTAATAAAAAACTTTCTATAAATGGAAAAAAAAAAAGAAAGTTGCAAATAATAGAATACGCCATTTTTAGTAAAAGTTGCAAATAACCAAATACGGAGGAAGTATAAACTATCAATTTTTTTCCATTCTAAAAAAGTCCAAACAACAAAATAATTAAGATCCATAAAAAATGGGATTGAATCAAATTTAGTGTCTCCATCAACTTAGCTTTTTATGTGCTTTGAGCTTTGTTTTCAACAAAGCGATTCTTCAAATCAAATCAAGTACTTTGTAGAAAGACATGAATTTACTATTAAAATATGACAATTTTAACAACCTATCACTGCTTTCTCCTTTCTTTAACTTGAAATTAAAGGTCAAATTTAGATATGTTTCTTAAGAAGATAAAGGTTTGTTTTTCTCATATAAAAAAATAAGGCTTGTGGCAACATTAGAGACCACACTAGTTAATGTAAAGGATTCTAGCTTATAGATCCTATTCACCTTAAGCGTGGAATCAATCATATAATATTATTAAAGTCTTGGAAAATTTAAGTGTCATCATTTAAAGAGGCATGACAATATTTAACTAATTTAGAATGTAATATTTTTTTGTTTAAATTTGAAGCTAAATTAGGTAAAGTATTTGTAGATATTGATATTTTGTATTAGTTATTACAGATATTGATATTTTGTAAGGAGAAATGTCACTATTAATAGTAAATAATAAAAACCCAAAAAATATTTATATAGATTCTCAAATAGTTTGTCTTTTCATCGGCCTATTCTATAATCCAAAAAGTATTGATATTGTGAGTATTGAATGGATACAAGTATAACAAAATTCTCTCGCTTTTAATAATAGCAAATATACATGGTCATGGGTATCTAGAAATAAGTATGATCACTAATACTATGTTTAGATAGCAAATTTAGAGGAGAAAAAAAAAGGAAGAGAAGGGGAAGGAAAGGAAGGAAAAAGAAAGCTAGGGATAAAAAGGGAACGTGTATATTGTTTGTTTAGAAGGGAATGGAAGGAAAAAGGAAGAAAAATGTTTTTCTTTCAAATCTTTTCTCTTTAGGAGATATTGTCTTGTTAACAAAAAATTTCCAAATTTTCCTTTCAAATCCCTTTTCTTCAAATCCCTTCTCTTTCAATTTATTATCCAAATAAGGAATACCTCCTCCCTCCAATTAACCATGCGTCCAATCAAATCTGATAAGACTTATAAAGTTTAAAATAATAGAGTATTACGGAAAATAAGTTAAAACCTACTTTTAAAGTTGATAGGTCTATATAAAATAAATGTATGATTTTTGTGTAAAAAAAAACAATATGAATGGGTTATTACAAAATTGATGATTGATTGATTGTGTTTGGGTAATTAATGATCCGATAGATGTTATTATAATTGCATATATTGGGAAACAAAATAGGGCAATTGATGAAATATTGTTGAAAAATGTCCCCGAAACCCAAGGCTTTTGATCACAACCACTAACACAAATTGTACGTCTACCTCTCAATTCTACGTAATAATAGTACTTCTATAATGTCACCTCTCAAACGTGTAACAATTTTTATTATTTAGCCAACTAAATGGTATAGCTTGTACACTTCTACACTATTATATCCTTATTACGAGTACTTTTTTTTTTTTTTGATAAATATTACGAGTGCCTTTTTTTTTTTTTTGATAAATATTACGAGTGCCTTTTTTTTTTCTAATAACCTACTATAAAATAAAAACATACTTTAAGTAAATATCAAGTTAATGTTAGATACGGTTAGTCAAAAGTTGATATTGCTGTAAAAATAATTAATAAAAATTTATGTCATTTAAAGTAATTTTTCAAATAAAATAATTATTTTGTTTTTACTTTCTCTGTCCCACTTTACTATTTATCCCATTTTTCATTTTTAATTTGGCACAATTAATTTGTCGAATTTCTATTTTTGAGTATGACCCCACTACTTTTTTATTATATATTTTCTCTAATTTCTAAATACTTTATTACTTTTATCCAAAATATTATACTCAATTTCTTGATCTCTATGTTACTAATGATAAGACTAAATCACTGGTACGAAATACTTCATCTGTTTCATATAAGTTGCAACATATATATAGGCAAAAATGACACTATTTATTTATCACTTTTAATTTGTGGTTAATTTTTAATTTATAGGTTAAAATATAATCAAGTGGGATCTTGTTTGATTCGTCTCATTGCAAAGATTATAAATATCAATTTTTTTTAATTTTATATTATACATAATTAGAGATATTAAAGATTGAATTCGTACATTAAATTACGTGAAAAAACAAATATCGTAACAAATGAAGTAGTATTATCATTATTATTGTTAAAAAATAAAAAGTTAAAAGAAATGGAAAGAGAAAAAAAAGCAAGAAGTATTAAGAGAGTGAAGAGTAGAAGACATGTGTAGAAAAGATGACATACACGTGACCCACGGTGCACGCTTGAACTTAACAGATTTATGGAAATATATGACCTCACTTCTCTACAATTTTAAGGGCAATTATTAGCTACTCTCACTAATTACTAATTAGTAGGAGTAATTACCATTGTTAAGTCAGATTAAACTTAACACAAATTCTTGCAATAAATCGTCTATAGCATAGACGGGTAACTATGAGCCAACCCATTTTGTAAAATAAATAACTGATTAATCATCAATCTTATTTTTGAATTTAAAATCATTGAGCTGTGCTGTTGAGAAAATTGTCTTTGTTCAGTAGACCTTCTGCCTAACACAATAATAATGCTTTTGTTTTTCTAATCATAATAATGATGCTTCTATATATATATAATTGATTGTAATTATGTGTCATCTTTGTCCAAAAAAACCTATAATTTTAAATTTTTTAATAATACTTTATTCCTTAATAAAGAGTCATACGACATCTACATCAGAGATAAAAATTAATAAGTATACATAACAACTTTAATAAAAAATAATTCAATCTCAATTTTATTAGTAGTAAAATTCAGTCTCTCTTTAATCTCATTTTCAAACTCATTTTATTTTTTCAAATTAAGACACTATTTTCTTTTTCATAATTTGGTATAACCCATTTTTTTTTTTGAAGATTGGTATGCTCTTATACCAAATTGCATTTTCTAATTTACTCAAAAAAAAAAAAAATTGCATTTTCTTATAACAAATATCAATGCGGAATAGTGGTATTATAGTATCACTAAAACTAGGTATTCAACTTGAGATCTTCAAGCAAGTATATTTACATTGGAAAAAAAACCTCAAAAATAAACTATAGCAAAGAACAAAATTTTTATTAAATGGACAAATTTTATTGTAGAAGAGAGGTGCACACAATTGCATGAACTCTATATGTGCTTGGTAAAAGTGTTTGATCAAATAAATTATAAAAGTTATTATAAGTAATTATATATTTACTTTTCACTTCTTAATTCATTTTTTTTAAAAGTGTTATACAATTAACATTTGATTTTTATTAAAAATTTTAATAATTTATATGGCCAAATACAAATGATTTGAGTTGATCAAACCAACTAGTGCATATAGTAAAGAACTCTTTGTACATATAGGAATAAGAGAATTAATTAGGTTTCCTATGCACAAATTGTTGTGAAAAGATGGTCTTTTCGAAAGGCGCATCAGATATATGGGCTAAATAGCCCAATAAATGGTGTACTTCTACAAATTAAAGAGTAAATAAAATATTTCTTACATTCCATAATATTTGCTACATTTAACTTTTTTACGCAATCTAATGTGCAATTTTGTTCATTTATATGTCGAATTATACACATTTAAAAATAATAAAAAGTTTATATTATGAAAATATACAATTAGACAATTTAAACAAGATCCCACTTGACTATATTAACTTACATATTAGCCGCAATATATAAAATAAGCTTAAACGATGAATGTTGTCCAAAAACAAATATAGCAAGTAAGCCAAGTATTATAAAACGGAGAATGTATAAACTTCTTATTTTAAAGTCGTCTTTTTAAGAGACACTCCGAGATACTCCCTATATCAAAATGAAGACCATTAAAGAAAGGTAAAAGACCAAATGAAGACCATTTATAGGTCCACATCTCTGTTCCCACTTCCCAATTCCCATTCCCAGGCACCTACCTTTAATTAACAGCACCTTTTTTCCTCCCTTCTCACTTCTCAGTCTTCACCTCACTATACTACATAAAACAAAACAAAAACATCTGAACCTTTGAAGAATTTACTCCACATTTCTCAACACCATCATCCTAATTTCAAACCATTTTTGACATAATACCTTCTAGCCCATTTCTCCATGAACATAAACTAGATTTTAGACCAAAAAAGGTGCAACCTTTTTATTTTTTTTCTACACTATTTAGTGGGTTTAAGCTAAAATCTGAAATGGGTGAAGGAGATACTTGGAGATGGCAACCAAGTGGGTCCCCTACAATGGATTTAGAGAGATCAGATGTGCATTGGAGTCATTTTGATGGTTCAGTAAATGCTGTTTCATTTGGGTTTGTTGCAACTGCTGTTCTTATTTCAATGTTCCTTGTTATGGCCATTTTTGAGAGGTTTCTTAGACCTAATTCACCTGAAATTTCAACTTCTACCCACCAAGATATTGAATCCCAAATGGGTTTTTATCCAAAATTTGGTTACCCTTCTCCCAAGGTTAGTTTTTCCTTTTTCAGCTTTTTTGACCAAATTTTATTAACTGAGAATTTTTGAAGTGTAATTTACTCAATTTGTGCACTTTTTTTTAGGTAAATCATTTTGTTTGTTGTAAAAGTTCATCTCTTTTAGTTGGTGAGTATGAGTATTTCTGTATTAGGTAGTGCCCTTTTAATTCTGGGAATTTTTTGCATCTACTTTTATCTCATTCTGTAATTGGTCTCTACTGTTTAAGTAATTCTGTTAGACTCAGAAAGTTAGCAGCTTTAATGTTTATGTGTGAGTATGAATGTGATTATTTCATTTTAGTGTGCTTTAATCTTTTAGGTTTCTGAAAAGTTCTTTCAGTTTGGTCATTTAATGGGAAGATTTCATGCATTACATTATTTTCATGGATCTGTGAAAATTAGGAACCATATGCTAAGATTTTTCTGAATTTTGCTTCAATTTTATTCTTATTTTTCGCATTTTTTTGTTCTTTCCTGTTATGGTACCACTCCCTTTATTGTGTTGGGATGAGTTATCCCACGTCGACAAATGAAAGATGGTGTCCACACTTTATAAACTATTGCCATATGGTTGTGTGCAACCTCGTCTCCCCCGTCAATGTGCTGGCATTGACAACTAGTCCGGCCTAATTTAAAATATTGTATTGCTAGTTATTATTATTCCACTATAGTTAGAGGCGAAATCAGGACTTTTGGTTTGGGTGAGAGGATGTTGAAAATTTCAATATCAACATTACACAAAGATAATTTTTAGGTCGAAACCAGTTTGCATATGTTGGTGGCGAGTCCTTTTTTAGATGGGTTACAGCCGACTTTCGTCCACTAATAGCTCTGCCCTACTTTTATATAAGGATAAAAAGTTAAGGGAATCCTTGGAGAATTTTTGGTTTACCTCTTGCTTAAAAGAGCAACCTTTATGTTTGTGGAGTATATTGTCCAATTATTTTGATAATAGTTTTCTTAATATAATTTTGATGGTATCCTTAACATATCTCATTTTCCCTTGTGTTCTTGGCCTCAAATTAAAGCTCCTCCATGAATGTTATCTTTTCATATCCATAATCATGCAAGGACCCTTATCATATTCTTAGTCATATTGATAACTTAGTAGTAGTAATCTTATCATTTAGGCTAATGATTGTCTTTAAAGAAGGGGAAAGAAACATATTGAAAGAAGAAAGCGATAATTCATTTTTCATGGATTTTACTTTTCATGGTCCATCACTAACTGAAATATGACATTTCCATAATTTTTTCTAGTCAAAATCTTAAATTAACTCCTTGCTTTAGGATTGTAGACCTTTGAAACATCTTTGTTATTGTGGTCTTTAGAGGCTTTGTAGTAGTTAGCTTAATACAAGAATAGGACAAGAATGCGGCTCAATCAGTATCGTAGTGCAAAATATTGGCCACATTACCACGTTGCTTGAATGAACCACAATAATCATAAAACTACCGGCATTGATCGTGAAAACTTTGTAATGACATTCGAGATTTTGCTATATGATCTGAATTGGGATCTAGTGTCGTGCATTATACAAAGAATTGAAGAGGCCTTACGTTGACACATTACACGAATCGTATTTGGTTAGCAAAAGAATAGTACCCAAGGTAGAATCTAGCCTGAGCTTGTCTATCTATGCCTCGAGTCATTTGAGTTCAGATCAATTAATATTAAATTGTGTAATATATAACGAAAAAAGCAACCAAGTTGGTTGAGTACACATGAAGAGATCAGTTTTTAGACCGCCTTATACTGTTATCTTGAATTCTCCCCTAATAAAACCCCTTTTGCACGGAAGCTAGCACTTATGGATCCTCTTTCTTCATTGCAATTCTTAATTGTCAAAATCCCCACATGTGAAGTGAGTTTGTCTTTTGGATTTTCTCGAGTGTCAATGGCTCAACCAACCTCTTGTCTGCTAGATGTTTAGGTTGCTAACAGCCCAAGGGCCATGACACTAATGCTTGCCAAATCAAGGCTAAAATCTCTCCCAATATGACATTGATTTGGCCCATGGATACCCTTATGCATATAATTTGATGTCCCACCATACTTATATCTTCTTAGTTTTTACAATAAATTTCTTTTCTTCATAGACAAGCCTTGTTGTCTTCTTTTGAGCTTTTTATTTATTGTTAATGTAATCCCATCAATAAGAGCAAATCATTGTTTTCATTCTTGTCTGCCTTGTCTCACTCACAGAGTAGCAAATAAATTTGTCATCAACATTGTTTTGTTATGTCACCTTCAATCTTGTTAAGCAAGTCGGCAACCCTCGTCTTTCTTTTCGCAATTTGCCTTAAAAGGAAAATGAATTTTAATTTTGTGCATTTAGTAGTTTCAAGTTTGCAATGTGATCTAATAACCGTAGAATTGTAGATTCGTATTAGATAGGGCCGAATAATGAATACTCTTTATAAGTGATGGTATCCCGTATTGATTTTACCTGATTCATTTAGCCGACCCCATTACTGTTGGGATAAGGTTTTGGCGTCTACATACATTCACTTGCATATTGGTGCCAAACCCTCATACACGTTAAGTTTCTGAACGAGCTAGAATCTCTCGGCATGTTTGTCTTGGACACTTCTCGGCATGTGCATTCCGTGTGTCTACTGGTGTCCGAAACATTTGATACACACTTGTTGATCGTGTTATGGTGAATTATGCTAGTTTATTTTTGTTACTGTCGGTTCTGCAGAATTTGTGCGGTAGTCAGAAACGAAAATATCAATGTTGGTGTCGTAAAAACTAAACTATGTCTTTGTTATCATCCTCAGATGACCGTCTACTCACAAGAGCTTCCCGTGCTGATGCCTGGAGAAGACATTCCGACCTTCATTGCTCATCCAGTACCTCTACCGTGCCCTCCTGACCGTATCCAATGGCCACCCGGTAAGTTCAAAATACCGCCAAATACACCTCAAAGCACTAGCAGAAGTATACGGCATTTCATGTAAGAGATCGAATAGAACGTAACACGTTGATCAAGACGTCACTCAAAAACTGATACTTTTTATTGCTTAAATTTGAAGATTTGGGTTTTTTTTAGCCATTTGTACATAGAGCATTTAGCTCATTTGGGCAAACTCGCCTCATCGCCTAGCGAGAATGGGAGGGATTAGTATTACTGGTAGTACGATACTCGATCAAGTTCGTAGGAATGGAAGCGATTGCTAATCAGATTGAAATCCCTTGTAAAAAAGATTGGAATATGTAATTGAATATTGTGAGCACAGATTAAAGATCATGGTTTCAAGATTTTTGATAGTTTCACTTTCCAGTGTATGTTATGCTGGAATGATCAGAAATCAGAGGAAAATTATATAAACTTATCTTGATTCTTGACCTTAAAGTATGAAATCTGGTGTATTTTTCATTTTACTAATACAAGTTGATCACACCTTATCCAGCTAAGACATGGATTGCCTTGCAGAAATCAAGAGGTATGCTACTTGCCACTCGCTAACTTCGTTACGCTACTCGTCTCTGTTGGGATGATTTATCTCATATCGATATATTAGTGTGTGTATTTAATTAGCTGTAAATTTCTTATGAAGTCAATATAGACTAAATATTCAAACCCCAAACAATCTTATTTTCACATTATTAATTTCTTCAGCCTCGCTACACTACTCGCTAGTCGCTAGTGTGTTACTCAAAACTCGAATCAATCAAAACTAACCTGGCCCAAGTCCTTATCCGGTAAAACCAACATTAAGATTGTGGTGTAGTCCGATGAAGTCCATTGAGTCAAGTCCTAAGATATGTTATTACCCTATCACGATTGACATCCTTTTACACAAAATCTCTTTAGGTTAGGATGACACGTGTATGGGGTAACTAAGCTTCAAGCCAACATCCGTCATATTGACTTCTAAAATCACACGAGAAAATCTAAACCTAATCAAAATATTAAACTGATAATTGATATACAACATATATTATACTCCACAATCAATTTAAGCCGATAATTATAACATGAGATTACATTATATACTCTATCACCGAATTGACCGCTTTTAATGAAGATCTTGTCGCATGAGTCACCACTAGATTACAATAAGACTATTTTCAACAATATATTTCAGCTGCAAGCCTACAAATTTGACCTAACATACAATATCTCAATATCTCATATTCATAGACAAGTATTACTTGTTATTAATAAATGTGGGGACTATATGATACAAGTAGAAATCAAAGACTTGTTTGTTGACGACGACATGGTATTGCTAAGCAATGGCAATAAATGTCATGTTTTTTTGTCATCACTATATTAGTATCACTGCTCAATTGTTTTATACATGTGATAGAAGTATGTGATTAGGAATGGTAAAATAGGCTGATGGAGGGACGGATTTGGATCATGTGAAAATCAATAAAAAAGTTGAAAACTGAAAATAAGAGTACATAGAATCTCAAATGGAGTACATAGGATGACAATTTTGTAATTAATTAGACGTTTGCTAAAAAGGTACATATATGCTTAAAAGGGTACATATTCAAATGACATTTTGTAAATAATATAAATATTTTTTGTTTATAAAAAGTATGTACACTTTATAAGATAATATGTACCCCTTTTTTGCTAGAATATGTATACTTTTGTCTGGTTTTCAGAAGTTAACCAATAGTACATATGATATTACCATAGTGTTCAAAAATGGGGTGTTAACATCGAGAGTGTCTTTGTAAAATTAAAATTATTAAACATGACACGCAAAATTGTAGAAGACTTTTGTAAAAATATTTGCAATATGATAGCGTGAAGTAACATAGGCCTATGATGAGATTTTAAGTTATAGAGAGAAACAAAACTCATGATACCACATTAGAATTATTTTTGGTGAAGTTTTCACGTACATTTATCGAATATATATGCAATATACATAGTCTTGGGATAAAGACCCTTTAAAATTAATAGGCTTTTAAATGAGCCGGCCTTTCAAAGCCTGGTTCGGCTCAACTCGGTCCACTTTTACTATTAAAAATTATTTTAATCCCCATTTATCAATTTATAATAATTAAATTATCATTTATAATAATTAGATTGAAAAAATATTAATAATTTCATTAACATTGTCATTTATAATATTTAAATTTTACATTAATTATACCATTTACAAAGGTCTGTTTTCGGCCCTTATTGAGCACTTTTATAGTCCGCTTTATTTTGGTTTTAGTATAGCCCGTTTTCAGTCCAACCCATTCTCGGCCTGACCCTTACAAAGCTCTTCTAGAAACGGATCGGATAAGATATCAAAATAAAAGTCCGACTCATTAAACACCCCTAGCCATATACCATCGAACTACCATATGGACTACTGTATTTCCGCCTCTACGGACAAAGCTACGTCTAAAGCGATCAAAGGAAGACAAATATGAAAAAAGATACAATCATAGACTATAGTGGAAAAAGAGCAGAACACCAACCCAAAAAAAATCTACGTAAAAAGAAAGATGAACCCACGACTAACATCGCTCCTCCGCCATCTCCACCACCATAAGTTCCGCTCAAATTCAACTCTCTCTCCTCCCGCACAAACCCTAGAATCTCTCCGCCGTCGATTAGCTGAAGAATCCCCAAACCTAACCGATTTCATTCAATTACAGAGGAACGAGGAGTACTCCGTCGAAGTCGGAACTAAGAAGAATCCTCTTCCTAAACCTAAATGGATGAAGGAATCGATTCCTGGTGGTGAAAAGTATACCAAAATTAAGAAGAAATTGAGGGAATTGAAGTTGCATACTGTTTGTGAAGAAGCTCGTTGCCCTAATTTAGGGGAATGTTGGTCTGGTGGTGAAACTGGTACTGCTACTGCTACCATTATGATTTTGGGTGATACTTGTACCCGCGGTTGTAGGTATTTTTTTGTATTGATCAATGATTTGATTTTGGTTGATTTGGATGATAGCCGAGAATTTTGTATGAATTGTTTGTGAAATGTTGATAAGATGTATGAATAGCAATCTCTTAGAGTAATTTTTTGTTAATCCAAATATTGATTTGATTTTGTTGATTTGGACAATGGCTGAGAATTTTGTATGGTCTTGTTTGTAAATTAATGATTAGTGCTGTGTTGATGATTGGAATCAAAATGGTATTAATTTTGGAGTTTTCATTGTTTATACAGTTTGGTATAGATTTGGAAATTAATTTCTGTTATTGATTTTGGATTTAGTTATCATATTATTATGCAATTGATAGTTAGGCTTGTGTTTATAATTTCGTAAGTAAATTGGAATCTTACATTTTTTATGAAAAAAAATGAAGTTTGTTGAAATGAAAGAATTAGTTAATTGGATTTTATGGAGTAATGGTTTCAAGTATCATGAAAGGTTTGCGTTTTAAGAAGATTACCCAATTTGTGGCTAGGTTCCACCAAGTCGGAGATGGAGACGGGCATCGGCAAAATTGAAGGTTATGATAGGATGGTTGTATTAAGCGAAGTACCCTCTATTGTCCTTAGTATAGTAGTATGTCTATGGGTATTAAGTGGAGTAGTCATGATACATAGCCGAAACTGGAGCAGCAGTAGAAATTTTGAAATCGAAGATGTGCAGATGGGGAAGCCTTTTTGTTTACAGGGTGTATATTGTAGATGTGAAAGAATGATTGTGGTTGGAGATGAGTTACCTTTAGAATATTGTCAATGCTGGAGTGTGAAAGGGCAATTGATTAGCAATAGCTGTAATGGTGTGGCTGGCTAATTGTTTTGAGTATAGAGTGTTAGACTCTTTTGTGAAGTTTCAATCTTCTATACTTGGTTTGTTAAGGTCAGTGGAGTTTACTTGTTACGAATAGAACTAATATAGTGGGCTCGAGCTAAGTTTGGGAGTTGGTTATCCAATTTCCCAACCTTGAGGCTAATCGGCTAATGCTGTGCCCTGTGCATGTTGATATGCCTTCATTTTCTTTAGAGATGTCGTATTTTTAAAAACCTTCAAGCTGAATGGATTATGCTTTGTTTAGGCATTTGCTATGTGGTACACCGTACATGGAACATTAGGGAAATGTTATTCACTGCCTACTTTTGCAAAAGTAAATCTTGAGAAAACATACTTTATCAGAAGAGAATAAATTATATACAAAAAAAGATATTTATTATTTAAAATAAAGTAAATTGCAGTATTTTTTAGAAACTCAAAGCATGTAGCTTCTAGGAATTTTAGATAAAAGCTGGGACATTTTTGTAATGTCGAGAGAGGACATCTTAGTCAAGGAGGAAACTGAGAAATTGAAAATTTAGTACGTTGTGAACCTCACTGTTTTCATTTTCAACCTCTACTAAGAAAACGTTATCTGTCACTCTTGTGTTTGCTTCACTTCATCTAGATTTCACTAAATCACACAGCTGATAAGGCCAGTAGTTTAAATCATGTAAAAGACATATCGTTTGTCATTTTGTGATTTCTGATTGACAATTTGCAAATTAATGGGCATTAGATCACCACAGTAAAAACAGGCAACCAAACCCATAAACATTGAACATACGTGTTACGTTCTTTTAACAAACCTTGTGACTATTCTTGGTCAAAATTTTGTAGTTGGATATCCTTGACAAGAGAGTCATGCTATGCCTGGTATATATGAAACTGACTTGCTCATTTGTGCAATATGGGTAGTCTACTTTTATGGAACCTATTGCTTGGCTTGAAACCAATGGTCATGGTGTTGTTGATATTTTGATCAGAGAACATTGGCAGATGGTATTTAAATATAGCCCTTGACTTTTTGCTAGAGCTGGCAGCTGTTGTGCCTTTTATGGCTCAACCTTGAATTGTGATAGTCTTCCACCCTCATTAATTGTTTATCATATGATTGTAGCAGATATTTATTTCCAGTGATTATGAATGTTTGCTTTAACAGACAGTTCAGCATTATCTTCGTGAATGATATGTCGTATAAGCTTCTTGTTTGCCCTTATGCTTTTAACATTAAATATATGTTGGTTTTCAGGTTCTGTAATGTCAAGACATCTAGAACTCCTCCCCCTCCGGATCCAAATGAACCAACCAATGTTGCGGAAGCTATTGCATCCTGGGGCCTAGATTACGTAGTCATAACAAGTGTTGATCGAGATGATTTACCTGATCAGGGCAGTGGTCACTTTGCTGAAACTGTGCAGAAGCTAAAAACCTTAAAGCCAACTATGCTGATAGAGGCCCTTGGTACTAGAAACCTTGATGCGCTGTTTAATTTTATTTAAATTTTGTATACGAGTCTTCAGGAGTTGCTTTTTAAATATCGAATCAAAAATTTTAACCAAATTATGTCAGTTTGAGAGCTCTTGTTTATCAATATCGTCTGATTCACTTTTCGACCTCCCTGATATGCACACCACCAAGAAAAGCAAGATATGTGTTTTCTTTTACTTTGCAACAATGTGAGTGTCGTGCTGCTTCATAGTTCTTCCATGTGTTCTACGAGCTCATATTTTTTTTGGAAAACTGTAGCAAGACCAACCCCACCAGTAACAATGCAGTTGGTTAAACAATGAAAATTAATTGCATTGCTTTAAATTATCTTTTAAGCTTTTTTAATCAATTTTGAAATTGTGTACAAGGCTTTGAAGATTAGTATAGAATAGTAGTAGCTTAACAGCAACACTTGATCATGCCTTTATAAGCATCGTCCTTGAGCTTCCTTGCTGTTAAGTTTTTGTCTTGTTCACTAGCTCCATTCTTAATACTCGTTTCGTTACTCAACTTCATTTTGTTATTTGTGTAGTTCCTGATTTCCGTGGAGATCCTGATTGTGTTAAGAAAGTTTCTGTATCGGGCTTAGACGTGTTTGCTCACAATATTGAGACAGTTGAAGAGCTTCAGAGTGTAGTTAGAGATCGTCGTGCTAACTTCAAGCAATCTATAGATGTTCTAAAGTTAGCTAAAGAATATGCTCCTTCTGGTACCCTAACCAAGACATCGATAATGTTGGGATGTGGAGAAACACCCAACCAAGTAGTCAATACTATGGAAAAAGTGAGAGCTGCTGGTGTTGACGTGATGACCTTCGGCCAGTATATGAGACCTACAAAGCGGCACATGCCAGTATCTGAGTATATAACTCCAGAAGCGTTTGAAAAGTATCGAGTTCTCGGAATGGAAATGGTATATACTGATGCTTGTTGAGGCTGTTACATAAGGGAATTTATCCTCTTCAAGCTTGTACTGCTTCTCTATTTTTGACAATTTGAATATTTTGCAGGGATTTCGGTATGTGGCTTCTGGTCCCATGGTGCGATCTTCATACAAAGCTGGTGAGTTCTACATCAAGTCGATGATAGATGCAGATCGAGCAAACTCATCTTCTGCTCCACTGGAGGCTTCAAGCTCCTGACTCTTTGGAGGTTAAGTCTATACTTTCATTTAACAACAATTTAATTCCTGCATTTGTATGATCCTTTGTATATTTCCTTACCTGATTAAAACTCATTGAATTTAAGTTGCGCACATTGAAAAAAATGTTCTTCCTAAGTTCCAAGTGCCTTCTTTCTCCCTGTAATTTTTCAAGGTGATGAATAAAAGTTTTTTTGGCTTAAATTTTTTATTGGTGATATTAATAAGGATTAAAGTAAAATATTATCAAAAAATTTCTTAATTTTGAGACCTTTTTTCAAATCATAGCGTCATTAATATGCTCTTATGATAAATTTGGTTGGATTGAATGCAACCACTGGTTTGAATTTTTTTGTTCATCAGAAGACTTAATTTAATCGGGGTTATTTTAGGCGAGAAAAGGAGTGGGTGAAGCGTTTCAAGCGAGTGAAGGGGTTGTTTCATGCGAGGGAAGGGAAGGGGGGGAGATGTTTCAGGTGAGGAAAGAGGTGGAGAAGCTGTTTCAGTTCACAGCAAGGGGTGGTCGTTAATTTTTAAGGGCTACCATATAATAATAATAATAATAATAATAATAATAATAATAATAATAATAATAATAATAATAATAATTAATTTTTAATCTGTGAGAAGGTGTGGGTCAAGTTGTTTTAGGCGAGGAAAGGGGTGGAGGAAGCGGTTGTTTCGGGTGACGGAAAGGAAGGGCGTTGTTCAAGGCGAGGGAAAGAGTGGGGAAAGTTGTTTCAGGTCAGGCGAGAGGTGGGCAATTGGGGAGGTGTTTCAAAAAAAATTTTAAATTTTAATTCTAATTTAACACTAACTAAAAATAATAAAATTAGATTGAACACTAAATCATTATAATCAACTAAATTAAAGAAAAAATACTTAATTTTTCAATAAATTGTTTTTAGAATAAATAAAATGAATCATTTATCAGGAAAAGTTATACTAAATATGTAATGAAATGAATTTAAAATTAAAATTTAAAAGAAATGCCAATTGTGCTGCCACATTTACAACCATGTCAACTCACTTGAAGTCTAGCTCACTTGTTCGATGAAAACTAAGTTCAAAGATTATTCCAATCAGTAATTGTTGAAATTCGACCCAATAAGCTTGTTTTGTCCAAAGTTCAGCGTGTCACGTGCAAGTTTTATTATTAATATTAATAGCTACTCTTGTGAAAGACGATCTCTCGATGAAACAAGCTTACAACAAGAAGCTTATATGCTAAAGATTTGTATTAGTTGGTTAACCCATGTTAGAGTGTGTCTCACTGTAAAATACAACTTGACACTACAAATAAAGTTTTCAGTGTCTTTAACATTAGTGAGTTTTGTTAGAATTAAATACTTTTTTTTTAAATTGAATAATTAACACAAATTCTCAAATAAAATGATCTCACGGTGAGATCATCTAAATTGAACTTGCCTAATGTACAGTAACAATTTTACAGTGATCGCTTTTTATAGTTTTCAGTGATCATTTACAATTTACAACTTTAAAATGATTACATATAATTTTAAAGTGATTATTTATAATCTTAAAGTGATTATTTATAACCTTAAAGTAATCACTTACTGTTGGAGAGTGATTACTTATTATAGAGTTAAAATGATTGCTTATAACTTTAAACTAATCACTTAAGATCTTAAAGTATTCAATTAGAAAATCAGGCTGATTTTATGGGTCATAAAACGATATTATAACTTTAAAACTAATTACTTAAAATACCAAAGTATTCAATTAGAAAAACAAATTAATTGTATGGGCCATAAAACAGTATTATACAAGATTTGGTAATTAATTAAATGCTTTATTGGTATAGAAAAAGTGATTAATTTAAAGAAACAAGAAAGTCAACTATAAAAATAGGAATGTTTGGTTTTTAACTATTTAAAGGAAATTTTAGTTGCTAAAGGTTCAACTTAATGATTCCCACTTGATATTCCTAGAAAGTATGAATGTACCACCATCATCTTTTCCTAAATCTTCGGTTGCTTTATAGAAATAAAATCTACAAATATTAAGTACATTTTAAGCAAGGTAAATCTTTAAAGCAAGCTCATCTTTTACAGCAATTCAGCTATGGTGTTTTTGATTGATTTCTACTTCTATCTCGTTTTCCTACTCTTTGATGTAATATTCTTAATTCTTATGTGTTATGTCGCCGATCATTTGAACTGATTTCTGCCGATCTTAGGGCTGGTCCTAGATATCTTGGGGCCCTAAGTGAAATAGTATATTGGGGCACTTTTCCTTTGCAATTTATAACTTATATGGACCTTTTACAACCATTAATTTTGCTTTTTTGACATGGAGCCCTAGACGACGGCCCCTCTTGCCCACCCTTAGGGCCTGCCCTGACCTAGATGTTTCCAATATTTTGGGATTAATGTTTTGCGGGGTTATTGCGGTTAAAGTAGTATTCATAAACTAGTATTGAGTAAACGTGAAATTCTGTTTAGATTATGTGTTGGCTTATTTTTTATTAAGACCGTCTGAGGCTAAAACCTCTTGCCGATCAGCTAGCAAAAGCGAGAACACTAGCATATATTGAATGAGAGATAAGTCTTCCGATGCTCGACTTAACCAAAAGTCTAAATTGTTGCAACTTCTAACTCCTACAATGGTTTTGTTAGATATTCTCCTATCTTATAGTAGTCCTTAAGGATATTCCGATCCTTTTATCCTATGTGAAGTCCATGGTTGAAATGATGATGGATGTTAATAACATTGTTTGATCATTAATGCAAGTTTAGGGTTAATTAAACAAAATCTACTGATAAAAGATTATTACAATTTTTGGTTATTCGTACAATGAATATGGTTTAATTATGGCAAGTTTAGTTGGTTGCTGTAATTATTTTGAGGCTGTACAGATAGGGATTGGGTATGAATGTAGAAACCATTTAAGAAGGTTGGTAGATTAGAAAATCATCACTTTAATTTGTTAGAATTCGTTTTTGTTTGACTAGCTCCAGCTTGACAAAGACTTCTTATTACAGTAAGAAAGCAAGTATCACTTTTTTGGACAAAGTCTGAATTCGATTTTCACCTATTTCTCTTCTTTCCTTAGACCCAAAAACGTAAATTAAATCATAGTATTTTTTTCCATTCATAAATTAGGAGCAAACTAACTTCTATTTCTAGATCATGAAATTCACTTCTATTTTTTATCTATGTGCGGGAACACTGGGTATGATGATGATGATGAAGATGATAAAGACAATTAGAAACCATTTAAGAAGGTTGGTAGGTGAGAAAATCATCACTTTAATTTGTTAGAATTCGTTTTTGTTTGACTAGCTCCAGCTTGACAAAGACTTCTTATTACAGTTAAAAAGCAAGTATCACTTTTTCGGATAAAGTCTGAATTCGATTTTCACCTCTCTTCTTTCCTCAGATCCAAAAACATAAATTCACTTCTAGAACATTCTGATGATCACTTCAAGGTTGAAACGCCAAATTACCATTTACCACCTCCTCTTGTCATCCCATAGAATTATAGAGTATAATAGTATATGCTATTTTTTGGAGACTATATGTACATAATAAGTCCCTTTGTCTTTATTCAATAGGTCCACATGCAAACAATAGGACTGTCTATTGTTGGTACCAAATTTCGTCATGAAATATGTCATTATCAATTATCATGTTATTTTTAATGTGATGAAACTTTAATCATAGAAAAGTTTTTTTTGAAAATAGATCAAATATGATCATTAAACTTGTAAAAAAAATTATGAACAAAATTATACGGACTTTTCATTTTCATTTTTAACATTTAAAACCTATAACCAAATAAGCCAATAGAGACAATAATTGGAGTATGTGTGTAGTGTGCATCATAAATTCACAAGTCATAGTAGATTCAAAATAACATGGGATATAGTCATTCTTAAATTAATTCCTATAAACTTCCAAAAAAATAATCCTAGTGTCCTACATGATAAGAAATACAGAATCCTAGAATCAGATCTAGCAAAACATTGTATAAAATACTCCTTGTAAATACAATACAATACAATACTTTAGTTGACTGTTGACTGAAAGTCTGTTATAGTGTTATATCTGATGAAATGGAATCCAAGAAGCAGAATGTAAATTTAATTTGCATATAATATATGGTTGGATTTGCTGTTTTTTGTTATTATGCTGTTTATATAATTATATAGATATGTTTAAGATGAAAATGGGAATCAAGTACCAGTTTAGGACATTAAACATTTCGAATATTCTCTGATTTTTCCTTCACGTTGCAGAAAGTTGGGAAGGAACCTCTATGTTAATGTTCTTATAGTAAAATTTTAAAGGGGTTTACTTTTTTCTTTAAATAATATTCTGCTTTAGATTAAAGGAGTTTACAAGAATTGAGGTTGATGGTGCGTTAATGTTAGAGTATATAAGATATTATGACGTTTTAACTTTTAACTTAAGTATTTGATTGAAGTCAATTTGACAAAATAATCATTAAATTTCAATGACGCTTTAGGTATGAGGAGGGTGTGTTTTGTATTCACATTTCTAACCCAAAATGCTCTTGTGTAAGAGGGCATGTTAAGTTTTATATAACATTAATCGATGAGACTTCAATCATTAACTTAAACGTTTCATTGAGTTGGTTTTTTGGCAAAGGATCGTAAGAGTGGTTTACTCGCCCAGGCCCGGTTTTGAGCCCATTCCGGGTAGCCGACCGCCTAGGGCCCCCAAAAACAAGGGGCCTCAAATATTAAATTGTTCAATTAATAAAAGAAAATAATATTGGAGCAGTTGGTAAAACTCCTACTTGTTAAATATGTAGACCAGGGTTCAAATCTTAACAAGGATGATATTTTTAATTTTTGGAAATAATGCATATTTTGGTTTTGGAAATAATTAAAGCGGGGCCCATGCGTTTAATGTCATTCGATTCTTTCCGTAATTATTTCTTAATGCCGGCTCTTTCTTCTTTACTCCTCTAATTTTTGCTCTTCCCTAAACTTTATTAATTCTTCACTAAATTAGTTTTTTTTTTTAATCCAACTTTCATTCAAGATGATGGTTTACTTTTGTGTTTATGAAGTCCATTCTTAGACAGTTAGAATTATTTTTGAAATTAAAAATTTGATTCTTTAGGCTAATTTACAATTGGTTAATTTAGAGTTTATTATTTGATTTTTTTATGCCAGTACTCATTTTTATTTTTAGTTTAAGGGTAATTCACAATTGATTGTTTTTGTGTTTTTGTTTTTGTAAATTACTGTCAGAAGCTCATTTTGTCAAGAACATATTTTGTTAGTTGAGTTTTATGTTTTAGTTTAGGTACACAACTAAAAGTGGTTTTTTTTACAGAATTTTTCAGTCTTTCATAATTGTCTAGAATTATTTTTGTAGGGCCTCATTTTAAATGATTATCGCAAAAATAACTGGGGCCTCCAAAATTCTTGCTCGGCCCCTCGCCTAAATCCGAAAAAACGTAAGGTTTAAAGTCACGCGTAAGATATTTTCTTCTTAGATTAGACGTAAGAAATTTTCTTGTGAAATTATCTACTTGTCCAAAGTTTAGAGAAAATCTATTTAGTCCTATATCTTTGTGATTTGCTATTGATTATGTGCGCTATTGATTCTCCTACTCTTTATGTTATAAAATTTTTTTATTTATAAATAAAGATCATACTTTAAAAGTTGTAAGGCAAGGATGTAACTAAATACAATGACACTAATCCAATGTTTTGTCTCCATTTTAAGTTATGTCATTATGTGGATTATTGATGCTCCTATGGATCTGTGAAAAATAGGATATGTACAATGCCACACACTATGTTCTTCTAAGTTGTTCTATTTAGTTAAAGCACATTATCCAATGCGTTAATTCTATTCTAAATATTTCTAGTTGTGCATGATTAAAATAAAACATTGATATTAATAAAATTTGCATTGAGGCGAATCAAACAAGATTTCACTTCACTATATTTTAACGTCTAAATTAAGAACAAAATACAAATTAGAAGTGATCGATGAATAGTGTCAAAAAACTAAATGAGACTACTTAAAAACATTAAGGAGAGTATCTTTGTGGATACTTAATACTCGTATTAACATTAATATCAATATTCCTGCTACTAAATAAAGTAAAATTTAATAGTTGCCATTTTTTTTTTCTTAATTCATATAAAAATTAATTGCAAATATACGGTCCTTCCTTGGTTTCCAACATATGAACTCATTAAATTAGTCGTGTTTTAATTGATCATTTTAATATATTAATTAAATCACTTTAAAACTAAAATAATTTATTATTTTCATTATTTTAAAATAATAAATACTTTTTTCGTTTCAATTTACTTGCAACGTTTGTTTTTTTACACAGTGTAATGCACTAGTTTAATCCTTAATATCTCTAATTATGCATAATAAAAATTATAAAAATTTGATATTTAATCTTTGCAATAAGACGAATCAAATAAGATCTCGCTTGACTATGTTTTAACTTATAGATTAAAAAACTAATCATAAACTAAAAACCATGAATGAACAATGTCATTTAAAAATAATGAATGAACAATGTCATTTTTTACAATATTACGACTAATATAAAACGAAGAAAGTATATTCCACCATCTAATAATTCATAGAATTTGGGTTTACTCCCTCGGTCCCATTGAATTTGCATCATTTTTCATTTTGGTCCGTCCCACTTAATTTGCCTCATTTCTTTTTTTGGATAGTGGTCCACCACTTTCTTTTAATCTCATCCATACATTTTAACGCTATTTTAATATCATCCACACAATTCATTCTTTCTCCTCATTTATTACCACTTTCTTAAACTTACACAACTTTCTCTTTGATCCAATTTCAAAGCGACGGAGTAGTAAGTGTTAACTATGGGATGGGGTAACTTTGGCATAGGCCAAAGTTTCATTGGGAAAACAGGCAAGCATGGCCTGAAAGGACAAAATTTGGGCCCCACCCCTCACTCTCTCCTCTTCTACTCTTTTCTTAAAAGTCTAAAAACACCCTTTGCTTCCCTTTTCTCCCAATAAATCAACACCTCCCTATTTCATTCCAACTCTCCTTCTGCTTCCTCCTCTTCTCTGTCTTACACTTTTATGGAACCCCCAACCATTTTTTTACCTTAGCCCTCAAATCTCCCCAAAAACCCAACAAATTCTCCCATTCTTGAATCTAAAATGGGTTGTTGTGTAAGTACCCATAAAAAACCACCCCTTCCTAATAAACATTCTTCACTTGAACATAACTCAAATTCCCATCAGTTTCCATGTATTTCAAAATCTCCACCAAGAGCTGAAGAAGAAGCAGTTAAAGAAGTCCTCTCTGAAACCCCTAAGCCCAAGCCCAGGTCCAGGCCCAGTTCCAGGCCTGAAAGCCCAAGAAAGCAAGCTCTTGATGAAGAAGAAGATCCCATCAAGGCGAAAATCTTACTTCTTACTCCAAAGAAGAAGGATTATTTGGAGCAGAAAGTACCTATCCGGGATCCAGATCCGGATCCGTGTACACCAGAAGAGATCTCTGAAGCATCCGAAATGTGTAGTTTTAGTGAGAGTATTTCTACAGTAAAAGATGAAGATGACCATCAACAATTGTTATACAGTAGAGAAAATATCCCTGGTCAAAGAGTTTATAGATCTCAGGGGTATAATGGTAATTACGTTCCTCATCCATGTTATAATAATAATGCCGTTAGGAATCAAGGTAGATCACCCGCTAGAAGACGGCCCGAATCATCCCCGACCCGCAAAAGAAATGCGGGTCAAGGTGGGCTTAAAAGAGAAACGGGTAGAGATAATGTGGGCCGGAGGTCTCAGTCACCAGGAATGAGGGGTAATGTGGGCCGAAGCCCATCTGCAAGAAGGAATGGGCCGTCACCGGGTCGGGTTAGAATGGTCCATGCCCCTAAGATGGAAGAAAAAGAGGTAGAACATGAAGAAATGAGGAGAGAGAGTGAAGAATGGCAAGGGCCAAAAGAGTCATTAGAGAATCCACTTGTGTCCTTAGAGTGTTTTATTTTCCTCTAATCGGGTTTATCGGAATTAACTTCTTAAGATAAGGTTGTTTATATTCGACTTTATAAATTCGGTCTAGTAGATTTATAAAAAGAAGTCAATCGAAAATAACTTCTTACGATAAGGTTGCTTATAGTTAATTTTACGAAATCGCCCTTGTAGATGTCTCAAAAGAAGTAATGGCATCGAGATGATAAAATATGGAGGATGGGCAAAAAAAAATTGCAAATAGAATGGTAATTTATTAGGGTAATGCTTTGATCTAATGGCATTTGGTTTTTTTTTAAGAGATTATTATGTTTTATGTTGTGTTTGTAATGTTTATTTTGGTGCCTCTAATTGTAAATGGTAATAGTAATTAGTAGAATAGAATATCATGAGTTCATTTCAAATGGGATAAATGTTGTTAACTAACTGTTTTAATATAAATATTGTATCTTTTTTTAGTAAGTTATTATATATATGAATTTTGATTAATCAATTACGGCTTATTAAATGGTGGTAATGAAAATAAAAACTAGTGTAATTTTGGTTGATATATCTCATGCTACCTTGATGGTCATTGATGGTTATATTTGTCTAATTTAAATCATCTGATTTTCTTCATAAATTTCATTACATTGCATTACTATTAGAATAGGATTAAAGATGGTAATAAATGGTAATAGAAATTTATAAATAATTTTTTATTGTGATCAAAGTTTATCTTGAGATTGACATAAACTTTTGATGAAATTTTAATTATAAATCGTTTCCATTACCATCATTAAATACTACTAGCTGAACGGATTGTTAGTGTACTTGTACTTCTATTCTAAATTACTTGCAACATTAGCAATATTTGCACTATTTACTTATTATCTTTAATTTGTAACTAATTTTTAATTTATAAGTTAAAACATAGTCAAGTGAGAAATTGTTTAATTTGTCTCATATTATTAATATCAAATTTTTTATTATATCTATTTAAAGATATTAACGATTAAATTTGTACATTGAATTACGTGAAAAAAATATTGCAAATACTCTTTTCAACTCACTATATTTGTCCACTTTCTTTTTTGGCATGAAATTTTTTACCTAAATACTTCCTCTGAAATTTATTAGTTGCTACAGATAGTGACATTTACAGATAGTGACATTTTGTGAGAATAAATGTCACTATTTGTAGCAACTATTAAAAACCAGAAGAAGTACCATATATTCACATATGTAAAGACCAAAATACTCTTACTTACACTACTTAATTAAAATACTCTAACTACTAACTTAACAAAATATAATCACTTAAAATATAACAAAATATAATCACTTAAAATATAACAAAATACTCGCTTTTAGGTGGTTTTATTATATCCTTAGTATGCGTGTCTAAAAAAATGAACAAATATAATGAATTGGAGGGAGTAATTTAAAACTAGGGAAGTATTTCCCTATTTAGGTCATTAAGTCTTTCTTGGCATGAAAAACCTAAATTTAATACTCTTCTTTTGCACGAAAATTTGGGTATAGTGGAGCATTTAAGAATAAAAGATGAATAATTTCCAAAAAAAAAAAAAGAATAAAAGATGAATAATATATAGAGTGATAATGGTGAAATTATTTTTATTATTTTAAAAATATAAATGCAACTTCTTATTTACAAAAATCAAAATTTTGGGCAAATTAAATGTCAGATTTGAAATTAGCTCAACACCAATACAATACGACGCTTTTTGATTGTCTAGCCCTCAAGGGACATGCCAATTACAAATTTGTATATATATGTCCAATCAATCGGAGAAACAACTTTTATGTTAAGGGCCCTTATTTTACAATATCATGTCATAAGCACAACTTTTTCATGGGAATTTATGCTGGTTAGAAGTAACAAATAGTAGAAAATACTGTAATTTGTAAATTACTGTAAAAGTAAAACACAAAAAGGTAAATTAAAATTTCCAAAATATTACCCTATTAAATCCCTCCACAAGAGTGTGATTTGTCAAGTTGGCAAATAACGGTTATCAATCTAGAGATTCTCATGATAAATCGAGTGGAAATTGTAAATTTATCTTATTCACTCATTGAGGTGTTTAAGGGCTTTTCAAAATTGGATGTCAACAAATTTAATTTTTTTAATATTAATCACCTAATACGAAGATATTTATCATCAATTATTCCCTTAATTTTTATATCTTATTCTTAAATTGAATTTACGAATTTTAGCAATAGACTTTAACTACAATTACTAATATACTTCCTCCATTCTAGAGTACTTGTAATTTTAATCATTTATAAATTGAATTATACAAATTTAAAAATTATAAAAAAGTAATATTATAAAGTATACAATTAGACGATTCAAACAAAATATCACTTGACTATATTTTTCTTAAACATTGACCGTAATATATAAAATAAGCCTAAAATGTTAATATTTAAAAATATTATGTAGCGAATATTTCAGATTAGAGGAAGTATGACAATTAACTTATTGATAGGTAGTAGACTTGGAGTATATAATGTTGAAGTCAATTAGTCAATGGTAGAGAAGATCACAAGATCAAAATACTCCCTCCTAATGATTATGGAGCTTTATATTATTATTATTGTAATTATTATTATTATGACTATCTTTTTTTTGTTTGTTTATGTGTGGAAGTAATAGATTTTCTTGTCCTCACCAGAAAGTAGGCAAGTGATTATATTTTTTCACAAACAGAATCATTTTTCTTTTTGACAGACTATACACATGTTCAGTGTCTACATTAAACAAAAATACAACTCGTCTTTACCTTGACCTTACCAATTTACTTGCAATATTTATTTTTTCACGAAGCCTAATATATTAATTTAATCCTTAATATCTATAATTTTATATAATAAAGAATACTATCAAAATTTGATATTAATAATCTTTGCAAAGAGACGAATCAAATAAGATCTTATTTGACTATGTTTTAACTTATAGAATAAAAATTAATCACAAATTAAAGGTGATGAATTAGTAGTGCCATTATTTCAAATATTACAACTAATATAAAACAAACGAAGTATATCTTATCTCACATTTTATCTTACTCTTTTGTAATAAATTTAGACTATTTCCCTCTTTATTTAAAACCGTTTGCTTTTTATATTTCCCTCTTTCCTTTTCTTCTTTAACCACATTATTTTCCACAAACTTTTTCATTTATTGTTATCATATTTATGTTACTATTTTGCAACAATATGATTCTTCATTCTCGTTTGCATTTCATGCCGCTATCTTTTATTGATTGTTAACTTTATGGATCTTATCTATCATAAGGCAGGGTACCATTTTTATAGATAAGCAATCCATAACAATGTGTTGCCCCCCTATTTTTGTGTGTCATTAATCTTTACTGTCTCCGTTCTCTAATGCTCTTTTCATTTGAAATATTCTATTTTAAGGAGTGAAATTTAATTAAGATTTTTATTAAATATATTGAAGATAAAATATATCAATGTAACATCTTGTTAGATTCGTTTCAATGTACACTTTTTATGATACATATTTAGAAATATTGAGACTCGAAAATTGTTTTGAAAATTGTTTTAAAAGTAAATAGAAAGAACCAAAAAAACGAAGGAAGTATAAGCTTAAACTATTACAAACGCTCTAAATATCTCATTATTTTAATTCATTATATCTAATCGTTTAGCTTATGTGGCTAATGAGAATTGTATATGAAAACGCAATTTTCGTCAAATCGACGGACATAGTTTGATTAACGCACTGCACACTTGCTTTGCAGGTACGTAATTTAGTGATGTTGGGTCCTTAGCTCCTTACTCCTTGGCATTCATTGCTGCCCTTTGTTACGTGTGTTGACCGACTCTGATTGTTTTATGATAAACCAAAGCATGCATCAATCAACTGATTAGTCTTCTAACCCTGATTCCTAATTTTAAATATTTCACTCAATATAATAAGTAAGTTCATGGTCGTTTCTAATTATAGACAAAGCAGATATTTATGTAGGGGTTAAAGTAAAAAAGAGTTCTAAGATTAAAGTATGTTAGTTAATGAAAGTACGACACTTAAAATTTATAATTTATGGGTAGTTTTTTTATTATTTAAGAATTATATGACACGTTTACATTTTTCATGCTAATTATAATACATAGGGTCCTAATATGTTATTTTTCTAAACACCCGTTTAGTTCAGATTCTACCCTCCATAGTAAGGTCTATTTCTTTCAGTTTGCCTAGAGCCCATACAATGCCAGAAATAACACCTGGTAAGTTAACTTAAATTGGGACTTGATTTTAATTTTAATACGATGTAAATTAATCATTTCTATATCGGTCAAGCTCTTAAAACAAATTTTATACATAAAAAACAAACAAAAGAAAATTTCAAGTCATAAGAGCTTTCCTAATAATAGCTATAGGATGATAATTATTTCAATCAATTAAGCTCTAAATTTCAATTTTCGTTTCATCTTATCTTTCATTCAGCTTACGTTGTAATCCAAAAAACAAACAAACTTTAAGAACTCGAGATTTGAATTGTGATCATCTCCAATCGATAGCCAAATTAAAAAAAAAAAAGTAAAATGAGACAAAGTTTTGAACATTGATTGAAAGAGACTAGATATTAGAGTAACATACTAACATCTCATGAGGTCACGGATATGAATATGATATAATTCCATGTGGGTGTACTTACAGAAACTGATAAGAAAAGGAAAGATTTGGTGTACTGTTGCTGCTTGCCTTATTACCATTTGCTCATATAATTCCATTTCGTTAGTTCATGCCAATGCCCATCAATGTATGCACAGATAATACAAGAGAATATTTACTGAAAATCAGCCCTCATTCATACAAATACATTACCTCTTAATTAATCTTAACGGGTTTTCTTTCAGTTGGAGTACCTCAGCTTAGCCTGTTGCTCTCGACTCGAGTAACATGACTAATAAGGGTCATGAGTTAGGCCACATTTTTACTGGTCATTAAAAGGGCCTTTGTGTAAGGGTTCAGTTGGGCCAGGCCGAATAATTATAAGAATTGGTTGTAAAAACTTTTTACCAACTTTTTTATAATTTATATGATTTTATTATTTATATAGTTGAATTGATCTAATGGGCCTTAAAATACAATAAAAATACTATTTTATTAATTTTTACAAAGCGGTAAAGGTGAGTCGTATTTAATGGCCTTTAACCCGCCCTGCCCCGTTTAACATTTGAGTAACTCGCTTCGTCCTGGTCTATTAAAATTTTTACGGTTTTACCGATCCGAGCCTAAACACCTTTATAAGAGAGTTATATGCAGAGGTGAATGAAAGTGTAAAAGAATCAATGTGGTTTGAATAGTGACGTTTGCTGAAGCCATGTTTGTCAGTCACAATTCAGAGTGATGGGTGGTCCTCATGAAGTACTAAAATTTAGAATTTGAGAAAATATGCGGTACTCCTATCTTATTTCTAATTTGTGTATAGACTACTATAGACACGTCGTTTTTCAAATTAGCTTGTTGAGTAATTTTAGCTTATTTTAATATAATTAGAGGGTTGGGTGGTCAAACCAACTAATGATAGTGTTTAGTGAATTAGCTTGAAACAACTTATTAATACGAATAAATTGTTTTTGAACAAGTTGCTACAGCAGCGGGTTTAAAATCAGCTATAGCAGCTGATTCAAAATCAGTTGGTCAAACCAGTTTATAAAATCAGCCGGTCAAATCAGCCATTATAGTCAGTTATCAGTTACTAGCTATCAGCTATTTGTCAAACGCCCTCATATTCTATTGCAAAGGAGTAACTTCATATTCTTAATCTGAAACCTTCACTAAAATGAATTTAATAAGATTTTATCTAATTTATGTAATTGCTCAAAGTTTACAAGACGGTTTTCTTGAAAATAGTTTAATATGAAAGAAATGCACAAATTTTTTACTTATCTCTTGTTTGATAGGATGTAAAATTTTTCAACAATCACAGAATCACCTATATATTCTCTTATTAAATCAAATAATATGCATTTTGAAAATTTTTCTTTAAACAATATTTTTGGTATAGAATACAAATAGGATAAAGTAAGTGAATGAGAGATCGTTAAAAAAATTCTACAGTGAGAATTTTTCTAAAATTTTTTTCTAAAAATAGTTGAATTGAGATACATTATTGAGAAATTAACTCCAAAACAATTGTGACTTGCTTTCTACGTGCAGAATGCAGATAGTAGTTCTTCCATTTCATCAATTTGTGTATAACTTTTAATAATGTAAGGATATACTTTTGTTGCGTTTTGTTGTCTTTTATTACCAAAAGATATCCCCTTTGATAAGCTTTATTGTTCTTTTGTTCATTTTCGTTTTCCTAGTTTGGACCATGATTCCTTGGTTGACTGCTGACACCTTTTTTAAGTTACTACTATGCGAGATCATCTCTTAATAAGATTAAAGTGTATATAATAGTATTTTTATTAATTAGACTAATTCTATATTAAGGTCGGCTCACTGTGAAATGATTTATGTGGAAATTCAAAAATAATGGGCTATACGCAACAAGTCTTGTAAGAGACCGTCTCATTAAGAGAAAGGGCCATAAAAGCAGTACATTAGTAAAAACAAAAATAAAAAAATAATAAAATTTAAATTCACACTTTTATAGGAATCAACAATTTTAAAATAATTTGAGCTGAGCCAATTAGAATGATTTGACAGTGGAACGACCTCAATCAAGAATTAGTGTTATCTTAAACCATATACTATAGAAGGCCCAATAAGCTACTATTAGACATATTCATAAATATGTACAAGCCCAATTATACGAGCAGCTCCCAAGGTAAAATACCCCATGGAATGGACCATTGAGTACTTTTTCTTAAATGGACCTAATTCTTCTTTGTCTAAAGCATATATTTCAACGAATTAAAAATAGCCTATCCCATCATTATCATCATCAACGTAATATCCCGTTCGAAAACAGGGTTTAGGTGAGGAAAAGTGACAGATAATTCATACTCGTACTCCCTTAAGAGGAAATATTAGAGAAAAGTGGTTAATTTTACTCCCAGAAGATAAAGCCCTGCACAATGAGGAATTGATTAGCTAAAAATGGAATAACTATTGTTTTAGAAGTATTACTTAACCAAATGAAATATTTAACCGATCACAAAACAAGCATTCATCGTCATTTTGGAGGTTTTTAACATGATCTTAAGGTTGGCTTGGCTGCAAACACTGATACTATCAATCATTTTTATTTTATTTTATTTTTTTAGCCTCATTTTTAATTATTATTATTATTATTACAATTTAATATCAACAGTTTAACAAGCTGTAGAAATAAATCCATGTATAAGTACATGTTAAATTAAAATGTTCAGTGTATTTTAATTTAATCTAGCATAACTTTACAAGTTGGTCCCATGGTCTAGTGGTTAGGACATTGGACTCTGAATCCAGTAACCCGAGTTCAAATCTCGGTGGGACCTTATTTTTCACTTTTACTCTATTTTTTACACAGCTTACAGTAAACATACATCCTACTGCCTGCATGCTGAATTACCTTTTTTTGGATGGACATCACATGCTCTTATAACATATGATCAATGTGTAATTGGTAAATACCTAAAAACTTATTTTTATTAATTTTTAAAGTAATATTTAGAGCCCTTGAAACTGTAAATAAAAAATTAACAAATTTTCTTTATAATTCATACTTTTTAAAATTTTCAATAGAATCTAATCTAAAAATTAAAAATATTAAAATAATTAAATATAATCAAACGTTTATGTTTTCAAAGCAAAAATAATATATTATATTAAACATAAACTGTAAAGAATAACAAAAAATCAAAATGTGACAAAGTCATTAAAACACTGTCACACGAATCACACTCTCTAGTGTAAAGAATTCAAATATATAAAACAATTTACTAAGACCCATAAATTATACTCCTACGGTTCCTTTTTGTTTGTTCACTTTAAGTTTGTCCACTTTTAGAGAATGAAATTTAAATTAGATTTTTGAAGTATATATTGATGATAAAATATATTTATGTGAGATCTTGTTAGATTTGTCTTGATGTAAAGTTTTTTGATATGTAATTTTTGTAATTTTTTATGATGCATACTTATCGATATTAAGGCTTAAAATTTGCTAAAAAATGCATGCAAAAGGTAAAATGGACAAATAATAAGGAATGGAGAGAGTAGTATATACTTTCAATCTCTTATTGGATTGTTTAATTAGAGAAGGCAAAATCACATAAACAAAAAATTTCCCAAATTAGAGAAGGCTAATAATTTTAATAAAATTAAAGAATGCAAAATCACAAAACAACTTCACACAAACAAACATATTAAAATTGATAAATTCTCTAGCAGTGCATCATTAACTACAATTGAATTCAGCAAATTGAGAATCCAACAATCACATAAAAAACAATTTCCAAAATTTTAACCTCAATAATAAAGTATATAAAAAAAATATCCACTAAAAGATCACTGTATGCACAATTCTAATCTAAAAGACTCGTGCAAGAATACCTCATAAAACATATAAATAAAAATATAACAGGCCTTAGGCCTATCAGCATCAACTCAAGCTTTCAGTTGCCTTGATTTCTCGGCGCTTATTGAGATATAGTATTACATCTTACACTCAACCAATGAAGTATATCCTTCCTCACAATCTCCACATTCTCATCAGTCTCTCCAAACAACAAAGAATGAAACATTCCATCATAAATCTTAATAGTCTTATCTTCACTCTTAGCTTCTTCATAAAGATCTCTACTTACATTTGGATCAGTAACAACATCATCACTCCCATGAAGAACAATAAATGGAATAATAACATCCTTTAATTTCCCACTTAAATAATCAGTAACCCTTAATAATTCAATAACTGTCCCTAATCTTGGTTTCCCACTATACCTTAAAGGATTCATTACACCTATTTTTTTCTTCTCAGGAACTTTAACAGACTTATCTAATATATCAGGGGTAGGTACAATTGGTAAAGTAGGCATAAATTTACCAATTAATGTAAGAATTTCAGGAATTGGCCATCTGGGTTTAACTTTTTCTGAGATTTTGCACATGGGTGCAATCAAGATTGAACCTTTGAATAAATTTGGTATTTTTAAGGTAATTAACAAACAGATTGCTCCACCCATTGATTCACCAAACAGAAATCTAGGAAGATTTTCAAATTCTGGGTTTTTTAGAATTGAATTGAAATATGAAATACAACAATCTATAACTTCATCAAGATTTGGTACAAATGCTTTTAGACCTTCAGATTGACCATGCCCAGGTAAATCTAGAGCAAAACAGGAAAACCCATTTTGAGCAAGGAAAATTGGGGTGGATTGGAATGTCCAGCTGATGTCATTACCATACCCATGAACCATACAGATGATGCCACGTGGAGGGGAGAGAGGGTGCCATGATCTTGTAAACAGGGATTTACCAGTGGGTGTTGTGTAGTAGGATTTGAAAGATTTGATCTTTTGTTGGGTGTAGTATTCATCTTCTGGAATGGAACCCCAGTAATGAGGAAAAGGGATTTTGGGTTGGATTTGGGTTTGTTCTTGTTCTTGTTCTTTCATTTGTTGTTGATTGAAGGAAAGATTGAGATTTTGAAATTAGGGTTTTAAAAAGGGGTGGAATTTGATTTGTGGGTATTTGGAGGTTTGATTTTTGTGGGTTTGAATGATTGGTTGGATTGAAGATAGGAATTCAGGGGAAGATATGTTATTTAAGCTTTTTGATGTCTTGATTTGATGAAGAGTCTCGATCAGATGTCTTGCTTATCGGGTCGGTTTGAAATCAGATTTTTTTGCGTTTTAGGTTCTTACTAATTTGTTCCATATAATTTGAGGCAAATATTGGTTATAAATGAAGAGAGAAAATGAATTATGTGGTTGAAATTAAAAAATAGTTAAAATGTATGGATAATATTAAAAGAATGTGGTTGACCATAATGCAAAAATAAAATGTGAGGGACTCAAATGAAAAATGTCGCAAATTAAATGGGACGGAAGGAATATGATTATAATGTCGGATGAATATTAATTTATTGGATTTATTTTAAACGCCTCTAGTCTGAATTATAAAAGGTGGATCTAATATTGGATTTTTATTCTACTAGAGTGAAATAAAATATTTGAGGATTAAAGTTTATCAAGGTTAGTGTATTACCGTCAAAGTTGTAGAATTCATACTGACCTAACCTTTTTTTAGTCTATGGTGATCCAAAAAAAATGGAATTAAATGTATTATCTCTACCATTCACTTAAGTCCCCTAGACATTATTTATTTATCTATTCAAATTGTATTTTTTTTTATTTAAATTGTATTTTACTATAATTTTATAAGCTAAAATATAGTCACCTAATTAACATCTTAATTAATTTGTGTTAATTTAAAGTTTATTGAAATTAAATTTTTCTTAAAATTTTTCTTTTTAAACTATATATAACCAGATTTATTAGAAATTAAATAAATACTTTAAATATAATACTCCCTCCAAATCATTTTAGATGTCCCATTTGGATTTTCACGGTTATTAAGGGTGGCGTGGGGTCCATTAAAAAGGTGGTAATTGGATACTTTAATTGATTAATTTAATTGTAAAGTTGGTAGCTGGGTATTGGGAATTGGAAAAGTGGGGGTATTTAGGTAAAAAAAATAGACAAAAAAGAAAATGAGACAATTAATATAATTTTACCAAATAAAAAAATGGGACATCTAAAATGATTCGGAGGGACTACAATGCTGTAAAGTAAATGAGATACGCTACAACAAAGGGAAGTAAGTAAAAAGAGAGTCAAATACACGTCCTTTTCTAATAATGAGAATACTAATACTATTATGTATTCCCAATGGCCAATAGGATTATAAAATAGAGTAGATTATTTGAGGTAATTCTAAAGTCAACTATAGTCTTATTGTGGCTTTCTTAATGGTTGAAGCTACTTCTATAACATGAAGTATATTATAAACTTGGCATGTTATTTTATTTGTGATTTTTTAATTCATCAAATAATTAAAAAATAGTTTTTGTCAAAAAAATTTAAGTCATAATTAAAAAATCATTATTAGTATCATTTTTATTGACTTTTCTCTTTATATCTAATTTTATTAATAAATAATTAATAATTATCACATTTACATAACATATCACTAGTAGGTGGCTATTTTTAACCGATCAAATTAAACTAATTATGTGTAAGGTTGATGTTGTAGATTTTGAAAATCAGTAATTATTTTTAAGTTTTAACCTTTATTTCGTTCGTCTATAAGGATTTGTTCTACTTAATCTAAAATTTTCTCTTAAAAAATATTTAAAGGGAGCATTCAAAGACCTACAAAGTAATAGACTATAAAAATGAAAAAAAGTAATTAAAGTAATTAGGATAACTTTTTTTGTTAATAATTCAAAAAATTTATTTAGTTGAAGTTCAACATATACATTACATTATTAAGTGCATTCAAATAGCCAATTTACACCATCTTTTCTCATACTACTTTTTTTTACACATCCTTTTAGAATTCAAACAGAACACAATACAAAAACATTAATATACAATTCAAACACACCATCTAAATCTTTTATTTCACCCATTGTCACCAAATTATGACTGTATTATAACACCTCTGAATTTCCGACCCTTTAAAACAAAATCAAAATTATGAAGGAGCGTTATTGAAATTGTAGTTTTCACCATAGACTTTCAAAAGGCGAAACGAAAGCCATAGGATGGTAAAACCTTGTTGTTCAATTGATGACTTGCCAAATTAGGAATCCCATGCATTGCAAAATTTGGCCTTTTATCATAGTTTGTCATGCCCATTTTGTACCGAGAATTGATGACCAGGGCTGATCCTAGATATTTTGTGGCCCTGGGCAAAATAACACATTGACGCCCTTTTTCTTTACAATCTATAATGTATATGGATCTTCCATAACAATTAATTTTGTTTTTTTGACATGTGATCCTGAGTGACGTCCCCTCTTGCCCACCCTTAGGGCCGACCCTGTTAATGACCAAAGCCTTTTTTGTTTGTGGGGAAGGAAGTGATAATGGCTTAGAAGGAAGATTCATAGGAGTAGAATCATGTTGAAAAGGAACAAAGATTGCTCTATTAATGTCATTTAGAAGAGAATCCTTTGTGTCAAAATAGTTGGTAGAATTAAAGAACATTTGAAAGGCTTTTAGGGTTGATAAGTGTAACATTTTACAAGATCTTGGTAAATTATCATCATCTCCATTAATTAATGCATGTTCAAGTAACTTCATTTTAGATGCTTCAATTAGGTTTTGTATGTAGTCAACCGCATCTTCCATCTTAGCATTTGGGTTTTCTTTTAGGTGTAGTAATACCGAGTTGATTTTGCCATCTTTGACTTCTTTCTGCAAAATTAAGGGAGTTCACATGATCAGAGTCGGAGCAAAAAATTAAAAATTTTAAAGTAATTTTTTATTTTACTGGGCTAAAGGTATATAGTTTTTTGGTTTCGATATAATGAACTAATGTGAAATGAATCATTAAATCACGTGTGATTTTTATTTATAATGTAAAGTTTCACATGACATTTGCTATGTAGGGTCAACCGGAAATGACATTTTTGTTAGTTTTATCATTAATAAGGTAAGATTGCGTGCACCCAACCCTTCCAAATCTATTCCTAAATGATGGCCACTTTAGTGTTAGGGTAATAAAATGTTGTCGCTATAGAGCTTTATTGTTTCTATTATAAATGACAATAGCTTGTTTAAACATATTATTTCTAACGATGTTTATATCCGCTTTTTTTCAAAAAAATAAGTAACAAATAAATTTTAGGAAAAATTGATATGAATAATCCAATTTTTAATCAATTTGCTGTGAATAATCCTACCTTTTGATTATTTTCTAATAATCTAACCTTTGTTATATATTGACCCATAACATACCAAAATACTAATAATAGGTACAAATAGAATATGTTGTTAGTAAACTAAAACAAAAGTTAGATTATTCATAGCGAACTAAGGGCAAATGTTGGATTATTAAAAAACAATCTAAAGACGATGAGATTATTCATAACGAATCACTTAGCAAAAGGTCGGATTATTAATTAATGTTAATTTTTCCAAAATTTTATCAAATATCTTTATAAAAATTAGCTCAATAAAAAATAGGAAAAATTCCCTAGAATAATCTAAAATATTCATGATTTTCCTATAATAATCTCATCTATTGATTAACCATGAATAATCCCAACTTTGAGGGTATTTTCCTAGACTAAACTTGGGTAACCCGATGACCTGCTATAGTAGGTAATTCACCAAAAAAATAAATTAAATTATTAATTTAAAATTAGAAAATATATATTTGAAAATTTACATAAAAAATTATAAATAACAAAAAAATCATTAATTTTTTATAAATATTTTTTTGACATTTTTTTCGACATTTTATTTTAATTTATCTTTTTCTATAAAAAAATAAAACTTGTTATAGCAAGTCATCCGGTCACCGGGTTTACTCTAGGAAAATGCCCCTCAAAGTTGGGATTATTCATAGTTAGTCAATAGTTGGGATTATTGTAGGAAAATCATGAATAGTTTGGATTATTCTAGGTAATTTTTCCTAAAAAATAAATCAATCAATTTTTTTAGCTAGTGAAACAACTAAAAACTCCAGCCAATCGTCATTTTTTAAATAGACCTATTTGTTGAGACACAATTACCAACAAGACCAAAAATAAAGGTTTACCTCATAACTTTGCATGTCATTCAATAAACGACATGTTGTCATTAAGAGTTGTGTAATTTCTTCATATTGACTAGGATTAAGTTTTTGATGAGAATTCAAGCTTGGATTTATAAAACATGAAGAATGAAGAGGTAATATATGTGCTGCAATTGATATCTTCCCGGTTTCCATGTAAGATTCCATTGATGGAATTTCTCCTGTTTTACTCCATCTTGCTTCTGTTAACCATGAATCTACTATCTCATACCACTTCAAACAAAAAAATTATAACCACATAATAGTGAGTGTCATAAATAAACAAATATAATATTTTACGAATTAAAGTGAGAATATAAAATGAAATTCAAAAAGTCGTCTAGAAAAATAATTACATTTTCTCGAAGAATACTTGTGATATCGATTTGATGTTGTTCAAAGTACTTCTTTGCTACTTCGTCCACAAAATCATTGAGCAAATCAAAAAGGATCTTGCTATGACTTGATAGACCATTATTATCCCACCTATGTACATACCATCAAAAATAAATAAACTTTAAATTATGATAAAGGGAATTAAATAATTACACTATACAAGTGCGCTCTAATACCAATTGAAATACAACGAGAATTTCATCCGGTAAGTATTAGCGACCAACCAGGCAAGCACCAATTAGCTTTAATTTAGTTCTTTATACTTTAAGTTCGCATGTAGGTCATTATCCGGCCAATATTAACCTACCTAGTTAAAGTCGCAATTTAAAGTAGAAGAAATGAAATTAATACCTATGTATAGCATTGGTAAGGTTTTGGAGTTGATGAAGGGATCCTTCCATGTCAAAAAAATCATCAAAAACGGTGATAATGACGGCACTCTTTGTAACAAATTTGCGAATAACAGAATCATCAGGGATGAAAGGGGCACTTGCTATTACTGCAAAGTAACAATAACTGGTTTTCTCTCGAGCAAACCCCATATTTGCAAGACCCCATTCCTTAGACCACCTATATTATTTATAATTAATAAACAATTAGAATATTTTAATATAATAAATAAATCCTATTAATTTCATTGATAGATGAAACGACATATTGTTAGAGTATATAACATATCTTGGGGCCTCAATCATCAACTTAAATTTTTAATTGATATGGTTTCTTTGACATGATATCAGAAACTAGTGTTAAAGTACTAAAATTTTTATACTCTTTTCTTTAGTCCGTGTGTTTAACTTTATTAATTTTTTCTAGTAGTTTATCAAATCACTCTTTTGATTTTTTGTACACACCTTTTTTTTAATTTTATTCGTACTTTTTATTTTATTTATTTATTTAAAGTAATTAATCTCTATGATTTTTATAAAAATTTGTCAGGGACAAGATGAGTATAACTTGTTGTGAATGAATTTATGATAATTACCGTATGAGCTCCATCAATTCTTTCCTGTAGACCATTTGTCGGTGTTCGTAACGCGCTTTAGCAAGTTGAAGCAAATTCTTGTCATTTAGGCATGATATCCTGTTACCAAAGGTAAGTTGTACTTTTATTTGAAAAAAAGTGAGAAAAAAAAATAGTTTTATAATTAATTAATTAAATATTATAATGAATGAACTAATTCAATTAAAATTAAATTTTTGATTGAACTAGTTAATTTAACGTGCTACAAGAGATTATAAGTTTAAATTTTTAGTTAAGTTATTTCTTCTTAGATAATTAAATACCTGTAAAATGAGGCTTTTCCCAACCATAGAGGGCTTTCATGGTTTGCTTCAATCCAGTCCCTTTGGTCTAAGTGATCCATACGAGCCATCCAAGGAACAACAAGTTCTCGTTTGATCTATAACACATACACAAATATTAGTAGAAACCCTTTCTTTAAGTTATTTAAGTATTACACATTTACACCTATATCTTAAATTTAACAAGAACTACCTTTTTTTAGTCCTATTGAGAAACTCTTGTGTAGACTTAGTACACACTAAATTATTATAGACCAAGTTTAACACTTTTAATCCTACTCTTTTCAGTCTATTTACTGTTTATATTACATACTCCAAAGTAACTAGAAAAAAAAGCTTTTTTGAAAAAAATAATTTAATTTTCATTTTCAAAATTTTTAATTTTAATTTTATTTTTTTAATTTTTTGATTTTTTGATTTTAAAATTTTAAACTTTTAAATTTTAATTTTAATTTATGTTTTAAGGTTTTAATTTTCTGTTCATTTTTAAAAATTTTTTAGGGTGAAATAGAGTGGAATGTAAGAGTGGGCTTGTTTGGTTACCACTATTATCCTTGGAATTTTAAGTTCCTAGGAAATAGTATTATGCTAATTTGTTTGGTTGCCAAAAAATCTAAAATTCCTAGGAATTATAAAATCCAAGGGAAGTTAATTCCTATGAGACATAGGAATTAGATTACCATGTACCCCCCTTGGTCATTAACAATTCCCATGAATTACTTCCAAGGAATTGAAAATTCCTATTGTCAAACAAACAATATTATGTAATTCCTAGGAAATTGACAAAGGAAGTAAATTCCAATGAATTACAACTTCCCATTGGAATTTAATTCCTACGTCAACCAAACGACTCCTTAGTAGAATGGAGTGGAATGTAGTTGTATAAGGAATTAAGGATAGAGTAGGGTAGATAGGAGCGAAGTCAGGAGTGAGATGAAGTATAAGAGTGGAGTGGAGAAGAGTGTAAATATTAGTCCACGCAAATATTAGTGTGGACTAAATCCATACTAGACTTTTTCATCACTATCTTGCTTAAATTTCTTACAAATTTTTTTGCCGAAAAAAAACACACAAGCTAAGTAAGAAGAAAAAAAAAATATTAAGACCTTTCGTATTTGATTGATATAATCATATAATCAATTAGTTTGTATATTTTTCTATTAATTAGGAAAATAAGTGAAAAATAATATATTTAAATTAATTTTTTTCAAATATCGTAAAATTTTATTATTTATTTATTATATAATCATGTGAATAAAAGGAAATTTACCCCTTGTTGGAGATTTGGCCACATCATGATTCCATCATGTATAGTGTTGCCACCTAAGCAGGATTTTGCGAGTAATGTTTTAGAGAAAATTCTCAAATGTTTGAGGTCGTTTTCTGATTGAAACATAAGGTTGGTGGCTCTATAAAAGTTGTATAATACACTTCCAAACATTTCATGGTTGTCTTCAATATGTTGAACACAACATTCATCTTTAAGAATCCTTGAAAACCTCCCTGTCAATTTCAACCCATTATTTCATTAATACGCAAGATCTAACATACTTTGTCCATAATTAATTGTAAAATAATAATTTCAGAAATTTCACGTGGTAGTTTCTAATTTTTATGAAATGCAAGTGGTAGCACTTTTGTAAAAAATTTTCACATGGTAACATTCAGTTATGCCTTATTTATATATCGTAGCATTTTCCGCTAAATTCTTGTCAGTTTCCTTTTAATTTATCATTTTAATGTTTCTACCCCTTATTAATTGTTGGTTGTTGTCTTTAGAAATTGCCCTAAGCATTTTAGAGTGTTGATGAATTAAACGGCGAATTAAATGTCAAAAAGGTGAATCAACTATTAGAGAGCATAAAAATGGTTAAGGGCAAATTATATATAAAAACAACAACTGTCACTTAATAAGGGTAAAAATGTTAAAATGGTGAAATTAAAATGAAGCTGACAAGAATTTAACAGAAAATGCTACGGCAATTAGATAAAGCATAAACTGGATGCTACCATGTGAAAAAATCTTACAAAAATACTACCATTGACTTTTCATAAAAAGTTCGATGCTATCATCTGAAATTTCCCAAATAATAATAATACTTTCTAAAGATTAAAGAAGTCATTCTATAAACACTTTTGTAAATTACTTATAAAATAGTTTTTTTATAAGAGGTCACATGATAATTTATTAAATCATAAATTGGCAGTTAAATTTATAGTTACCATTAAAATTGTCAAGAAACCAACTCAGCCAAAAACTTAAGCTAATAGTGGAGGCCCAAAAATATGTTATATATATATGATGGGATTTTTTTGGAAAGAAATGTACGTAAATATTTTATTTTTAAGAATGATAAATAAATTTATGATTTTTTATTTAATACACACGCTAAATATATAAATAGAAGGGGTTCTTACTTGGAGAAACATCAAAGCCTTGGATACGAAGTACTTCAAAAGCTAAGGAGGTTTTGAACATGTCTTGAATAAAATCCTGATCTTGTGATGCTTTTTGTTCATTGTATTGCCTAATTTAGAACAACATATTTAATTAAGTTGCATTTAAGAAAATGTACATTAATTAAGATTAATTTATGGACCAAAAATAAGAAATTATATTATTACCCATATATGTTTTGTGAAATATGTTGGATTTCATCTTCAAAAAGGGAAGACAAGCCTAGTCTTTGTAGTTGATTCACCATGCAAAGCTTTACCAAATCCTCATCAATGGGATACATTGGTGGAACTACAAGGATATATGACGTGTCATATTCGTCATTAGGACAATAATAATTGGAAAAACACAATAAATTAAGATTACCAAATAAATTAATATAGTGTTTGGGAACAAGTATTTCATTTCAAATTATGGATTTCAATTATGAAATCATAATTAAATGAAGAATTTGAGAATGACAAGGTTTTGATAGTCATTCTCAAATTCTCAACTTTAAATACTTTAAAAATAATGGTGGAATTTGATCCAGATTTAAATTTGAAAATTTTTGATTTGTCAACCAATAAATTATAAATTTGAGCCAATATTGTCAAGGAACAACTCAACCAAAAACTTAAGCTGATAGTTGAGGCTCCAGGATATGTTATATACTCTAACACGCCCCTTCACGCGAGAGCCCTTTGGGGCTAGAAGTGTGGATGCAGCACATGCCCTCCTCATACATGGCGCTAAATTTTCCACTTTAAATGAGGGATGGTTGAGATTCGAACCTGTGACCTCTTGTCACCCTGGCTTCTGATACCATGTCAAAGAACCAGCTCAACCAAAAGCTTAAGCTGATGGTTGAGGCCCCAGAATATGTTATATACTCTAACAAGTATATGTTATACTCCCTCCTATTCAGCTTAAATGTCCCATTTGCTTTTTGCACTCTATCCAATGCACTTATTCGATCGTTAATATCTATAATTGTGTATAATCAAAAATTATGAAAAGTTGATATAAATAATCCTTGCATTAAGACGAATCAAACAAGATCTCACTTGACTATGTTTTAACTTATAGATTAATAATAAAATGCAAATTAAGAGTAAGAGATGAACAGTGCCCAAAAAGCAAATGTCCCATTTGAGCTGAATAGGAGGGAGTATAATCTATTAAAATGAAAACTCACCTCCTCCGGGACAATTCTGCACAAGGGTGCGTAGATATGACAATGTTTCGGGGTTTCGAGTGGCAATGTATGCCGCAGCAGAAGCTGCCGGGGAATGGAACAAGGAACCATCTCGACTTAAATGACTAATTATAGTTTGATGGTCAATTTCGTAAAATTCAGGCAATACTTCCAACCATGAAAGCAATGTATGAGACTGATATTTCTCAACCAATTTTTCCCTGTAAATATTAAATTATAATGTTAACAAGTACTCTATGTCTAATCTATTTACGGATGGCTTGATTGCATCTGCCATGTGTAAGTAGTGTCGTTTCTGATAATTTTGGACTCTAGCTGACCAAAAATTAAAAAATTCTAAGATAAGTAAAATTTTGGTTATTTTGTCTCCGACTATGTACTTTTGTGATCGCGCGCGCTTAACTAAAAAGCCCTAATGTTATATGTTTGATTCATGGTAGAACAAAGCTACTTATGAAAACACTATTTTCTAACTATAAGGATTAATTCAATTTATATCTTTTTTGAGTTGGACCCTAGGCAATTACATTTCAAAACTACCTCCAAAAAGAGTCATAAATGCAAGGGGTCTAATCGCATAATAAAACTTTTTAAAATCGGTACAATTTAATGTAATATAGAAAATAAAACTTTTATATATTGTGTACCATTGTTAAAGGACAGGGAACACATTTAAATTATTTTTCATTTATTAATACTTGTATTATTTGAATTTAAGCATTTTCAATGCTCAATATTCACCGCAAGTATATATTATATTGAATCATTTGACAGTAAAAATTAGTACTCCCTTCAATTTAAATTACTTGTCCAATTTGGATTTGGATTGGATTTTAAGAAAAATGGTAGTGGGGTGGTAGTGGGGTATTTTAAATAATTATAATAATTGAAAAGATGATAGTAGGGTATTTAAAGTGATTATAATAATTGAAAAGGTGGTAGTGGGGTATTTTAAGTGATTATAATAATTGAAAAGGTGGTAGGTGGGGTATTATTAAATAATATAAGTTGTGGTAGTTGGGGGTATTTAGGTAAAAAGTTTTGCCAAAACTAGAAAGTAGACAAGTAAAGAAACTGGACAAGTACTTTGAATCGGAGGGAGTATAATTCTTTTAATAATGGAATGAGACATCGACTTACGTATTGATCAGTATATATATTCAATCATTTGACAGTAAAAATTATTCACGGTGGTTTTTCCTAAATAAAAGTCCTTACGTATTGAGTATGTGTTGACGTTGACGGAAAACACGGGCAACATCGACTTTAACATCGTCTGAAAAGTTGAGTTGTAGACCAGTTGTTTGAGCGATTTCCAGCATTCCCGGAAAAACAATGGCAAACCAACGAGGGTATTCTTCATTGTTGTCTTTTTGTTTCACTACTTTCCTTAAATTTCCATCAAGGAATGCCATTCCTGGAAGTTCAATTTTCGCACAAATTAATATAAGCATTAATGTAATTAATAATGTTCAAAATAGTTTAATTCAATAAAAACTATAAGGTCACGAGTTTAAGACACTAGTATTACATATCCAATACGTTAATATGGCATGAAAAAAAATTTAATTACACAAAAAGTATAAGTAGTTTTATTTTTTTTTTAATATAAATCATACTTTAAATATCAAAAAATTAATTTTTCATTTCAAATTTAAGATAATAGGCTAATCTAAATTCAATATGATTCAAATGGACCGTTCAGTACTTAACGAGCCATGTGATGAGCGTAAGGGAAGATCATAAAGATGGTAAAACTCCACCACAATAATCATAAGTGGTATAAGTCTAACATACAACTTCTCAGTCACTTGCGTAAAAAAGGGCGACTTCATATTATAATTGTAAAATAAAAGAGTTACAATTGTCATTCTTATATTGTATTACTAAGTATATTCAGTAGTTTATTATAGAGATCATTCTAGTTTACTTTTTTTCTTTCTCTTATAATGAAGTGTAATATTCTTTTATTTTACACTCCAGTCTCCATACTACCCTTTTGCACGTAAATTCACAAATAACTAGTTAAAAAGTTATACATAATCATATGAATTACCAGAAAACACATGTATTTAATGTAACAAATTTAAAGTGACAGAAAAGTATACCAGTTGTCAGTTACCTTTCTCAATATGTTTATGGCCAAGACCCCACATCTTCAAAACAACCATGCAAGCTAAAGTTGAAGAAATAGAATCAATGGTGGGATTCCCATTACTATCTAATTCACCCCAAAATCCTTCATCTTTTTGATTGTTTAAAACCCAATCCAAACAACTTTTAAACATGGGTTTCTTATCATTCTTTTTTGGATCACCAATCATTGCTAACCATGCAGTGTCATAAGCAGAATAAGAAATAAATGAGCTTGGATTTTTAATTACTTTAACTAGTAAATTTTCCTTTATTTTCTTAACTAGGCCTGGAATAATACCTATAGAACTTGCCATTTTTGTAAAATTAAATATTAGAAGCCTAAAAATGGGTTTTTATTTTTGCTATATAATTTAAGTTTTAATTTTATTTGTGTACAAAAATAAGTAGAGTTTTGGTACTATTTATAGAGCTATTGGTCATGAAAAGTCAGAAAATATTAGTAAGTGTGAATACACTTGAAAAAAATCTAATAAATGCTGCATTCGTATTTTTCTTTTAATTGGTCCTATTAAATTTATTTATTTTTATTTTTAGACATAAAATTTATACTTATTTTTTATTTAGTTTGATCCATATATTTAACTCATATTTTAATTTTATTTATTTATTCTTGTACATTTTTAAAAAATATTTTTTTATTCACTTTTAAAATTTTCAGCTTATTTTTACTTGAGTCTGTCTATTCAGACACTGAAATACTGAAATATACGGTGTGAAAGCATTTGTACCAAATAAGGTTAAATATCACATTTTAGTTAGATTTTTTTTTTCTGTAAAAGGACAATGACATTCATGGTAAGTTTATAGTCTATCTTCTTTCTTTACCCATGAATTTGCAACAACTAGGAATGAATAAAGTTTGCTCTAAATTATAAAATAAACACAAATTTTAGTGAGAGACGGTTTCTTTGAGAGACCATTTCTAATTAGGTTGGCCCATTAGGGAAAATATAGAGTAAATGTAGGCAATAAGCTTTAATGGATTAAGCCTAGACGTCTCTAAAAAAGATGGTGTCTCATGAGACTGCCTGAATAAATAGGATCAAATTGAAATTTTAGTATTTGGTCTGATCTACAGTCTAAACAGTCTAGTCGATCAGTTTTTTTTTCAAAATAAATTACGGTTATATGATCTAGTCTTGATTTTTTATTTTTCAAAAACTAGACCAAACCGCAAACCGCACTACGATCGAAAATCATATGTAGAAAAAATAGGTTGCTACCTTGATAAGTATTTCAAGATGTAGTTATTTTTAAAAAGGAATATATACTTGAATGATGTTGATGTTATCAACAAATTACAAATTATTATATTTTGTGCTTGTAGGTGAAAAATATTTGCATAAATAAATGTATTAATAAGAATAAAAATAAAAAAATAAAAAAATCGTATACCAGACCAAACCAACCAAAGCATTTTAAAAGGTTGGTCCAGTCCGGTGAGGAAATTTTCAAGACCGAAAATTTTAAATTAATTGGTCTGATTTTAGTGTCAAACTAGACAAAATCGGACCGTGTTGACTTATGGGGTTCAAATTTCATCCACACATTACTTAAGGTGGAGTTACGAGATGTACTATATGGATTTCACACCACATATGCTCCTGTTGGAGCGGGAATGAGCATAAATTTGGTAGGAAATTAATGGATAGGGGTATATAATGTACTCCCTCCGTCCCTATGAGATAGTAGCAAAGAGAAAATTGGTGAGAATTAAGAAAGTGGTAATATATGAAGAGAGAGAATGAATTGTGTAGATGAAATTAAAAGAGAGTTAAAATGTATGGATGAGATTAAAAAAAAGTGGTGGGCCATAGTCCAAAAGTAAAAATTCTGCAATTTAAGTGGGACGGACAAAAATAGAGAATGCTGCAAATTCATAGGGACGGAGGAAGTAAAGAATTACAATTTTATGGAGCAAAAGTGGAGTGAAGGTGAGGTGAATATACCCATAATGACTAATGAGTATTAGTAGTTCGCTATAATGTGTGAAGATGTATTTGAAAGCATATTTAAGTAGACAGACATTTATATGAAAATTTCATCCGCCATTAATAGTGGTATGAAAATTTGAAGTAGGCATATATGAGTGCTTTTTTTCATCCGTCCGTTCATTTTGTCATTTCTAAATGAACATTTAGTACTTTATATGTATAAGGCATATGTTACATCTACACTTTTAGCAGTTTTTGTGTTTTAAGAGTATAATTTTTGGATAAAATAATATCCATATATTGTATATTCAGAAGGCAAAAAAAATATGAATAAAATATTGCAAAATTATAAGACAATTATTAACAAAAAATAAATTGCAAATTTATGAGATCGAGGACGCAAAAATTAAGTGGACATTTTCGTAAGAAATCACGTTTTATTGGCTGAGCATCTTGATTTTTTCAAAAGTCTCGATTTTGCTATTAACATGTTTTTTCACTTGTGACTTGTGAAACTGCGTAAAGTTGTTTATTTTTCTTTTCTCAATTTCTCCATCCCTTTCAAAGAAAAATCACAAAATATAATAAATATGCTTGTTTTTGCTTTGAATTTATATTAGGATTAAAACTATAAAATATCTATGTCGTCGTCATCATCATATCCATTGTATCACGCTCATAGAAAACTATGATCAGCGTCTAGGGCGGAAAGAACGATGGCAGACTCAAACCCAAAAAGGAGAGTGCAATCAAAGAGTCCTCCGGCTCGAAAATGGTCTTCAAGAGAGAGAAACCTGCATTGAAAAATGATGATTTGACTGCTGCAAATGAAGTATCATCAACCACAAAGAAAGACTAGCTAGTTCAGGTGCTGATTTTTCGAAAAGCCTCTTCGATGCTTAAATCTGATGGGGAACATTGATTGAAAGGGATAAGTAAAATGACATAATACTTGGATCAGTTTCGGTGCAAGACTTAAAATTTATTTTAATTTATAGAATATGTGGTTAAGATGAAAATATAATTAAATATGTAGGGAAGAATTAGGAAAAATTATTAGGAATAATTCAACCCTTTGCTTATTTTTGATACTAATTTTTGATGAACTATGAAAATTAATAACTTATGAAATGTTTATCTAAAATATCCCTAACATGTTAAAAATTAAACTATATGAGCTAATATGACAAAAAAATTGGTAAATTAGTTTATTAACTAAAGTTGGTTTCTAGGAAAAGATAACTCTTAAGTTGGTGTTATTCATAGTTAGTCATGTGGGATCTTGTTTGATTTATCTCAATATAAGGATTATTAATATCAAATTTTAATAATTTTTAATTAAAAATAATTTAAAATATTAAGAGTTAAAATAATATCTCGACAAGTGTGAAAAATTAAATGGGACAAATAAGCTAAATAGGAGACATAAAAAAATAATAACAGATGTGCTCTTTGTTAGAAATTAATAGCAGGACAATCCCATGTGAATGATGTGATTGCTATGCATGTTTTTTTTACCTATGACGATGATTGTGAAATTCAAATTTATAAGGCGATGTTTTTTTTCTAAGATTATAAGGCGAAATTAAGAAATTGTTTAAGTTAGCCAATAAATTGATTTTTAATCTAAATTGAAAAGTCAATTATATTAGTCTTTTATTTGTTTTTGGTCACTTTTTTCTAAGAAACAAACAATAAATAACTTCTGCGAGTATTTTCCTAATAATCAATAACTCTAGCTTATCCAACCAGCTAATAATTTCATTCAATAATTTTAACTATCTATCAATAATACTAACTAACAATCATTTTCAAATACAAAATTCATTTACATAATAAAATTTAGGTATAATTTAAATTTTTTGCTATATATGTAATATGAGTTATTAGGATTTATTTATAAAATAGTTAAAATATCAACAATACAAATTAATAAACAGTCAGTCTCTTGAGAGATCGTCTTTCTAAGAGACGTGTCTCAGGCCCAATCCATTAAAACTTATCATATCATATCATCATATCATATCATACAATCATACAATACTATAAAAGTCTTGGAAATTTCCAAGTGTCATCATTTAAAGAGTCATGACAATATTTATCAAATTTAGAATCTAATAATATTTTTTTGTTTAAGTTTGAAGCTAAATTAGGTAAAATATTTGTAGGATATACTATAGTAATTCTATTTAGTTAATTTCGAATTAAATATGTTCGAATAAATGAAAAAAAGTTATGTATCAGGTTAATAATTAAAATAAACGTCAGTAATTATGTTTTGATTTAAAAAATCATGTATTTGGTAAATTTAATAACGATAGTATACAATACTTAGACTACTTACATTATTATTTGAAATTGTTACATATATTTCGCACTAACAAATTCGTGGATTGCACGAGTTTCTATACTAGTTGCCTATACTTACTTTGTATTTTCCCTGATTTAGAGATGATATCTACAAAACACCGTACCATTTCTCACAAGAATTTGTGATTAATAAAAAAGGAGTTTATTATTTTTTACGCCTCAAATTTTTAGGGCCTCTTTTATCTTTCACTTTAAAGTCCAAAAACAAATAAGAACGCCATGTTTATGTGGCGCAGGAATTCATACAGTGGAGTAAATAGAGCATAGACGAAAACTAGCCGAAATGTTAAGCTAGCATAGACTAAAACTAGCAAACTTTTTAAAGAGTACACAAATTCTTGTGAGAGACAGTCTTTATGAGAGACCATCTTTAATTAAATTCTCATAAAAGAAAATGTAGATCTAGTAAAAGTAGATATTAAGCTTTAATAGGCTGGACCTGAAAAACGTCTTTCAGAAAGACGGTCTCTGAGGAGATTAACTGGAAAGAGTAACAATAGTCAATAGATTTAAGAAAGACAATCAACATATAAAGTACTCCCTCCAATTCACTTGTGTTGTCCCATTTGGTTGGGCACGGTTTTTAAGAGTGAAATGGTGGGGTATTTTAATTGATTAAATTAATTGTAAAGGTGGTAGTTGGGTATTGGGAATTGAAAAAGTGGGGTTTTAATTTGATTAGATTAATTGTAAAGGTGGTAGTGGGGTATTGGGAATTGGAAAAGTGGGGGTATTTAGGTAAAAAAAGATAGACAAAAAAGGAAATAGGACAATTGATATGAATTTGCCAGATAAGAAAATGGGACAACACAAGTGAATCGGAGGGAGTAGTATAGAAACGAAAACAGTTCATGGAAATTTCTTTATTTATTTTAGTTAGGCATGTAAATTCTTTATCCTTTTAATAGTAATTGATTTGGGCGTTTATAAAGTTACAAGTAAATCTTGGAAAACAAATTTAAATTTGATCACCTCAAAACGAAATAACCAAATTCAAGTTGAATTTTTCACATTCGACAAAATATGAAACGTGAGGGCTAGCCCTAAGTAAGGATAAGAAGGACTTGCGTCTAAGGCCCACGAAAAACGCAGATAAATTATGCTTTTATGTGAATCGAATTTGAGACTTTATGTGATTAAATTGTGCATTTAACCACCAAGTCAAAGTGTTATTAATGATAATTGTTACCTTATTTACTAATTATTAAGTTAAAAATGCATGATAATTAAATAAAAAACGGATAATATCGAGCTCTATTATTGGCGTGTAACATTTTTTTGATTGTAAATTTTGTCATTATAAATATATATATTTTGTAATTAGGGCCCACAATTAATTTTTCACCCTAGGCTCATAATATTTCAGGGCGACACCTGATAATAGTTGAGTTTTTTCACAATAAGAAAGAACAAAACACCCAGATAGCTCGACTCAAAACCAAATCAAACCATATATGACGATCAAATAATCACTCAAAATAACCCCACGCAATATAAGAAATGTGGTTTATTATTCGGCAGAACTTAGGCTCATCTCAAGGCCCAATATATCTGTGGCCCGTTTTAAGAATATTAATCAACATGAAGCCCTAATGTGCCAGCATAAGGATTCAAGGAGTCTATTGATGGGCCTTGCTTTGGGTTGGCAACCTAAACACCGTTTACTATCGGTTAGTCTCCCGAGAAACTGTCTTTCTGAAAGACGTCTTTCAGGCCCATCTCATTAAAGATTAATATCTACTTTTACTCTATATTTTCTTTATGGGCCAGTTCAATTAGAGACGGTCTTTCATAAAGACCGTCTATCACAAGAATGTGTGGTTTACTATATACACAAAATATACTACTTCCTCCATTCTATTTTGTTTGCCTATTTTAAGTTTTTCCAATTTAAAAAAAAATTTAATTAATGTTTTGAAGTATATATATAAAATAAAAAACATGAATTCTTGTGAGAGACGGTCTCTTTGAGAGACCATCTCTAATTGGCCGATCCATTATATATTTTTTAAAATATTGTAAGTAGACATTTAAGATATTGAAAGTGGACATTAAGAAAAACAAGTAAGCATTAAGAAAAATATAAGTAAGTATTAAAAATACGGTAAGTAAACATTAATTAATCTTTAATGGGCAAGACATAAGATATAACTCTCAAAAAGATGATATGTTATTGTATGTCGTATGAAATTGAACAAGGAGACCAAAATCTTTAATTAATGGTCTAAGCGTCTTACCTCGAAATTTCTCGCGGGCCAAATTTAATTTTGTTATCATGAATAGTCCAGTTTAAGTCCAAAGTAAAGGAATTACTTACAATTAGTGGCCCCATTCATTAAATTTTGATTATGGACTATTATATTAGCCTATTACTGAATACTTTTACTACTCGTCTTGTATGAGAATTTCATCGTGAGATGTTGGGATGAGTTATCCCATATCGACAAATTGAAAATGGTGTGCATACTTTATAAGCTATTGGAGACCTTATTTCCATTGCCATATGGTTTTGGGATGACATATATCTCCTTGGCTTGTGAAGTGTGTGCACCTCGTGTTTTCCCCGATAATTGTTGGCATTGACAATAAGTCCAGCCTAATTTAACATGAAACGATAAAATTTATCACTTTAAAACTGTAAGTAATTACTTTAACATATTTAATGTACATATGGATCAACCCAACAGATGTGGTCACACCATGAGACCATATCATTTAAAAATTTGTGAGAAGATTTTAGCAATTTTGATTAGAGTAAATCTTGTATGAGATAATCTCACTGTGAGATAAATTTTTATATAAAAAGTTTAATTTAATTATTTGTAATTTAATTGAACTATTTTGTCCAAATCCAAATTGTTTCATAGTGAAATAATGATACAATTTGAAATGAATTTTTTTTTTGTTTTGATTGAATATTGATCTCATATAACATGAGAATATGATAGGTTAACAACATAATGGTTGACAGTTTTCTCTTTTATTCTTATAACAAGATGTACTTACTAGAAAGAATAATATTTTCTTTCTCCTTATTTATATGTCCTAATATATAGGTAATACGAGTACAACATAATCACGTGTTAAACTAAGTTGGATAGTAGTGTTGGTTCCAAATAATTGGATAAAGATTAGCCAAGCAAAAACATGTTAAATAAAAAGATTATTATATGTTGTGAATGGTCTTGTGTTTTGGTTAAGAAAACAAGAACAAGAAACAATGGTGAAAAACAAAGAAAAACAGAGCACAAGTGAAAACTATGGCCAACACAAGAATTATGAGGTATCTTAGGATACCTCCCCCTCAACAAAAGCTTTTTATCATTAATATATTCAACAATACAATAATGATTCACTCTAATAGCTTTGATTAACACCTTAACAAAGCTATTCTCTCAAAATACATAAACAAGGAAGAAAACTCTCAACAAAGTATATCTCACTTGTGTATGTCTACCACTACATTTCTATGTGTTTAGTGTCCTTTTTATAGACCAAGAAACACCCTAGAATGTTCTAGAATAATGCTAGTACAATGTGCTTGGAGCCCAAGAAAAGAGACAAGCAAAAACAAGTAACTTGGCAAAACAGTACAACTCGTCAGAACCTGCTGCATAGTACCGCTCGACCCGAGCAGCTTTCGCTCGACCCGGTCGAGCTGGCTGTCCCAGGCTACTGTTTTGATCGAATCGTGTAGCTCGAGCTGCTGGCTGTTGGCTCGCCTACTCGAGCGGCTGTCCAGTGGCAGCATCTTCCTTGTGCTTTGTGTCTCAATTGAGTTCCCATGCTTAACTCAATTGAGCACCTCTCCTTTGCCACTCCATTATCAAACTCATGACATACACCAACCATCTTTTGCTCACTCAACCTTGGTCCAACATCCAAACACATAATGTCTCCCACTTTGATCACTTCACCAAGTGACCCAAATATCAAGTTATCACATTCCTTTGCTCTTACATTATTATCCTCAATGCAAGACAAGGCATAAGCTACAATGTGATCAAACTCGTGCTCATCGTCGACATGAGATTTCGGGCTTGATTCAACATTATATTTTGAAGCTCAAAAAATAAAAAAAAACATGTGCCATTTTTGGGATTAATCTTAGATTCTTAATATAGCCCAAAAGAGTTTAAAAGTAAGGAAAAATTATCTGAAATAATTCAACTTTTTCAATATTTTCCTAAAATTATTCTACCTAATGATTACTATATGAATAATCCCAATTTTAAGGGCTATTTCCCTAGGGTAAATTTGGATAACCCGATGACCTGCTATAGTAGGTAATTAACCAAAAAAGTAAATTAAGAATAAATTTAAAATTAGAGAAAAATTTTGAAAATTTACATAAAAAAATTCAAAATAATAAAAAAATCATGAATTTTTTTTGAACATTTTTAAAATATTTTTTCGACATTTTATTTTAATTTATCTTTTTTTAAATAAAATTTGTCATAGCAAGTCATCCGGTCACCGGCTTTACTCTAGGAAAACAACCCTCAAAGTTATGATTATTCATGGTTAATCAATAGGTGAGATCATTATCGGAAAACCACAAATAAATTAGATTATTCTATATAATTTTTCCTAAAAGTAATGAAACTTTTCCTTGAATTTGATTGCTGCTCACTAGCCAATGGTTCAGCGCACATCTTATGCAGAGTACTCTGGATCGCTTTGGATGTTTATCTTTTTTATTGGTTAAGTAATTAAAAAGTTTGATAAATGACTTCTTATTAAGGTAGCGATTTTTTAATTGAGAGACTTTTTCACCGTATTTTTTTTATGGAAATATAAGTTGTCGTTTTTTTTCCTTTTCAGACTTGATTATAATTTTTCTATAAATAGGATACACTGAGTATGATAATGATCTAAACCCGAAAATGAGAAAATGTTTTAGGATGAATTAAAATTAAAATGAGACAAATTTTTAAAATGAAAAGGATAAATAGTCATAGTTATCGTTTGAATTAAGTGGCATGGATAGCATAGAGAAATGATCAAATGATAGTTTCTATTTGTTGACCAAAATATCCAATAAATTGTCGGTTAGTACTTAGTAGTAGTGATAGTACTACAAATGTGTGCAGCAACACTTTTCATCTTATGATGTTGTCTTTTTCTTTTGCGATAAAGCTTATGGAAGTTAAAATTTATTTATTATAAATTTTTTTTCCTAAAATTTTACTACATTGTTATATTGGTAATGGTTTTATATGTTTTATAAAACTCATTCATATATTGTTGAAAAATATAGAATATAATAGTAATAGATCAATCATAATTATATAAATAATTAGTTTTTTTTGGCAAATAAAATTTTATAAATAAGTTGGTAGATAAAATTATTAGCTTTTTTTATTTTGAATGATATCTTTTAGTTAATTAAGAAAATAAATATTTTTTAACTTGCTAATAAGAAATAATCATAACTCATCGTTATCATAGAGGTTATTAAATGCAGATCAAACACAAAAAACAAGTTCTAAAAAGATACTCCCTTCAATTCAATTTAGTTGTCCCGCTTGGTATGGATGCAAATATTAAAGAAATAAGGAGACCAACTAAAACAGTTGACTCATGTACAATATTGGGTGTTTTTAATTTTAAGAATTGAAGAGGATCACTCAAAATAATAAAGACATGTGTAATATTGGGTATTTTTAATATTAAGAAAATAAATGAACCACTTATAAATATAAATCTAAAAATAAAAATGAAATTAGGTGAACTTACCCAATAAAAACATTGGACAAGGGAACTTGTCTATCATCATATCAAGAGTCAAAAGTTTGACCGCAGAAAAATCTTGATTGATAGTTATCCTGACCATGAAACTCTTAAAAAAATTAAAATATAAAAAATTGACCACCTAGCAAAAAAAACACCCCAACCCTACCTCATCAATAAATTCTAACTGCTCCGCAAATAAAACCAATCCCTATATACAAACCCTAATTATATGATTGTTTTAACTATTAAAATAAAAATTATAAGAACTACTTAATTTATAGGTCTATTTGCAAAAAAATGATTTAGGTCTATTTGCAAAAAACTGATTTTATGTATTTCTTTTTTGCGAAAATTTCTTAATTTATATTTCTCTGCAAATGACTACCACTTAACGGAAAACGTTAGTTAACCGTTAAGTTTGAGGGTTTGACAAATTTGAGAGGTTAAGTTGTCTATGTTGTAGTATCTCATTAATTCTCGTATTTTTAAATAATTTAAAATTACAACGCAAAAATTAACAAAATAAAAATAAAAAATATCTAACATTATTTTTACCCATCATAATGATTTTTTTAAAAAAATGGACGTCGTGAACGTGATATACCGTTATGGGATAACTCTTTCGTAAATCTGGTCGAAACACGTACTTATTTGTCTATTTTTTCATATGTAAACTGAAAAAGATATTTAAAGTCATTTTTATCCATCATAATGATACTTTTTTTCAAATAAACCGAAATGTCGAGATCATCTTTATAGGATAACTCTTTTCGAAAATTTGGTCGAAACAAGTACTTAATCGAAATCAGCGCCCTCACAACACACATGGTGTGTTTTTATGTTTTTTAACCATTATTTTGACATTTGCTCTAACGAATATGTTTTATAATTAATTATATATGAAAGTAATTATTTTTTATCATTCTAATTAATGAAATAACAATTTAATTATATTAGAAGACATAATAATTAATTTAAATGATCTACAAGCTACTAAAACTTTTATTTATTCATAAGATAATACTAGAGTACGTACAACTGCTTTGTATATGAATATTTTAGGATATTTGGATATAATTAATTAATAACCTTTCTAAACTTTTTACATCAATAAATCATAAAAATAATAGAAACAAAATTATGTCCCTTTATAATATTATTTATGAAGTATTATTAGGACGGTAGGAGTAATTAATATACTTCTACAATCTACTAATAAAAAAAATTCAAACGAATGAATTTTTTAGTTATAAATATTTAAGCATTTTAGAAAAATATTAATGAACTATATATTGTACATAATTTTGTTAGAATTTTAGAAGAAATTCGCATCTCAATATTTGGTGATTTTATGTTTAAGGAGGTTCTCAGCTTCTTCATCGGCTTCATGCAAGCATTGAATGATTGAATTTGTTGCACTTGTCAAAAACTCCGACCAGTCTCTGTAAACAAAGACATACTTATTTATTAGAATCATGCATAAATAATGCATGTTTATAAAACTCTAATTATATAGGTAAATGAAATTTTAATAATATTGTGTTGCATAAGTGTTACTTATGTGGTGTCAATGATTAGGGCTCGAGTCTCATCATCATCATCCTACCCAGTGTTTTTCGTCCATAAAGAATTATAGACAGGGTATGGGGAGGGAAGGACGGCGGCAACTCATACCCATAAAGGAGAGCACGACCAAAAGGAGTCCCCCGGCTAGAGAAAAGATGGGGAGAAGATATTCTGAAGAAATCAATAATCTAAAACATGAATAAGACGCCTCCAACTACCCCAGTGTTTTTTTTTTGTAGAATAGACTCAATTAGGGCTCGAGTCTATTCTACTAAAAAAAAATTTTTCTCCGTTTTATAATAGTTATTTTGTGTGGAAAAATAACACTATTTTGTAAATATAATGATGTAGAGGAAATTTTTTTATATATATTTCTGCATAATTTTGCGAGGGCATTTTTAATCTATAATAAATATTAAAATGTGTGAAGGTTGGCTACAACAACTAATCATTAAAATTACTTTAAAAACTATAAAATAAAATAGATATATATCAAGTATTTGGCGTAACAAATTTTTTAATTTACGTTTAAGTTACAATACCTGTTGGTCTTTCTTATCGCAATAGAACTACTCAAAAACTATAAAAAAATTCTAATAATTTAGTTTTTGTCCCCCACCAAAAATATTATTATATGTGACATAAGTATGAAAAATGTCCCCCAAACCTAAGCTATGATGAACGACTTTCTATGAATAGGTGCTCTCTTGAGAGACTGTCTTTTGTAAAGACACTCAAAAGTCAAGCCCAAATCTATATTTAAAGTTGTAACAATATATATTTAGAATTGGATTGAGCTTTTGAGAGCCGTCTTTACAAAAGACGGTCTCAAATAAGAATTCGTGTTCTATGAAATCTTGAATAAAAAAAAAACCATTTGTTTATTCAAAAAAGTTTACTAGACATATACAATTATGCAACATGCTATAAATAGCAAATATAAAAGTAGATTAAGACTAACCCATTTGAAGTATCAAATGTAAGTCCAACAATGTTTTTGGCCTCATCAATAGCCCTTTGAAATCTTTCCAGTTCCTTGGTACTACAACTCCCATTATCTAATACTCGGAGCTCCGAGGGTTTCACATCCCAAAAAATGGGTAAAACCTTCTTTTTACACTCCATCATCAATGCAAGTTCATGCAAACAAAAGTACGATTCACAATAACGTCGTGAAAAAACTGCCACTCCGATCTTACAGTTTGTAATTCCTGGGTCAATCTTTTTATAAAGATTGTCCCCTGGCTTCATACTTTTACTATCTAAAAATGGATAATATCCGAGACCAGATAAATGTTGGTATAAAAGACCAGCAATCGTTCGTTTTGTATCATTCCCTCTATGATTGATAAATACATCACACGCTTGTTTTAAGGTAGTTTGAGAAGGGCGAATTGTAGGACGAAGAATTCGACTAGATGAAGCAAAACATTTGGAAAAAAATGAATGTTGCATGGCTAGTTATAGCTAGATTGCTTGTTCAAAAAGTTTGAGACAAATATAGAGAATTTAATTAGAATGTAATACTACTAAGTTTTGGTTTGCTCTTTTTAGAAAAAGGTATGTGGGAATAATTTTATTTATAGGGAAATAATATTTTGGTAAAATTTTACTAGTTTGATTGATTGAAAGACTTAATTAGAATTTTAATTCAAGAATTCAACATAAAGTTTTTAACAAATAGTCGCAATTTGGACAAAAAAAAAGTTTGGGGGAATAAAGTTTGAAGATTTGGCTAAGACTGTTATTGCATATATTAGTATTTGTATTTTGGATTATATGGTTTTGACTGTAATTGCATATATTATGGATTATAAGGTTTATTTTGACTATTATATTAGGTCCAAATATATAGATGGATATAGACATATTACATATTTAGTTTTACTCCTTCAAACACGTATGATTAATTATTATTATTATGATTCTCTTAATGCATGCAATTAACTGCTTACAATCTAATGATCAAAGTACCACTAATTAGAGTCCGATTGAATGAAAATGCATATTTCTCCATACTTGTGAATTTATTGTAGTCAAAATATTTGTATATTTACTTTGTTTTTAATCAGGAAAAATTACCTAGAATAATTTATTCTACAATAATTCCAAATATTAATTAAATATGAATAATCTCAATTTTATGTGGTATTTACCTAGAGTACACTTAAGTTCCAGATGACATACTATAATACGTAATTTGCCGAAAAAGTAAGTAAACTGAAAATTAGTATACAGTTAAAGAAAAAATTTGAAAATTTACATAAAAAATCTAAAGAATTTATAATTTTTTTAACCTTTTTTTCAACATTTATTAATTTATTCTTTTTTTTTTTAAAAAAAACTTACTATTACAAGTTATCCTGCTACTTTGGTTTGTTTTTAAGGGATATATGGGGTTGTTGTATTTTGTCTTTATAGACGTTTGGTGATATTAGCCGGTATTAAGCGCATGATTGATCGTGATCGAATATTTTAGCGTTAAGGGAGAAATATAATTAAAAGGAGAGTGTTTGAACTTGTTGGAAAAAAAATATGCAAATGATCTGACATTGAACAATTAGATAAAGAGCTTGACTAATATATATTCGCTTATGGGCTACTCTTATTTCCAATTGATTTTAAGAAGAAATCTCATCGGATTTGAGTGTAGTCAAATCTCATCTTGTGTGAGTCTTGTTGTGTACAAACCTAGTAATCAAATTTACCATGGAATCAGAGACGAAGTTTTCCAATTAACTAGAAAAAAAATCTTGGCCTTCAATAAAAAACAATGTGCAGGTTCAAGAAGAATGGTGTTCCCACCCTATAAAATAAATGGGCTCACATGTGTAGAGGAGTGTTGAATAATAAATCACAAGTGATCCAACATCGATCAATTAGCTAAAGAAAGGTTATTGAATATATTAAAAGTGTTCATGGGCGGGTTTGAATAGATAGCGGAAATTTCTCTAGAGACTTAAATTTTCACAATTCCGATGACCTCATTATTTTTCCGCTAAGCCCTTTTTTTATCGGAGGACTCGCAGGTAAATTGGTTGACCAAAATTAAAAATTTAAAACATAGTGTTAAAAATCAAAACAAACGTTCCGCACAAGAATATAATTATAATAAAAAGTCTAGAATTAAGTCTTAACATCAATAAAAATGATTGTTAGCATTATAAACATACCAAGGATAGAAACTCGTGCAATGGACAGATTTTTTAATACGTTGATATTTTAGTGAAATTTTATACGAACGAAAATATTAAATAAAGGTGCGTAATAAATTATTTACATACATATATTGTAATTAAAAAAAATTAAATATAAAAAACACAAAATAGGTCGTTAATAGAGAGTTTATAAGTTTTGAAACACATCTTTATATACTACATTCTCAGTACGACGACATATTTCAAAATCCTGCCATTTTAAATTTGTAGAAATTTTGTCTCAATTGTCAAAATCCCTGGTTATAAATAAATTAATCACTATACTATTATTGCCATAAAAAAATTACTGGTCAAAATCTCTGATCTCATTGTTATTATTGTCATATTGTCATATAATTATTATACTAAACATTAAAAATCCTGATCAAGTTTAATGTTGCCGTATTTAGGAAAAGATTCCTGATCATATAATTAGTATACTAAACATTAAAAATCCTTGGTCATAAATAATCCTGCTGTATTTAAAAATCCTGGCCATAAATACTCCTGCCGAAAATACTGGCCAATAAAAAAATTACACTTGTCATCACTCTCATATTCACTTGACTTCTTCATCACTATACATTAAAATTAATATAGTGTATGATGATTGTGTAAAGAATTGTGAGATTTAGTTGTATGAATGAATATATTGAAAGAAAGTTGATATGTATGGATGAAATTAAAAATAATTAGTTGGATTAATTTTCAAATATGAACATGAGGTAACTAATGAATCAAAATAAAAAATTTGACAAATTAAAAGAGATTCAAAAAATCTAATAATTTTTGAGGTCATGATTACTGATTAAAAAAACAAGATTTATTAATTCAATCTATTCCTTAAATTTTATTTGTGTCCCCTTTTACTCGGCACTCTAATTTTTTATTATTAAATTGTTCACACTTAAAAGGTTCAAAATCCGGTTTTACACATGCACGTAATTAAAAGTTAAAACCACCTTTGTTAAATTAAACTTCGTTCTGATTGGCCAGCTGCAATTTGGATGGATTATACGTCATCGATCAGTAAATCTTAATGAGATCGTTTCACTTCACAATGTACTCATCATTAGGACTTAAAGAAACATATAAACCTATATGAAAATTAATTTATGTAGATTTTGGGAATTAATAAATATTTATTATTTTTAATTATGGATTTCAATTATGAAATAATAAATGAAGAATTTGAGAATGACAAGGTTTGGGTAGTCATTTCAAATTTTTCAACTTAAACTACTTTAACGGCCCGTTTGGTTAGTGGTACTAAATGGTGGTAATGGGAATGATTTATAGTGTAAAATTTCATCAAAACTTTTATGTCATTCCCATGATAATGAAACTTTGATCACAAAAAAAATTTTTTGTTCACAAATTTCCATTACCACCTAATACCACCTTTCCCATTGGTAATGCATTGGAATGAATTTTATTAATAAAATGAGATGATTGAAGGTTGTCAAGTATGGCCATTAAAGACAAGTAGCCAAGAGATTACACTAGTTTTTCATTCCTATTACCGCGTTTTATTACCACCTACCAAACAGGCCGTAAAAACAATGGTGAAATTTATTCCTAAAGGTGAAATTTAATCCACATCCAAATTTAAAAATTCTTGCTTCGTTAAACAATAAATTTAAGCTAATTTCAAATTTCTAAATATTTATGTAGAAAACGTTGATCAAACATTTACATTTGTACATATGCTGAATAAAATTTGGTATTATATTTTTGTATTTATATCACACAATACAATTATAACAATAATTTTTTTAATCAAATGACACACACTAATTCCCCTTGTCAATAATTGGCTCCTCAATACTTGAACTACAAATGAATCGTTAAATATATTAGTAAGCTAATTGACGCAAATATTAATTAAGCACGAGTATAAGTGTGTGTTAATGCATGGATATGTTCTCGTCTATTCATTTATAGTTCCTCTTGTGCCAAAATATTTACATCAAATACATTTTTTTCAATTCAATGCGTTTCTCTGATCATTTATATCTAGAATTATACATAATTAAAAATTATAAAAATTTGATATTATGAAAATTTGCAACGAAACGAATACAATAAGATCTCACATAACTACGTTGTTTTTTCGTACAATAGCCGAAATATGTAAGTTACCATAGCATATGATGAATAGTGCAAAAATTGATTTTTGTACAAGTAATATGGAACCGAGGTATAAAATTTGATTAAAAAGTTGAAATTTATATATATTTGTTATTAATGTATCAAATATTCTATTCTTACCGATGTGTTAATGTAGCTATGTGATTGTTGATTGTTTACCCATGTTTATTTTGTGAACTTTTTATAAGAAAGATTATCTTTTAAATCGAATAAAGTCTATATGGTTATGAATTATTATGGATTGGAGTAAATGACTTATAAATGAATTTGCAAGCTAAGTAACTTTTATAAGACAAATCATATCCTTAAACAAATGAATGATTTCCGTAAATTTTGAAAATTATTAATTAGCAAATAATTTATATTGTATGATAACAATTACGAACTAAATATTAATTTTAAATATTTTGGACGGTTAGTAAAGATATCAAAATAATCTCACAGATATTTAAACAACACTTAATTATCTCAAAAAAAAATAACACTTAATTAGTACTCCTTTCATTCCTTTTTGATGTTCCTATTTGGGTTTTTCACCAAGATTAATAATAGTGTAATGTAATGATTGTATTGGAAGTATGAGATAAAAAAATTAAATAATAGTGTAATGTATTGTATTGGTATAAGAGAGAAAATAATTAAATAGTAGTATGAAGTAAGGAATGTGGGGTTTTAAGGGGTAAAAGTGAGATGAAAACTTTCCAAAAATGAAAAGTATTCTAAAGTGAAAAAACTTATAGAACTACCCGTTTTAGTAAGGTGGAAAAAATATGAATAGGGTTTGAGAAGGGAAAGATGACAGCAACTCATAACCACATAGGAGTGCGCGACCAAAAGGAGCTAGTCACAAACGGAATGTTATTCTAGTTGTATAACAAAATAAAATATGAAAAGGACATGAATTAACAATACTAATCATTATTTTCAACCTAAAAAACATAGAATTTCAACTAGTTAACTCAAGAATTGTATGAGTATACACAAACTTAATGACATCACAAATACCATGGAATACTGATAGTTGAAGTCATGTATACATACGGTTTCAAAGACCTACCAAATTAAATTCCAATATTTCCAAAATCATGATTAAAAATATGTAAGACCCTAATTACCTTTATTGCCTAGCTTGGATTATACGTCAACAAATTTTTTTCTGTTATTTGTTTATTGACTTACTTATATAATTTTGACTACTTTTAATTACTATTCCTAACGTATGTAAATATTATGTAACATATACATAATCCAATATCCAATTCCAATAATGTGAACACGTGGAGGAGTCTATATATTTCCTCGTGCGCATTAACTAAGGTAATTAAAATTAAAATAATACTAATAATCTATGTGTAACAAAGTAAAACTAGTCTAAACTTATAAAATATACTTCTACTAGAATTTTCAATTTAGGAAGATTTTCCTTGATATATTCTTATCTTTGCTTTTCGCCACATGTGAAATTATTTTGGGAGTGAGGTGCTATTTATAGTGGATGAGTTTTCACTTCTAGAATCTAAATCTATGAATTTGAATTTGAATTAGGCCAGTGAAACAGATCAGGTTAGGTCAGTTTCGAGTTTAGGTCATAGATAAATAGGTCAGAAAATCGTTGATCCAAACCCAACCCATTCAGTTAATTGGGTCGAATATCACAACCTTGACCCGACCTGCAATAGATCATGTTGACTTGATTTCGACCCACTTAACATGTTTATAATTTTTTTTTTTTCGTTTTAAGGTTTTTAACGTTGATTAAATTTGATTTTTAGGCTTTAATTTTATCTTTATGCTTTTTTTGTTTATTTTGTATTTACTATGAAAAATAACAAAATATTAAATGAATTAAGTTTATTTATACTTATTGATTTAACTCGAAATTAACATACTTAATTAAATGGGTTATACAGATTTTTTAAGGTTTAAAATTTTGACTTGAATCTAACCCATTTAATAAACAGATGAGGTCAGTCGACCCATTTAATTAATTGGGTCAAAATTCAAACCCACTTATTTTAAATTAGGTTCAGATCGGATTAACATGTCAGGTCAACTTTTAAACCATTATGGTGTAGGTCACAAAAATAATAAGTTAAAGATGGAATTTTTATTTTACCTATACATTGTATATGAGTACGCAATCAAGTTGTCTATTTTTTTGTGTTATATTAATTAATAGGATTTATAATTAAAAAAACTTAAAGTCATGACTCAGACAAGTTCGAGCCTAAATTTTTCAGTTGATATATAATAATGTGGAACATAAAACATTAAAACCATATTTAGTGTTTGAATGTATTTTCAATTCAAGAACTCGATATATTTTACTATCCTAAAGTGACCCTATAATTTACTATATAGCTCTGCTACTAAAGAAAAATAATCAAGATTCAAGAGTATAATCAAATATAACCTCAAAAAAAAAAAAAAAGAGTATAATCAGATATTAGTTTATATTAGATTTAATTTAACCCAATCTTATTAGATTTTCAAATTATTTTTACTTTTACAAAAAGTATATATGGCTTTAAATTTTAATAGCAACTAAAATTAAGATTTGTCTTACTCAAACACTAAAATTATTTTGAATTTTGAATAGTAGGAAATTGCAATATTTCAAATAAATAAGTCAATATAGCATGAACATAAAGTTTACTCTTATATTTAGTGTCATGAAATTTCAATAATAAATTCTTGAAAACAAGGAAAAAAATATAAAAATGTCAAAGTAGTGGCCACTAATCAGCGGTCCATCCAACTACGCTTTTGAGAAGATCGACAACTTGTGTTAACGTTGTTCTTTTATATTTGTCTTTATAACAATTTTTTTTAAAGAGAAGTAGATTTGACAAATCAGCTTTAAATTTTTATTTAAAAAATCACAAATTCTTGTAAGAGACGATCTTTTTGAAAGACCATTTCTAATTGGGTAGGACCATAAAAGAAAATGTAGAGTTAGAGTAAAAATAAGCTCTAATGAATTGGGTTCTGAGGGACATCTCTCTAAGAGACGGTCTCTCAAGCGACCGGCTGAAAAATAGTACATACGAAATAAGATTTGATTCTCGTTAAATATTGTGTTGTTTAAAAATTAAATCAAAGCCTAATTTTCTCTCAATGATAACATGAAATAGAATTTTTTTTAATTAAACAATGGTTTCGAATTGATCTTGTATGGATATTAATGTTTAATGTAACACGCGTTCTTTTAAATTTTGAAATGAAATTCACACTTTAAACATCAAAAAAATCTATTACTCCCTCCGTTCTTTTTTTGTTCTTTCTATTTACTTTTTGCCCAGTTTTCAAAGCAACTTTCGAGCCTAGATATCTCTAAATACGCATTATAAAAAATTATAAAAAACATATGATAAAAAAGTATATATTAAGACGAATCTAAAGAGATCTCATATGGATATATTTTATCATCTATAAATTGAGGTGTGGCGGAGCTTAGGTGATGAGGGCATTCAATGGCTTACTAATCTCTTTAATGCTATCCTGCGATCTAGTAAGATGCCGGAGGAGTGGAGGTTTAGCACAATTATCCCTTTGTTCAAGAAAAAGGGCGATGCACAGGAATGCGGGAACTATAGGGGTATCAAACTCCTAAGCCACACTATGAAACTGTGGGAAAGAGTTATTGAGAAAAGAATTAGACGGGAGACGGTGATTAGGGAGAACCAGTTTGGTTTCATGCCGGGGAGATCAACTACTGAGGCGATTCATATTTTGAGGAGGCTGATGGAAAAGTATCGGGAGCGAAAGAAGGATTTGCATCTCGTGTTCATCGACCTGGAGAAAGCATATGATAGCATACCACGAAGCATCGTTTGGGATAGCCTCAAGAAAAGAGGTATTTCATCAAGATATATTGAGGTAATACAGGACATGTATGATGGAGTTTTGACCAACATTCAGACACCGGTGGGGCTAACAGAGTCTTTTAGTATTAGAGTGGGCCTACATCAGGGATCAGCACTTAGTCCTTTCCTCTTTGCGGTAATTATGGATGAAATCTCAAAATCCATCTGGGAAACCGTACCATGGTGTATGCTTTTTGCCGATGATATAGTATTGGCTGCAGAAACTAAGGAGGAGGCTAATGGTAAATTGGAGGAATGGAGGGAAGCCTTGGAGGGCAAGGGGATGCGCATAAGTCGCTCGAAGACTGAATACATGCGATGTAACTTTAGTGGGATAGAATCGATAGGGGAGCCAGAGGTGTCCATTAGGGGAGAAGCTGTTGCATGCACGTCCAAGTTCAAATATTTGGGTTCAATAATTCAGAACAATGGGGAGATTGAGGGTGACGTTGCTAACCGTATACAGACAGGTTGGCTCAAGTGGAGAGCAGCGACTGGGGTGCTTTGTGATAAAAGATTTCCTAATAGACTTAAAGGGAAATTCTACCGCGTAGCGATTAGGCCGGCTTTGTTGTACGGAACGGAGTGTTGGCCTGTAAAGAAGGCTTTCGAGCAGAGAATGGATGTAACAGAGATGCGCATGCTGAGATGGATGTGTGGTAAGACAAGGATGGACAGGATTAGAAATCAGGAGTTTAGGGAAAAGTTAGGGGTTGCACCTCTCTCTGCAAAGATGCGGGAGAACAGGCTCAGATGGTTTGGGCATGTGCAGAGAAGCACCCATGACGCCCCAGTGAGAAGGGTCGAACGCATCATAGTGGAGGGCAAGAGAAGCCGGGGAAGACCTAAGAGGACGTGGGAGGAGCAGATTAACAGCGACCTGCTCGAACTACACCTCTCTAAGGACCTGACCAGGGATAGAGCCACATGGCGGCGCCTTATTCATGTCCTAGATTACTAGACTAGTTTGATACTGTTCTGTGACTTTTGTCATCGCTTTTCACTTCCATTTTTACCTATATCGCTTATAGGTTTTTTTTTTTTTTTTTTTTTTTTTTTTTTTTTTTTTTTTTTTTTTTAATCCCTATGCTTGGCTAACGTGGGTGTAAGATGCAGGTTTTCGGATTTTTGCAGGTCCTATCCTTGAAGACTCCTCTAGAGCCGAAGGACTCTTATGACCGCCCTCTCCTTATGGGTATGAGACGCCGTCGACCTTCCTTCCCCAGACCCTGGCCATAGAGTATTTATGTGCGGGAACACTGGGTATGATGATGATGATGAATTATCTTAAAAATCTTAATCAAAAATTTCTCTCCAAAATGGAATATTATAAACGGAAAGAACAAAAAAGAACGGAGGGAGTATTAAAATATATTATAAATCTATTTATAAGGACATATTTCACCATATGATCAAAGTTGTCAAAATCGAGATTGTACTTAGAATTGTTTAGAACAGTAGAATTGAATAGGTAGAATTGAATCGTAAAATCGTAAAATTCTATGATAAAATTAAATTTGCTATCTAAGGTAATTATACATCTCAAAAGTTTTATTTATTGATTAAACTTCCATTCTCTTCATTTTTAAAAATAAAATAGAAAAATATTTAAAAATTTGTATAAATAATCATACCAATGATGTTGGTCGATGGATCGTTAAATCGTAAAAAAAATTTATGAAACATGGAAGTATGGTACGTAAGAAAAACTAATAAAAATTAAAAAAAATTAATGGAATTGAATTATTAAATCGTAAAATCGTGTTATGATTCTACTTCTACAAATTTTAACTATAATTGTACTCCTATGTACAATTCGAATAGCTCACTTATTTTTAGATAAAGCGTATATTACATCGTTATTTAAATAACAATGCATATGACGATCTCATTGTTATAAAAATACTAAAATGAAGAAATTATTATATTAGTACACAACTACACATCTTATATAACATCTAGAACCATTTTGGGATTCTTATTGTCCAAGTACATTTGTGAAAATTTTAAATTAAATTTATATAGGGTAATCCAAGTGACACTTATGCATATATAGTATTAGTAGCCGTCCAAATATATAATTAAATTCTTTAAACTGACTTTTATCTACTTTTGAACAAGGAATAGTTCTTACCTTATATCACTAAATAAAGTCATTGCATAAACTTTAGGGTTTGGCTTTCATCATCTTGACTCTGCTAAATACACATTATATTTTATTGATCGGAGATTGGTCGGGATCATGAGCCGCCAAAAATTGGTCAATATCCGGATAAAATGAGGTTTGACCATTCCGACTATTTTTCTACTACCTCTTGGTCGGCGGGTAGTCGGAAAAAAATAAAAAAATATTTTTTTTGTAAAACACTAAAAAATCATCAAAATCGGTTTTTAATATATAGCGACTAGTTTCCTCTACCATCTTGTTAGTCGGCATTTGGCGACGGCCCTTTAGTAGGAAGTTGGTCGGTATACTGCGACTGAACTCCTACTACACGTTGTAGTCGGAATTCTGACCAATCACCTACCAACGCTCAGATGGTCGGAATTTCGACTGTTTTCCCGACTATTTCCATTTACCGACCATTTTGAGCCGACTACCTTGATTTAGTCGGAGTTTAGTCTGTATAGCTGTATACCGACTAAACAGCGACTATTTTCGATAGTCGGAGATTTGCATTTTTTTGTAGTGAATATTTGCATCTTATATATATAATACAAACTGAATTGATTATTATGAAATATATATATATATATATATATATATATATATATATATATATATATATATATATATATATATATATATATATATATATATATATATATATATATATATATATATATATATATATATATAATATATATATATATATATATATATATATATATATATATATATATATATATATATATATATATATATATATATATATATATATATATATATATATATATAGGGGAGGGATCCAATGAGAAGGGGTCTCAAAATGAGAAGGATGAGAAGGATTTATAGCCATTGATCTTATGAAAATCTAACGGATGAAAACCACAATCGCTGCTTCATCTTTCTTCTTCTTCTCCATTTTTATGTCATAATTAAAGGTCACTATGTTTTTAGAATATGATAATATGTTATGATTAAAGGTTACTATGTTCAGTTTAAAATATACTATATTTTGTATAAGATTAAGAGACGACAGTAACTATACATAATCATAGTAACCTTTTTTCATAACATAATATCTGTTTCTAAGAACATAGTATCTTTAAAAAATGATATATTGAATTGGTTCAGTATTAAAGAAATTGGTTAATATAACAAATTGAACCGCGTGCAACTTAAAAAATGAACAAATTAAATCTATCCATTGATCTAAAAAATGAACGCTTCAGATTACTTCTCACCTTTCTCATTTTGAGACCCCTTTTCATTTGATCATATATATATATATATATATATATATATATATATATATATATATATATATATATATATATATATATATATATATATATATATATATATATATATATATATATATATATATATATATATATATATACATATATATATATATATATATATATATATATATATATATATATATATATATATAATATTTTCATTTATCATGAATATCCTACTTAAAATTTATGAAATAAATATTTGGTGATTTTTTTTTATTCTTAAGAGTTTTGACGGAAAAAAATAACTATATATAGATGCCACACATGTCAATGAAAATAACGCGTTTACTATAGTCTATATATATAGGGAGTACAAATTTTAATAAATTATAATTCAATAGTTATCAATAATATAAAAAACAGTTATTCAATTTGTTTGCATATAGACTAATCATAATCATTATATATGCTAACTAGTATATTTGCATGTGCAATGCACAAATGTGCATGTAACTGTGGAGATATATATATATATTTTATTATTATAAATAAATTAGATTAATATGATTATTTTGATTAATATTATGATTTATCCGCATCTTTCAGGAAAAACAAAAAAACCTCAAATCTGGACCCTACCTTATGTGGGATACTTGGAATGTCCTTTATTCGTTGTAAACATATTTTACAATTATGACTTTTGATGAAAAAGCTACTCTATTTCTTTTTATTTGTTCACTTTACTTTTTACACACATTTTGAAACAAATTTTAAGTCTTTAACATATATTTTAAAAATCCTATTTAAATTTCTCTTTCAAAACGGTCTAATAATGCACAAATTGTTCATTCTTTGTTACAACTGCATCGATCACAAAAGTAATTTACCTTGTTGAAACATATTGTATTTGGGCCTGTTTTACTAATCTTCTAAGTCGGTCCAGCTCATCAATTCATATGAAGCCTACTAACTCACTATCTCTTTGTTTTTAATTTTATTTAAATATTTTTATTTTATCTAAGGTAGACTATAGGAAGAAAAAAAAAAGCAAGAATTGAACTTAGAATCTTCCTAGAATTAGTATAATGTTTTAATAGTCTAACTGAAATAATATCTGATTCTCAATATATTTTTATAACTTAGGTTTTGTTAATTTTTTTGTTTCCTAACAAATTGATGTGAATTGAAATTCTTAGCCCAAAACTTGATGAATATATTAATTTTGAAGAAAAACATAAAAAATCATAGGAGCATATTAACAAAGTATATAATATATTATGAGAATTCACAACGAATAGCCTCAATTAAAATTATGCAATCACATTGGTTTAATATATATGTAGAAATAACCCATCCTATATTAATATTCTGAATTCGCCATTAACCAGGTAAAAAATGTCTCTCCATAAAGCAATGGTAGCCCTCATTTAGAGACTAGCATGAAACATTATTGATGCTTTGTTGAGCCAAAGGTGATTTGTATACTACCAATATAGATAAACTAAAACTCAAATAAGCAGAAGAGAACAGATCTAACAAAATTTTTTATTATAATACGTACAGAGTAGGTTGAGGGGAGGGGGGGAGAGCGAGGAGTGGGCCAATGAAAACCCATGGGCCATGGCCTAATCTAGAACACAAATTCTTGTGAGAGACGGTTTCTTTGAGAGACCATTTCTAATTGGGTTGGACCATTAGGGAAAATGTAGAGTATATGTAGGCAATAAGCTTTAATGAATTGGGCCTGAAAGACGTCTCTCAGAAAAACGGTCTCAAGAGACTAGCTGAATCTAGAAAAGGTGGTAGATGCCCAACCAAAGACATTAGACACTACTCTATGATCCTCCATTATCATGTTTTTGACCACCATTTTTCTTCCAAGGCCACCATATAAGTGTTGCCAAGACAATGGAAGCTAAACCAGCTAATGAAACCCCCATAGACATAACTGCAAGTCCAGCAACCATTTGTATGCTAGAAATAACAAAGACTCCTAACACTAACACTACAATCAACCCTTTAATATTTATTTGTTGTCTAATTGGTTCAATAACTATAGCTTGTACTGCTGGTTCAATACTTTCCATCACCTCATTGGCCACCACTTGGACTGCTGCATCTACTGGCCATAACGGCGATTGGGTTGCACCATTTTGAGTTCCGCGACAAGCTTGGTGCCACTTCCACCACCACCACCACTCGATTCCTATAAACTCGTCTTGATTGTTGCATTCTTTACCTTCATCGCCTCCTCCACCTTCGAAACTTGCTTTGTTGCCTTTGTCATTTCCGTTTCCATCTCCATTTCCATTGCCATTTCCATGACTACATTCGACATTTGTGTCATTTGTCCTGTATTATAAACAACATCAGCATCAAACAATACTAATTTGCTTTGTTATCCCGACTCTTCATTTTACCTCAACTAAATGACACTTGACATGAGTTATTGAGTAAAGGGTAATAGCTAATTTTTTATTTGTACAAGTTTTTAACTAGCATATAAGTTGGATTATATCAAAATGGCCCATTAAATTATATGCGCTTGTTATTTATGTGAAGTTGCAGATGATATTTGCGACCAAGTCTCAATCAGAAATATCCTCTATGTTATCAATAACAAGGGTAGTATATCCGACTCCCAAAACCCCCGTGGTGGAGCTAATACATCATTTCATCACCCTACTGCCATTAAGTGGCTCTAAAAACGGATACATATATACGCAACCAAACCCTTATGATAACAAAGAAGTTACTTTTAAAAGACTCGACTACGAGTTGAAGTAATACCATGATTTTTGAGTTTTATGCTCTTCACCCCTGGCCTGATCAACATCATTTTCAGCAGAATGTTCACTGAAGTGAAAGTGAAACCCATTTTCCTGGTTGACTGAAAAGAACCTCCTTATCATTCCCTTACAGGGACTTGGCTTCCAATTAATGGCCTGCAACCTGAAAACTTGTTTACAAGAGACCTTCATGTTTGTTCTTAGTACATTCCCTAAAGAAATATGTTGTGATGGAAGATGAAGTGAATACATTTCTAGCTAGTGTGACAAATACTAGTATAAAGAAACCAAGATTATATGTTACGATGAGTAATACTTCTCCGTCACTCTAAATTTGCTATGTAACGCTAATCAAAATGTGAGTTTTTTGGATGTTTTGTAGCAAATTCAAAAAGACGGATAAATATTATGCAGTACTACCATTCAGTAATGTATCAGAAGAGATTCTTTGATTGAGGTTTAAGTATTGATGTTAATTATGCCTATCCCTTTTTTATTCAGGCATTTTGGCTTGAAATTGGTCCCCTCTTCCCTCTCCCTTAGATCAGTTTGAATAATTTACCATATATATCACCAAATTTATCCCTTTTTCTCTTTACCTTTTGCATTTAGTAATTTGAGATTTAATATTTTTGATTCTTATAAGCTTTCTTGAAACTGGAAACTTAGGTAGTCGGATACGTGTCTAAGTATCAGACTTGGTGACCAATGGTTCAACTCCGAGTTTTGAGGCTCCAATATGGTTACTTAAGGAAATTAATATTTTAGTATTACAGTTTAATATATTATTAAGGGTGGTGTGTGGTTCATTAAAAAGGTGGTAGTTGGAGTATTTTAATTGATTAAATTAAGGAAAAATCATATAAAACCACCTAATCTATACACTTTTTTAAAAAAAAAACCACCTTATATAAAATTTTTTGCAAAAAACCACCTTACGTAATACATTTCTTTGCAAAAAACTGTCTGTTACTCTATTTCGTCAATTGACAAAAAGAATATAGAAACAAAATCGACACAATGAAAACTTTCCGGGTTTGAATTGATGGTGCCTAGGGGAAGCTGTATACATTTTTTTAATTACTCTATTTTCTAACCATTAAATTAAAGTCCAATTTAGGCCCAAACTTTTGAGTTTTATTTTTTTTAAGGTTTTGTTTTTGACATAGGTTTTTAATTTAAAATATTTTTTAGTTTCGCGAATCCTCTCTCCTCAATCCTCACATCCTCCTCATTTGATCATCTCTGCATAATTTTTCCGGTAAACATCCAGTTATTTCTGATCTTATTTCTTTTTCCTTGCAGTTGATTTATTCTCTCCGGTCAATTTTAGGGCAAGATCTTGTTAATTTCATTTTGTTTAATTTAGATTGTGGGTTGGATTTGATTTGGTGTAATGTTAATTAGCCTCTGAATATTGTCTTTTTTATTCTATGTTTTATCAATTCTTTGGTGTTTTGTCTAGTATTTATCTGGATCAGTATATGATAAAAATTTGTTCTTGTTTTTTGTTTTGGGTTTCTGGATAGGGGGATTGTTTTTGAGAACCTAGATGATGAATTTGGGTTTTCAGAGAAAAGAGGATTGTAGTCAAATGATGGATTGAAATTTTGGGTTCTTGGGCATGAGTATTGAATATTAAATTGATAGAGTATTTTACATATTTTGGGCTTCAACAATCGACTTAAGTTTTTTGATTGAGTTCGTTCCTTAACATGTATTAGAAGTCAACATGACAAGAGGTCACAGTTGCCAATCTCAATCCACCCCACAATTAAAGTGGAATACGTAGATGTGCTGCTTCCACACTTCTTGCTGATAGGGTTCTCATTTGAGGGGGTGTGCTAGAGTATATTACATATTTTAGGGCTTTAATTATCAGCTCAAGCTTTTGGTGGAGTTGATTCTTTAACACAAATATGGTCAGTTTTGTTTGGGGTTCAATTTTTTACTGTGAGTGGAAATGAATAATATTGCATTTTTGTTTCTTATCCTATGTCGTTGGGATTAAGGCGTCGACATTGTTGTACTTGTGTGATGTGATGGGATTAAATGATAAATGGCCTGAAACTGTTACATTCATCTTTTTAACCTTTTAGTGTAGAACTGTAAATAAAAAGTCATGACAATGTGTTCTTGAACAAACAACAAAAAAGAGGAAAGATAAATTTGAGTATCTTAAGCCTCCACTTCAATCATCAATGTTTTGCATTTCTTTTATGTAATATTGACAATTATAACGTGTTGGAGATGGCTTTGATAGAATGATGTAGAACACGCTAGAAACTCGGTGAAGAAATGGAGACTGGGAGAAATGTAGCAATAAGATGAGCTGATGAGGTGACAAAACAATAATTAAGATTGAGACGGTTCTAGAATATAAAAGAAAGAAGCATGGATTACTAGCTTACAAAGAAAGCTTGTGATGTATGTTTACATGTATGATTGTTTATAGTTGATTATTTTATAAGGTGATGGATAGGAAACTATCTTGCATGTGTGAAGTTTGCATATCAGTGTTTCATGAATTGAAGATTCAGTCACTAAGGGACAGACGACAATATTGGCAATTGAGAAAGATATCTCATTTTAGTTTTGTTATTTAAATAATTACAAGTTTGTTATTTGAATATGAAGACATTCCATATTTTGTATTCAGAAGTATAAGGGGAGGGGAAGAATAGGATTATGCTTGTATGTAAAAAATACTCTTGGGAGTTTGAGCCACTCGAAGAGTTCACTCAATATTTAAGGAAACATATTTCTACCTTTGCACTTTATTAATAGCACATTGTGTCATACTTTGCATTTCTCGCAGTATTTACAATGTCATTACTACAAACCCACGCCCATCCACACGAACTCCCATCCCCACCCCTCTCACCACTATGTTGATCACCACTAGCTGCTTTAGCTTATTATAGTGGCTCATGAATTCCCTTGGTGCTATTTTTTCAGTATGTTGCATACCTTGCAAGTTTTCTCCGCAGAAGTGTTTATTTATGATATCCTAGATTTAATAGGACTCTTGTCTGCAAAGCGGAGTGATGATCAAACTTATCCTTCTTTCATGCATAAAAAAATAGTACTTTCTCCGTTTCGATAAATCTTCATGCTGGTCTCATACTCTCATTTCGAATCAATGGCAAAAATTTAGAAAGATGGGTAGTTAGTAGAGTTGCCATTTTATTATTGATGATTTGTGATAGATCGGATCAGTCATTGTTCCAGAATATTAGTTCGTAGGCAAGATAGTAGCAAAGACTCAAAGTAGCAATAAATTCTATGAATGGAATGATTAAAAGTGAAAATGTAAATGGATATTTATTAGTATAATCCAAAGCATTTCAAATGAAAGATCGAAATACAAGCATTTCGAGTGGTCTTAGGACATGAACATGAAACTCACCAAGTTTCTAAACATTATTTTTGATATGTTTCTCTACTTCCCCTTCCTCATTTATATTAGTTTCCCTTTCCTTAGTTTACTTCTAAAGTATACCAACTAACTCTCACTGTAATAGTGTAATATCTAAGATGGCCCTCTTTTCCTAAGTTAGTGGAGTTAGTATTTCATGTTTTTTTTTTCTCCCAAATTTTTTTATTTAAGTAACAGCAATTCTAATTTATACCACGATTAGACCTCACTTTCTCTCCCTTATTGTGCAGGAGTGTTCTACATTCAGCTGATAAAATGTCTGGCTCAAAGGTTGCTCATGCTGTATTGAAAGGTCCCAGTGTTGTGAAAGAGATAATTATCGGGATGGGACTTGGCTTGGCTGCTGGTACCTTGTGGAAGATGCACCACTGGAATGAACAAAGGAAAGTGAGATCCTTCTACGACATGCTCGAGAAAGGCCAGATCAGTGTGGTTGTGGAAGAGTAAACAATGTAACGAATCATATTTTGTTTAAGTTGGTGTATTTGAACAGCCTTTGCTCATTTCTGCTGCTCAGAGTAATGCAGTGAAACTCATTCATCATTAATTATGCCTATCCCTTTTATATTCAGGCATTTTGGCTTGAAATTGGTCCCCTCTTCCCTCTCCCTTAGATCAGTTTGAATAATTTACCATATATATCACCAGATTTATCCCTTTCTCTTTTCCTTTTACATTTAGTAATTTGAGATTTAATATGTTTGCTTCTTTTCATGCATCCATTATTATTTTTCTAGCTTATTAGTTCCATTTGATGTACAAATTAAGAAATGGCATATTGAGTATCAGATTTTGTGCACAGAACACTAAAGCTAATTCTTATAAGATGGTTTTAATTCTTATAAGCTTTCTTGAAACTGGAAACTTAGGTAGTTGGATACGTGTCTAAGTATCAGACTTGGTGACCAATGGTTGAACTCCGAGTTTTGAGGCTTCAATATGGTTACTTAAGGTAACTAGTATTTTAATATTACAGTTTAATATATTATCCTCTACTACTCCTATGAGTTATGACAATTGTCTAATGTAATGGGGTAACCATAGACTGGCTGGATCCTACTGATCTTACCAATTCAACAGCTTCAACAGCTACATGCTCACCATGATCATGACCTTTGTGTATGACATGATAATATAACAATTTGTATTAAATTTATTATTACAAAAAAGGGTTTATGTATTGGATTCAAGGAACATTCTTCTAAACTTCTTTAGTCCCTTTCAATGCTTGTTGGTATAGTTAGACTTCAAATTCATCTATAATTAAAAGATCAATTACTCTACTTACTCTTATGAGAGGCCGTCTTTTAGTGAGACGAATTAAAAATAAGGATTCTATTTTCTCATAATTTATCTCTCTCCGGATTAATTTAGTTGTCTCATTTGCTTGGACACAGTTATTAAGGGTGGTGTAGGGTCCATTAAAAGGTGGTAGTTGGGATATTTTAATTGATTAAATTAATTGTAAAGGTGGTAGTTGGAGCATTGTAAGTTGTAAAAGTGGGGGTATTTTGGTATTTACTTGTATGAACATAGGGTATTTAGGTAAACAAATATTGAAAAAAAAGGAAATGTGACAATTGATATGAATTTGCCGATAAGGAAATGTGACAACTAAATTAGTTCGGAGGGAGTATCAGTTTATTGAACTCATATATAGAGGCTGGAGCGTGTCTCACGATAAAACCACATCATATAATAATTTGTGATTAAATTTCTTTTTCCATTTTAATTACTCTATTTTCTAACCATTAAATTAAAAGTCCAATTTAGGCCCAAACTTTTTGAGTTTTATTTTTAAAATTTTGTTATTGACATAGGTTTTTAATTTAAAATATTTTTTGTTTCTATATGATTTCTGTATAATATTATGTCAATTCAAAGCCGTAATTTTCTCACTTTTATATTCCTATCATAAACCCCTCCTTGGCTCCATTCATTTGAATTTTAGGCACCATCAAAATATATTCTCATACAATTTGACGATTATTCTTGTTGCAACTTCAAAAAAAATAATATTTTGAAAAGTTTCGTTTTCTGTAAAAAAATATCAATATTTAAAAATTATAGATTATGATTTAGCGAAAATTTTTTCTTTTACTCTTATGATAAAATTCGATTCTCAGCACCTACGAATAACTAAGGCTTTTTCCTTCACACCCGAATCAAAATGATTCATATCTTCAAAATTATCAAATCCAATGAGATATGAACTATTTGACATAAATCTTGCAACATTTTAGTTAATAAATCATGCTGACTATGAAACACAAAAGTTTGGATTTTGGAAGAATCTAGAGATCTCCACAACAAAATCATATTTGAAATTTGAATTTAGGATATATGAAAAAATTCAAATAAAAACAATTCCTGTTGTAGCAATCATAATTAAAATTGACTGAGCACAATATATACAATCTCATCCTAAACCATTGTATTTAGATTGTGATGATTAAAGTTTTCAATTAACATAAGAAAAAAAACAGTACATAAAAGAAAACAGTAATAGCAAGAAGGTAGTAACCCAATTAGCTTTGTTATGCATATTAATGATTACTATAACCTCCTTAAAAGGATTGATAAATAAGTTATGTCTCTTTTTTTTACTTTGAATATCCAGTCTTGATTTAAAAACATTAAACTGTTATGTAATTCACAAATTCTTGTGAGAGACGGTCTCTTTGAAAGACCATCTCTAATTGGGTTGACCTACTAGGGAAAATGTAGAGTAAATGTAAGCAATAAGCAATGAATTGGGCCTGAAAGACGTCTCTCAGAAAGACGGTTTCTCAAGAAACTAGCTGTAATCAGAGTACGGGTAAATTTAGACCAAGTTTGGCCTTATCATTTAGAGTTATGAACCAACACTAGGAGAAAATGGCAAATAGAAGACTTAACCTCAAAGGTTTAGACTAAAGTGCAAATTAATCACAAAGATTTTCACTACAGTTGATTAACCTCAAAGCTTCAATGGATTATGCAATTGAATGCCCAAGTGTAAATTTCTTATTAAACTTCACTAGAAAATATTCAATTGCTAAAAAATAAAAATTACTTTTTATACTAATAATATCAATACAAACAAAAAAATACTTGTAAAATTCCAACAAAGAATATTGAACTCCCCGAAAAAAAATGAAACTACTTTATACTCGTAACTTAAACACAGTAAGAATAATATTTAATTCATGTGTATAAGCGTAATTTAATTCATTTCGACAAATTTAAAACATTTTCCAAGGAAATATTATCGGAATTGTATTTGATTACACAAATCAGAAAACTTTAGGGGCTAATATGATATATTGAAAATAATTGGAGCCGATAATCATGTGATTGAAAGCCTTCTGTTCCACCATAGCAGTGGTTTGATTTTCATCACTTATAAAAACATATTTATAAGGCTAATTTGCCATCTTTGCATTTCTAAAAATAATATTTTTTTGGTGAAAAGAAAAATACTTAAAACCCAATGAAAGAAACACAAAAGTACATTTAACAGAGTGTTTGCCCTGTTAGCTGGCATAAATTATATAAGAATTCATTCATAGAGACATTGCAATGGGAAAATACTTCAAAACTTACAATAATAAACAGAAAAGCACAAACTAAACTTGTAAATTTCCAGATAATTTTCAAAACTGTCTTTGGTTAACAAGCAAACCTTTCCTTTAGGCTCTCTTTTGTGGAGAGCCACCCCCACCCCCTTTTTTTTCCTTGCAAATATCTTGATCAATTATTTTCCTATTTTTGAATTTTCAAATTTTTATCTGCTAATCTTTTTCTAGAAATTAATAAATAAAAAAACATAACTGGGTCATTTAACAGGTCTTACCAGGGAATGTGTCATAGGATTTCCTCATCAAGATCAGCATCAGCATCAAAATATTACTTTAATGGAGAATTCAATATAAAAGATTAAGTCTGTTTGACTTTCTTCTTATATGGCTGGCGCCTCTTCTTGTATTCCTGCATTGTTTCGTCGAAGGGCGGTCAAATTGCAGGTATTTCAAGGTTTTTCTTCCTAGAACATCTCTTCATTCTTCTGCTATTTTGGTCAGAAATTTGGAGATAAGAAAATAATACAGTTTTTCAATCTGCACATTCAAAACAAGCACAGAATTATGTATATCAGATAGTTGTGTCAATCTTGTATTTGATTGCATCATTATCTGTTCATGGTAATCTTTCTGAACTTTCCCTTATTTTCTCCAGGAAAACACATAATCTTTAAAACCCATAATGTTTTTTGCTTAGTTTATTCATGCACCTTTTGTTCAAGAGAACATATCATAAACCCAGAATCATATCAAAAGTATTAGGATAAGGATTAATTAAATCATGTTTACTACTAAGGGTCGATCAGCATCAACCTTAATGCTAAAACAAACAATAGTACGTTTGCGTAAATCTGATCCTCAGATCCCGAGGTGGGAGCCATTAATTCCGTTGGGGTAATGAAATGTAATTGTATGCAAGAATATTGAGGCCAGACTGAAATGTTTGTATCATGCCTGAAAATGGATGTGTCTGATGAAATAATAACTGGTTTTGTGTTTCAGGCTTCAAAACAAGCTGCGGCTACAAAACAATCTGAATATGCACAAGTCAAGGAACAAAAGGAAATGCAAAGCTTGACTGTTAGTAAGTCAGGCGGAGAAAGTCCGAGTAGAAATTTTCTCTTGCTCATGGAGCTGAGGAAGAAGGTTATGATTTTTAGAGATATCTTTGATATTCCTCACCTAAATGGCTCTGTTCCAATACAAGAGGTACACCTAAATTTTCTTATGTTCTCTAAAAAAAGGGCTTATATGGCTATAAAAAGGAAGCTATCGCAAACAATCTCTTTGTTATCACAAGGATAAGGTTGCGTACAATTACATTTTCCTGAACTCCTCCTATGCGAGCCATTTAATGATATAGCGGTAATGAAATGTTGTTTAGATGGTTAGAACTTGATAATTGTTGTTCCCTGCAGCTGCTGATATTAACAGGAGAGGACCTTCATAGAATGTACCCTGAATTTGTACATACTATTCCAACAGCAAAACTGAAGGAGAGAAGCACACATGAGGTTTGGAAATTCTTTCCTATAAACAAGTAATTAAAATAAGCAAAAGCGATGTAAGCTAATACTAACAAATATTTGAGGCATTTAATTTCAGGGAGCTTCGGGCAGTGTGATACAATGCACATGCTCAAACTGACATGTAAAAGAAATTGTTTATAAACAAAACGCATAAGTTAACTTATACTTGGGCATTAGAATTGATAAAATTTACACACAATCATATAAGGCATAAATGTGGATGAAGTTGTGCTAATTAAAGAGGAATCTTATTGTGATTAGGGATTGATATGCTTTTATGAAGTCCTAAAATGTGTGGGAGACTCAGCATGGATAGAGGATCCTAAGGTCAGGGACAAGTTCCAGTATACCAATGTCGAAAAAATCCCATTGGATGATCTAGGTATGTTAAGACACTTTGAAGCATGTTGTAGAATTTTGGCTGGTTTGATTATGATGTCTGAACTAACATAGAAACTTGACCATTCTTTCCAGCCAAGATGGTGGTGACAATATTGGATTGCATTAACAGGACAGCTAGAGAGAGGTTTGACACAATGGAGGAGGATGAACCAAGGAAGAGTTACTCGAGGTCCATCTCAATTGACGGGAAATCGACGGAGCACAGCTCCGAATGGAAATACTCATCGTGTGCTTCACCTCACACTCCAACTTCTGTCTTACCCGAGTCCCCACCAAGATATGCAGATCAGTATTCTTCTCCACGTCACTCTCCCCCACGTCTTTGGGACCTCAGGCTTCAAGCTGTGGATAAGTTAACTCCTATGGACTGGAAGCGGCTGTCTTTCCATATGGCACTTCAGAATCAAATCCAGAATCCCAAGACCAATCAGAATTTACAAGCAAAAATGAACCTTCCAGCTGTTTCGGAAGATCGAAAAGATGAGGTAAAAAGTGAAGATGATACAGGGCCAACTCCTATGATCATAGAGATAGATGATAAAGAAGCACTTCAAATTGCATCATCAATGACCAAGTTGGAGTCTAATGATCAAGATAAGTTAGGACAATCAGTAACACCACTTACACCTAAAACACCAACAACACCTACTGTTATGTCATCATTCCCACCAATCAAGCAACTCCACTCTCCTCCACCGCAACCACCACCACCACCACAATCCATTGTGTCTGTTCCACCACCTACTAATTTAACACCTCCTCCACCACCTCCACCACCACCCTTTAAATTAAGCCCTCCTACATTAGTGCCTAATGATCCACCTCCTCCATTCAACGCAAGACCTCAAACTTCACAACCTACTATTTCAACACCTCCGCCACCACCTCCACCACAACTCTTAAAATCAAGCCCGCCAATTTCACTTCCCAATAATCCACCTCCACCTCCGCCATTCAATCGAGGGCATCCATCACCACCGCCACCTCCTTCTACACCCCCACCTCCACCATTCAACACAGGGCCTCCATCTCCACCACCAGTTCCTTGTCCAGTCCCACCGCCACCTCCACCAATTACTGGAGCAAGAGCTCCTCCGCCACCTCCACTTCTTAGTACTCAGGCTCCTCCTCCTCTTCCACCACCACGTCCTGGAGGAGCTGCACCACCTCCACCTCCACCTCCAGGTGCAAAGGTGCCTCCTCCACCACCAGGAGCAAAGGCGCCTCCTCCTCCACCACCTCCAGGAGGAGCTGCACTACCACCACCAATGCCTGGAAAAGGAGGGGGACCACCACCTCCTCCCCCAGGAAAGTCCCTACGTGCAAAAAACACCACAAAATTGAAGAGGTCATCTCACATGGGAAACTTATATCGCTTGCTCAAGAAGAAGCTTGAAGGAGCTTCTTTAACAGTAAAATCATCTCAGGGGAAAAAGGGTGGTGGAAGTAATGCTAGTAGTGCTGGTGGAGGACAGAGCATGGCTGATGCACTTGCAGAGATGACTAAAAGGTATGCTGAAATAAGCTTACTGTTTGTATTCTACATTTAAATTGTGAAATAATGTGAAGAGTAATGTTTAAGTAATGTACTTGCAGGTCATCATACTTCCAGCAAATTGAAGAAGATGTGGAAAAGCACGGAAAAACAATTAAGGAAATGCAAGGTGCCTTAAGCTCTTTTCAGACAAAGGACATGAATGAACTGTTCAAATTCTACCAGGAAGTAGAATCCAAGCTTGAAGTCCTAACAGATGAGAGTCAGGTATTTGCAAGGTTTGAAGGCTTTCCGGTGAAAAAGTTGGAAGCCTTAAGGATGGCAGCAGCGCTGTATAAGAAACTTGATGCAATATTATCAGAATTACAAAACTGGAAAATTGAGTCTCCTGTGGTCCAGCTTCTAGATAAAGTAGAGAAATACTTCAACAAGGTAAATGATTCGGAACTTCGACTGAAAAATGAGGTTAAAATTTGAATATTAAGTACGAACTACCAAATAAAACCATCAGCTAGATTTGGACATAACAGACTTCAAATTTGTACAGATAAAAGGAGAACTGGAAAATTTAGAAAGAACGAAAGATGAAGAAACAAAGAAGTTTCAAAGCCACAACATCCACTTCGACTTTCAAGTTCTGGTCAAGATTAAGGAAGCAATGGTGGATGTCTCATCAGGCTGCATGGAATTGGCACTAAAGGTACTGATTATAAACTACCATCCTCTTGGGCCTTTTAAGTAAATGTAGTTGTTTAACCGTTGATTGTTGTACTCCACAACAACATTCCAATGCCCCAATTAAGGGCACCCATCTAGATGAATTTGAGGTCAAATGTGCACAACTTTACCTTTGTTAGTAATAACAAAGGTTATTTTCGATTAATCCTTGGTGTAAAACATCATTTGTGAATTTATATTGATAAAAAGTGAACATGATTTAATGCGTCATTTTTATAGTCCAAACCAAATAACTATAATCTTTTGGTCCCATCAAAAAAGCAATGTACTAGATGTTCAGAATAACTTCTAAACATTTTTATTCTTGGATTCTAGGAGAGGAGAGAAGCTAAGGCAGAAATAAATGATTCAAACTGGTCCAAAGCAGGCGGGCAGAAAAATGTATGTGCAAAAACGCTCTGGAGGGCATTCCAATTTGCCTTCAAAGTCTATTCCTTTGCAGGTGGGCAAGATGAACGCGCGGAATTCCTAACAAGGCAACTCGCTCAAGAAATTGAGACAGATCCTATGCAAAATTAATCCTTTATTGCATATATAAAATGCATTGAAGTTATCTATATTCTATAGTACATACACTAGAATTCAACTTAAGTCTATCATATTTTCATTTATAATCTAGCATTCTTTGGCAATGCAAGGGTCATGATCTATTGCGGTGATTGCCTAGTTTCTTTGAATGGCAAATTAGTAGCTGTTAGTAACCATTGAGAACACACATCACTTGTGAGACTTGAGGGACAGTTTTCTGCAGCACAGCTTATCTCTGGCTATGATATGCTGCCTTTTATGTATATATGTTTTCACGGCACCATTTCTTTATTGGTTTTGGGACTTCTACATAATAACAAAAACATTTTTGGCTTGGTGTGTAATTAAGTGAAGCATACCTTAGTGTGATCTTAATCTTTTTCATACTAAGAATTGGCTCAGCCTAAGAGAATCATGAGCTGATCTAGTGATTGAGGTTTTCTCATCCGCTATTATGATAAAATTTCAATTATAATTGCTTCCAAGAATGATTAATTCTCCCTTAGCTCTTTTTCATTGTCCAAAATAAATATTAAAAAAAAATGGCTTGTAAATTTTTTTTACAATGCGAAATTGATTTTAATGTTTTATTATTAAATATTAATAAAAAGTAATTTTTATAAAGATTACTTTGTTACATGAAGTATAGAATTAGTTGTGTATTAGGTACATCCTAACTTCCCATACCCCTATTTAAGTAGGTGCGTAGCTAAGTATAATACTTATGCCTCAAAATATGTAATGAGTGAAGTTATGAAATTTGATTAGATATATTAGTAAAGCAGTTGTATACTTTTGCAAATGAATTATGAATTGCACATCTTGTTTTGGTTAATTTTCAGTACTGATGAAATTTAAATTGCACTTTAGCAATCCAAACTCTATAATGCCATTTTTGGAAACAAGGATTTCATTTGGAAATTTGGAATTGGCTCAATTTATTGTTTGACAAATCAAAAATTTTCAAATTTAAATTTGAATCAAATTTCACCATTGTTTTTAAAGTATTTCAATTTTAGAATTTGAGAATGACTACCCAAGCCTTGTCATTCTCAAATTCTTCATTTATGATTTCATAATTGAGATTCATAATTTGAAATGAAATACTTATTTCCAAATACTACATAAATCAATTTGGAAAAGCATTAAAAGGATTGGGTCGGGATGGGCCAAATGGGTTGTTTACCCTACCCGGCTTGATGAAAATGTTATATGACCCAACCATTAAGAATATGGATTGTTCCGGTCTAATGAACACCTCTACGTAAGACTTACGTAACGCTCGAAAATCTGTAAGAGCCACAGGGAGGAGTCACATAACGTCGTTTGGATAACGTCTTTACTCTTTATGTACAAAAGTGCCAGATATCGATAAATGTATTTCTGCCTATATTTGCAATGAACTAGAAATTATGTGGATTTTTATTATACACAAGTAACACAACCAATTTTTCCCAAAGGAAATTTGAGTTTATCTACTGGCCAGTGGGTAGTTTATTTATGAACATATAAGAATTGTAAGGACAGTTTATTTATTACTAACATATAAAGAATTGTCAAGGACTCAAAGTCTCAAATTAGATGAAGCAATACATCGAATAGGTTATGTGCAAGAAGCTGAACACAATTCACAATTAAACAAAATTAAGCAAGCATTAAGCTGCATTAAGAACTAATCAATCAATTTGTCTGAATAATTACGCAAAGTTGATGATCAAACTTACACTTGTAATTGAGGACAGGGCTTGATTTTTATGTTCCGAACTTTTGATGAGTATCTTCAATCTGGAGTTCTGGACTATTTCAGATGGAGCAATCGTAAAAGTAAAAGCGCGTGGATAATCTATATTTGGAGCACAAGATTTAGGGTCGCAGATATCAATTGGAGAGTTTCTTGACTGTGCGCATCTCACTGCACTTCCTTCCTTCATGGGGGAATGAATGTAATTTATCTGTTACTTGGAGTTTTCTTTAATTCATATTCCAATATAGGTGGATTCATAACTGTTGCAATTTGCAAAGGGAGGGAGTATCAATTATCATTTACTCCTTAAAAGTAGGAGGTTACAAATTACAATTTCAATATTTTCTATAGGCGGTTATAATCTTGATAATGATTAATGAATATTACAGTACTGTTTTTTATTATAGAAGTAGTAGGGTATTATACTTGGCATTTAGATATTAAAAGTGGCATTTGAAAATTTTATATACAAAATTTTTTTTAACAAATTATAGTAGTATTACTTTACCATAAGATATAAATAATCAAAATTACTTATTAATAACAAATTATAGTCAAAGATATCAAATTTTTATTAAGCATAATTTAAGATATAAATAATCAAATCTTATTCAAATCTTCTAATCTAACACTTTCATAATATCAATTTTTTATTTTTTTATTAAGTATAATTTATATAAGATATAAATAATCAAAATTACTTATTAAATTACATAAAAAAAAATGTAATAACTACAGTGAAATGGAGAGATTACGTAACGTATACATAATACAAGCTAGTAATATTTTATCAAAGCTTTATAGATCGGGTCGTGAGTCGTGACTCGCGAGTTCCAACTTCTGACACAAACACATAGGAACACGTAGCCACTTATTTTATATGTTAATCTTGTACTAGAAGCATTAATCAACATTAATCTACAATTAATTTAACGAAATCAAAAGACTAATAATTTAAGAGTAAAAAATACTCCCTTCATTTCAAAATGCTCTTTCCGTTTAGAATATTTTATTTTGGAGAGAGAATTTAGATTAAGATTTTTAAGACATATATATATATATATATAAATGATAAAATATATTCACGTGAGATCTTATTAGTTTTGTCTTAATGTATACTTTTTTTATTATATATTTTGTGTAAATTTTTTGTGATGTGTATTTAGAGATATGGAGGCTTAAATTTTACTTTAAAAAATGTGCAAAAAGTAAATGGAAAGAACATTCGAAGACAAAGGGAGTATTATTTATGCCAAAATCCAACACAATAAAAATCATAATGTCTAAGATTTAATTAAAGATAAAATAAAAAAAAGAAAATTATTATTGTCATTATTGTAGAAAGAGTATATTTGTGGAAAATTAGAGGGAAAAAAGATTTTCAAAAATGGAAAGATTCTATAGTGAACAAACATTTAAAACTACCCGTTATAATAAGATGGACAAACATAAAAAAAATCTAAAGTGAACAAACATTTAAAACTACCCATTATGAGTAAAAGATCATATTAATTCATTCCAAAATCTAAGTGCAATAATAATAAATCCACTACAATTTGACCAAAAAAAATGCAAGTTAATTAATTAATTATTGAAAACCAAACATTTAATTAAAATTACTAAAATTAAGAAGCAAATTCAATGTTAACACTCTTAATAATAACATTATCGTTCCCAGCTCTAGGAACCAAACTCACCATAACACCATCATCATCATCAGCTCCCAATTCTTGAATCAAATCACTCAACCCAACTCTAAAACTCGTTTTATGACTACCATTTTCCCCATGTTTATGTTTATGAGGAACATTCACGAAACTTCCAGCATATTCTGCTTTCACTTGAACTTTCTTCGACGGAACTTCATCTTCATCATTAATATAAACATCAAATTTTACATACTTTTCATGTTCTTTAACGTCTACTTCGATCACTAGAATCTCTTCTTCTTTTTTTGTTCTTGATTTTTTGGGTCTTCCTACATTTGTTCGTATTGTCTTCTTTAATGGCTTTGGGAATAAATTAATGGTGGATTGGGATTGGGATTGGGATTGGGATTCCATGGCGGTTGCTGGTTCAGGAGTTGAAGATACGGATCTTACTGTGGATCTGGATCTGGGTCTGGGTCTTGGATCGGGTCTGGCGTTGAGCCATTGTAAATCCACGTTTTGGTATGTGAATCCAAGTCGGGTTGTGTCTAAGCAATCTTGGACTCTTACTCTTACCGCTTGAGAATTTTCGTCGTAAAAGATAAACGACGCGTTTAGCCAATCTGGGTCGCTGAAATCTTGATTATTTGGCGATAATGTTTTCCAAAGGAACCACATACGATCTACATTAGCATGGTGGGTGTAGAATAGTGGGTCCCGACCTGCGGAGTAGAAGTTACCCATGTCTTCGAAGTTGGGTTGGTTTGGGTCACCGGTCCAGACATGGACTGTACCATGAGGTGAGTTTTCGATGGAGCCTCCTCCAGGGCTGGATCTTGCTCCAGCCCTGTAAGGTTGTCCCAAGAATAACCTAGGAGTCCGTGCATTGGTCACCATTTGGCGATACATGAGTGTGAGATTGTTCGAGATCATTTGTTGATCTGACACATCATTTGAATCGTCAAGATCATAGTTTAGATCCAATATTTTTGGAGAAAGGTGAGCCGGGTCTCGAACTTCATTGTATAAGGGAGAGTTTGGATCTGTATACATGGCGGGCATTTGCATGCCTGCTGCTGCATCCCAGTTCCAAAACGGGATAGCAAAAGTCGGATCCTCAATTAAACTTCCGAGTATTCTCTCGAAAAAGTAGAGATACCACCTATGGAAAGGGAAGAACAACCAAGATCCATGGACTTGGAGATCCAAATTAGGAAACCCGACTTGAGAATAGGATCCATTACAATATGCACAATGCACATTGGCTTGTTGGGTAAAACTACGTGGATCATCATCAGGTAAAGCTTTCATTAAGGAGATTGCCCTAGAAAACTTTTGCAAATATTCATCGTCGACTAAATGGGCTGGTGGGCGTACTCGTAATGTACTAGGTGCAGGTGGAAGCACAAAGTCAACTATATTGGTGGCAAGAGGTGGGCAACAATTCAAATCTCCTGCATTAGGAGGTACATCAGCTTGCTCACAACTACTTGGGATTGGGGTTTGGATTGGAGCCGCTAAGACGGAAGGTCCACCACAAAATGTGGCGGCGGCTCCATACATACCCCCAAGTCCTATAAGCATATTTCTTCTATCTAATTTACCCGTGGTTTTTTCATATTTAAGGTTTTGATAATCATCGTCATTATTTTTGGTTGCTACATTGCATGAGATTTTTGTAGCACGACGACCTACACCACTTGAGAGGGAGAGTTGGGATGTTTTGGGGAATACACGATGGTGAGGCGCGGTGGCGGGTGTATTTGTGGTGGCGGAGATGGCGGGAGAAGAATGTAAAGAAGCCATGGTTATATGTGTTTTTGTAAGCAGGATATAAGAGCTTGTAAGTTATTGTGACTTAGCTAGCTATATTGATAGGTATTTATAATGCAATGTAAGAAGTGTACAATACTAATAGTAAGGGCAGATTTAGGATTTAGACTCAGTAATAGTACTATCGATAAAAAAAACTAAGAAAATTTAGTTTAAAAATCATAAATATATATTAAAACTTTTTTCTTTTAGTATTGAATATTAATATTGAATATTAAATTCACTTATATTTAAATATGTTTAGCAGCATAGTTGATTCAGTGAGAACACAAAATATTTTTATTAGGTTTAGGTTCGATTACTAGCACCTCCTTCTAAAGTTATAATTATTCTTATTTCATAATAGAGTATTTTAAAAAGCTTAGTTCAAAACACAATGCCACAAGCACGTGATGAGAATTAGTTTAAATAAATTCAACAGGACGATTTGTGGGTGAAACAATTCAATAGGATTCCATTTTTTACGCAAGATCTTGTCAATATAATGTGTGGTGTCTAAATGTAATCTATGTTAGTCAACATAGTAGTGAGGGAAAATAATCATACTTTAATCATTTTCTAATAATTATAATTTCTTTCAATATATATTATTTTTTTAAGTAGAAAGATTGTAGTTAAAAGAAAAAGAATATGAGGTTATTTGGTAAATAATGGTAAATTGGAGTTCTTGACTGAAATTGTTGGCTATTTGACTAGATAAAAACATTGGTTGATTAATCAACTATTAAGCTAACTTTTATATTAATTATTATTATTAAGGATATATTTAAAACTAATTATTTATTGGTTATTGATTGTTTAAGAAGAAATATTGTATCAACAAAAACAAGAAGAAGAAGATATATATAGTTTGTATTTAAATTGAAAAATTGGAAAATTGTGTAATACAAAATGGTCCAAACAAGTTGGCAATAGATTTCGAAAAGTTTTTTTTTGAAATGTAGATTTCGAAAAGTTAAGATATAGTTAAATCAAAATGAAGATAGGAAATAAAATGGATTAAATAAGATCATAATTAGCGGTAGAAAAATTATTTTAATAAAAGAAAAAAAGATAAAGCAAAGAATAAAAATCAAAAGAGATAATAGTTGTTAAATGTTACGTGTAATATGTTGACATACCCAACGTATTTTATCTTGGTTTTAAAAGTATTTTTTGACATACTACTTAATTAAAATTTAAAACTTAACATATAATATTATTCATTCAAATAATCAGATCTAGTCAAATATGATTTATTATCTTGATAGACAAATGGAATAACTTAGTAATCCGTATTGCAATTTCCTAGAGTACATCTAGAATATGTTAAAAAATCAAAGTAGAAAGATCTATAATTGGTTTTAGAAATTAGAAATTAAATGCTTGATTACCGAATTTCTGCAGCACATGATAAACTAAACTAACTAGATTTACGGTGAATGGTCGGCGTCTTTTGCCCATTAGGACGGGCGAATAAATGAGATTTTTTTTTGAGCGAATAAACTAGATTTCTAATTCATTGTAACATTTATACTTTATCTCTTTTATTTTTATGAAAAAATTATTCAGAATAATTAATTTTTTATTAACTTTAATTCTAATTGTTGATTAAATAATTAAGAATATTTGTTAACTGTTAAGAATACACTAAGATAATTTCTTACTGGTATTATCGGTATATAGTAAGTAATTTTGCATAAAAAAATAATAAGTAAATTCAAGTTTAATTTATAGAAAATAAAAATAATATAAAAGGGAAATAAAAAAAGTGTATTTTTTAATTTTGACTTTTAATTTAAATAATTTTGATTTTTCTTTAAAACAAATTAATTTGCAAAAACTGGTCACCATTTTGGGCAACAATATTTCTTGATAGAAGTCGTTGATTTGAGTTGTTGTAGCCCACTCGAACAAGCCACATAACTGCTCAGGTTGAGCGGTACCTTCAGAATGCTACTTGCTTGCATTCTTCGATTGCCTTGAACAAGTAATTCCCTTCTAGTGTCTTGCCTCGTTCAAGGCACATGCTAAGCCCATGTTTAGTACTCTCCTGCTTTTATCAAGCCACTCTATCCCTTGCCTAAAGCTCTTCATATTATCATTATTGATCTCTTCATCATGTGATCTAAAAAGTTAGCATCTCATTCCCCATGGCACACTAACACCACTCTAAGTCTCAAGTGTGCAAGACATTACATGAGCTACAAGCTAAGATGCTCAAAGTCATCTTCAATATTAAAGAATTGACTCTTGCTTCAACAACTTTTAATGAATTTAGCATTTTTCAGCTATAAAAACATTTTGGAGTAATTAACCGAGTACTTATTTTATTCCGTCAGTTCACTGTCAAAATTAAAACATAGTAATAATTAAGATAATCAATGATTATATTTTTGTTTTTTAGAGAAAAAAATTATTTCCATTCAACCTTATCAAACTTGGCTAATTAAGAACGTAGACAGAAGCTATAGGGAAAGATTGATATCTCTATTTTGATGTATTGTTGTTAACTAATCAACGAACAATTTAAATTAATTATTATATTGTTATTGTTATTATTAGGAGTAGGATGTATTGTTGTAACTAATCAAGAACAAGAAGTTTATAGAGAAGGTAGGTCCCATTATTTGTTAAAATGCGTGAAAATAATTTAAGATAATTTGGACATGTGTAAAGAAAGACATTCGACTATCCCGTTAAATGGATAGAAAACATTATAGTGGAGGGTAAGAGAAGTCGGGGAATACCTAAAAAACGTGGATTGAGCAATTAAAGAACGACATGATAAGAATAGTAAGAAACGTCAAATCCGTATTTTAGAATACTGATAGTTTTTTAATTACCGTCTTGCCCTCGTGTCTAGATGCTTTTTACTTGCCCCGTTTTTGTTTCTTTGTATACTCATCATGATTTTTATACATTTATTTATTTATTTTATTTTTTATTGCCTGTTATTCCTATTTTACTTGGACCTTGTTTTTGCTTGTGTTGTTTCTTTTATGCAAGTAGATGTACTCTATTGCTCATATTCTCTTTACGCAAGGCTCATATTATTTGGGGTAAAATCAATTGTAATTCTCTAGTTCTCCATTTGAAGGGAGTAGATGTATAAATTATCTATTACCTTTCCTTATCCATACCCTATATACTTTCAAGCAGGATAATAGATATTACAATGTTAATGATGATGTACTGTAACTATCAATATTTTGTTAACCTTATAGCCGTTGAATGTAGCCAAAACTGTCCTAGTTGGGTATGGTGTGCATATTTGTCCTGCCCACCATTAAATACCACTACTACTAATAATAATAATAATAATAATAATAATAATAATAATAATGTTACATAATTAACAAAAATAATGAGTAGTTGCGATTACTTTTGTCATCGCTTTTCACTTCCTTTTTTACCTATATCGCTTATAGGTTTTTTATTTTTTTTTTATTTTTTTTTTTTTTTTTTAATCCCTATGCTTGGCTAACGTGGGTGTAAGATGCAGGTTTTCGGATTTTTGCAGGTCCTATCCTTGAAGACTCCTCTAGAGCCGAAGGACTCTTATGACCGCCCTCTCCTTATGGGTATGAGACGTCGTCGACCTTCCTTCCCCAGACCCTGGCCATAGAGTATCTATGTGCGGGAACACTGGGTATGATGATAATGATGATGAAATGATTTGTGATTACTCCATTAAACGTCAAATTAATTTAAATTTGTTATCCTATTCACTTTCCCCGCTTTTATTATTACCTCATCGCGCGCGTGGATATCTTAACCACAATTTGGTAATTGGTACCTAGCAAAATTGACCTTTGAAGTTTGTACATGAGCATGACACGAGTCCACGACAATATATATTCCACAAACACACATGCTTGATTGCTTGTAGTTCTCGTAGTAGGATCCTCTCGATTATTTTACTTTATAGATCGTCGGTTCTAAGGATGGGTAAGAGAGGCCGTCGCCTAGGGCCCCATGTCAAAAAAGCAAAATTAATAGTTGTAAAAGGTTCATGTAAGTTATAAATTGCAAAGAAAAAGACGCTAATGTACTATTTCGCCCAGGGCCCCAAATATCTAGGGCCGACCCTGTTTATTACCTATGCTAAGAATTTGACACCTAATTTAGAATAAAAAATAAAATCTCAAAAGTCCTACTATTTTCCTCCATCTAGCATTCTAGCCATTAGATTAAGTAATAGACTCTCGATTACTTTTTAGGTAATGGAGAGGATCCTAACTCGTAGTCCTCTATCTCGTAAAGATTGTAAAAATTATTTTTTATCTTAGGTACTTTTGGCCTTAATTATAGCATTTTTAATAGATGATTTAATTATTTTTAATTATAAATTTAATTATAAGACACAATTATTAAGGTATATTTGGTTAAATAAATTTAAATTAGTTTGGATTTGATAATACACTAATTTAATGCCAAATCGATTTAACTAATGTCATACTCCCTCCGGTCCAGTTTACTTGTCTCATTTGACCAAACACGGATATTAGGGTAGTAGTGGGGTCCATTGGAAAAGGTGGTAGTTGGGTATTTTAATTGATTAAATTAATTGTAAAGGTGGTAGTGGAGTATTGAGAATTGAAAAAGTAGGGGTATTTAGGTAAAAAAAGAATAGCCAAAAAAGGAAATGGGACAAGTAATGAGGAATTGCTAAAAAAGGAAATGGGACAAGTAAACTGGAACGGAGGGAGTATTAAAGTAGGTCAAGTCAACATAATTCGAGTTTAAGTCAATATCTCTAGCTTTATTCTTTGATTAATTGAAAGATTGACTATTTTAAAGAAAGTTAATTACGATAGGGTTGATGTTAGGTCGAGTTGATTGAAGTCAAATTGATGCATGAATTGGTTAATTAAGGTTGATGTTGTTATAATGCTGACCATATTATATCTCAATTTACTTTAAATCCAGCCTTATAAGAAGATATCTAAAGTTAGATTTTGATCCATCATAAAAATGAACGCATGTATGTACACTTTAATTCAGGTTGATAAAAATTGCGTTCCATTTTTCTTTCATTTATTTATAATCGGTGATTAGCATGTTGTTGCCATGAGGCAATTAATTTTCATGTTAGAAAACTCGACAAGCAAAAGTTATTTATAATCTCCTATAAAAAATTTGTTTCATCTCAACTCAATAAAAGGTTGCATTTTCTTAACTCAAGATTCCATCCAATATAAACTAAGATCACTCGCAGCTAGTTTAGTTCATTAGTTTAATCTAAAAAAGAACTAATTCACTAATAGTATGCATTAGTCATAGATTTATTTAGATGTAAAATGGAAATTTAAATAGAATAATCGAATTTATTTATGATTTTTGTACAATAATTCCATCTATTAATTAACCAAAAATAATCCCAACTTTGAGGGGTACTTTTTTAGAGTAAATCCAGTAACCCGATGACTTGTTATAGTAAATTTTATTTTATTTTTTATAAAAAAAGATAAATTAAAATAAAATGTCGAAAAAAATATTAAAATAATGTTCAAAAAAATTATGATTTTTTAATTATTTAAAATTTTTTATATAAAATTTAAAATTTTTTCTCTATGCTTAAATTAATTTTCAATTTGTTTTTTTGATGAATTATGTACTATAGCAAGTCATCGGGTTACCCAAGTTTACTCTAAAGCAAATACCCCTTAAAGTTAGAATAATTTACAATTAATCAATAAATGAGATTATTATAAGAAAACCACAAATAAGTTTAACTATAAAAAAAAAAAGACAATTATTATGAAATGATACACACAATAATAATAGGAGTATTGTGCACTGACCACTGAAGTTATTAGATTTATTTACGACCAATTCAAGCGCGTGCATTGCAAATTTTCAACGCTGCGAGTAAGATGTACAATATCTGAAGCGTACAACACAAATCACCTTCCCTTTCCTCTCTCTCTTCCACTTCCATTTCCATTTCCAGTTTTTCAAAAATTTTCTCTCTCTTCCCGCATTTCCTCACTTAGAAGGTGTTCTCTTCAACTTATTTTTTTGACTTATTACTTATTCTTATTGGAATCAGATCAGATCAGATCAGATCAGACCAGATCAGATCAGATCAGAACTATTCAGATCAGATCAGAAAGTTTCAGACCAGATCAGACCAGACCAGATCAGATCAGATCAGACCAGACCAGATCAGATCAGATCAGATCAGACCAGATCAGACCAGATCAGATCAGATCAGACCATGCCATTATTATTATTATTATTATTATTATTATTATTATTATTATTATTATTATTATTATTATTATTATTAATAATAATATTATTATTATTAATATTATTATTATTATTATTATTATTATTATTATTATTATTATTATTGTTAATATTATTATTAATATTAAAATTGTTATTATAATATTATATTATTATTATTATTATTATTATTATTATTATTACTTATTACTTATTACTTATTATTATAACTAATATTAATTAATTAATTACTTAATTAATAAAACAATTAATAAATAAATATATAAATAATAATTTTAATAATAGTAAATAATGTAATAATATTATTATGTTAATTTATTCATTAATTAATAATATTTTTTTAATTAATTAATTAATTAGATAATAATAATAATAAATGACTATTTAATAATTAAAATAATGTTAATGACATTATTATTAATTTATTTTTTAATTAATTAATTAAATAATAATAATAATAATAATAATAATAATAATGATGATGATGATGATGATAATATTAATAATAATAATAATAATAATAATAATAATAATAATAATAATAATAATAATAATAATAATAATAATATAAACAATAATAATAATAACATAATAATAATAATAATAATAATAATAATAATGATGATGATGATGATGATGATAATATTAATAATAATAATAATAATAATAATAATATAAACAATAATAATAATAATAATAATAACAATAATAATAATAATAATAATAATAATAATAATAATAATTATATAAAAGTAATAATAATAACAAGAATGATAATAATATAAAAATAAAGATAATGAAAATAATAATAATAATAATAATAATAATAATAATAATAATAATAATAATAATAATAATAATAATAATAATAATAAAGTTTCAAAAAAAAATAATATAATAATAATAATAATAATAATAATAATAATAATAACTTTATGAAATCAGATCAGATCAGATCAGACCAGATCAGATCAGACCAGATCAGACCAGACCAGATCAGATCAGATCAGATCAGATCAGACCAGATCAGAAAGATTCAGATCAGATCAGACTGAATCAGACCAGATCAGACCAGATCAGATCAGATCAGATCAGACCTTAGTAAATTCAGACCTTATTCAATCAGATCAGACGAAGAGAACAGGCCCATCTAGGTCATAAAATTTGAAAATTATTATTTTGTTCGTCTCACATTTTTGGCATGCTCCATTACTCAAATTCAAATTAACTGATCGAAATTCTTCAAAATTTCCCCTGCAACTAATTCAATTGTTTTTCCTGTAAATAGCAAGAATGTCGACGGAAGATGAGAAGTTATTAAAAGAAGCGAAGAAACTTCCATGGGAAGATCGGTTGTTTCATAAGAATTGGAAAGTTCGTAATGATGCGAATATTGATTTAGTTACATTATTTGATTCTATTACTGATCCAAAAGATGCACGTCTTCGTGAATTCGGTACAATTTCTAGGTTTTTTTAATTTAATTTTGGGTTGTTTAGATCTGATTAAAATGACTGATTTTTAGTACTGCATTTTGAGTTTTTGATTTGCATCTATGTTTGTATTTTCAGGTCATTATTTTAAAAAATCAGTGGCGGATTCTAATGCACCTGTACAAGAGAAAGCACTTGATGCTTTAATTGCTTATTTAAAAGCTGCCGATGCTGATGTTGGAAGGTTGGTGTCTTCGGGAGTGAAAATTTTGGTTGGTTATTTAATTTAATTATTTTTTTGTTTTATTTCTGTTTATAATCTAGGTATGGAAAAGAAGTATGTGATGCAATTGTTGCAAAATGTCTTACTGGGAGGCCGAAGACGGTGGAAAAGGCACAGATAGTCTTTATGCTTTGGGTGGAGCTGGAGGCAGCTGAAGCTTTTCTGGTATGAAGAAGCTTTCCTTTTTGCTCAAAGTACTTAATTTAATTGTATTGTAATACCCTAGTTGAGCTTATAAAAGAGAAAACAGAGCTAAAGGATTGATGAAGTTGCCATATCAATAAGGCGCACCTTATTTTCAAGGAAAACCCATTTTCTTCATTCTAAGGTTAAGTGTTGAGCAGAGTAGATTTAGAATGGGCGTCTCTTGGAAACTTTCAAGGTTGAGGACAAAGTGCCTGGAAAAGTTGTGTAGGCATGGGTAGTGTCGTGGACTCGGACTTTGTGGGGTTTACAATATTGGATTTTGTGGAGTGACTTACACTTTGAGTGGGAGGCATGGGATAGTGAGGGTTGAGTTTTGAAGCAAGCTCATAGGATCATGTTTTCAATTTTTCAAAATGTGGTTGTTTCTAATAGAGATTGTTTTGAGTACCACACTTCTGCTATGTTCCTTTTCAAAGCCACATTGAGATTTCTATTCTATTGTATGGTTTCTATGATTATTAGGTTTAGGGCTTTGTTCATTTTTGCCCATGATTTCTCTAAATAAGGTTTCAATTTTTAATGTTATCTACTTGCATGAGGTATGCTTTTGAGATTTGGAGGACTCTCTTTAACGAAGTTGGTATACTTTTTGGGTTTAAAAGTGATTCAGGTGTTGTTTTGTCCTTGTATAGTCGAGTGTTATCTACTACTTGAGAGTTGAGATATTACAAAATTCTCTCATTAATACTTGGAGTAATTCTGCTACTTATTCATGGATGGGTTTCTACAAAATTTCATCATTTATTCCTTAAGCTTCTGTCTGCTTTGTTAGAAATGTGGATGCTGGTGTTAGATATAAAAGGGTAGCCAACATATATGGAATATTATTTTGGCATGAATTAGTGGATAACTATAGCGTATAAGTGTTTTAAATTTTTGGGACGCGAAGTATATATATATTTGTTGGAAAGTTAGATTTGAAGAAACTTTTTCTAACTTAGTGATTTAAATACCTTGGCTAAATGTTTAATTTAGAAATTAAAGTAATTCAAGTGAGTTGGCTGGATATGTGATTATAGCATTATGCAATGGAGGTGTGCTACTAACTATTATGGATCAAAGTTTGGTGCTTTGGAAGAGATCATTGTATGATTATGGTGTATGTGAGACACATGCAAATATGGGTGAATGAGATACATTAGAAAGTACTTAGCTCCTTTATAATGAACATATGTACTGAGAAAAAATCTTTAACGACAGTTGTTTAAAGTTTTGTTTTCCACCGATCTTATATCATTTTTTATATCTTTTTAATGCTAGGACTCCATGGAGAAGGCTATAAAAAATAAAGTGGCTAAAGCAGTTGTACCAGCCATTGATGTTATGTTTCAAGCGTTAAGGTTTGTTGGCTACCTTGCTTCTATTTTAAATTGGCTTTTATGTTTGTATAGTATTTTTCTTCGTCTCTTAATAGTTGCTACCATTGTTGCTCGAGCTTTTTAATTTTCCTAAAGTAAACGTGTGAACCTTGACTCTTGGAGATAGGTTGAATACTTGGACGCTTCGATTTGTTTCAAAATATCAGAATTTTTCATAAATAGCCAAGTCAAAAGTCAAAATGGGCTTATGTGGATATAAATGTAGCGACTATAAAGAGATAACAGAAGTACATAACCATTATGTATTTTCTTTGTTGCTCACTATTTTTTTTTTTTGCTGTTTTTCTTGATTTTGGGTTTTGTTTAGTGAATTTGGGGCCAAGGTTGTACCTCCTAAGAGGCTTCTCAAGATGTTACCGGAGCTTTTTGATCACCAGGATCAAAATGTTCGTGCTTCCTCTAAAGGATTAACTCTAGAATTGTGTCGTTGGATAGGGAAGGACCCAGTCAAAGCCATCTTGTTTGAGAAGATGAGGGACACAATGGTAAAATTTTTTATATCTCTTTTTGTTTGTGTTTGATACTTTTGAAATATCAATGTCATTTTGTTTTTGTAGAAAAAAGAGCTAGAGGCAGAGCTTGTTAATGTTTCAGGGATAGCAAAGCCCACTCGAAAAATAAGGTAATGCCAGTATGCTGTGATTTATTATATGGTGTATAGGGTAAAATGAGAAACATTCTTGTGAGGAAACTCCTTATTATAGTTATTTAGCTATATTAACTAAGTATGAGTATTGTATGACAATTCACAAAAGTAAGAAACTTACATGCATGCGGAGCCATGTGTGAGAGGCTTGAGACGCAATTATGCAGTAATTTTTTATACATGTTTGCATTTCTTTTTCTTAAAATATTACCGTGGTGTCCAATTTTTTTTTTATTATTCTTTCCAAGTTTCATGATCCAAGCCTTGTTCATTGAAATATTGCCTTGCATATTGATTCATGTGTTTTTGCTTTTTGCATCTTGAATATCAAATTTCTTGGTCTAGTGGGCCAAAGACCTAGGAGAGTGTTGACTGTTGTAAAATATCTGTCGTACGTTTATTGCGTCTTCTTTGTTTTTTTAGAAATGAAGCCCCAAGAGAGTCTATGATTTTTTACTACATTTTTTTTTGATTCCATGTGATGTTACTAGTAAGTGTCTAATGTTGGTTTCAAGCTTTTCGGCATCTCAACGATCAACATGAGAATATTAACTAAGCGCATCATAAAGTAAAATTGCTAAATCGACTAAGATTAGTGAAGTGTAGAGCACTTGCCCACCTTCTTGGGTTAACTCATGAACCAAACTTCACTAATTTAGTAAACATTTAAGCTCTATAATCGAAAATTAAGCGCATTAACCCCCTACATATTGATGACCTACGTTACCCCATGCACTAGAAATTAAACTACTCTCAAATCAGGGATATAAGCATGAAAATAGAAATAAAATATAAACTAAGCAGAATGAAGTACTAAGAAGTAAAAGTAAACACTTTGAAGCTCTAAATAACTCAGAAGAACTAGAATGCAAGTACTTAATAAGACTAAGAATCTATAACAAAGGAGTTTAAACCTAGGCTACAAAATGAGATGTTAGAAAATCAGAATGAATGGAGAACAAGAATTCATGTAGCCGACCTTAATCTTCTAGGATTAAGGCTTTGGCATTGTTGTGGTATTATTCTCCATTAACTTTTCTTTCTAGATACCTTTGCATTCCAACCTCTATGACCATTCCATTGCAGTATGAGTTTTTAATTAAGCATAGAATTACATTTGCCAAACAAAAATTTGCAGTTACATGCTAGCAAAATTGTGAAATGAATTTTGCACATTAGGCCTGCTGGCGCTGACTCGTGTTCCAATGTTTTACAGATCAGAACAAGACAAAGAGCCTGAACCAGAAGTTGTTGCTGAAGTGACAGGCGCTGGACCTTCAGAAGAATCAACTTCTGATGGTATACAGTTTACCTTTGTAAAATCTTATTGTCCTTTTGCAATATCTCTTCAAGTAATAAGGTGCCAGTTTTGTGAGCAAATGGATGCATTTAGATTTCTGATTCCCATATGGTTTTTGTCCTGTAATTTTGTTTGATTTTTTTCCCTGAATTTTTTAGTATTAGCAACTTGGTAAAATTCTGGAACGAGATTAGGTTTATATGCTTTTTTTATTTTTATTTTTTTTATTGTAAAGATTCTATGTTGGTATTGATTGCAGCAATTTTGTTTCAGCTCCTCTGGAAATAGATGAATACGAGCTAATTGATCCAGTTGACATATTAACACCATTAGAAAAGTCAGGATTTTGGGATGGAGTGGTCAGTTCTCTTCTCCTACTTTAGTAGCTGTGATTATGTTCCGTTGGTTGCTAGAACTCTGGGTTATATAAGTTTTAAGAGGTTGTTTGGTATACATGGGTAGTTACTGCCTACAGAAAGTTCTAATTCACGGGAAGTTAAATCCCTCATAGACTTCTTCGGATATTTCAAAAATGTGTTTGGTTGGGATGTAAGCATCTGAACTTTCCAGGAATTTGATTTTTTTTTTTATAGTTCACTTTGTGGACTTCATATATATTGGAACAATTATAACTTCTTTTAGATGATAAATATTTTTGTTTTATTTTTGAATTTTTTGAGATTGATTAGGAAGTTTTAGTGCAGGTATTTGCAATCACAAGGGGATGGTAGGATAAGTCACTTTTCTCATTTTGTGGCAATTGGGAATTCTTATGTATTTGCAATACCCATGTATCTATTTAATTGTTGTCCGCAAAACAATACACGTGTTGCAATTCATGTATTATAAATACCCACATAAATGGCTGCATACCAAACAACCTCCAAGTCAATGACAATTTTATGCTAGAATGCTGACAGATATTTTGTTGAGATGACATCCCATTTTGTGGGACTTGTACGAAAGACTCATTATTAGTTGTTACTTCTGATTGTTTTGGGATTAGAAAGCTACAAAGTGGTCAGAGCGGAAAGAGGCTGTAGCTGAATTGACAAAACTTGCTTCCACACGGAGAATAGCACCAGGAGATTTCACTGAAGTCTGCAGAACGCTAAAAAAGGTTTTTTGGACACTGTTTGATAGCATCATTTTCTCGTCTACTTTTTCCTGAATTTCTTTTCCATGATTTCTGTTGCTGCTTTATGTTTTACTATAAAATGCTGCTGCAGCTAGTCACAGATGTGAACTTGGCCGTCTCAGTTGAAGCAATACAGGCCATAGGAAACCTTGCAAGAGGGTTACGAGCACACTTTTCAGGAAGCTCACGTTTTCTGCTTCCTGTTTTACTTGTAAGATTTCACAATAAATATTCTTTGTAGAGTTTTGGCTGCTTTCTTCATTATATTTTTTGTGCTTTTTTTTTAATCCTGTCAGAGTTTATATTGTTATTGTGGGCTCTACATTCTTTCATTGTATTGACTTTGTGTGCTTGTTTTCCCCCTTTTTGTACTTCTTTTTCTTGATGATACATATGATATTCTGTTGCTTGAAGTCTTTTGGTATGTGATTGGCTTGAGAATTGAGATATAACCTGTTTTTGCTGAACAGGAAAAGCTGAAGGAAAAAAAGCCTACTATTACCGATGCTTTAACTCAAACATTACAAGCCATGTACAAGTCTGGATGTCTAAGTCTTGTTGATGTGCTTGAAGGTAAAATTACAATTCATCATTTTAAATTGTGTCTACTATTGCATTGCTGGAGATGGATGCTGAGAGTTTATTGGCTCAGATTTTGATATACCTTCTGTTTGTTTGTTTCCTGGAAATTAATGTGTTTTATTTTTCAATGCCTGTTTAAGAAAATGATTTTTCCCCATTTGACATCAGTTCCATTACGAGTCGCACAAAAGAATCTACACACTGGTTAAGCTGTACTGAAATTTTCATTATTGTCCAGTTGTTCCTGTGAAGAATTTGGTGTATGTGTTTCAATGAGTTGATGCCTCAAATTTATTAGATAGTTGAAGGGGTGTATTTGATGGTGCATATCTGGCTAGGCAGTTTTTAGTTGATGGAGTCTTGATGATGGAATTGGAAGTGAAGTTAGCAGATTAGATTTGAGTGTGTTGGCGTTGAGGTAATGTGGTAGTGGTGAAAGGGATAGCCATTTATAGATGATGTGATCTTGATGTTGGGTATGTTTTATTACTAGATTGTGTTAGATTGGTGTGTCCTCACTACCGAATGTGGGCCCTGAGAACTTAGGGGCATGTAATGAATAAGCTTTAGTGGTTTGTGGGTATTTCTAAAAGGAAATTTGAGGGAAACATTACGATAAAGAAACAAGCACTTATGTGGGATTTTTTAGAATTCTTTTAGTCTTGGTATAAAGATATCATATTCCTTTTCTGTTCAGTTGATCTGATTCCTGGTTTTTCTTTGCAGATGTTAAGACGGCAGTGAAAAATAAAGTGCCTCTTGTGAGATCAATGACTCTAAATTGGCTAAATTTTTGCATTGAGACAAGTAACAAGTCTGTCATTCAAAAAGCTCACAAGGATTATGTTCCAGTCTGTATGGAGGTGAGTGAATAGTACTTGGACACTATGAATTACTCCTAATTGATTAGTTGCTTTATAGTTTCTTCATCGTACCACATGCTGTAACTTTGAGCTGCTGTAGCATTTGATAAGTCTAATCCTGTAATGATTTAAGTGAACAGTGCCTAAATGATGGGACTCCTGAAGTTAGAGATGCAGCCTTCTCTGCTTTGACATCCATAGCCAAGGTTCCCTTTTAATTGACTGTCATTAATGCTGCACTGGTTTAATATTGCAACATCGAAATGCGGATGCTAATCTATTTTTCATGTTTTAGTCCGTGGGAATGAGACCTTTGGAAAGATCATTGGAGAAACTCGATGATGTTCGAAGGAAAAAGCTCAATGATATGATTGGTGGTCCAGGAAGTGGCCCACCTGCTGGTGCAAGTGCAGGTTTGGTCTTTTATGCTTTCATCTATGTAAATATTTGAAATTGAATATCCTTGCTTATCTTAACGTATTGAATGTCTCATGTCAGCTAATGTGCAAACCTCAAATGGAGCTGCTTCAGAGGTGTGTTTTTATTGTTCTCCAATGTTTGTGTTGGGTTTGAACTTCAATTGATTCCATGATGTATGATAATGCAAATGGTTTTTAGTCTGCAGATATTTTGAACCTCATAGATTGTACTAAGCTGAAGCAGAAAATTGGACTTTAGCTGTAAAGTGACCCAACTAATCCGTTTAGAAAACTATGTGACCAAACTAATTTATTTTATTGAGTAAATTAACTCGCAAATGCAATAGATTTCAAAATGGACAATCCAAATCAGTTCAATTAAACCAAAACTTCTTTGAGTAACGTAAGGGCCAGCCTAAAAAAAATCTCTTGAGCATTCTTTTCGTAAATATTTGAACTACTGAAAGCATGAAGTGTCCTATGTGTCAGATGCAAATAGAGGATTCTTTTGTATTCTTTTGTTGTTTTTTTCTGGAAACTTTGTCCATTCTAGCTGTTAGAAATTATGAGGGACTGATTGTTCATTAGTTAGCAATGGTGGAAAAAGAGGGATTATTTTTTTTTAATTAATAGATAGATAGATACAAAATAAATGCTTTTGGGATTATAGGGCTTGTTGAGATGTGTTTGCTGTTCTAAATATGCATACTGGCTGTTCTTTTCAGCAGGAAGCCAAGTGAAGGATTGCTTTATATTTTTTTTCTAATCAATAGATACAAAATAAATGCTTTAGGGATTATGGGACTTGTTGAAACATGTTTTCTGTTCTGAATATGCATACTGGCTGTTCTTTTCATCAGGAAGCCAAGTGAAAGATATGGTTTTAGTTCATAGGAGAGTGGGTGATTTAAGAGATTCATGATAAATGGTGCTTTCATGTTACCGATTGACGTTGACCCTTTGGTTGAGGGAGAGCTCATGTATATCGATGTTGGTTGAGAAAAAACAACCTCATATTGTTGGGATTAAGGCTTTGACATTGTGTTGTGTTGTGGTACTTTCATGATGTATGAGTGAAGACAATGCCAAACACTCGTTCTTCCATCATTTAATCTTCCCAAACTACTTTTGTGCTTGAAGTGGTGATTTGTAACTAGTAACTTAATCTTATAAACCTGTTACTTCCTGAGTTGACTTTAATTTGACTGGATTGGTCTTAATTCAACACTGCACTTTATTTGGTATTGATAGGTTTCAGGGAACTCATTTGTAAAGAGATCAGCAGCAAGTATGCTAAGTGGTAAAAGGCCTGTGCAGGTAGCTGTGAGTAATTCTATTCTTAGTCAATACAAGATTTCAGCTTCTAGCTTGTTTGATCTATCCTCATTATGTCTATTTTATTTTGTTAGCCTGCTGCGAAGAAAAGTACTTCAGCAAAACCTGCTGCCAGCAAAAAGGCTGATGGAAGTGGGCAGCAAAAAACATTGAAAACTGTTGAACCTGAAGATGTTGAGGTAGTTTTGAGTCGCTTATTGCCTTTTCTCTTGATCGTGTTTTCCTGCTTTCTTTCTTGATAATCTAAAAACCTGTGCGTGTCTTGGTGAACAGCCATCAGAGATGAGTCTTGAGGAAATTGAAAGCAGAGTTGGTTCTCTAGTACAAGCCGAGACTATATCTCAATTGAAAAGTGCTGCATGGAAAGAAAGACTAGAAGGTCCAAACTTTTCTCCTCTTCTGAGCTGACATGTGTCAGCATTTTTATCTGCTCTTCCTTCTGAATCCGTTCTAGGATTTAGATATACTTAATGCTACTTTGTCTTAATACTAGATTATACCCTAGTTATTCTTGAATTTTTTAAAGCCTGTATGAAAATATTGTCTAATAATTAACCAAGTTCTCAGTATTATTATACAATTATCATTTTTGACTGAGTTACTCACTCGTATTATGGATTTGGAGGGAATTGCAGGTGGTAACACTATTGTAATGTCTTTTTCTTGGGTATAGATAGTTATATATTTCTGTAATTACTTTATTAAGTATTGTCATCGGCCTTGATGAATGGACCTTTCTCATTTTTGGTATACGTATTTGTGCAGCAATTTCCTCATTGAAAGAGCAAGTTGAGGGTATTCAGGGACTCGATCCGTCAGTAGAGATTTTGATACGTTTGCTGTGTGCTATTCCTGGATGGAGTGAGAAAAATGTTCAGGTGCGTAGTCAGTTTTGTCTTTAATTACTTTCATGTAGCTTGTGTTGATCTTAAAATACCTTTCTATTGCAATGATGTCACTGTTGTCGTTTTCTTCCCTTGATTTTTACTATCACTCGAATGCCAATAAAATAGCTCAAGTCAAATGTGTGCAATTTCACCATTTTAAAAACAATAAGGTTGTTCCGATTGACCCTTTATAACAAACTTCATCTGGAACTTCCTATAATTAAGAAGCACAATATTTTACAAGTCATTTTGCTATTGTCTATTATAATTAAAAATTAAAAAGTTATAAAATTTGGTTTGTTGAAAATGGATATTTTTCCTAGAATTGACATGTGGGCCTGCCATAATGTACCATCTGTTCTGTAATGAATTTTGCGCTTGCCACTCTGCAACAATCTACAAAATTAAAAAATATCCATTCGTCTACTGCGTATGAAGTCACAAAAAAAAGAAGTTTTCCTATTTTTCCTCTACTCCTTACTTCCAAATGATTACAAACAAACTTCAATTACAAGGGTACAAAAGTAAACAATAAAGATAAAAGAAACAAACAGAAGAGAATAAAGTGCAGTTTGGATTTACAGATACACCCTTTACGAAAATGTTATTTGCCAGAATTTCTGTTGGATTGAAATTTGGTCAGCTTGTTGAAGACACGTAGGGCGATTGGAAGGTCATTTGGAGCTATGTTTTGTCTGGTTGCAGCTAGATCAAAATTGAAACTTCAGAATGTGTTTTTTTCTTCCTGGTTTTGGGTGTAATTAAATAATTAAGTAGATTCACCCATCAACATGAATGGATCCCATTGCATTTAGTAGCGTGAATGATTTTTAAAATTTTCACTTTGAAGTTCATTTGAAATGACGTCTGCTCTGTCATAATCACTAATGTTTTGGAATCTGATGTAATTTGCACCTTTACAGTGTCGATTGACTATTCCTTTGAATATTACAGGTCCAGCAGCAAACAGTTGAAGTTATTTCCTATATTGCATCTACTGCGACAAAGTTTCCCAAGAAGTGTGTTGTTCTCTGTCTTCTTGGTGGGTATCTTGTTTTGATTTCTTATCTCTCCTAGTTGGACAAAACTGATTTAACGTTTATATAAAATGGGCTATTGGTTTTAATGAATGTATATTTCATAGGATTAAGTGAAAGGGTGGCTGATATTAAGACCAGAGCTCAGGCAATGAAATGCCTGACTACATTTTCAGAAGCAGTGGGTCCAGGATTCATTTTTGAAAGAGTAAGTTCATCTTCTAGTGCTTTCTTGTCCCACTCTAGACGAATTTGCTCATACACTTGGTTTTGATGGTTAAGCACTTTTCATTAAATTGAGTGATATATTTTTCACTTTTTTGACAATGTCTGGCTGTCAGTGTTATATAGTTCCACCCTCAATGTTTTTTGCTTTAAATTCAACTATTTTATCATTTTCTGCAGCTATATAAAATCATGAAAGAGCACAAGAATCCTAAGGTCCTTAGTGAAGGCCTTTTGTGGATGGTTTCGGCTATTGAGGACTTTGGTGTTTCTCATTTAAAGTTGAAGGTGTTTTTCTTTCCCCTATAACATCATTATTGCAGATTAGGTTTGTTATTGCTATGTAGATGATGATTTAGACTTGAGATCTGCTTTCAGTTGACTTATCCTATAGCTACTCTGTAATCTTTGTAGGATTTGATTGATTTCTGCAAGGAGACAGGACTACAGTCAAGTGCTGCTGCAACTAGAAATGCAACGATTAAGTTGATTGGGGTCTTACATAAATTTGTTGGTCCAGGTGATTTTACTTCTTCCCACAAATATGCCTTTCATTCCTGTGAAAATTTATAGGGAGCTAATCCATTTTCTTGCAGATATAAAGGGGTTCCTTGCAGATGTTAAGCCTGCACTTCTTAGTGCGCTTGATGCTGAGTATGAGAAAAATCCATATGAGGTATGCATATTTCTCTATGCTCATCTTTCCTAGTTTGGCCGTTTATTATTTAGATTTTAGACAAGTGTCTTTTGTGAACCAGGGGCCTTCTGTAGCTCCGAAAAAAACAGTAAAAGCATCTGATTCATCATGTGTTGCGGTGGGGGGCTCAGATGGCTTGCCACGTGAAGATATCAGTGCCAAGATAACTCCTACATTGCTAAAAAACTTTGAAAGTCCTGATTGGAAGGTATTTTCGTAAGTTACACATTTCAATTTTTCTTGAATATTTTGGTTCGAGTTTGTTGGGGTTATGTATTACAGTATTAGAATTTCCATCTTGAAATTTACTCCATTACATTTGAATGTTATATTTTTTTGTTTCAATTTATTCAGACACGCTTGGAATCCATTGAAGCTGTTACTAAAATTTTGGAAGAGGCCAATAACCGTATTCAACCCATTGGAACAGGTATGGATTGTTTGTGCTCAAAGGCTTCAAACAAATATTAAACTGTTGGCTTAATTTGATCTGGTGGTATTAGTTGTTGGTTTGGTACTCTTCACTAATTGATTACATTATTTTTTTTATAATCAGGAGAATTGTTTGGTGCTCTTAGAGGGCGTCTGTATGATAGCAATAAAAGGTTGGTGATGGAAGCCTTATCTACCGTTGGTGGTGTTGCATCTGCCATGGGCTTAGCTGTTGAGAAGGCGAGCAAGGTGCTTTACTACAGTTCTCAACTTGCTTAAACTATGTGTTTGGCTGTCTTTTTTGAGCATTATGTCTTTTGGTTATCCTCTACAGAAAATTTACATGGAGGTTTGTCTTTCAGGGTATTCTTTCTGATGTCTTGAAGTGCCTCGGTGACAATAAAAAGCAAATGCGAGAATGTGTTTTGACGACTTTAGACTTGTGGCTTGGTGCTGTCCACCTTGATAAAATGGTTTGTCTTCCACGATTCTTTTTGTAATTTTCCGTGCAAGAATTTGATAATGTGAGTCATAGAATTGAGATTGTTCTCGTTTCATTTATGCAGATTCCCTACATCACAGCTGCGTTTTTGGAATCAAAACTTGGCGCAGAGGGGCGTAAGGATCTTTTTGAATGGTTATCTAGACAACTTTCCCAGCTAAGTGACTTCCCTGATGCAGCACAGCTATTAAAGCCAGCAGTTGTTGCAATGACGGTATTCCTTTTAAATTTTTTACTTTTTTTTTTTCATTTTTTTAATGTTTTCCTTATCAAATCTAATGTTAAGGATTGTACTCTTCTGGGTCTTTGGCATTCTTTTGGATTGAATTTCAGGATAAGTCAGCTGATGTTCGTAAAGCAGCGGATGCATGTCTTTCAGAGATTGTAAAAGCATGTGGTCCAGAATTGGTGCAATGCTGAACTCTACCCTAAATATTTTGGCCTGTTGATGGTTTAAGTTTTACTTGGCAATTGGCATCGTTACTGAACAAATATCACATTATGGTTGCCTAGGTGATGAAGAATTTGAAAGATATTCAAGGATCAGCTGTTGCTATTGTTGTTGAGAAGCTGAAACCTTATGGGGCAGTTCCAGGTGTACCATTGTTAATTTTCACTCATCTCCAAAACTGTCTGCTTAGAAAATACCTAAACTTAAACATTTATTGCTGCTTTCAGAAGTGCATGATTCTTCTCATGTAAACTCTACTGCACCTCTCCCCAAGAGCAGTGCTAGAGGTGGTAAAATTAACTCAAATGCCACCGGAGATCGTGCTTCCAAGCACGGAATTAGATCAGTATCATCGGTGGGTTATCTGTTCTATTTAATCTTTTCCTTCGCAAATTACATGTCGTTTTTTTTTTGGTTGGAATTTGAAGTTTTGATCTTTCAACAGAGGTCTGCTCCAATGAAGAACTCGAGAACAGAGTTGATCACGTCTGTTCACGATATAGCCATCCAGTCTCAGCCACTACTAAATATAAAGGATTCTAACAAGGTTTTGAATTTGAGGTCAATGTTTTTTTTTTCTGTTATGGCTTCTGTGACTGTAGAAAAATGATGGTAAATGTGGTTATGTACTTTTGCAGGAAGATAGGGAGAGGATTGTTGTCCGCCGTTACAAATTTGAAGAACCGCGTTTGGAGCAAATTCAGGATCTTGAGGTTTGTTGGCATTTTCTTGCATGAAGTTATATGATTGTCAAGTTATGTTAAACTATCTTAAAAACAATATTTATGCAGGCTGGAATAATGAGATTTTTTCGAGATGATTTGAGTAAAAAACTTCTGAGTACAGATTTTAAGAAGCATGTGGATGGCATTGAAATGCTACACAGGGTGAATTTCTTTCTTTCAGCATTTTGATGTGTTTTTGTGGAATTGTCATTCTTATGTCTGGTATTTTTAACAGGCACTTCCGTCTATTGTTAAGGATCTAATAGAAGTTATGGATATAGTTTTAAGGTGGTTTGTTTTGCGATTTTGTGAATCCAATACGACTTGCTTATTGAAGGTACGGTCCTCACTGCAGCTGTCTTCAATTCTCTAATTTTCACCGTATTTTTTCACAAATATTTGACAGAAGTTGTCATGTGAGATTTTGTTTACTTTGTTTCACTGTTCATTTCACTTTGATTTTGGCCTTGCTTTCATTTGATCTAAATGGTATCTGTCTTTTTGGATGTGCATAAATGTTCATTATATACAGGTTTTGGAGTTTCTTCCTGAACTTTTTGAGGCATTGAGGAATGAGGGTTATGCATTGACTGAAGCTGAAGCAACTATATTCCTTCCATGCTTGGTAGAAAAGGTGTGACTATGGTTTAGCAAAGATGTTTTTACGGTCTTTGATGTTTCTTGCTTGATTGTAATGAAATGGCCCTATGAGCATTATGTAAATACTGAAGCATTAAAAAATTCTGCATAACTGGCATGCTTTGTGCCTTTGCATTTCTTTTACAGTATCATCATCTTCTTTTCTTCAAATAGTTACGTGACTTCATAGCAATAGTTAAATGCAAAAGCAATGGGACATTACTTTTTTTCTTAATTGGATTTGCCACAATTTTCAGCTTTGTGATTATTGTGTTGTATTTGGAAGTGTGCTATTAATAGACTTGGTCTTACTGTTATTATTTCTGCAGTCTGGACATAACATCGAAAAACTTCGAGAAAAAATCCATGAGCTGACTAAACAAATTGTCAGCGTATATTCAGCAGCAAAGCTTTTTCCTTACGTTGTGGATGGCTTACGATCAAAAAATAACCGAACACGAATAGAGTGCTCTGATCTTGTTGGTTTTCTTCTTGAAAACCATGTAACTGAGGCAAGTTTAGTGTGTTTTAAAATTATCAAGGATTAGCAATTGAATTGGTGACAATATTGATCTTCTGATGATATTTTCACAGATAAGTGGACAGTTGAAAAGCTTGCAGATTGTTGCAAGTTTAACAGCTGAACGAGATGGTGAAACGAGGAAAGCTGCTTTGAACGCACTAGCCACCGGTTACAAAATTTTAGGTATAAAATGAATGACTAGTAATGTTCTGTTTTGTTCTCCTTTTCCTGCAAGATTTAGTCGCTTTTTATGTCGTACAAAATTTTCCTTGCTTGAATGGTACATAAAGATGTCAATGTGGATCACTGGTGTCAATTTTCTGATAGCTTAAACTGCAAATTTTGTTCACCATCCATAGTCTTGTTTTAACTTTGAATGTTGAAGTTTGAAATTTTGACCATTGACACATTAAAAAATTACATTTGTAATGTGACAATGGCTTCGTTAGATTTCGCCTTCTAAAAGTACTTCTGTATGATTCCAATCTTGGGGAACTTGATATGATAAGGAAAGCTAATGTCAGAAAATGAAATGCCTTTCTGAAATAATGGGAATAAAGTATCTTCTGTTTCTAATATCAATGGCTGTTCTGCAACAATCAATGTTGGTTGCTCTTTTTTCTTTGCACCGAATGTGCTCTAATTATGTTAAATCTGTTCTATATGAATCATGAACATCATTAGAAATACCCAACAATGAATTAAGAATTGCACAACGTTGTGATCTGCTACCCGGCCATTTGTGTTCATTTTCTAATCATTGATTTTGCAGTGTGGAATTTTAGAGATTTCGTTTAAGTGATCCTTTTACATTTTGTTTTACAACATGTTTTCTCTTCTGTATAGGTGAGGACATATGGAGATATGTTGGGAAACTCACTGAGGCTCAAAGAAGTATGATCGATGAAAAGTTCAAAACAAAGGTAATGGGTGAAGATCTGTTTATTTCTTTTTTGTAATAGTCTTTTTTGTTTAATCCTGACCACATATTTTCTTTCTTTAGGCTCGTGAGATGGACAAAAAGAGGGAAGGGCGGCCTGGAGATGCAAGGGCTTCTCTAAGACGTTCAGTCAGGGATAATGGGTGAATAACTGTTTATTTCTTTAACTGAGCTGCTTTCGCTCTGTAGTTTCCGTGACGTACCTATTATTTATAGTGTGCTGTTTCTCTATGGCCCCCAGATTTTTTTTTTCAATTTGATCCCTTATCTTTATTTGAACTATGGGGGTAGAAGCTTTGAGGCTAGAAGTGCGTTCTCAGAAATTCCTTTACTGTGCCTTTTTCTTTGTTAATTTTCTTCTAGGCCTTTGCAGCCGACCTTTTGTTTAGTTATTGATGGTCATCTTTGGATGTGTTTCTGTTGTTCTGTTTTAACTTGTTCTTCCTTTTATACGATTTCCTTTGTTTGTGGGCTGTGGCTATGTGCTGGTTGTGTTTTGTGCTTTAGCTAGTTTACGTCAACTCTCAAACCCATTATGATTCTATATTTCCTCTAGGATCTGTTTATACATGTTATTGGTCACAACATCTTGGATTCTGTAATGTGAAATGGGTTTGTTATCTATGATTATATACAGGTCCGATATAGCGGAACAGAGTGGGGAAGTTTTGAGATCAATTGCTGTCCCGGTTTTTGCACGGTAACCCCTGCTTTTCTCCCCAAGACCTCCTTCATGACTTCTGGTGTCTTTCTTGCATTATTTCAATTTAAAAGTAGTAATTGCCTATCTCAGGGAGCAGTATGTTCATCCTGAAATGCACATGGAAAGGAATTCATTGCCTCGAGTACATGCTGGTGTTAGTGGTCCAACAGACTGGAATGAAGCACTGGATATCATAGTGTGTGGTGCACCTGAGCAGGTACTTATTCTGTTTTAGAATTAGTTTGTATCCTTTCTGAAGACACCCTTCTTTTCACTGTTGTTGAACTAATCAGTGAATGATTCCCTCGGTATTTAGGTAAACATTAGTTTTGATTTGAAGTGTAATTTGATTATGCTTATAAATGTATCCTGAATATTGTACATCCTACCTCTTCTCAAGCTTAATGTTTCCTATTCTTTTTACAGTCTGTGGAAGGAATGAAGGTGGTTTGCCATGAGTTGGCACAGGCGACAAATGATCCTGAAGGAAGTACAATGGATGACATTGTCAAGGATGCAGACCGACTTGTCTCAATTTTAGCAAATAAGGTGCAGATTTCTTTGCATTGCTGTTTGTTTTTGACTATTTAGTTTTATGCAATAACCCTCTAAATTGTTGGTTAATTTAACCAGGTTGCCACGACATTTGACTTTAGTCTAACCGGAGCTTCTTCAAGGTCTTGTAAATATGTTTTGAACACTCTTATGCAGGTGGCTTTCAAAATTGATATTTTCACATACCAACTCATTTTAAAATTTATGTTATTGCTGCTCTTCTGATGGTTTATAGTGTGCTACAGACGTTTCAGAATAGGACTCTTGCTCATGCTGTCAAGGAGAGCTCTCTCAATAATCTGATTACAGAACTTCTGCTTTGGCTTTTGGATGAACGGGTTCCCCGCATGGATGATGGAGGCCAACTTCTAAAAGCTTTAAATGTTTTGATGCTTAAGATCTTGGTAAAATTTATTTTTTCTCTAATAGTTACTGTTGTTTTTGACCTTTGTAGTGACCTTTCTAAAATTAATGACAATGTATGCAGGATAATGCTGACCGAACGTCATCATTTGTTGTGCTCATTAATCTTTTACGTCCATTGGACCCTTCTAGATGGCCAGCACCAGCATCAAATGAAGCCTTTGCTGTCAGAAACCAGAAGTTCTCTGATTTAGTTGTTAAATGTTTGATTAAACTGACAAAGGTAACTTTATTTCTTTACCCCGTCCATTTTGCATACATATGTGGTTTTGGACTTTGTTAAAATTTTAGTTATAGTAAGTTCAAGAAAGAGACAAAAAATAAGAGGGGAATGGAGTGTGTGGATGTTATGTAGAGAGATAATGAGTTCGAGATGATGAGCGAGGGTTGAGGTCCCATTTGCCAAATACAGTAATGTAGTAAAAAAGATGAAACATCCAAAAATGGAAAATATAGCCAAATGTGTGGAACAAAGGGATTATATTAGATTAGTAAAGGTGACGGCTTTTTATTTGGAAGTATATTTGAACAAAAATCGACATATTTTACTTGATAATATTTGCTTTTTAATGTCCATTCTCATTGGAGCCAAAGACGTATAATTCTTTGGTTATGGATTATAATGGACTATAGTAAAATGGTTGACATCTTTCTTCATCTAGACCATGCTTTTAGAATTCTGCTGGCTGGATGTTTTTCAAGTGTGAAACTCTAATATCTTTCACCTTTTCCCTGCGGTGATATTTGGAAGGTGGTGATGGTCATGATTGAGGCATGAGAGTTCATATATTGTTTAGATTGTTGCTCGAGCCAAGGGTCTCTGTTGCTATTACCTCCTTTGACAAGGGTATGGTATGCGATCTTCCATCCCTCCCTGATCATAAATTCCATGAGTGGGATATACTGGATATGCTGATGATGATATTGTTTAGACTGCCTGAGATGTTTTTTATGAGAACACAAAGGAATATGTAGTGGTTTTGAGGGAGGAAGGTAATGAGCATTTTCCAATTTTCAGACTGTTGTAATGTTGTTGTAGGTTCTTCAAAGCACTATTTATGATGTAGATCTGGATCGAATTCTTCAGAGTATCCATGTCTATCTTCAAGAGCTTGGCATGGAAGAGATCAGAAGAAGGTAAGTGTGAATTGGACACTAAATGCAGAATATTTCTCTCCTGTTTATGCATATTATATTCTGTTTTCACTTTTTCTGAGACTTTTCTGACTCCGCCCTTTTTGTTATCCTCTTAACTTAATTATGTCAACTTGAAGAGCGGGAGCGGATGACAAACCGTTGCGTATGGTTAAAACTGTTTTGCATGAACTGGTAAAACTTCGGGGTACAGCTATTAAAGGTCATCTCTCCATGGTTCCCATAGATATGGAACCTCAACCCATTATACTTGCCTACATCGATCTAAATCTGCAGGTAGTGAAAATTAACTTTGTTGTCTGTATCTAGTTATGTCTGTATCATATACTCTCTTCTACTTGCTTTCTCTTATGCTCCATCCCTAAATCTTTGTCCTTTTAGACTTTAGCAGCAGCAAGGATGCTTACCCCAACTGGACCTGCGGGACAAACTCATTGGGGTGACTCAACTGCAAACAATCCACCTTCTACTACTCACTCTGCAGATGCCCAGTTGAAGGTAATGCTGGATTATCTATGACATCTTTCGGTGTACTTTTGCCTGTAACATTTGTTTGTGCTCGGTTACGACCTGTCCTTTATTGTAATTTTGTATGCCTTTTTCAGCAAGAACTGGCTGCAATTTTTAAGAAAATTGGAGATAAGCAGACCTGCAGCATTGGTCTATATGAGCTGTATCGTATCACACAACTGTACCCCAAGGTAAGTTTGTGTTTGTGCTATAGTTCATTTAGGAAGTGGGAATGCCCTGTGAATTGATTGCTTTTAATGTTCTGTTTGTGTTTTCAGGCTTCTTTTGTTCATTCTTTTAATGGTATTTTTCAGGTTGATATCTTTGCTCAGCTGCAAAACGCCAGTGAAGCATTCAGGACTTATATAAGAGATGGATTAGCGCAGGTATGCTGTTGTATCTATTTTAAGATTTTACAATGTGAGTTGTCATACTTATCAGTTCTCTGCTGCAGATGGAGAAGAATGCTGCTGCCGGAAGGATGCCTTCTAGTGTATCATTATCAACTCCTCCTCCAGCTTCATTAACTCTTTCTTCACCAAAACTGGCTCCTTTATCCCCCGTACATACAAATTCACTGAATGACTCAAAATCACAAAGTACTAAAGTAGAGCCAACCAATTTTACTTTGCCACCGTCGCTCAGCGAGGACGGAAGGACAGGCAATGCTACCTTTGGAGGTCCAATGTTTGATTCTAATATGGGGGACCAAAGAAGTGACAGACTGCCTACTGGAGGTAACTTTCTATTTACTTTTTCTTTCTCTATTTCAGGTTCCTTGTAAATGTGATTTTGACTTTTGTCAGTTGCTTGTGCAGTAGCGACCGGGACACTCGATGCTATAAGAGAAAGAATGAAAAGCATCCAGTTAGCTGCAGCTGGTGTGAATCCGGATCCTGCAACGCCGTTAATGCCAATGAATGGTAATGCTGCTCACAATCAAGCTCAGTATGGGTCAGATGATGGCGCTGCTGAGAACCCAGTTCACAGTGGAGTTCTTCCTATGGATGAAAAAGCATTATCTGGATTGCAAGCTCGGATGCAACGGCTAAAGAGCGGATCCTTTGATCATATATAGGATAGAAAAAAGGTTAATCTTTTCCTTGGTAGCCCTTCTGTATGCGTGGAGTTTGCAAATGCTGATGTGGCCAACTTTTGTTGGAAGCTCGGCTCGAATACTGTGAAAGGAGCAAAGGATAATCTAGATTGGCTGCCCTGAAAAGCTTGTTTCGGAATGCTCATGGTTAGTAAGTTTAGCCGTAATGTATTCAGCAGAGAGAGGCCCAACGTTTGTGCTTGGGTGATTGATGACTTCGTAATAGCCGATTTTTTTCTTACACCTAACCGTTCTGTGTGCCAATTCTTGTAGAAACCCTACATTTTGTCATGTACAATTGAAGCATATGCATAAGTCTGATGTATTTTTTTGATGTAACAATGACAATAACAATGAAAATTTTGTTTTGACATAACCTAATTTCAGTTTGAGCACGTTTACTACAAGATTTTCGTTTGTTTCCGTGATTTGTTATAATGTTTTGGGATGTGTGTTCCTGAAATGTAGATGTATCCCCTATGAGATTCTTTACTAAACGGGTTTTAAATAGGTCGAGCTTTGAACGGACATTTTGTAGTAATGGGTATGGACTAATGGAGTAAAGACCAATGAAAATGAAATGTAAAGCAATCAATAAATGAGCTCAAAAAGTTTATATTTTGTGTTTTCATTAAAAAAGAAGTCTAATTTGTACCGAATTCAAAATCAGACTTTTAAGCAAATTTTATCCTCGTTCTTCTTTACAGGAGTAAAGATTCTTACTTTAGTAGATGATTATTCCAACCAAAAGAGAAAAAAAAACCAAAAATTCTTAAAGTTGGATGCCATTTGGAATACCAAGAATATATACGCTTGTTTAGATACTAATTACTAATGGGATATCACCAAAATTACAAACAGTATTATGATATTCCAAAATAGAAACTTAAAGTAATAAGAAAATAATTTAATAAAAAATAAATTTTAGATGTAAAATTATTGTATCTAATTTGCTTTCCTGATGGGATATCAGTAGCCATTTTCTATGTAAACTACGGAGCAGTCTTTGAGGGTGTGCGAGGTGATCGACTGCACAGGGCCCCTCTTTCTCCAGTATATGAAAAAGTTAATAAAAAAAAGAAACATGTTAAATTTATTAATAAAATAAATATATTTACTATAATTAAGACTCAAAATATTAATTTTGCATAGGGCCCCCAAATTATTCAAGACGGCTCTGGTAAAATTTAGTCTCTAAATTGGCATTTTTGTAGAGAAAAACCCAAAACTTGTTAAAAAAAAATCACTATCATTATATTCATTAAAACAATAGTAATTTTATATCATCAATGGCTAAGAATAACCTATGAATAAAATTGAAGCTAATTTCATGTCTATACAAAACCATATTCCTATTTCCTAAATTTGAATTATTCAAAGTTACTATATTTTAGAAACTTTTTTTTTAAATAAAAGAATAAATTTTTTTTGATAGTAAAATAAAAGAATAAATTAATCATAGAAAGCATGTGAAATATTGACAATGTTCTTTCAATAGCTTCACATGGATTGGTCATCTTCATCTTTCTCTTTTTCCCGTAATCACTTTATTTTCTACTTGATTGACTTTACTTATTATTATTCATTATACCACGCAAAATCAAACAATTTTATATGTTTCAATTAATTTTAAACAAAAAATTATCATAAACTAATACTCTTAATCAGATAATCCTCTGCCCTCCTTATCAATTATTTAATTATCATTCATTCATTCTTTCTTTCCGACAAGAACCCTTCTTTCCCTTCTCTTTCTCTTTATAAGCACACTGCATAAACCCTAATCCCTAACTAATTATAAAGATTCATACTTTAAACAAAATAAGTAAAGGGGAAGTTTTTTAGGGATTTCTCCGTAATTCCATGGCTTCCACTTTACTGTTGGTTATTGTGTTTGTTCTTGATTTGATTGCTTTTGCCCTTGCTGTTGCTGCTGAACAGAGGAGGAGCACTGTAAGTTTCTGTTTTTTTTTCTTGAAACTCATGTCCAAATAATGATGAAGCTTTGATCTTTCTTCTCTATTCTGTTAATTCGATTCAGATTTGTATAAATATGGTTGTTCTTGTTTGTGGGTCATAAATTTTTTGTGTTCTTAATTAGTTTGGAGTGTTTTGGAGCTCATAAATGGTGAATCTTATCTCTCTATTGCTCATAATAAAAGGTTAACCAAATTCTAATGAGTACTATTATAAGGTTCTACATATTTTATTGGTTTATTGCTTAAGTTAAAGATTATTCACATATTGTGGGTACTTTTGGATGAAAAAAGCTATACCCATGAGGGTTTAAGCTAGGTTTTTGATGGTTTTAAGATTCTTCAGTTATATCTTTTACTTTAGTTAATAAGGATATGGTGGATTAATTTATGATTATTTCTGTTGGATTTTTGTGTATCTTTCACCCTCTACCAAGAAAAAGAGTTTTAATTTTGGGATTTTGGTTGTGTTTGGATAAAGGTAATACATTTTTAATATGTTTGATTTATTTCGTTAGAAGTTAGATACTGAAGTCTGAATTCAGTCCAAATGGAGAGGTAAAGATGATGAGAGGGAAAGAAAGGATTGGAAAGTAATAATTGAAGATGAAATATTGGTGTTATTCTTTTCAAAAGGAAAATCTTTTTCATCCCTTGAAACTATTTTTTGTCCACAAACAATGGATAATGGAAAATTTGTTTTGAATATCAAAAATGAATTCCTCCCAACCAGACATTCTTTGAACCCTTGTTTGCTATTATGTTTTATGTTAATGTGAATGTTGGAATCTCAGGATTTCTGAAATTCAAATGCAAATTAGCAAAATTGTGTTCTAAAGGAAATTGATGTTTGTCTTGATCTCAACTTTGCATTCCCTCTGTCCCTTTGGTTTGCCCCTTATCCTCGTTTTTGCTAAAACCTTTTTGAGGATATGAGAAAACTCATGCGGACGAAGAGAGCATTATAGTATAGGTTGTCTCCGTTTATAGTATAGGTTGTCTCCGTTTATGTAACATAAATTGGTTTTTTAGATAAATCTCTGCATCTTTGGGCCTAATGTATAGCTTAATAATGTCTTAGTAATGTTTTAAATTAGTTGATGATTTTAGAACCCATTACATTTGCTTTATGATTAAATGAACCGATAAGTCACACTGCTGAGCATTTTTTTGATGAAAGAAATGAGAACAATTTAGGGTTGGTTAACTCTTGCTGTGCATCAATTGTTGAATTAGATTGTAGCTGGTATGGAAGAATGGAACACTAACTTTAGTTAAGCAAGACGTTAGAGCCGAAAAATAATCATAGAAATTAGTTACCTATAGGGTAGACTCTTTCTTGGATTCTTATCTTTTTATTTGTTTCTAATTTATTTGCATTGGTCTTGAGGTATGACTTTTGAATCTTGATTTTTGAACTGGAGGTCATGAAACTTGTCTTTGACTTACTATACAAGAAATGATATTTTAATAAATATCAGGATAGAAAGAGTCTAGAAAGTCAACTTATTAAGCATCTCGAGTCTAAGGTAATAAAGATACATGCAGTGAAAATTGGCTTCCGAGAGTCCGCCTCTTACCGGGGTAAGGATCAACGTTAAAGCTTATGATTGAAAATCCCACAATATGTTACATATTCTATGAAGAATGAAGTGTTGTGTTCTTGTGCGACATTGCCAAAAGTTGTGCTGCCTTAGTGCCTTGTTTGTTGTGAATCGATCAAGTGTCTAGAGTCACGAGTTTGATGTGTAAGATAGTAATGAGTAATGACCTGTGAAACTGACCGACAGGCAACAACCTTATGTAGTTATGGGATGTATTCTACTCTTAAGTCCTTAGTCCGAACACGATGAAAATATTGCTTGCAGAGGATAGACTTATATAGTTTAGAATTTCCTTGCGTAGATTGTATGTGTTAAAAAAACCCGTCAATATTAATTTTTTTGATTATGCCAGTTCTTTTTAAATTAGAATGTATTATTGTTTTTTAATAGTGCTACGTTTGAAGTATCATCTTGAACTTGTGATTCTTGAATTCGCTATTCGACGTAGTTGACTCCTTTTTCAAGTATTGCATTTCTACCGTCGAGTTTTATTTTTTTTATAAAAACATCGCCCAATTGCAAGCTTTTCAGTGTATATAGTTCAGTACGTCCAATGCTAATGTTCATAAGAACTATGCAACTCTCTTAGAACTATTTTTTCAGGAACTTGCTTTCTTCAAGAACTAATTTGTTTGTCTTGATGATAGGCCCATCTCGTCAATCAGGAAACGACTCGACCCTATTGCCAATATGATTCTGATATAGCTACTGGCTTAGGAGCTGGGGCCTTTGTACTCCTCATGGCTAGTCAGCTCCTTATTATGTTAGCAAGCCGATGTCTGTGTTGTGGCAGGGGTCTTAGACCTGGAGGATCTCGGGCATGGGCAATCGTTCTGTTCATTAGTTGCTGGTATGTAATTTCTGACAACTTCAATTACACCGTTTAAATGTGTTCAAAGTAGACTTGTGTAACAAATCGCTAATAATGGAAACAATGAAAATATGCAAATAAGAAACAAAATCAAGAAAGCCCAATTTCCTAACGGTATTCGAGCCACCGCCTAGCTCCTTATCCTCCTTTTCTTTTATTTCTTACTTGACAAAAAAATATAATATGTACAAGAGGACCTTTATATAGGAGTCTATTATAATAAGACCCTTAGGACACCTCATCAAGAATTCAAGAATTCAAGAAACCTATCAATTATTTATTACAAGCCAACTAAGCCTATTAATAGCCAACTAAGCCTTTATTTATTTCTTAAACCTCTTCTAATATAAGTCTTGACAACCGGCCCAACCGGTTGCCTTCCCCCATTTGTTACAATACCCCCTTCTATGACTTTCACCTTGTCCTCAAGGTGAGTAAGAGGAAACAAGGCAAAGAACTTAGTATAGTCTTCCCAAGTAGCTTCGGCTGAATCATGGCCTTCCCAAAGCACCAAAACTTCTTTGCTACCGGAAGCCGATATATGCACGTCGAGGATGTCAAGTGGTTGAGCTGAAAATTCCATGTCTTCGGTGAGGGGGAGTGCGGCTGTCGAGGGGGCAGCAGCTCCTGTGGCAGCTTTTAATTGAGAAACATGGAATACCGGATGGATGCGACTTTCCCGTGGTAACTCTAATTTGTATGCAACCGTGCCAACTCTTTGAAGAATTTTATATGGCCCAAAGTAACGCATGGCTAGCTTTTGATTGGGACGTGTGGCTAAAGACCTTTGCCTATAGGGCTGAATTTTTAAGTATACAAGATCCCCTTCTTCAAACTCCAACTCCCGTCTCTTCTTGTCCGCTTGTTGTTTCATTCGGACTTGGGCCTTCAAATATTAAATTTTAACTCCTCCAACATAAGATCACGTTCTTGGAGTAAAAGATCCAAAGAATCCACCGTGGTGTGTTGTTGACCCACACGAACTATATGCGGCGGAACCCGACCGTATAATGCTTGGAATGGGGACATATTAATGGATAGGTGCGGCGAAGTGTTGTAACTAAATTCGGCCCAATGGATCCATTTTGCCCATTGCTTTGGCCGACCCCCGATAAAACATCTAAGATACGTTTCCACCAACTTATTCACAACCTCCGATTGTCCATCCGTTTGGGGATGAAATGCGGTGCTTCTTAAGAGTTGAGTTTGTTGTAGTCTAAACAATTCCCGCCAAAAAATACTCATGAAGACTTTGTCTCTATCCGAAACAATTGATGTAGGAAATCCATGGAGGCGCACAATTTCTTTCACAAATATTTCGGCCACTTTAAGAGCCGTGAAGGGATGTCGTAACGTGAGAAAATGCCCATACTTTGTTAGTCGATCCACTACCACCAAAATAGTATCTACCCCCTCCGATTTTGGTAAACCTTCCACAAAATCCATAGTCACATGTTCCCACACTTGTGTAGGAATCGGCAAATTTTGCAAGAACCCCGCTGGTTTTTGTGTCGACGACTTGGCTTGTTGACAAACATGACAATCCCTAACATACTTCATCACTTGACGTCGCATTCCTTCCCAATACCACTCTTGAGATAATCGGAGGTAAGTTTTTAAGTCGCCCGCATGACCTCCTAAAGGAGAATCGTGATATTCCCTTAACAAAACAGCAATGAAGGGTGAAGATTTTGACAAAACATAACGGCCCCGAAAGAACAAAATGCCATTTTCCAAAGAAAAGCCCAAAGAATTCGGTTCCCCCTTCAAGATTTCTTGCCGAATAGCCTCCAAGGTTCCATCCCTCCTAACCTCCTCTTCTAGCAATCTCCATTCAATCCCATTCGAACTAAGTAAAGATCCCAATTCTATTCTTCCACTCGGAACACGTGACAAAGCGTCGGCCACCACATTATTTTTTCCCGGATTATATTCAATGCCAAAATCGAATGCCATCAATTTTATCATCCATTTTTGATAATCACCATTAACCTCCCTTTGCTCCAACAAATGCTTGAGGCTTCTTTGATCCGTACGCACCAAAAACCGTCGACCCATGAGATAGTGCTTCCATTTAAGTACCGCAAAAACGATCGCCATCAATTCTTTTTCATAAATTGATTTTCCACTCGCCCTTGGCCCCAAAGTTTTACTAAAGAAAGAGATTGGATGCTTTTCTTGCAAAAGAACAGCTCCCACTCCATAATGGCAAGCATCCGTTTCTACTACGAACATTTTCTCAAAATTTGGCATGGCTAAAACGGGCACTTGAGTCATGGCCAATTTTAGCCTATGGAACGCCTCATCGGCCTCTTCATCCCAAAGAAACGCGTCTTTTTGTAACAACCGTGTAAGAGCCTTAGCTTGATGTGCATAACCATGGACAAATCGCCTATAATATCCCGTAAGGCCCAAGAATCCCCTTAACTCCTTCAAAGTCGTAGGTTTCGGCCATTGTAACATGGCCTTTATTTTTTCATCGTCTACCTCCACCCCTTTCTCCGAAATTATATGCCCCAAGTATGCGACCCGATTCACCCCAAATTCACACTTGCCGCCATTGACAACCAAACCATGCTCACGTAATTTTTTTAAGACAATTCTACATGTTTTCGGTGCTCCCCTTCTTCCCTACTATACACCAAGATGTCATCAAAAAACACCAATACAAATTTCCGCAAGAATGGACGAAAAATTTCGTTCATAAGAGATTGAAACGTCGATGGCGCATTTGTGAGGCCGAAAGGCATTACCAAGAACTCGTAATGCCCCTCATGCGTCCGAAATGCGGTCTTGTGGACATCTTGTTGCCGCATTCGGATTTGGTGGTATCCGGATTTTAGATCAAACTTCGTAAAGACCCGTGCACCATGTAACTCGTCAAGTAATTCATCAATCATGGGGATCGGATATTTATCCGGCACCGTGACTTTATTTAATGCCCGATAATCCACACAAAAACGCCACGATCCATCTTTCTTTTTGACTAAGATTACCGGACTAGAAAACGGGCTAGTAGACGGTTGTATCAAGCCGGCCTTCATCATATCATTTACTAACCGTTCGATCTCATTTTTTTGGTTATGCGGGTAACGGTAAGGCCTAACATTGACCGGGTCCGTACCCTCCCGTAGCACAATGGCATGATCTTGCGGCCGAACGGGGGGTAGAGTCGTCAAAGGTTGAAAGACATCACCATATTCCGAAAATAAATCTTTCAAGATTGCGGGAACGATTGCCTTCTTGACACAATTTTCTATGCCATTATATTCTACAAGAATTCCTCCACCTTCTAAACGTAACTCCTTGTACATTGCCTTCAAACTTATGCAAGAACGTTTTAAAGAAGGATCTCCAACCAACATTACCGATCTTCCCTCCCACATAAATTGCATGGTTTGAGTTCTCCAATTTGTGGTCACCGGCCCCAAGGTCTCCAACCATTGAACTCCAAGAATCACGTCGGAATTCCCTAACTCCAAAGATAAGAAGTCTTGGATAATTACCAAGCCTTGTAAATGCAAAGTCACTCTTCTACAAACCCCTTGCCCCACTATCTCGTCACCGTTGCCCAAGATCACTCCAAATCTTTCACATTCTTCACATTTCATGCCCATTTTCTTGACGGCCGCGGCGGATATGAAATTATTAGTGGCTCCCGGATCTATCATCACTACCAAGCTAACTTCCCCAATTTGCCCGATCATTTTCATGGTCTTAGGATTAGTAATCCCCACTACGGAATTCAATGAAATGATAGACTTCGCATCCTCCTCCATCACGCCATCCTCGGTTTCCCCCTCCACGACTTCTTCTTCCTCCTCTTCGTCCACACTTCCAATCAACACGCTAAGTTCTTTCTTGCTACACACATGGTTTACGGACCACTTTGCATCACATTGAAAACATAACCCCTTAGCACGCTTCTCCCTAAACTCCTTGTCGGAAAGTCGCCTAAGTCGCTCCTTTGGAACTTGTAATTGGTTTCCCGTTCTACTCATGTCTCTTGGTTGGTATGTGGAATGGGATGGGAATTTGTGGGTATTTAAAGAATTTGGATTGGGTCGATTTTGGTAGTTTCGGGTGGGATAATATTTAGGGGGATTATATTGTGGTACATGGTATGGTGGGTTTGTGTTGGCCGTGTGGGCCGTGGGTGGGTTATGGGCTCGGGTTTGGGATTTCCTTCCTAACCAAGAAAAGGATTGGGCTATTAATTTGGATTCTATTTTTTCCGCCCACGCCATAGCTTGTCCCAAATTAACGGGTCCTAACATCTTCAACTCCGCTTTAATTTCATCCCTCAACCCTCTTAAGAAGGCTCCCACCATGACACTCTCCTCCTTTCTTCCCAAGTGAGTCAAACGTGATACAAACTCACTACGATACTCCGCCACGGTTCCCGTTTGCTCCGACGACATCCAATATTCACACATTTCATTCTCATCCCATGGTCGAAATCTTCCAAGAATCAATTTCTTTAAGTCATTCCAATTCCGGATCGTCCCATTTTGTTCCTCCCAATCTAACCACATTTCGGCTTCCCCTTCAAAACATACCGCTACCGCTTCTAATTTCTCTCTTTCATTTAATTGATAAAAAGAGAAATATTTCTCCGCTTTTCGGACCCAAGAATCCGGATCTTCCCCATTAAAATTCGGAATTTCCAACTTTCTTTTCCTCCAATTAGAACGCCTCTCCTCCCTCTCACCTTCCTCATACCCTTCTTCCTTTCTCACCCGCCTCACTTCCCATTCGGTTCCCTCATTTTCTTTTTCGACGTGTGCCTCATTCATGCCCAACTTCTCAAACAATTTCGTTTGTCCTTGCACCAACATCTCCAAAACTTGATCGGTTTTATCAAGTCTATGATTGAGTCGGTTTTCAACCGCCTCCATTTCCCCTCGCCATTTGCCCTCCATGGCAATTTTTAATTCTTCCACCTTTTGATCAAGAGAACTCATGATTATCCTAGAACTTCAATTTTCCTTGCCCACAATCGAACAATGCTCTGATACCTTTGTAACAAATCGCTAATAATGGAAACAATGAAAATATGCAAATAAGAAACAAAATCAAGAAAGCCCAATTTCCTAACGGTATTCGAGCCACCGCCTAGCTCCTTATCCTCCTTTTCTTTTATTTCTTACTTGACAAAAAAATATAATATGTACAAGAGGACCTTTATATAGGAGTCTATTATAATAAGACCCTTAGGACACCTCATCAAGAATTCAAGAATTCAAGAAACCTATCAATTATTTATTACAAGCCAACTAAGCCTATTAATAGCCAACTAAGCCTTTATTTATTTCTTAAACCTCTTCTAATATAAGTCTTGACAACCGGCCCAACCGGTTGCCTTCCCCCATTTGTTACAACTTGATGATCTGATATTTACCTGACCTTGTAATCGAACCCAATTTGATGCGACATCAAAAATGGATTAGAAATTATGTGATAACCAACATGACTCAATTTTAAACCGACTCGGGATATCTGACCTGAAATCGACCCAATGACCTAAATAGACACCTCTACACCATGTAGTACAACTAGTCCCTTTGTCCCATTTACTTTATACAACATTTCTATTTTGGGTAATGTACCTATCACTTTCTTAATACTTATCCACAGATCTCTATTTTTAATCCTATCCACGCAATCTAATTGTCCCCACCGTTCTTAATTATTGTGCAATTGCGGGCTGTTGCAATATAAAGGAAACAAATTAGTTCTATAACTGGTCGGATGAATTAATATTTTGCTTACTCAGTAAGACTTTTACCTCGGATTCCCTGGGTATGGGGTTCTTGTCAGGTGATGGTGCCTGAAATCGGAATTCCCTAAAATCTCCAACTAGTCACTAATCAAACTTGTGTTGGCAATGATACAGGGTGCTTTTCTTCATTGCCGAAGTATGTCTGCTTGCGGGTTCTGTAAGGAATGCCTATCATACCAAGTACCGGACTGTCTTGAATACCCCGCCTTCTTGCCAGACACTTAGGAAGGGGGTTTTCGCTGCTGGTGCTGCTTTTACAGTCTTTACCGGCATAGTCTCTGAGCTGTACTATGTCAGCTACACCAAAGCCAGCGTGAACTTTGGTCCTACACACGGTGCAGACACTGGGATACGTATGGGCAACCTATAACTGAAAAGTACATGATACCCTTTCAGTAAACCCGTCCTTGCTGATCATTATTTTCCGGTTTGCTACTTGTGAACAAATCTTGATATTTTGTGAGTAGACATTAATCGACATAATTAGGCGTGAGATTAACCTTATAACTGCGTTTTAGGATTGAATTATTCGTGTTGGTGTATATTCCCATGCTTTGCGGACATTCTTGTATTAATAGTTTGGTTATGTAAGAACAATGTGACCTTAATTTTGAATTGGCATTTGACTTCGTTCAGATATTCATATTATGAGTAGAGGTACTCTTGTAAGAGATCGTCTCTCGGTGAGACGGTTTAAACAAGAAGCCCATATACTAATAATTTGTATTAGTTGGGTTTTAACTCATGTATGGAGTACGTCTCATCGAGAGACGTGTCATATTAGAAATTGGGCACGAAAGTAAGATGTTGGTACATTCATGCCTGAAAAATGTTAATCTATGGCCCACAGCAGGCAAGGATTTGAGTACTTATCCAGAAGGTACTCCTATTATGTTTTTTTGGTATGGTTGACATGTTCTGTACGTGCAATACTGACCATTGCCTGTGACTGTCAGAAATTATGAATATGTACTCTTCACTTCTATAAACCCAAATTAAAGAATAGAGTAATACTCAAAATATGAAAATTGTAAAAAAAAAAAAAAAAAAAATTTAAGTGATAACGAGACACGTTTTAATGTAGCAAATTGAGTGGGACATAAGAATACTATTGTATATTAAAAAGTTAATAGTATAAATCTAGAGTCACCAAGATTGTGGGGGTGTTTGGCAATCGGCTTTTCGTTTAGCTTTTTGGTTGGCTTTTGGCTTTTGGCTTGTTGGTTGGTCAAACAGCCAAAATATATGTTTGGTAAATGGCTTTTAAAGCAGCTGAAAAGCTGGCTTTTAAGCCAAAATGAAAAAGTTGTTCCAACTAGCTTTTTGGGTTGGCTTTTGGCTTGTTGGCCCACTTTTTCTCTAATAAACAGCTAACAGCCAACATTCAAATTTACCAAACATTTCTACAAACAGCTAGCTTTTTAAGCTAGCTTAAAATCCAATAAAAACAGCTAACATTTTCAGCTGGTCAAACAAGCCAACTAAAAAAACCAACAGCCAACAACCAACAACCAATTGCCAAATATGTGGCCTTGTATTAAGGACACTAGCTCGTTATACATAAATGTCGATTATCTTATGTATAGTCACCAAGTATTAGCTATTTCAAATATTTAGGAAAATGTCAACCACAATATGTACTCTTAGAGACTGAATATCTTTCTCATTTCAAAATTGTAGATATTATCAAAAATGTATTTGAAATACGTACTCAAAAATCTCAAGATTATTATCTCAGGATATCGTTTCCACTCATATTCTTTTCATGCAGGGTTTTCTTCAGTTTGGGGATAAAATCGATCACTTTTCTCTAGTCTTTTCTATAAAGGGAGTACGAGTATGGATTGTCCGTCAACTTCTCTCACCCAAACCCTGCTCTCAAGCAGAATATTGGATATGACTATAATGACGACTCAAAAATCTAAATATATACCTTTAGTTCTAAATTGGTTTCCGCATAATCTTATCTTGATAGACAATACCAAAGATAAACAAGATTGTGTCACAACATTAGGTTAGAACTAGTATAGAACTCCGTGCAATGCACGTTTTTTTTAACATCAACGCATATAAACATATGATATTTAAAAAAGCTAGAAATATTATACAGTATTTCACTCAATTTTAACAATTATATGTGTGAATGAAAATTTTCAACTATATATTAAGCAGTATATTATATTCTTTAATTTACTCAAATTAACTATAAATAAATGTTAGTCAAAAGATATTTTAATAGTAAATATATTGTTCAAGATCAATTGCCATATCATTAGTCTTTAGTCAATAAGTGAATTTTGACAAGTTCTCTTAAAAATTGACACTTGAAATTTTCCAAACTTTTTATTATAATGTATGATGAATGAAAGATACATTCATACATATTTGTAAAGTCCAAAAGAGTAAACAACAATAACAAAACTCTTGAAAATATATCAAGTATATATAATTACAAAAATCCTCAAAATGTTGCCTTGTTGTAAATAGTTGCTACATATCTTAGTGGAAAAATCCATAAATTTGTAAGTAAATATATGATACTCCATATTAATTATTGAATTCAACATTCCCCTGGTTTCAGTGAAGGCAGACATAGTGGCAGACAATTTCATCTATGAAACACCATATTTGCATAAAGCCCAAGGCCCACCGGCCCACTGGCCCACCCATTCTGACAGGTGTACATTAATTGGACCATCTTTTTTTGCAACAACTATGCATTTTGGCCCATTTACAACTAACCACAATTTCTCTTCATTGGAATTAGGATTGTGTTGTCTATTCTACACACAGATGTAGGCATTTGGATCAATAAATCCAATTTAGTCAAATAAGAATTACTTTTCTGAGAAACTGTCTTTCGGTGGAACGGCTTTAAAATAAAGAGTCTATATGTTAATAATTGTATTAGTTAGACTATTCGGCTCTCGCAATGTAACCGTCTTACACAATAAATTGTGTTTTTTTAACTATTGCAACATTTAGATTATGTTAGGAATATCAAAATATTACCATGTAAGATATACTTATGTAGTTATGTTCCTAAGGGTTTTAAATAAACAACTAAACTTACAAAACAAAACGACCAGCTCAGAACAGTTGGGCTTGTTCGAGCAACAAATTGCTTGTTTATTATTTTATTATAAATGAATAGTTATGTCCTTTTAATTTGATATATTACTTATAAAAACTTTTAGTTATATTTTAATCCTAAACCAAAACCTTTTTTAAAAGATGACATTTAATCTCAAACATATTCTTAAAACTTAAAAGCAAAGTACTTTATTGTTTTGGTTAGTGTGTACTTACCTTATTTACTAGGTTGTTTCAATAATGTTGTGGAAACATATTCTTAAAAGATTTAAGATTTGGATATTGAAGCCTACAAGTTGTAGTTCAACTTTTTATCTAAATGAAATGAGCTAATTTAAAGGGGCACTTATTATTGTACATGCATATAGCCTTATGTTTTTATTTTATTTTTTAGTTTTATTTATCTCTCTGTCACAAAAACCTCTCTTTATATTTCTCGAGTCTGGGGGACTTTTTTTCTTGGTCGCGCTCTCCTTGTGGGTATGAGTTGCCGTCATCGTTTTCTCCTTAGTCCCTGCCCATAATTTTCTGTGAGCGGGATACATTGAGTAAGATGATGATGATTAATTATTATTTTACATGCATATAGCCTTATAGGTTGGTAGATTTAGCGGCCTACCTTAAATCCACTCTTTTAAATGGCATGCAACCTTTAACCTTTTTAGTTTAAAATAAATATAATCCTCATATAGCTAGATTCCATTCTCTTATAAAGTACATGTCCATGCCAAATTATTCAAGAGGTATGGTTGCAAAGTCTCCAAAGTCCAAAGCAACCACTTGCATGCCAAAATAAGTAATTGAAAAAAAATAAATAAATTGTATTCTCTAATACTTCCTCCATTCTGAAATATTTGCTATTGATAGCGATATATTCAGTTAAAAAATATCACTATCAGTATAATGAAACAAAAAAATATTAATATATATACTTTTTTTTTGGTCTTGACCTCGCCTCTTCCTTAGTGTTATATACAAACATGCATAAACGTAAGATGAGACAAGTAGATGAGAGATGTGATGATCTTATAGTTATCTATATATACATTGTACTAAATGTTTTTATTAATAAAAATAAAAATTTTGACAATAAGTACAAGCATTTTTAGCTAAACTTCCAAGGGTGATTTCATGTTAAACACGTAATATACATTTATATACAAAATGTTGATAAGGATTTTAGTGTTATATTTAAATCAGTGTTAAGCACGAAATACATCACCTATACAAAGTGTCAGATGAGGATCTTAGTGTTATACTTCCTCCGTTCCAAAATACTCGCTACATTTCCATTTTGTGCACTATTCATCGTTCGAGCTTATTTTACATATTGTGACTAATGTGTAAGTAAAAATATAGTCAAGTGATATCTTGTTTGAATCGTCTAATCGCATACTTTCATAATATTAAATTTTTATTATTTTTAGATAAGTGTAGTTTAAGATATTAATGATCAAAATTGTGCATTGAATTGCGTAAAAAAGTGAAATGTAGCAAGTATTATGGAACGGAGTAAGTATGTGTAAGTGTTAAACATGAAATACAACACCTATACAAAGTGTCAGAATGATGATATATCATATGAAGTATATGGGCATACCCAACTTCTAACTTATAATGATGCACACGTATATAACTCAAAAACATAGATATATTTAGGTAATGATAATGAAGAACATGATGAGCTGTAGGTGCATGCCCAAGTGCCTAAAATGAGTGTAAACACTACATATATGCATAAAAATGTAATCACAAATTATGCTTTCATTGCCTTGTAAGTATAGTATATATCTAATATATCCCGCCTTAGAAAATTATGGCTAGGGTCTGGGAATGAAAAGACGGCGGCAACTCATACCCGTAAAGGAGAGTACGGTCAAAAAGTCTCTCGACTCAAGAAAATATAATATAAAATTCAGTATCTACAACTGATGAGACCGAGTGCGACTGCAGCAAACTCCACAAGTCTGCATTTTGCTTCCGGTGAATAAGTATAGTATATAGTATTTAGTAATATAGTAGTATAATGTTTAAGAAGCTAATGATGGGACAAATTAAACAAAGCAATATAGGAACGAGAAGTGGACCAATGGAAGCACATGATGAAAGATCAAAAATGGGTATGTGAGGAGGAATGTAAAAGGACCACTTATTTTGTAAGGATAGATAATAAGTGCTTCTTGGCTTTACAGGTAGGGTAATCTTTTCTATGAAATGAATATGATAGACCTCCAACATCACCTAATTAAAGTGACCCACAAATTCCTCATTTTGACTCTTTTTTTTTTTAAAAAAAAAAATGGATATGTATAGTATATAGTTTATTATGATCAAATTGGCAAATGTTAGCAACCACTAAGATTTCTAGTTGTTGAATGGAATGACATTGATTATATTGTATGAATAGAGTTATAAATAGTAGACTTTTCTTACCTAATTTAAGGCAATTGTCTCCTTAAACTCATTATTTGGGCTAGTATTATGTTTTAGGATAAAATATATGGAAGGTTTTGGGAGCCACCATATAAATATTGAGATTGATAGCATTAGTCTAATTATATATATAATTTTTTTAAAAAAATATGCGATTAGTATTAATTAGTCAATTTAAGATCATAATTGATATATTTAAAGTCGTAATTATTAGTTTCTTTATAAATTATAAATGATCATTTAATTGATCACTTTATATATGATTGATCGCTTTAAGGTTTAAATTGATCATTTTAATATTAAAATTAAAGACTTTAACATAATTGATCCATTTAAGGTTATAAACTTGTAAGTAGAAATTAATTACTTTAATGTCAGAATTAATTACTTTTAGGTCAACATTAAATTTTTTATTTTAATTGAACTATATAAAGTTTACTTTAAGTTCAAATTGATCACTTTAATGTCAGAATTAATACCTTTAAAATTAAAATTGAATATTTATTTTTTAATTTTAGGATTTTGGACCATTTTTATTTATTTTTTTTTTAATTTTTGACTTTTGGGCCAGCCCAATAGTACTATCTCATATTGATGCGGTCTCTCCCAAATTTTTGCGATAATGTATACCTCAGAGTTTTATTCGTCAACATAAATTTTTGTATGTTATGATGCCTTTGATATGGTACTATATAAAGAGTCTAGGTTAGAGATTTGAATTTCATTCACTTCTCTAATAATTAAGTCTGATGAGCCACTTTTCTTTCATGCTTCATACTAATTTTGAAGCTTCTTCAAGGATCCTAATAATACGTTCATAAAATAAATTTAACAATTTTTATACTTTTACACTTAATATTTATTCAATTTACTCAACTTTTTTTATAAAAATAACATGCCGGTAGTATATAAAATTAGGAAAAATTACCCAGAATAATACGACCTTTCACTGATTTCCCAAGAATAATACGAACTTTCATTTAACCACCAATAATACGAACTTTGACATGCATTTTTCGCTGGCATACATGACCAGTTTAAAACCAGTAGTACAATTCTTTTTTTGACCGTTGCTCAGCAGGTTTCATCTCGTATTATTGATGGTTAATTGAAAGTTCGTACTACCGGTTAAAACCTGCTGAGCAACGGTCAAAAAAAGACCTGTACTACCGGTTATAAATAGGTCATGTATGCCAGCGGAAAATGCATGTCAAAGTTCGTATTATTGGTGGTTAATTGAAAGTTCGTATTATTTTCGGAAAATCATTGAAAGGTCGTATTATTCTGGGTAATTTTTCCATAAAATTATATACATTATTAAATTCTCGTCCTCGTATAATAAATTTAAGGGGTGGTAGTGGTGGGGTGCAAATGAGAATAATTCTAAATTAAGAACTAGTGGTTATAGAATTGATATAGAAGTATAAATAATGCAAAATTCCCAAATATCCCAACGGAAAACATGCATAATGTCCACAACCACAAGAATCTTCCATCACATCTTTAGCGAATTATGAGTATCATAGCTGGAGTTAGACCCCATTAATCGTTAAGGAACCAACTCAACCAAAAGCTTAAGCTGATAATTGTGGCCTGAGAATATGTTATATACTCTAACTTGCCCCCTCACAAGATAGCCTTTTGGGCTAGAATAAGTGTGGATGCAACACAGACTCTCGTCATATCTTATGCTAAATATTCCACTTAAATGAGGGGTGGTTGAGATTTGAACCCGTGACTTCTTGTCACGTTGGCTTCTGATACCATGTTAAGAAACCAACTCAACCAAAAGTTTAAGCTGATGGTTAAGGCCCCAAAATATGTTATATGCTCTAACATTAATTTGCACTTACATCCGTATACATATATTAGTATATTTTGAATTGAATACTTATTTTTACATATTTATTGATTGTCATTTATATACAATGTTATATGTTAAAATTATACAATTCAATACTAATAAAATATTTATTTAAATAATTCAAATCATAATCTAAATATGGTGGATCCTGAATTTTGTGTCCCTATGGATTTTTACAAAAATCTTTGATGGATAACTCTTTCCTATTTGCTTTGCTTACCAAACATTTATGCCCACCTAGGGTAAGCTAGAGTGGACCTTGTAGACAACAACACCTCATTATTAGTCAAAAATCAATATATTGGGATTGGTTTGTGGATTGTGGTGTTAAACATTATCGTATTCTAAAAAAAATTGTGTCGATATTTTTTATGCAAGTACTTCTATGAAAAATAAAATATATATTTAAGTATTTCATTCAAAAGCTTATTAGTTTTTTATTGGAATGAAAATGTTGATTATCACATGCATGCAAAGTCATTAAGTCAATTTTCTATCTTATTATGTTTAGAAATTAGTCTTACTATTATGAAATGCATTTTATATATAAGCTAATTACATAGCCTAAATTATATAAATTTTAAAAATATAAACTTTTTATTTTAAAGGCGTCTCTCAAAAGTAGTTGTATATATTATTTTTGTCTAGTAGATTTTATGAATTTATCACAATCTTGTTAAAAAAAGGGACTGGATGAGTACTCTGATCATTTAATTTTTATGTGAAAAATATAATAAGTTGAGAGTAGTTCACGGTATTTAAGAATTTGTATTCTAAAAATAACTAAATAATTCATCAAATATAAGAGATCTTAAGTTATATTATCACATTTTGATTTTTTATTGAATATTTATAACCTCTCTAATAATTTTAAATCATCTTATCTACCTTTGAAATATAGGTATTGATTACAATAGAGTGGGGTTTATCCAATAGCAATTATACATTTAGCATAGTTAATTAACAGCAAAGTAATTATCAATATACATATTTTTATGCTAATTTGACCTAATACTACATTAAGCTTTGTTAATCACTTGATATCATGTGGTGTTAGGCACCTAATTTTGTTCAGTAAGTCTCATGGGAGACGATCTATTCTATAGACGGAATACATAAAGCCCAGCCCAAAATATAACATAGTATATTTGGGGTTATAATAAATTATTTGGGGTTATAATAACTTATATTTAGGGTTATAAAATAGTATATTCAAGGTTATAATACCTTACATTTAGGATTATAACATAATATAATTGATGTTATAATAAAAAAAATCAATTAAGGGAAATGGGCTGACCCAATTTTGTGGTCTATCCTATAGACCGTCTCTTATGAGATTTTGTGAATTTTGTTTGATTTAAAAGCAGATATTGAAATTTAAACAAGAATATAATGTTTATTCCATCTAGATTGTTAATAGATTTTCTATACTCCTCCGCCTCATTTATTTTGTTCTCCTTCCGTTTCTTTTTATCTGTCCATTTTAAGAGAGAAATTTAAACTAGATTTTTGAAGTATATATTAAAGATAAAATATATTCATGTGAGATCTTGTTAGATTTGCCTTAATGTAAAATTTTTTAATATATATAATTTTTATAATATTTTATAATGCGTATTTAAAGATATTAAGGTTTAAAATTTACTAAAAAAATGCGTACAAAAGATAAAGCGGACAAATAAAAAAAACAGATCAGGAAGTATTATTTAGGAGAAAAAACTCTAAGTTACAATTATACAAAATTAGTGTGATAAAGAGTAGATTGTTTGAGTTGATCCATTATACTAGTACAACTATTATACAAGCATTTAGAATATATTGAACTTTATTATGTTGATTCATATATCTTTTTACCTCTTTGCAATTAATAATTTTATTAAATTAAACTTATTTTATTAAAATAAACTTTTTTTACTTGAATAAATTAATTTTATTGCTAAAAAACAATCATAACTTGGTCATTATCAACACGATTTTGTATTGGAAAATGAAATTACCATAAAATTTACCATAATTTCATACCACAAAATAATAAAACAACCCCATAAAAAAGAGTGTAGATTTCAGTCATTTATCTCTATTACATTACATCAGTTAAATGAGCAAACCATTGTTAAAATTTATCAAATATAAACCAAAAGTCATAATAAAATTTACCCCAAATAAATTAAATACAAAAAACCCCCAAATCCATATAAACACATACTAATCTACCTTAAATATGGTAAGATCATTCTATAAAAAAAAATAATAATTATTATAAACTTTAAATGTTGACGGTTGTTGAAGACTTTTCTTTTCACCCTTATAACCGCTGAGGGATTTTCCACTCGATCTTACCTTAGAATAAAAAAATATTATATAATTTTTACTTGATGGGTGTCAAGGTTCTGGTAGCTTGATATCTGTTTCATCCCATGGCATAGAAAGATCAGGATCAACGGATACAAATTTATCAAAATCATCCCAACCCCAATTATTAGACATATCAATCCCACAATTTGATGTAGTCCATGGTTGATGATGATCACTTATAGAACTGCTACTTGTATTATTCAAACTATTGATTACTGTTTCTTCCAATCCATTTGCTTGATCCCCTGTATAATTATACAAATTTGAGGAAGAAATTGAACATGGGTTACTCTCAAAACTACCCAAATTTGAGTATGGAAACTGTAAATGATCTTGATCATTACTGTTTTGAGGAACAGAATGAGATGAACCCAGAAAAATTCCATCATTTAAACCCTTATTGAAGGTTATAGAGGGTTCTGGTAGTGAACATGGTGGTTGCCTAACAAGTGTTTGATAAAATGCTTCAGAGAAGTTTTTCTGCTCAAAACCAACTAATGGTGATGCTACTAATGGGAGACTGAATTTGGATTGGTGTTGTTGGTTTTGTAACAACAATTTAATGTTGTCATTGGTGTTTTTTGTGGTGGTGTTGGTTGTTGTTGTTGTGATGGTGGTGTTATGGCCTTTCGAGGCGGTTTTGGTACCGGAATTTGATGTCTTTAGCCTCTTATTTTTCCGGCCACCGCCCACCGGTACATTCCTAAGGGTGCCACCTTTAGTCCAATGCCTCTTACAAGCTTTGCAAAAATGCCTAGGTTGTGATTTGTTGTAGTTGTTGTAGTAGCAAAATTTTGTGTTTGTAGAATCACATCTAGGGCATTTTAATGCCTCAACTTGTGTTTGTTGTTGTTGCTCTTGTTGTATTTGGGATGCTTGTCTTTTCAATGAAGGAGATTTTGGTAGCTCTAAGGAGTTACTTTGTAACAAAGCTTGGTTCCAACCATGCCTATCACTTGAAACTTGTTTTGAACTCAAACCCATTTGGCTAATCAAATAAAATATCACTTAACGTAACTTCTCTTGTTCAAAATTCGTAAAAAATCGACCTAAAACATATTATTTGCTCAATATAAATCTTTGATTATCCTATCTTAAATGAAAATAACTTCTTACCTTAAGATCGCGCTGCACGAAGATCGATGAACTTGAGCTAAGAAGAAAAGGATCAATTCTTTGAAGTTTGTAGAAGGAATTGAATTGAGGAGATATAAGATTGAAGAGAGAAGATTGATACAAGGAAGTGGCTAGGAAGGTGAGGAGAAGTGAGCATGTCTTGTACACACTCCCTCTTTCTCTATGTATGTATATATGTCTTGTGTTTATTTATCAATCAAGACTTAATAGCCAATCTATCAAATAGAATAGTTGTAATGTTTGTGTTTTTTAAATAGTGTGCTAAGTGCCTAGGGGTTGCTTGATTGATATATAGGTGGGGTAAATTTGTAATTTGATGCTTGTTTACAAGACTATAAAACAATAATAATCGCCGCTGAATGTAAGTTACTAATCAATAATGTTATATTTATTTGTTATTTAGTTATCCTAACAGAATTAACATATTATTACAAATTTTTATTACGTTAAAAGAATGATAATTTCAATTTTAATGTAATATATATAATATATTTTATGTCAGTTTAAATTTGATTATAGTGAAATTTGAATATATCTCTAGTTGATGTTTACACATTTAGATACATAAGTTATTGAGTATATTATATGTACAAACCATATTCCAATTTTCATAGCATGCCCACAATTATTAGGAGTATTAACATACATGAAATATTTACTAGGGATAGATAACTAAACTTGCAACTTGCAAGTTGATACTTAGTGATTAAGGTGAAGGTGGGCATTTGCCACGTGGACCAAGAAGAACCCTTGATAGTGCCTTGTTTGTTTTGGCCATTTGTTTTGGAAGATCTTCATGCAATCCCATGAAGCAAACATATGAATTTGGAAAGAGAATATTTTTATTTTATTTTATTTTATTTTAAAAATATTATTTAGAAGAGAGACTCTTTGAAGACCTTCTCGAACCGAGAGACTCTTTGACCACACTCTTCTCTATGGGTATGATTTGTCATCGTTCTTTCCTTCCCAGACCCAATTACCCAAATTATAATTTTCTATGACCGGAATACACTGGATATGCTGATGACGATGATTTAGGAGAGAGAAAGAAAGGGTCGGTGGTGACATGGATTTGGCTAATGAAGGTGAAAGGAGAAGAAAAAAAAACTAGAGTAGGGAAAAAGTGGGGTCTTAATTAGGGGGACTAAACTCCTTTGATTGGTAAAGTGAAAATGAATAGTTGGCATCATGTGAACCCTCGTGGGTTTGTAATATACCCTAATAATATTAATAATAATAATAATCTTTGGCTAATTGATTTGATTTAGAGTATAATCAAAGTTCAAAAACCATGCTTTCCAAGCTTTTTTTCTTGTCTTGATTATCAAGTATTGGTGTAGAATGGTTGAATGGTTGAATGTTGATTGTTGATGATGGCTATTGGCTAATTGAGAGAATGTTTTATGACTTTGCTTAGACTATGGAATCTATCTTAAATATTCACTAAAGATTATTGTCTTAATTATAGGTAAGGAGAGGGAAGAAAATGGGTAAGTGAGAATTGAATTTAGGATTTTGCCTTTAAAAATTGAAACTTGCTCTAACTGAGAAAAATTTTATTTTTAATTGTTTAATAAAATGACAAACATTAATTACTTGGAAAGAGTTTTAATAAACTTTGATCCCAATTGAAAATAACTTGAAATCCAATTGAAATCGGTGGATCATTAGTTCGTAATTCAAGATTTTTGATCGGTCAGCATTTCAAATCTCAGTTATTTTGACCTATTTTTCAATTTTGTTAATTTTAATTCCACTTCATTATTTTTAATTGGGAGCATTATATTTCAATTAGTTAATTGTGTATTTTGAGTCAATATTGTTTGTTGAAGTTTTAAAATTAGTATATTATTGACCTCTAAGAAAATAGTTTAAATAAACTCAAAAAAGGTTTCTTTTGATAAGAAATAAAATTAAAAAAAAAGCCTAAATCATTGAATAGACCCGAACTCAACCCTAACCAATCTAGACCCAACTCAACATGACAATAAGAATGCGAGTGAAAACCCTTTAAACAAAAGCACGTACAAATCAAGATAAACAAAAATAATACTTTGAACATCTTTCCATATTCATTCGGGTTACAATTTTCAAAATGTCTTGTATGTATTTATTTCAAAAAATAATTCTAGCTTGACTTGTGCAAACATATAATTTACAAAAATGCTAGAGATAGAGTCTAATATTATGAACATTTTTTCTATGAAATGTTATTGGCTTCTTTACAATTAATTAATAGATAATATTATGTTATATATACATTATTCAAAGTTTATTTGAATCTCTAAATAATGTTTCCAATTATACATTAAAATCATAATCATAATTAATGTTAATTAAAATATAATTTTGGTGTGCAATGAATTGTAAAGAAACAATAAAGAAACTTGGTGGGTTGGTGGATTAACTAAAAACTAGTAATTTAAGATAGGCAATGAAGAAGAGAATTAAAGGACAATAAATAATTGTACTAATATCTCACTCAATTTGCTTAATTATAGTTGGCTCTCTAGACTCTAGGGTCCCCCAACATCTTTCACAACCTACTACCACATTCTCTATTCTTCAGGCCAATCCTTAATTATTCATTCTTTTAATTAATTATCAAATTAATAAATTTGATAATTGTAATTATAAATACACTATATATGATTTTTCTTATCAAATTATTTAAATACACCAATTTTACTGATAATTAATTATGAGTCCTTGAATATAATTAGTGACAAATGTATAAAGAGGTATCGAGTGTTATAGATTCGTCAACAAAAAGAAATTCAAGATGTTAAGAATGAAAAATTTTAAAAAATTAAAAATCAAATGATAACGACAAACACCTTGATCAAAGCCAAACTCAAGATTTTAATTACGAAGGGCCATCGAGATTGACTTTTGAGTATTTTTTGCTTTTTTATTGTATATTAACATAGTATTCCTATTTTCTTTGGTTTAGGTATAAGGTAATCAATTAATTATAAGGTAATGTGTATATATAGTGATGTATATGGAGTATTAATTATTTTTTTATTAATTAGTTAAGAGATCAAGCATGCATGGATCTTTATCTATTTTATTACATGTTACTATTTCCTTATTTAGTAATTTATATATATTTCGAATACGAAAACAATATTAATACATTAGAATTATGAGATTAATTAAATTCCTTATTTAGCAATGTTGCTCCTAAATGTCAGAGTTTGTAATACAACAAATTTAATAGTGTACGTAAGATTTGTTTCACTTCAAGATATAAAAATTATAGGTTTGATATTATTCATCCATCAAATTTAATTTATATTCTATTATTATTCTATAAATTAAAACATCATCAAATAGGATTTTGTTTGATTTGTGTGGATGTAAATTTTTATTAACATTTATGAACATTTTTAATTTTTGAATTACACATAACTTGAGATATTTACAATTGTATATATACGTGCATTTGGCAAACATGGAAAAACCAGATTGAAAAATAAAAATGAATACGAGTAAGTATTTTTATAGGTCAAACTGAGAGAATGAGAGAATTATGTAAGAATTTCTTTAGTTAGTCTCTTTTACTTTTGTATATTTTTTTACAATAATGTCCTCACAATTTTTTTAATTCTAATCCACACTAATTGATTTTCTTTTGATATTTATATTATTTATGTAGTACTATATCTATCCTATTTAATTTGCAAAATTTTTTATTTTGATCCGTCCCACTTAATTTGCATCATTTTTATTTTTGGACTATAATTCACCAGTTCCTTTTAATTTCATCCATACATTTTAACTCTCTTTTAATTTCAACCATACAATTTATTATCTCTCTTTATTTATTATCATTATCAACGTTTTTCTTAAAAAAATAACTTTCTCTATGCTTCAAATTATAAACGATGGAAGAGTATTTTTTTTTTTAATTTTTGTGCAAAATATAACTAGAAATACCGTAATAATTAATTGGGGAGGGAGCGAGTATAATGTACAGCCCAGAAATCACGATTAATGAAATCTTGGTCGGTTTGTTGTTAGGTAAAGCAGGTCTTTTGAAGGGCCAATCAGAGCACACAATTTGTCGGATTACTTAGACATTCACTAATTTTCCAAGTCATTTTGTATCATTCATTATATTCTACTCTATTATTATTAATTAATTAAAATATTATTCCATCATCACTATTATACTAATTATATATATATACTAGATGTACTTCTATGTTCTAATTATTTTCCTAAGTGGTCTAATCTGTCCACTGACAAACGTACTTTCTCTACCATTAAACAACACTAAATAAATTTAAGGGTATAAACTAAATTTTATCCCTCGTTAATTGAAGTTTAGAATAGTATTACATAAGGGCCAAAATAGTCGTTGGTCAGTCGCTAAGCTTAGAGACAGACCAACACAAGTCTTTCCAGCGCACTTTGGCCTCACTCGTGCGCACCCAGAAAACTTCCCAGAAGGTCACCCATTTTAAAATTGTTCCCACCAAACACGCTTAACTGTGGAATTCTTAGCAAATGGGCTCCCATGAAAAGAAGATACACCTTGTTAATATAAGTTGTATATCAATTTCTTTTCAAGCTAAATCTGGAGTATCACAGTTATAATTCAATTATTTGTCTGTATATAAAAATAATTTCATTTTGTGCCATAATTAAAAACTTAAAATTAAATGTGATGACTAGATACATATACAACACATTCAACTACCAATAGCCTCTAAATATGGCCCTCTTGTAGGTAAAGAAACAAGCAACCATATTAGATTTTTTTTCCCCAAGTAATTTATTAAATAATTAAAAGGGATATACTTATTATAAGACTTTTTTGAAATTATTGTCACTTCGAAATTAATTATATTATAATTAATCAATGGGCGAAGGGAATAACACAAAGATCTTCATGCACGTGGTACATTTGATTAATTTGGTTTGTGGGATCATTAATTACATTGCTTGGAACATTATCATACCAACTTATTATTGACTCAAGTTGAACAATTGATTAATTAATCAGCAAGTTTCTCGAGAGACCATCTTTTTGATAGATACTTTTTAGACCCAATCTATTAGAGTTAAATTCTTACTCTTATTCTATATTTTTCTTAATGAGCCGATTCAGTTAGAGTTGGTATCTCAAAAAGACCGTCTCTCACAAAAATTTGTGTTAATTAATTGTGTTAAGCTTCCTAAGTACTTGATAATTGCAACTTAAATTAAATAATTAAGGTGACTTACTCAAATCTCAAGTGTCTCTTGCTGACTATGATGCCAATTGCCATGCACCATGCCTAATTAACAATCCAATAAGCTCCAAAAAACATCTAGAATTTACGTTAATTATTTGCATAATTAGCTAAAACTACTCCTATATAATACTTGTTTTCACATGTAGTTACTAACTAGCTAATAATAAAACACAAATTCTTGTGAGAGACGGTCTCTTTGAGAGACCATCTCTAATTGGGTTGACCTATTAGGGAAAATATAGAGTAAATGTAAGCAATAAACTTTAATGGATTAGGCCTGAAAGAAGTTTCTTAGAAAGACGGTCTCTCAGGAAACTGGCTGATAATAAAATTTTAACTTTATAGATGAGTGATGACAGCTAGTTAAGTTGGTAAAAATTCATTAACACTATATTTAAAATCAGAGTTTAATTATATTGTCTACAAGTTTTAAGTGACTCTTTTATATAAAAAATACTCGTGAATATCTTTATGAATTACCTAAATGTATAGCTAGAGCTTAAAAATTAAGAGTAGCTCAAATATTAATTATTAAATATAACTTTTTAAATTAAATTTTGCTTAAATTTATGAATTACCTATTTTATGCTTATGCTTTAATTTTTCACTATTATAGACTACATTAATTTAAAATTTTAATGTGAAATTTTAGCTAGAGTACATATTATTCCACTTAAAAATTAATTGAAACAAACAAGTTGAACTTCTTTATTCACAACTAAAAAATCACCATCAAAATTTCACTTGATTTGATGTTAACTTTGGTCATTATTAGTCATTAATGAATACACGTAACTTAATTGACATTCTAGAAAAGGACTCATGTCCTAAAACTGTAAAACATAATTGTACGGACAAAAGATGGGTCCATTATTGTATAAGCTACAAAATGGTGTTATCACTAATTATAGAAATTTTATTATACTCCTTGTTTTGCATTAAATTTTAGAAAATATAATGTTAAAAAAAAAAAAGCATAAATCCTCATAATTGTTATTTGAAACATTAGTTTATATTCATCGATCAACATTTATATATGATCATATGAAAATCAACCTGAATATGATCATATATAAATGTTGATCGATGAATATCAACATCAAAAGTTCACTTCATTTGGCAAACATTATTCAGGTTGATTTTCATATGATCATATAATTGTGGATTTATATATGATCATATGAAAATCTAGCTAGTAATTGGTGGATTAAACTTGGTGCTTAGAGCTTAATGGCTTACTTAACATGATTTTATTGGCCAACAAAATCTCATATACACGCAATTATTATTACTCATATTTGATCATAGGTGCCACAAAATTAATAAGGATTTTTTTTCCTATCTTCCTATGATATGATTTGTGAACATTGTTGATCATGAATTCATAATTGATTATATAGGTGTTTAACGGGTAAGTCGACCTAATGGGTCAAGAATCGGGTCACATTTTAACGGATCAATAACGGGGTGGGTCATTAATGGGCCTTGGTGTAAATGGTCGGACCGGGTTGGATAATTGTAAGAATTTATTGCCAAAAAAAATTTACCACCTTTTTATATATTTTTGAATGATAGTATTATAATATACATAAATGGGTCGACCCAACGGGTCGTAAAGTAAAATAAAAAAAACTACTTTATTCACTTTTAAAAAATGATTTAAAGTGGGTCGGAATTAAACGGAATTTGACCCGCCCCGACCCTGCCATTTAAATTTTGACCCGCAACACGTAAACATCTCTAATTGATTATCATAATTCTCAAAGAGTCAAAATAGTAAATTCTCTTTGAACTAACTAACCAATTAGTTTTATATGTTTATTTAATTTACGTATATTATTTGAGGATAATAACAACTATAAATACCAACTTAAACTAGCGTTCAAAATAGTAATTAACAACATGAACTAATCTTGTTCAAAGAAAATTTATTATGGGGGTGTCATTGAGCGCTCTTGTTCAATTTTTATTCATTTATGTATTTTTTTAATTTTACTTAAATAACTGAAAATTTTAATATTAATTGCATAACAACTAAATGATTTGAATTAATATATGCTACAGGTGATTTTCAAAAAAAAAAAAAAAATCAGTTTTGAATACTTTTTCTAATTTTTTTTAGTTGTCCCTTTTTTATTTGGGCAGTTCATCTTTATTGTTCCATTTTCATTTTAAGACATACATCTATAAGTGATCCCCTCATTTTTCTTAATATTAAAAATACCTAATGTTGCACACGAGTTTACTATTTTAGGTGATCCTCTCCAATTCTAAATATTAAAAATACGCAATATTGCACAAAAATCTATTTTTTTAATTAGGTGGTCATCTTTGTTTCTTAATATTTGTGCCCAAACTAAAAAAGACAACTAAATTGAATTGGAGAGAGTATATGCATGTGAGATGTTTTGATAGCAAACTCAAAAATACAAAAGTATAATTAAATTCATCATTTGATGAAAGACATCTAGATTCTAGATCAACAACTAAAAATTCGTAATCAATCACCGTGATCTGTAAATCATCACAAAAACAACAAAAGAAAATAATAAAATAAATAAAACCAAAAAAATTAATTAAAATAACAAAATTCTCATCCTATCAAATCGTATCACATAAAGATGATTTATTAACCTCACAAATAATCGTTATTTACTAAGACATTTTCGTATATCCCGGCCAACCTACAAAACATGGTACACATAGCCCTAGCTATGTGGCTATTTAGCTAGAATTCTGAAGAATGATTATATTATGGTATGACATTTATGTATTCAACCATGTCATCATCAATAATATGTCAATATGGCCACATCATATGTTGATGAGCACAATTTCAGATGTTTTTTGGATTTACCATTTGTTTTATACTTCTTATTTTGTTAGTTTATACTCTAGGCTTACACCTAGCCATATACTAAGTACTCTACTTGGTTTGTTGTGACATGCAATGTTTGAAAGAGGATTCATATGTAATATGAAGGTTTTAAAAGACAATCAATTTATTTTTTTAGTTGAAATATGAATTATTTTTTTAAAATAAAATTTTGGATTCAATTCTATTGTACTTATTTTTTTTTTGTTATTTACCTTTCTCAATCTTCCTTGTAATCAAATCGAAAAAATTAAAGAAAGTTGGTATTACCCGACCTGATGAATTTGCATTCGTTTCTTCATCTGAAACTTAGTAAATTAAAAGAGACGAAAATTATTCTACTGTACTTTTTTGTCATTTTGAATTTGCAGTTTATAGATAGGAATGAAAAATAGTTAAATCAAAGACGGAATAAAATTAACAAATTTAGTTTGAAATTTGGCAAAATCGTCTACATAATTAATGTAGTTTAACTTTAATAATAATAATAATAATAATAATAATAATAATAATAATAATAATAATAATAAAGCATGCATGTGGACGTCAACTGCCTTAACTAAATAAATGTTATTGGTAGACACTAGACACTGTGTAAGATTGAATTAGACTACCATTATATGTGGTTCCTTACCGACCATTAATATTTATATCAAATCAATATATATAATTTGTTATCTCAAAAAAAAATATATATAATTTGTTGATTATACTCAACATCACTTGAAAATATCAAACCCTATATTATATATTATGTGGCGTGACTTATACACGAGCGTAATTAATTTTTTTTGTCACTCTACGGATTGAAGAGTATGTGAAAATATTTTTGATAAATGATAGAGTTGAACCTTTATTATAAGAAAGGAAAAAAATTTCAACAATTAAGTCAATCTATAATTTACAATTATTATTGGTAAATTATGAATTGGAGGGACAATAGTTTTTTAGACTTATTAATTATATTTTTTAAAAAATGTTGATCTAAATTGAAGTAATTTATAATTAAACAAAATAAATACTGCGTAAATTAATGTGAATTCACACGTAACCTTAGTGACCGAATACCGTACAGCTACATTGGCATTCGAGAAATAAGTCAATAGGAGTATAAATAACTAGTAAAATAAAAATACAGAAAATAATCCAACAAAAAAGTACTCCCTCCATTTTCTAATGTTCTTTCCATTTACAAAATATTCTATTTTGGAAAGAGAAATTTGATTGAGATTTTTAAGACATATATAGAAGACAAAATATATCCATGTGAGATCTCATTAGATTCGTCTTAATGTATACTTTTTTATTATATATTTTTTATAATTTTTTATGATGCGTATTTAGAGATATTTAGGCTCAAAATTTTCTTTGAAAACTTTGCAAAAAGTATGGGAAAAACACTTGGAAACGAATGGAGTATATACAAAATAATAATCATAGCCTTTTTTTTTATTTTACTAGTTATTTTAACTCTCATTGGAGGGCACCTAGCTAACTAGATCCGCCACTGCTTACAAATGCCCAAAAACAAATGATTAAAATTCTCGATGTAAGTGAAGGGGCCTTTCAAGCCAGTCACCGTTAAGAATAAACTGGCTACCGGAGATTGTAGCAACTAGCAAACATAGGAGTTGTATTGTATAGAAAATGTCAGGGAATAAATAGTGCCTTTAGGGGTTGGTAAGAGATGAATTGATGATTGATCAGTTGGAAAACGGAATAAAAAGGAGTGGTTTAAACTCGATATCAAATCGAACAAAGATCAGAGTCATAGGCACATGCAATGATCCTGTGAACAACACACAGGACCCAGTCTTTCTGAATATGAAAACACTATGGACTGTATATTAATAGCGGATTTCTACATCTTGGGTCAGCACACAATTTGTCAAACAAACAAGTTTAGTAAAAGAAAGAAAGTACTGTTACAAATATAGGTCTTTTTTTTGTTGTTTTGAGTCTCGGATCATAATCAAGTTCGGTTAATTTTGACTCGATTATACTCCTCCGTGGACTACTAAGAAGACTAACAGTAGTTTTCAAAACAATAAGAATGCTTATCATAGGGTGTTTTTTTACATATTATAGGGCTATCACTTATCCCTGATTTACCCAGTTAACAAAAACTACTAACACTAAAACCGAACGGATCAAACTTTCACTTTTTAACCTGATACAGACACAAGTATTAAGTACATCCTAAAATTTGAAATCCTTCTTTTTCGATTTCCCTTCCTTCTCCTGCATCTTTCGCTTTCTCTTCCTCTCATTCTGCAAGGCATTAACCATTAGCGTGAAGCATTCGCAATAAAATAGAACAAACAAAATCGTTGTGCAATTAAAGTCCAAAGAAATATACCAACCTCTACAACCATGTCGCTGAAATCCTCACGCTGGGTTCGTAATCTCTCCTCTTCCCTTGCCTCTTCATATCTGGAAGACCAAAGAATAAGAGATTGAATTACCAGAAATTTCATACTTAGTTAAATGGAAAATTGCGAACACACGCAATGAAGCTAAATAAATTAGAACTTACTTGGCAGTCAAAACATTGTCCATGGCTTCAAGCTCTTCGGGCTGTAGAGATACATCCACTTTATCTGTTTTTTGACCCCTAAGAAGGATCAACCTGTAAAGCAAGAATATCATTCGGTGTGCTGAAAGCCTTTATGAATGACAGAAAACTCTAATAGCAGACAAGAATGGAGAATCTATTAAGCAAATATAAAACTCCATCTAGGTTTTAGTGAAATGCTCTGCCCTAGCACCTCACAGCAACTGAATAGTAGCACAAATATTTCATAGAATACATTCATGGAAAAGAATTTCTCTCCTTCAGAAAATAAAAAAAAATCAGTCCTTTCCTGAAGATAAATTCCTCCTCCGTCCATCTTTTACCCTCCCAAACAAGTTATCATTGAAAAATCATGTTACATATCTTGTCAAATATACCGATAGAAATTGCTAAAAACCATTCCCAGGCATACAACATCATCCTAACTCCTAAGACTATCTTTCTCTGAATACAAATCTTCAAAATACAATCGTAAATACAAAGACTTAATCTGGGTAGTAAATAAGGTTGTAGAGAGGGAGAAAGAACGCCTTCTTACCCTCTTTGCTCCTGCTTTATCTTTGTCTTGAGTGGCAGCTCCAACAACATAACTGAACAAAAAAGTGATTTCATCATTTTAAAAACAGGTGAAAAATGACAAATTCTCAGTGACAAGAAATAAAGGTAGTTTCAAGGACAGAGCACATACGTATGAGTTGTACCAAAATAGCAGTCAACTCAACATCCTTAATGACATAGAAGGTTACAATCATAAAGAAAGTAGCAGGCTAAAAATTTCAAATCCCTGCTTACTTGATAAAGTGGTTTCTCAGGCTCTTTCCTCTGATGCTTTCGAAGGTCTATGACGTCAGGTGTTTCAACACCAGTAGGGGTACTGCAAAAAGAGAAGAATAAAAAAATTCATTAGCGACTGAAACAAAACTGAAACCTCTACAACGCTCAAGAACTCAGAAGCAGACTGACTGAAATTCATCCTTCTGCCTAGGGATGAACATACCTTGACAAGCTATCAATAGACTGGAAGCCATCTCCCAGTTCTTCCTCTTCAGTTTGCTCCTCATTCTCCTCCTCCTCCTCGTCTTCCTCTTCCTCTAAGTCTCCCCAATGTTTGGACTTGTCCACAGGCTCTTCCTGCACAAGGATCAATTCTCCTTATAAACAATTTAAAGATGAGACTGATAAAAATAAACAAAAAATCCAAGTACATACCTCATAATTTGGCTGCTCTTGCTGTTGAACTCCGAAAACATCTTTGTACAAAGGACGTCCAAACTATCAACATGTAACAGCAATGAATTTACAATAATAGGCCATATAGGCAGATACAAGTAACCAAATATGCTCTTAACTAGAAGTATAAAAAACTTACTTCATCGACAGGAGGTTTGCCCCAGCCACCAGGATGATAACCAAAACTTGCACCGGGTGGAATGGGGGCATTAAGACCAGGGATTTTTAAGTGTGGGTACGATGGCGGTGGGCCCTATCTCTGTAACAAGAAAAACAAGCATAAGAAACCAAACACACAAATGCATACCAAAAGGAATACAAACTACTATAACAGAATTACCTGCATATTAATGAGCCATGGAGGAGGAGCACCCTCTGGCATACCAAGAGCTTCCTTCAGCTCTTTAGACAAGATACCGGGCTTCATTTCCCTTAGTTTTATCTGCATCAACAAAAAAAAAATCATACAGATGTCATTGGCTGATCTAATGCCGTATATTTCAAATATGGAGAATCAAGTACTTAAGCATATCGTCATCTAGTACACACTTTACCTTTACGTCCAAAGTCCAAACTGGTCAAGTGAGAAATTTACTCTTGTGTGGAGTGCGGGTTCAAACAACCAAAGGGCTCCAATCATATAAAGGGCATATGCCTAAAAACGAATTATTAAAAAAAAACGGAACAAGCAATTTCGCCAATGTCAAAACATCTGTCGATGTAAAGGGGGAAACAGGTGCTATGGAAGGTACACAGCCTGCCATTTGGTATTGGAAAAATCAGAAGCCTACATCCTCTTACTCAAATTCTTTACTTTGTGGTTAACTGGAGGGTTAACAATATGGGTGTCCTTATTCTAGTGAAAAGAACAGAAATACTAAAAGAATGCCGAAAAGGCAAGCAATAACCAAATGATCAATACGCCAGCGAACTAGCACACATGCTCACAAAGTTGATCATTAAGTAGTTAAGTACTTCAACCAAAATGTTATTTAACAAACCGAAAAATAAGAGAAAAATCAAACCAACAATTTGAATTTTGGTTTAGGTGTGTATCCCAATTGGAAAGGTTAAAATATACTTGGGTCAAATGGGCTCCTTCAGATACTACGACCAACAGACTCAGGTACTTGACTTGGGCAGTATGAAACGCTCTGAGGCGCTCTCCTAAATACCTGCCACGTTGTCCCAGCCCTATCAAGGCGTCTCCATTGCTTGCCTAAGGCGTTAGACCTTAGACACCTAGGCGAGCTTTTCAAAATTAAGGATGGAAGGATGAGCCAAAGGTGTTTGCACCCATTTTTGGAGCAAAATGTTTCCAAAGTGATGGCAAACTCAAGCCATCCAAGTTTTTCATATAAACTCCCTTGTCATATAAAACAATGGAGAATAGGTAGATAACCATTTTTCAGGAAAATGTTTTCCCCAACCAACCATCTGCTACCTTATGTATTAGTTAGAATCTTAGTTTTAAAAAGCACGAGGCGTATCGAGGCGCTAAAGGCCCTTAGAGTCTAGGCGCAAAGCGCAGGGCGAAGGCGCGGGCTTTTAGTATGCGAGGCGCACTTTTTCGCTAAAGCTTAAAATTCAATTTTAATACATATATAATTCTTCAAATAACATGATATTCATATTTTAGTATCAACAAACATGAAAACATTTATTATTCTTGCGTCAAACACCACTTTAGCACAAAACTATTATAATGAGAACACGAAGAATTCGCAAAGTTATGTTCTTCTTTGCATGCCTTTTGTTTTTCATAAAGAAGGAACGATTTTTCGAACTTCATATTCTAAAAATTGGAGTTTTTAGTTTTATTTCTTTTCCGAACAAACAAGGATAAGTTAATTACCCAACCTAACAAGGAGGCGCACAGGGCGCACGAGGCGTAAAGCGCATTGAGGCGTCCAAGGCGCACGCCTCTTGAAGTGGGCTTCGCCTCACCTAACCGAGGCGTTTTCAGTTGAGCCTGAGCTCGAGGCGCACAAGGCGCAAAGCGAGGCGCGCTTTTTAAAACTAAGGTTAGAATGGAAGAGTAATGGTGTGAAGCACATAAAAGATGGCATGGCTAAATCAGTATCTATTTCTATTGACATAAAAAGAGAGTAGAAGATTCTTACCTCAAATTCTTTCCCTTCATAATACAAATCTCCATATGATGTCAACTTTGGCTTCGTCTGATATTTAAAAAATGCATCATGCAGAACCTGAAAGGGTGCATAGAAGCCAATGTCAAACATCAACACCAAAACTTTAATCACAAGCAATAGCATGAAGATACATAGCAGACAACACAAAATGCCACACACCTGGTAATCAATGTCCATCTTTCCCATTTTTGGTTGCATGCGTTCACGTTGTTTCTGCTTTAACTTCTTACTGTCTTCCTTTTCAATATAAGCCTGCACATAGCACAAAAACAGGTAAAGCTACACCAATTTTGTATCTATATGTATGTTATTTGTAAGAGAAATTTCAGATTTCATCAACACAGGCACAGGGTATTTCATCAACGACACACGGGAACACTAGTAAACTAAGTGTTTGTAAACCAACGCTTCAACTGATGATCAAAAAGACTAAAAATTACAAGCTGCTGATTTCTCTAAGGAGAAGCATGACAAAAATATAACTGATATAGAAGGGATGGTAGAGACAACAATAGCCAAAAACCAATCTATATTTATTAATCCCAGGTCAATAGAGCGGATGACAGCGCCACATAACTTTTCACCAGCAATTGTCAATAAAAGCAAGGGGGAAGAAAAAAATTCTACAAGTAAAATGCACAGTTGCATCTCTCGAATTTAATACATGTCATAAACAGGGGTCAGCAATCTCCAATAGTTTTACAAGGTTACCTGTCTAATCTTTTCAATACCAGTTGCAGCAATAAAATCAGGAAGCTGAAAAGGCTGCTTTTCGATACCACGCTTTCCCTGCAAAACAATCGCCAATAAACGATGAGGTACATCAACAACAACAATAACCGATGAGGTAGATGTTCCAAATCCAATATAGACATCAATTTAACTGGTAAGTTCATTCTAGAATATCGAAAACCAAGCTCTGAATCCAATCTAGATTCAGAATATTAGCCAGATGTCATATCATTTGGGGGCGCAAACATGTTCAGCCTAAGCAGTACTCAATTGTGGTGAGGCATCTGAAAGCAAATAAACATGTCACTGTCATGAGAACAAACCCCATGGTTATCCATGTGGAAAAAGAAACTTCACATTTCAAAACAACATTTTTAAGTATTAGGCATGTTTTACATCCCCATCCACACAGCATGACACATTATTAAAGGACCCATTTGATGATCCCATGCGTCACCTACCAGTCACGCCTCCATGTATGTCACAGCAGCTACCCTGCAAGAACCACATATATACGTATAAGATAACACCTCATCGACTGTTATCACACTTACCCTCTCCCCCAAATCACAAATATGAACAGACCCAAGTTTATGCATTCATACTTTTAACAAGTAGAGACAATATCTGTTATGTTTACTAACCTGCAAATATTTCCTCTTCTGACACCAATGCCTAGGGACAACAACTGTATTTCTGTATGATTTCAGAAACACCAGCAACTTTGGGTCAGACGCAGTAGCATCCCAGATCTGCAACAGTCAAACAAAACAAGTTATGACTGGAGCAGGTAAAATAGAACTGAACATAGAGTCGTTTCTAGAATGGCCAAATCATTTTGCACGTATGTGAAGAACCTTTAATACTATAATTACAACATCAAAGACTAGATTTATGATGTTTAGCTGATCCGTGTCAATGAAAAGCACAAGTGTCATAATACTCCCAACTTTTCCTTTAGCATGAATAGCTATAATAAACTTTCAAAGGTCATTGAAAATTACAAGCTCGCAATGGAATAGAAGAATTATACGAAATCTACATGCTAAGTAAATGACATTTACTGAACAATTCAAGGTGTCTTGCACTTCTCTATGTCTATGCTAGGCTGAACAGTTCAATTTAGTACCAGACTGAATTGAGCTAGTTTAAGCTTCCATAAATTAACAAAAATTATGAGTTGATACATTGAACTTATTTGAGCAAAACAGAACCGGAACTAACTTCTATAGAACACATCTTCATCGAATGACTAGTTCTGGAATCTGAATGTCTGCATGGTTTCACCACATAGAGACATACCATTCTCGGCCTTTTTCTAGAGACTTAATCATAAATTCAAATATCTATGGAAGAAACAATCAACTTTCTTATTCAACTTCATCGCCCATATCCCCAAACCCAAAAGAAATAATCCACATTGGATTAGGTGTTAATCTAACTTATCTTCTTACAAGATTAAAGGAAAAAAAATACAATTATTAGCTTCCATACCTCAACCACATCCGGCCTCCGACAAATCTGTTTCAGCTCAGCAATCTTCATTCTCCTTTGTAGCTGTGTAAACAAAAGAGTTAGGTTAAAGAAAATACTTTCTTGATAATATACTCAACCATTAGCACAATGAAATCTAAAGGAAAACAGTAAAACTTTTTACATAAAAGCAACCTTCTTTTTCTTATTTGAGATCCCTTTCTCCTTCTGTTGATTATCCTGTTCTTCCTCGTCTGAATCTGAATCAGTCGTCTTCTTTCCAGCAGCATCTTGATGTATCTCATCCTTTTTGTCATCACCCTGAAACAATTCAGAGTAAAACAATAAGGGCTATTGATTCATAACAAAAGCCTCATCCAATCATATTTAAAGAACTAATCACCGGATTTACCTCATCTCCTTCGAGTTCTTTGAATGAGAACATCTCAAAAACATTCTTGAAGTCCAAAAGCAAGTCATTGTCGAGGTCTACTTTCTCTGGCACATATTTCACCTCAACTTGCTCCACCACCTGTAACTCAAAGAGAACCAGAGTCACACAATGCCTAAGGATGCATAACAACAAATCACCATCATCATCATCACAGTGTATCCCGCTCATAATATATGATCAAGGGGGGTGAAAGACGGTAAATCATACAACAAGGTGCAAAATTGCGATCGTGATCACACGAACAGAAAAAATTTGATTATCGCGGAACAAGTCACGATAGATATACATGATTAATTTTTCGTATTTTATATGCATAATTTCTTAAAAAATATTATATACAGGCTTAGACTTGTAAATTAATAATTTTCATAATTAATGACCTTCCTATCAATTAAAAAAATAAAAATAATTACAAGTCGAGAAGTCCGGTTTAGAAAGGTCAAAACGGGCATAAGCGTAGTTATGCACGCGTTATTTAAACTTCATTACAAATCGCTGAGATATGAGAACAATTGACAAGAAAACCGACTCAACTCGGACGAATTTTGATACCATGCATATTGCATACCCATACCCATAAAGGAGGATGACGCCAAAAAGTCCCTCGGCACAAGAAAGACATGCATATCATCTCATATTGCAAAAACTAAGTATCACCTAGAGAATAAGACATAAAAATGTACTCTCTCCGTTTCTTTTCAAATTTCCCATATACTTTCGAGTTACTATTCATCGATCACTCTTAATTCGTATTTTATTCTTAATCCATGCATAAAAAACAGTCAATGAGATCTTGTTTGATTCATCTCCGCATAAGGTTTATTAATATCGAGTTTTTATAGTTTTTAGTCATACACAATTATCATATCAAGTATTGAATTAGTGCATTAGCAAACGTGCAAAAGGCAAATGAGACATTTATGAAACAAAGGGAGCATAATAAGAATCCAAGGAAGTATAGCTTTTAAATCTACACAAGATCTCAACAACATCAACGACCAGTTTTACTTCCACTATAGATCTCATCAACTTTGTGGTATGCGGAAATCTAAGTTCCCAAAGGTAGGAGCCTGTAAGTCCTAGGGCAGCAAACTTCCTACTTCATAACAGGAATATACTACGCATCAATATCAAAACCTAATTTCAGCAATACCCCTATATCTTGCAGCATTCCACAATCAAACATAAAACCTAATTTCAGCAATACATCAATCACTAATCTATTTCTCTAAAAATCGATCTCAAAACAAGTTCAACAAAAAGCACAAGAAAGATATAGAAATCAAGAGACCTGGTTAGGAGCAGAATCACCAGAAGTTACATCACCTTTGGCGCCATTAACATCACTATCATTACCATCTTCTTTACCCAGCGAAGACGAAGAAATTTTACTGTTCTTCTTCTGCTTACGTCGGCGACGTCGACTATCCTTTTCTTTCGACTTCTTGTTACTAGGGTTTGCGATTAAACCGCTACTAGCTACGCCGCCATTCTGAATAACTGCCGCTACCGAAGCTTCTGCTCCGGCGTTGTGTATTACCTCCACCGTCATCGCCGTCGTCGTTTGAACTTTCTACTCCGATACTTCTCTGAACTTTCTACTCCGATACTTCTCTGAACTTTCTCTCCTTTTCTCGAACTCTTCTCTCTCTTCTGTGAGTTTTTTTCCCACTCTTGTGCGGAAGAAAGGTCGAAGTCGAGCCTTCGAGGAAGAGAATGGAGGAAAGGTAAGGTAAGATCGCAAGACTGTACAAGAGCCTAAGACGGTTAGGAGTATTTGAGTTTTTTTTTTTTGAATAAAGAAGTATATGAGAATTGAGAATATTGATGTCACGTCATCATTGATGACGATTGGGCTATTCTAGTCGGGTTTGCAATAAATAAGCCCGTATAGTTCGAATTGGGCCTTAATTTTTACTCGGAGATACTCTTGTGAGACGATCTTAAAACTAGGAATTATTGCACTAATAATTTGTAACGTGGTCAAAAAACATAATACTCTCTCCTTTTCTACCTATTAGTCCCATTGATTTTTTTTCACTATTCACTTATCACTCTTACTTTTTATTTTATTCTTAATCAATAAGTGAAAACAAAGTCATGTAGGATCTTGTTTGATTCGTCTCAATACAAAGATTATTGATATCTAGTTTTTATAATTTTTAATCAAAAACAATTAGAGATATTAAAGGTTAAAATGTTGTCTCGGCAAGTGTGAAAAATCAAATAGGACTAATGGGTTGAATAGGAGGTAATAACAATTTGCAACGTGGTAATACTGTCTTATAAAGAAATGTATGGTTAGATTATTCCCATTTCATATCAAAGCAAAGATTGGAAGAAAATTGGTAATAAAAGCTAGTTTCTCGAGAGATCGTCTTTTTGAAAGACATATTTCAAGCTCATTCTATTAAAATTTAATGTCTATTTACCGCATTCTTAATACTTACTTACATTATTCTTAATGCTTACTTGTTGTATCTTTAATGCCTATTTTTAATATCTTAAATGTCTATTTACATTATTCTTGATGTTTATATACAGTATTTAAAAAAAATGTATAATAAGCCGGCTCATTTAGAGATGGTCTCCCAAAGAAACCGTCTTTCACAAGAACTTGTGTGTAAGAAATAAGAACATTTATCTGTAAACATATAATTTATAGCATAGAAATTTAGGTGTTATGGTATGAAAAATAGGTGTTTATGACATGTGAAGTAGATGTTTAGGGGGAAAAGCAAACAACTTCTTGACATACTATAAATATCTATTTTACAAAATTTTAGACACCTGCTACATATACCAAAATATCTACTTTACATTCTAAAATTGTCTATTTCACATATTATAAATGCCATAACAAGAGAGTTTTTTAATTATTGGTTACTTATGAGAGAATCGTCTCTCAAAAAGACAATCTTTTACCAGAACTGTTGAAATAAGATTGTTAAGCTTACATTATGGGATAATGATTGTAATTGTGTTATTCTTGCAAAAATGCAAAATCAAAAGATCAAGGTGTGCCATTTATACATTCACAACAAATTCTTTGGACTTTGGAGTACATCCTTCACCGACACAATAAAATGTCTCCAAAGACCAAATTACTATTCAATATTATAAGAGTATTTCATCAATTTATTTTTATTTTGTACTTCTAGTATTTAGATAAGACACTTTAATTTTAATTACACCAAATAAATAATAATAACATTATCTCACTATAAGACTGTCTCTAACATTCCCAATTTCCTTCACTTCACAACTCTAGTCTTAACCAAAATTGGTTTACATAAAAACTATTGGTATATTTTTGAGAAAGTCTAAATAAATAACGGTTATTTGTAATGTTTATAAATCACCCTTATCTGAAATCACCCTTATGTGGTAGGATGTGATAGGGTGAGAGTTTTATTGTTTAATTTATTTCTTATAATAATTATTTTTTTTTTTGTCATTTTACGGTGATTTACAAATCACGATTATTGATTATGAATTTTTGGTTTATTCATCTAACTCTGTCACGCCACGTCATTAGTTTGGGTATTTTTGTATACCAATCCAGTCAAAGCTAAGAACAATCAACGATTCGGCAGTAAGAATTCAACATTTTCTTTCTAGTTTCCATTGATTCACCCTAAAACTCAACTTATTTCAAGAAAAAAAAAAAACGCGGCAATATATATTTCCTAAATTATTTGAGCAAAAATTGTATGTTTATCGGAGAAAATCTGGATGAAAAATCAGTAAAATCCACTTTTTGACTCACTACCTTTTTCTCTATTGCTTTTTTTTTTTAGCTTTTAATGCCAAAAAGGGGAAATAATATATACTTTTCCTTTGTAGAAGTATTCTCATTGTAATTTGTAGGTAGCAGCAAACAAATCACCACAGAAAACCCAACAGATCTTTTATTTAGATCTGGGTATTGGGAGAATTAAAGTTTCCTTACTGATTTATCATTTATGTTAATTTCCAAGAAATAACATTTTTTTAGTAAAAGATCCCATCTTTTTCAAATAAAATTCAAATTTCTTCAAAAAAGATTGATTTTGAAGAAATAAATCAATAATGGCATTGTATAGCTGAAAGATCCCACCTTTTTTTGCTATAAAATTCATTTTTCTCTTAAAAAGATCCAATTTTGAAGGGTGCCCAAATAATTAGGGTAGAGATTGAAGATGGGTATTGAAGAAAATGGAGGAGGAAATAATGGGTTTTTGATGGAAAGTGTTAGATTAAATAATACAAAGAATAAATACAGGAGAATGGATTCACCAGATTTGTCAGAATCAGATAATGTGATTTCAGATTTTGAAGCACAGAAAATTAGGAAAAGTAATACTAAGAAATTTGTTATGGCTTCTGCTGTTTTTGCTTCTCTCAATTCTGTTCTCCTTGGCTATGGTAAGTTGGTAATTTTCTTCTTTGTGTTCTTCTCATTTTTTAATTGCATTTGGTTTTTTTGATTATGGTTGAAATCCTGCATTTTGTCTTTGTTTGTGCTCATTTTTTGATTTATTTGTTTTTTTTTTCTTTGTTTTTTTAATAATGGGTTTTTTTGATTTATCCCTTCATAAGCATTGTAATCAAATTCTTAATCTAATGGTAGCAGCCTAGAAAATGTCATATACTTATAGCATTGTCTCCTTATACATAGAGCTTAAATCTTAATACTCCATTTGAAATAAGGAATGTATGAGATTCAAACCCGTGAAATGTTTGGCTTCTGATATCATGTCAAGAAACTAACTCAGCCAATTACACCTTGTTTGGTTAATGGTTAAAAGTATGGTAATGAGAATGGTTTATAATGTAGTAACTTCAATCATAAATAAGTTTTTATGTTCACAGTTTTTTCATCAGCACGTAATATCACCCTTCAAATAGTAATGTACTAAAATGAATTTTGTAAATATGAAATGATTGAAGCAGAACAAGTAAGACCATTACACATGTCAAGTGAGCTTTCTACCAAAACTACCCCAACTTTTCATTACTATTTCCACTATTTAATACCGACAACCAAATGAGTCGTTGGTGTATGTAATTTACTGGTAATTGTTCATACATTTGAAATGAAATTCGAAACAAATTAGATAATGTGTATATACTTGTCATTGAGTGCAGACTGCAGAATGATGCTTAATCATGTAATTATGTTAGTGAATACGTCAAGAAACCAATATAAACCGTAAGATGTTGATAGTTGAGGTACCATGGTATATTATATTGTTATATACTCTACTTTGGCCCCTCATATGAAAGCACCTTGGGCTAGAAATGTTTTGCTGCTCAAACCCTTGTATTCAACGTGAATGAGGGATGAGTGAGATTTGGACTCGTAACATTCTATCATGTTGTCTTAGACGAGGCCAAGTTGGTTTATTGACAAATAGTAATTAGTAATTCTTTCCAAATTTCATTAGGTCATGGATATTCTCCAAATTTCATTAAGTCATGGGTATTAGCTCGGTATTATAATTCCATAATTTATTAGTTTGATTTCAGCAGATGGAATTAATTCCTTGTAAGTTGTAAGAGTAGCTGTTCTGATTGGTTGCTCTCTAGTGAATTTCTTTTATGTTACTGTTGATATAGCACTGTTTGGATGTTCTTGTGTTTATTGTATTAGGTTATTCTGCTGTCATTGTGCTTTTTGACAGCTTATTTGTAAGTGCACTTGGTGATTGCTGATAGTTTTTGTGCATTGTTTGTGTAACGATGTTCTCATGTTTGTTCATTCTCCGTGAACTTGAAGTTTCTATAATGCACATTATTAACCACTTTCAGATGTTGGAGTGATGAGCGGGGCAATCATATTCATTCAAGAGGACTTAAAAATATCGGATGTACAAATAGAAGTACTTGTTGGAATCTTAAGCATCATTTCGCTATTAGGTAGTTTAGCTGGCGGAAAAACATCTGATGTAATAGGTAGGAAATGGACGATGGCATTAGCAGCCATAGTCTTCCAAACCGGTGCTGCTATAATGGCATTAGCACCAAATTTCGGGGTATTACTCACAGGAAGGCTCTTTGCCGGAGTAGGAATTGGGTTCGGTGTCATGATAGCTCCTGTCTACATAGCCGAGATAGCACCCGCAATCGCTCGTGGGTCACTAACATCCTTTCCTGAAATCTTCATAAACTTGGGTATTCTTTTGGGTTACATCTCGAACTATGTTTTTTCGGGGCTTCCTACTCATATAAATTGGAGAATCATGCTCGGTGTAGGAATTCTCCCTTCAGTTTTCATTGGTGGTGCACTCTTTGTCATTCCCGAATCTCCTAGATGGCTAGTTATGCAAAATCGTGTTGATGAAGCGAGGGTTGTGCTTCAAAAAACTATCGATAACGACAAGGAAGTGCACGAGAAATTAGCTGATATACAACGAGCTGCTGGAAACACAAATGCCGATAAGTATGAACAGAAGGCAGTGTGGAAAGAGCTCTTGCATCCTACTCCGGCTGTTCGGAAGATGCTAATTGCTGGGTGTGGAATTCAGATATTCCAACAGATAACTGGTATTGATACCGTTGTATACTACAGCCCTACTATATTTAAAGATGCCGGGATCCAAAGTAACACCGAGCTTCTTGCTGCCACAGTTGCTGTCGGGTTTACAAAAACTTCCACAATCCTAATTGCGATATTTCTCATTGATCATCTCGGTAGAAAGCCTCTGCTTTATATAAGCACAATCGGGATGACAACATGTTTGTTAGGGCTTAGTTTGAGCTTAGCGTTCCTTGAGCATGAACCAATCGGTATCAGATTAGCATTGCTGTTTGTTTGCGGAAATGTGACTTTCTTTTCTGTGGGAATCGGTCCTATATGCTGGGTTTTGTCCTCAGAAATTTTCCCTCTAAGGCTTCGAGCTCAGGCATCTGGTCTTGGGGCCGTAGGAAGTAGGGTTAGCAGTGGCCTTATTTCGATGTCCTTCCTGTCGGTCACACATGCTATTACTGTGGCCGGAGCCTTCTTTGGTTTTGCTATAATCTCGGCTTTGTCTGTTGTTTTTGTCTATAAGTGTGTACCCGAAACCAGAGGGAAAACGTTGGAAGAGATCGAGGTTATGTTTGATGAAGATAAACTACGAGGAGGTGAAATAGAGCTTAGAGATACAGTTAGTCTAGTGCCAAAAGAAGCAAATGGGGGATAGTTCGATATGTTTTGGTCGAGAATTGAGCATTCGCAAGTATAGACTATACAGTCTACTCGAAACACAGGACGAGGCTAGGAGATTCATTTCTCAAGCTTTGCTGCTGAGTGCCGAGAAACTTATTTGGTGTCGTTTTAGTTTAGAGGTAAAATATGTTATATGTAGGTTACGAACCTTATTTTTTCGACACAGCTTGATCAAGAACGGTAATTGGGTGTATTCAATCGTCATGAGCTTGGTGTATGTATATTGTATGCGGATTTGATGGGAATTGATACGGATTAAGAAGATTTACGCGATTGATTTCGTGTACTTCTACACTCTTTTTGTGATATAGAAATAGTACTGTATTTGTTCATACTGTGAAATTTTGAAGGTTAAACTAGAGATTGAACTTGTGTAAGATACATTTTTCACTCCCATAATTGATACTTGATTTTTCAAAAAAAATTATAAATTTTAATAATTAAGATACAAGTGAGTTAATAATTGATACTTGATTTATGAAAGGGCTCTCAAGAGTCTTTTAGAGATTATTGGATTTTAAGACTCCATTTAAGACTTTAGTTAACATTATTATTGATCATCATATATCCTGTATATTTCACCCATAAAATTTATAAACACAAATTCTTACTTGAGATCGTCTTTTGTAAAGACGGCTCTCAAAAGCTCAATTCAATGCTAATTATATATTGTTACAACTATAAATATAGATTTAGGCTGGACTTTTGAGAGTCATCTTTACAAAAAACGGTTTCTCAAGAAAGCACCTGATAAACATGTCTTTTGTTAACATTACAAACGTTATTAGTTACTTTTATTTTAAGACTCCTTCTCAAACTCTCTTTTAAAGTAGAAATAAATTAAATATACCCTTAATTAATACTTTCACTGTTTTTTTTTTGTCTACTTTAAGAGAGAAAATTTTACATTAAATTTTCAAAGTATATATGTTGAAGATAAAATATACCCTTAAATTAATTTTTATAATATTTTATGATTCGTATTTAGAGATATTGAAAACAGTAGTAAATAATATAGACTATAACTTTTTTTAAAGATGATATATATAGACTATGACTTATACTACACAATTAATAAGAAATATAGTGGAATTACTAAAAAAAATGACGACGTGAAATTAAATTAACTATTTAAAATTTATAATTGGTCATAATAATTAATTTTGAGCTCCTGTCAAATTATGTGTTTGATGTATAACATTTTTGTTTTTAATTTTGAGTTATGGGTCTAATTATTTTTATCATGACTTGTCAATTTACGATTGAATATTAAAGGAATTTCAGATAAAATAAACAAACGTATAAATTAGAAATTCTTCTTAATCTTATTTAAATAAGGCGTACATTCAAGACCCAAAAAAACCTCATTAATTGGTCAAATATGACAAACAAAGATTATACAAGTTACAAATACAGTATATATGGAGCGTATATTTAATGGTGAAATATTTTCTTTGAAATAATTATATAGCATTAATAAGGCAATATGAGGCTTAATAGTTTCTAATTTAAATATTTAACTATTGCAATCGTGATCAATCAGATTAATGAACTAATGAAATTATTTAATTATTTTATCAATTAATTATAAAACCGTTCCATAAAAGAAAATTAACCTAATATAACCAACAAACATACATAGAAAACGAAATATATACCCAATAATCATTCATTACTATTAATAAATTTGTATTTGCTTTTTAATCTATAAGTTAAAACATATTCAAGTGAGATCTTATTTAATTCGTCATATTGCAAAAACTCTTAATATTAATTTTTATAATTTTTATTATACGTAATTAACAATATTAAAAATTAATTTAAGTATTTTGTAGGGGAAGTATTTAGTAAGCTATTTACGCGTTGTTGACGTTAATGGCGGCGGCCGGCACTAACACTTAATGGATAATATTCCTAACTTGTAATTATCTTTATTTTCATTAATTTTATTTTCTTTAAAAAATTTATGTCTTCATCAATACATTACGTCACTTCGTCATCAAATATTCATTAGGTCTGCATAACACGTAAATTAATTTGGAATTAGTGGATACTTATCTATTCAATTAAGAATATGTGATGTATTGTGCATTATTGAGAAGCATTATTTTATGAGTTACTAGTACTATGCCAAGCATAATGCCACATTTCTTTTTTAATTACAACATTTATCTTATTTTTGTAAATAAAGGGATAGCAGGTAAGTTTTCAACTCTAAATTTATTGAATAAATGAAACGTTAACTCTTTATTTGCAAAAATGAGACAAAGGTTGTCTTTTTATTGAATAAATGAAACGTTGACTCTTTATTTGCAGATGGCCAAAAGGTTGACTTTTTGGAAACAATTTTTCCTAATTAGTATTAGTGACTATTAAGTGTAATTAGAGTTTAAGTTTAATATGTATAGTTAATAAAATTCAATGGTAATTAACTAATTTCTATTGCTTAAATTTTTTTTCCTTTATATAAATGAAGAATTTGAGAATGACAAGGTTTGGGTAGCTATTCTTAAATTTTTAACTTTAACTACTTTAAAAACAATTATGAAATTTATTCTAAATCTAAATTTTAAAAATTTTAATTTGCGAAATAATAAATTTAAGTCAATTCTAAATTTCCAAAAAAATTATCGTTTCCAAATATGATATTTAGAATGTTAGCCAAATTTAAATCATGGCTTCTCATGTCCTTTATAAATCATGGCACTGTCTCCCCTCCAAACAAAAGAAAAGTTCGTTGAATACTATTCGTTAATAGTGTTATTTGGGGTTGTGGCAATCTCATGTAGGACAAACAAACTTACATTAGCAATTTTATGGCTTTGCACGTTTTTATCAAGTCCAAAATTTCAATAGAACCAAAAAGTGACATTATACCATATGGCATGTGCAATAACTACAATTACATGCAACCAATAAGCTATTAGGACATATTGAATTCCACTAATAATTTTTGATAAAGGAAAAGGTTATCTGATTTTTTTAGGGCGTTTATTAATAGGAATAATAATATATTTACAAAAATAAATTATGAAATAACATAAAAGATAAAAATAATGTAGTATTTTTTGACATGAATCTGATAATAAATTTTAAATTTTATGTTATATGAGATAATATACTTTTATAATTCAAAGTTTAAAAGAAATTCTAATTATTATTCAAAATTGATTAATATCCTTATTAATGAACTCCCTCAAAGCATTTGTTAGCAAAATCCTAATTATACATATACGTCTTTGTTATTGAGTTTTCATTATTTATCTTTTTCTATTGTTTTTAGAAGCAACATTACTCAATTTTTGACACAAAATCTTTGTCATTAAGAAAAATTGATTAGAATACTATGTATGCTACAAGCCTACAAGTTTACAAGCCTATAAGTAAATAAATAAATAATTAAAAAATAACTAGGGTTATTGCTAGAACTATTTTCTTCAAATTGAAGTTTCTTAATGAGTTAAACCATTTGTCCATATCCAATAAGTAAATAAACAAAATAAAATTATTTTTCAAAATTACAAGTTAATGCTTAAGTTACAAGGTTATTTCATGCCCAAAAGTACAATTAGCTTCTAAAAAAGTACAATTTTAGCATGACTTAAGGATTAGATGAATCATGTGGCTTTTTCATGATTTGATACCATGAAAAATTATTATTTTTGATACCAAATAACCAATTGCATGATCAAGTTTATTGATAATCCAAATCTCACCCTTATTTTGGTACAATATCCCTAGGATATTTCCCTTGAAGAATTGCAAAATATACAAGATCTCCTCATCAAATGACTTATAATGCTCCCATTTTCCACTTGAATCTTCCTACTTTGCCTATTCCACAAATGAACAACATAACTCTCTTCCTTTATATGGTTTAGCTTATGATTTATCCATTTCGAGTGGTTTTCATCAACAGGCTTCTTAAACAAATTACCGATCCTAGACCAGTCAACAACATAAAACGCAATCGGGGGCAAAATGGTAAATTCACTTACATCTTCCATAGTTCCATTGTTGTTACTAATAACCCTAGAAACAACCCTTGATACAAGATAAGGACCATTATGCCCCCACTTATTACCATTAAAAGTTAATGCAAATTCCTCGATAAACTTGAACAGTAAAGGGTGTTTTTTGTCGAAAATCATCAAAGCATTATTCAATCTAGCCCAATTTTTTGTAATTGGATCAATAGTTTGTGCTCCAATTACATTCTTTAACCCATCTAATTTATTTACAACTATAAAATCAGTGTCCATATAAACCCCACCATACTTATAAAGCAAAGCTAGTCTAAGCAAATTAGAAAGATTTTGCCCAATAGAAATTTCTCCTGGATTTATATGCCCTTTTTCTAATTGATTATACCAATCATCTGCCATTGTATTCTTGAATATGAACTTAAAATCTGGTGAAATTGCCATTACCTTAAATTTAAGCTTCAAAAAGGGTTCTAAAACTTGGGTTCCCTTAGATGAACCCATTGAATTTGATACAATGAGCAAGCAAGCTTGTGGGTGGAACTTAAAAAGACTTTCAATGGTGAATTTTTCCCTTTCTTGGAATGACTTGATTGATGATATCCATGTCATGAAAACCCGAAATCGACACGAATTTTCATTGAAAAACAACCTTACTCTCTTAGCAAATGTCTTGTTTGTAGGCTCAAATGAAGGAGATTTATGTATTATCTTTGCTAGTTTTTTTATATGTAGGTTTTGTTTGGTTGTTTTTTTGTAAGAAATATGATGGGTTGTTTTAGAAAACAGAGTATGGGTATGTAATTGTTTATTTACATCAATACATGCCAATTTTTTCTCTATTTCTTTATCATTTTCCATGGGAAAATCAAGGTTGAAGTAGAAAATAGAGAAGGAATTGTATGTAAGAAGAACAATAACAAGGATTGCAACAATGGAAGTTGGTAAGCAATATTTAGATGAGAAAAAGGGTCTTTTGGGAAGAGTTTTGAGGGATTGAAGCTTTGAGAAATCATCATTTTTTGTATTATGAAAAGGTTGTTTATCCATGGTTATTGTATGAAGATTTTGATGGAGGGGAAATTTGTAGGCATGAAATTGAAATTTGTAATAGTTTAAGTAGTCTATTTAGAGATTGGGTTGATTAGTTTAGAATAATTAATATCTGTCTCTTTGAGATTGGAACTGATAGTTATATGTTATGAGAGAAAATATTACTATCAACAGCAATTTCAAAGTAACGGATCACTACTATATGATTATGATTAGGGTATGAACTATGCAACTTTGCCATAGGTTCTTATAGGAAATGTTATTGTCATAATTGGTTAATCATGTAGGGCTATAAGAATAAGCAAGGTTTTTTTCCATATGTTCTTATAGGAATTGTTATTATCATAATAGGTTAATCATGTAGGGCTATTAGAATTAATTGTTTGTCTAAACTAACCAAAAGTTTGATTGTTGACTTTTTATCTTATATGGATGGATTTGACTTAGTCCAATTATTCTAATGGACCATCATTTTTAATTTGATGCAAGATATTCACAAAGGGTGAGTATAATAAATGTTGTGATGGAAAGGAAAACTCTTTTTATTAACATTTAAATTTGTGTTTAAGCTCATTTTTTTATTAACTAATTAAATTTCTTTGAAATAATAGGAAATATAGTAATTAGTCTTTTTCTAAATGTTGTTTTTATAAGGAATATTTATGAAAATTTAGAAAGATGAGATTTTTATGGTTGAAATAATGCTAAGATGGATAGTGAAAATATTTTATATTGATTTTGTTTATAAGTTGGAAACACGTAAAAACCATGTGAATAAAATAAAATGAAAAAAGATAAAGATAAATATGCTATTTTGTGAATTCAATATTTTATGTTGATTTTAATGATAATTAGAAAACATGTGGAGACTAAAAAATAAAATATTAAGATACCGCTGCAAATCGATTAAATGTTGACTTTTTGGACCATACATTGATAGACATGAGCACTACGCTATATATGCTTGTTTTAGGTGTGAATTGATATTTGATATACATAACATCTTCAGCTTATTAATCTCAAGTTTGGGCAGACAATTATGAGAAATAATGGAGTCTTTTGACATTGTTTTTTAGGTAAATTTTCCAAATAATGATATTGAAATAAAATATATGATCCCAAAAGGCAAATTTTGTTACTCCTATATGGGAAGACAGGCAGCATGGTACGGCCCGCTCATGACCCGGTAAGCCACAACTCGCCAAGTCTATCAAGCTTCGTCATTTTATAACCAATTTTACGAAAAAAGTGTGTTGCGGCTTGGCACATCTTGGGTGCTCGGACGTGTCATGAGTCATTGTTTAAAGATGACCACCTAGTTGGCATATTTCAACAGGCACGTGGCTCGCTCCGACATAATTCCAAGTCTAAAAGAATTAAAATGAAATTAAAAACTTGACGCTAGATAGAATCAGTCATTCCACAAGAGTTTAACTTGGTACCAGAGCTAACCATTTAGTAATACTAACAGTATGATCGAAGAGAAAAATCCTGTCATTGTTTCAAGTAAGGAGTAATTATACAGGAGAAACATAAGATTATTAGAACAACAAATGCAATACAAATAAATAATCAGTGAAAATTCTAATGTTACAGAATTACAGTAACGGGAAATCCATCAAATTGAGTTTTTCTGGGAACCGAATGTTCCATTGTAAACAGAAAGCACTTATGATTTTATCATAATAGCCCTCGTCGCCTCTTGTAATCACTCACTGACAATGTCAATGCATGTCTACGACCATCGTTCTCGGGGACTTGAAGTCCAATTGTTGCTTCAATCCTTTGCTTCCTTGCCATGAACCCAGCCAAGACACCTTGTGGCCCACCAAATCTATGCAAAGTGTTTAACGAGATTGGAAGTTCGAAGTTGTGCAGCATATTATGTTCTGTGCCTTGGTCGACTGGTGCACTTGTATCCACCAACTTCCCAGCATCAGCAGCAGCCTCTAAGGCTGCTGCTGTGGCGACTACTCCGGCCTTTTCACCTCCTTTAGTCTCGGGATTTTCCACAGCATTGCCATTTTCTTTACTTTTCGATCCTCCAGTATAGTAATTCATAGACCTAGTCCACCTCCTAGAGAAGGGATCATATCCAGCTTCTCCCGATTTGAGGTTAGTGTTTACAGGCTTCAATTCGGATGCATTCTTGAAGTTTTCTACTCTATTCTTTCTATTCATCTCTGCTAATCTGTGTGCCTTGGAATTTTTATTGTCCTGTGCTTGACGAACAGCTGCCAATTCCTCTAATCTTGCCTTAATCTTCTCCACCTGAACTTCGTCATTTCTGTATTGTGCGGCTTCCATTTCTCTCCGCAGTCTTTCCTTCTCGGCTGCAATGTTCAAAGGTCTTGTTGCAGCTGATTTCTTCTCCTGCAACATATGCTTCACTGTTTCCGCAGAGTACACAAAAGTGTTGGTTTTTTCAATTTCTTCCTTCTTATCGGCAACTTCTTGCTTCGTGGGCATCCTTCCATTGGTGCGCTCCACCTCTTTCTTCCACAGGTTGTACTCTTCTTCAAGAGGAGGGGAGTCGGAAATTCTAGCCATCTGCCATCGAGCTGCAGAGCTTTCACTACCCCAGACACAGTTTAAGTACTTGTAAGTCATCTTGTTTTCCAGCTTGTATTGCTTATCAGGGTCTGATGCATCTACATTTCGGACAATGCACAGCCTGTAAATGCTTTGCCCAGACTTCATACCAATGCCTACTCTTACAAAACAACCAACAATCATATCCTCGAAGAAAGGCTCCATAAACCATTTTGCTAATCTAGACCTTCTAATTGTAATTCCCTTGATGTCTTCATAGGTAGGAATGTTGGACTTAGGTTTAGACATCTCATCATCACTATCATCCATTCGGCCACCCCTTTTTGATCTCCCATCTTCACTCTGAGAATCACTTTCACTATCACTTTGGCTGGAACTGCTTACACCTGTAGAAGGAGCCGCTTTCCTTTTGACAGGTGAGTAACCCCGGGATCCTGGACCACCTCTAGCTGTGTCAATGCCTTGTTGCCTCATCCGTTTTGCCCGTAGCTCAATCAAAGCATCATTCTTTTGAGCGGCCCGGTCAGCAGACCTTGCAGATGTACGCACCCCACGAGAAGACACCAAAGGTGGAGTGCTTTCCCTCTTAGGTTGAGGCTTATTGTCATTCTTCCACCTTGATTTAACTCTTTCATGCAACTTCTTATCATCAAGTTTTGTCGCTCGTTCAGATAAGATTAACTCCCTCTCAAGCTCAGTTAACTGAGCAAGCTGTTGTCTGTCATCTTCGTCCTTGTAGAGATCACTCCCAACATCTGAATCATCGCCACTTCCACCCCCACGGCCAGAACCTTCATCACCCTCGTCATCATCCTGACTGCCCTGATCATCATCTCTGTCTTTGCCTCTTTTCTTCAACGGAATTTGGGATCCGTTGGGCTTTCTTCCTCCATAACCTCGATTGTCATCTGAATATTCATCCTTAGAGTCACTCCCATCATCTGAAAAGGCATTTTCACGTCGTCTTCTAGATGCTGGAACCGAGTGTCTGCTTCTACTTGATCCTCCTGTTCTTCCAGCTGCCTCTAAGAGCAAGTTTTCCAAGTCGGCCATAATCTACTCCTTTTTCTAACTGTTACGAAACCCTACTCTGATCAGAACAAATAATAGAAATTAGATCATACAATGCTCAAAATAAACCGCTCAAAATTAACTCCTGATTTTTCGGCTGTTCTTTTATAGTCGGGTCGTTTCTCCTAAAAGCTGAAATCTTTAGTATCTGTATATGCATATGACATATGTATCACAATTATGAGCTGGATTACTCGAATGATCGTTTATTTATTGCCATTTCTCAAAATTTGAAGCTGTTGATATCATCTAATCAAAGCTTTTCACTATATACGGAAGAAAATCAACCAACATGAAGTCAAATGCGAAATTTCCAAATCAAGATGATTTACTCCAAATTTCAACAAAATTTCAATCAAATCGTATCGTATCCAAACACATCAAATTTTCAAAACTTTTAATTCTCCGATTTGAGCGGAATCACAAATTCACAAGCTCACTTGATTAAAAGTTAAAACCACTAAAACTAAGCACCAAAATTACATCACCATCATTATCATCATTCACTTATCATTCAAGTCCACACACTTAGCTTCAAACTAAATTCACTCAAACAATGGTATTTCTAAACAGCATAATCAGATCTTTGATCTAATGATTTCAAGTTTTCAACTTAAACTAATCTCAGATCCAATCAACTATTGAAATTCAAAATCAACTTCACAATTCAATAAATCAAATCAATCAACTTCAAATAGCTGAATTGAACAACAAAATAAAAATTACCAAAAATAATCACGCATAAAATAGAAATGCTAGATCTTCGGCGATCGTAAAGTAGAAGTAATAAAGATCTTCTTTCTGCGATAATTTGATCGTTGTTGATTACTTTCACTGTTCATCATATCCCTTTCTATTTGCTTCTCTCTCTAGAATTTTTTTCTGCTCTCAAATTATTTTGGTTTTTCTCACTAAAATTAAATTATCTGTTCCATGATTTTTGTCATTCTTTAAGTGGCTCTTTTTTTATCCGCGTGTTTTATTAATTGTCAATTTTTACCGTTAAAAGAGAATTTTGAAATGAAAGCGTGGGTAAATTACCCTGGTTTTGGGTTATTTTTGGCGGAAAGTTGATTTTTAGTGGAGAAAAAAGTTGATTGTTTTTATTTATTGTCTTTTATTGGTTTTTTTTTGAAGTTGTCTTATAATGGTTTGTATAAGAATTTTGTGTAAATTTGAGTTGGGATGGGGATGTTGACTTTATTATTCAAATTGAAAATTTTAAAAAATATTTAATTTGACGCTATTTTCTATCTCGTAATTTAATTATCTAGTTGATTGTTAGTCTAATATGTCAAAGAACTAACTTAATACCATCTAGACACGAGCTAATAAGTGTATAAAAGTTCGAACATATTTTGAGTAATATAAATTCAGCTGGTCTTGGACGAGACGGCCTCATAATGAGACTGTAAATTGGGTCGGCCCAATTCGCGCGTGTAACAACCTGAGCATTTTTTCATTTTTTTGGCATTTTTCAATTTGATCTTAAAGGTATCAATTTTGACCATAAACGTATATCAATTTTGAAAATTGATACGTTTAAGGTCAAAATTGATAAATGCCTAGAAAATTAAAATGTTGTTACACGTGTAAATTGGATCTGTCCAAATTGACGTTCTCATAATGAGATCGCCTTGTCCAAGTATTTGTGCATAAATTAGATTTGAGTTGGGCTTTTGAGAGCCATCTTTATAAAAGATGGTCTCTCAAGAAAACACGTGTTTGTTTGAGAAAAAAAATACTTACAACAAATTTCTTTGTCAAAAACTACCGAGAAAATTTAATATTTTTATCAAATACACATTCTTGTGAGAGACGGTCTCTTTGAGAGGCCATTACTAATTGGGTTGACACGTTAGAAAAAATATAGAGTAAAAATAGACAATAAGCTTTAATGGATTGGGCATGAGAGACGTCTCTCAGAAAGACGGTCTCTCAGAAGACTGCCTGTTAAAGGGTACCTATACCTTACTCCTTCCGTACTTGCTACATTTTCTATTTTGAGAAGTTTTATCATTTCATTTTTAGTAAAAAAGCCAATCATTTAAAGTTCCACCTACTTTTATTTTTATCCTACTCTATAGCTCATTAACTTTTATATCTACCATTATTTAATCTTTATAATATTCCCAATCATCTAAAAAAATCTATTTTCCTTTTTCATTTTTCATCAAATAATATTAAAAAAAAAATCCTAAAAAGAAACCCCCTCATGCTCTCAATGATTGCACAAAAACTTCCTTAATATGTGTGCCCATATATTTGTAGCAAGTAAAACAGAACAAAAGAAGTACAACAAAACCCATTTCTTTTTTTCCCTTTTTTATATCATGTGTAAATCACGGGACTCATTCTAAAACACCCATTAAGACATAGTATGAAATAGGGATGGTCATGGGGCGGGTTTGGAGCGGATCCAACCAGATCCGGACCCGGACCCTTTTGATTTTTTGAGATCCGGACCCTAAGGGTCCAAAATTTTCAGAATCGGACCCAGACCCTCCGAATCTGATGGGTCTAGGATCTTTAGTGGGTCTAAAAAAAGTCTCTTTAATTTGTTAAATTTAAAACATTTGTAAGTCACTATATTATTCGAATACTTGTAAGAGAGTTATTATTGTATTTTACAAATATTTAATACTAATTTAACATCTATTATACGCTTAACTTCTATTATAAACACTAGTTCGTGTCTATGAAATAAGGGTATTTGGGTTAACATTTAGCAAGTAGCATATATATATTATTTATATATATTATGATTATATGAAAAGAAAATAAGTGTTGGGATACGTATTAGACAAATAAAAATGGGCAATTTAATATTTATAAGGGTCCGAGGGGCGGGTTTAGGGTCCGAATATTGAACCCGAATCCGCCAATTATTTTTAAGATTGAGATTTGACCCGGATCCAATGAGTCTCAAAAAATAAGACCCAGACCCTTAAAAAATAGGGTCCAACAGGGTCCTGGAAATTCACGCTAATGGCTAATGGAAAATGGTCTGAAATAAGGTAAGCCCTTAATATTAACAACAATGATATAGTTAACTCAAAAAAAAAAAAAAAACAACAATGATATAGTGCATTCTTATTTTTCGACCAAAATACATGCATCAGTCATAACTTTTAGGTAATAAATGGACACTCTTAACACTCGGATGAAAAGTTTTTGCTTTTCCTGAAAAATGCAAACAAATCATACTCGTTTCCTCATAGAGGGAGTAAAGAGAGATGCGCATAATCAAAAAACCCCAACTAATACTTGCGCCCAACAAGAATCGAACTTCAAACCTTTTACTCCACATTCAATTCTCAATATGTTTTAATAAAGGATGGCAATTTACTAAAACATGAAAGTAGAAAAAAATATATAACAATTTATAATTTACAATCCAACCTAAAACAAGTTTTTCCTTGCCTTAAACACTGTAAGAGTACATATATTTCCAGTAAAAACATGGCAAAACAGTCACATAAAGTCAGACTCAAAGCTCATCAGCATTATGGGAGTTTTTATAAGGCTGATTCTCCTTAGCACTATGAATAGTTTCAGCAACCTTCTTCTTTGCAGCACCATACCCTTGCTTAGCCTTCTCCTTGGCCCAACTCAACCCGTCCACCGTCTCCCCCTCGACAGCCTCGTCATCTTCAATCAAATCCCAATCCTCGGCCAACTTCTTCCCTTGCTTTTGCGCGGCAGTCCGAACATCAGGAGCCTTATCTCCTACTGTTTCCCTTATATCCTCAATCTTTTGAGCTACATAATCCTTGGCCTCCTTCCCCTTCTTTGCCAAATAATCCTTTGCCTCTTTCGCCTTCTCCGAATCCCTCATTTCTTCGCCTTTTTTTACTGCTGCGTCTTTCATTGATGAAGCCTTGTTCCCGGCCTCTTGGGCCTTCTCAAGAGCTTCATCCTTGATCGACGAGGCCTTGTTAGCAGCCTCTTTTGTCGTGTCTCGAACCTTCTTCCCAGCCTCTTGGGTCTTCTCAATCGCTTCATCCTTGATCGACGAGGCCTTGTTAGCAGCCTCTTTTGTCGAGTCTCGAGCTTTCTCCCCAGCTTGTTGGGCCTTCTCAACCGCTTCATCCTTGATTGACGAGGCTTTGTTAGCAGCGTCTTTAGCCGTTTCGTAACCCTTTTGTGTTGCTTCTCGGGTTTTCTCGACAGTTGCATCCTTCACATTTGAGGCCATGTCGCCTGTACCTTTTGCAGATTCGTATGTTTTCTCCTTTACTTGTTCACAAGTTCCATTCGCTTTGTCGCACGCTTTAGTAGCAGCTTCCTGCGACTTGGCGTAGGCATCTCCGGCAGCATCAGATATGTGTTCTCCTGTATCTGCACGCAATAACAATGGCTCAATGAAGTACATCAAGATCTCAGCATGTCATCAATACTTCACCAAATGCGTACTCCTATATACTCCTTTTGATTTAAGCTAAGGAAAGACACGGCAAATATATTTCCATCGAGACTAAAAATAACAAATATTCGCAACAACGGAAATTGTGAGATACTTAGTTGAGACTAAGTGCACATAAAAATAAATTTCCTAGAAAGTGTCGAATTGAATTATGTTATGGTTAGCAATTAATTAGAAAATTAAAATTCCAAGCTTCTAAAATCTAGCTTGTTAATTGCAAATTCTTCTATTAATTTAAAATTGATAAACAATTTATGAATGATTTGCAGCGTTAATGCGGGATTTGTAGCATAAATTTTCATAAAATGTTCCCATAGTAACGAAAATTCTTGATATAGTAACAAAAATTCTTATTACTACTCCCTCCGTCTCTTCCTTATTGTCCACTTTTCCTTATTTGATTAGTTCACTCTAATGATCCACTTTCTATTTTTGGCAAAGATTTTTTACCTAAATACCCGACCACCTCAACTTATATTATTTAAAATACCCCACCTACCCCCTTTTCAATTATTATAATCACTTAAAACCCCAACTACCACTTTTAGCAAAAGTAGAGAGGGAGTATAATTGAAGTAGCATAGCATGACGAAAAACTTGTTAAAGGGACTTTCACACCAAAATTACACTAAGTTCTAGTCATCATTCTCAACCTTTAATATCGACTACACTATACAGAGTCCTCCCTAACTAAGAGAGATTCAATTGTCACCACATACAAAACATACCCCGATTTTTTCAACAAAAAACATATTGCAACTAATGATTCAATCACGCATCATAAGTACAAAATAAATCATGGGAACAAAGTATATGATTCTAATACAATACACAAGCTTCCGGCCTCTATGAAAAAGTATTTATTCCTAATACATATATAGTACATTAATAATATAGGAATTTAAAAAATAAAATCACTTAAGTATAAAATTTTAAAAACTTATCTTCACATGTTATATATAAACATCCCATTTTAAGATAAGAATTTTTATTTTTAATTTTTATTTTCCAACAAGATATGGATACTACAATTAGATTTTTAAAAATATTAAGCATTCAATTTGCTATATTTCCCCTTTTTTTCCCACATCAATTGATAAAAATGTAAATATAAATTATTAATTATATAGTTAAGTGAATAAAATAAATAGAAAATGAAATGCAAATAAAATGGAACAAAGAGACTAATAATTAACAGAAGGTTTCCTGAGAGACCGTCTATGGTTCCAACAGACCAACCCAATAATTCTAAATTTAAAAATAAGGCTGATGATTAATAAGTTAGTTATTTCGCAAAATGGGCTGACCCATATTTACCGTTACCGTCTATAGCATAGATGGTCTATAACAAAAATTCGTGAATAATTAATCATTGGTAGCAATAAACTGAAACTATATAAGACAAGTGAAAAACATACCATTAATAACTTGGTGAATCTTATCATTCACCTCCTCAACCCCTTGTTGTTTGTGTTCATCATGTTTCAACCCAAGACCACTCTGAATTTTGTCCTTAGCCCACTGGGTCCACGACCCGCCACCACCGGCCTCCTCGAACACCTCCTTCCCAACTTGACTGGAACCTTCATCCGCTGCTTCATGATTTCCCTTCATCTTATTGGTGGCCGCCCTTCCTCCGCCCGACGCTATCGAATAATTGCACTCCACCGTCCCCACCATGGCGGCAACCATTACCACCACCACCATCACTAGGATAATTGCTTGAGATTTCATGGTTTTGCCAGTTATTTTTATAAATTTGCTTGTATATATGAAGAAGAATGATGAAACTTGAAAAGTGTAACGGTGTGCAGTTGTAGGAATGAAATGAATTGGTGATATATCAAATAGGAAAATATAATGAATGAAAAATAATCAAATATATAAAGGAATTGGTGTTTACGTGTTATAAAGAATTAGACACTTGTCATGTATGTAATTGGGTTTTGTTTTTGCTGCTTCGTGGCTTTATGGCTCTATTACACCTCTACTACTTCCTCAGTTCCAGTTACGAAATTGGTACTATTTATTTATTACTCTTAATTTATGATTAGTTTTTAAGCTATAGGTTAAAATATAATCAACTGAAACTTTGTTGGATTTGTGTTATTGCAAAAATTATTATTTTAAAATTTTTGTAACTTTTTATTATACGTAATTAGATATATTAAGGAATGGATTAGTATATTAGACATTCAGACTGTGTGAAAAAACAAATATTGAAAGTAAATTATAGCCGAGGAAATATTAAGTATTTACAAAAACAAAAGGTAATGTACGTAAATAAAAACAATATAAAACATAATGAAAGAGTAAAATAAATAATTAAAAAAGTAAAAATAATAATACTCCCTTATATTCATTTTACTTGTCATATTTACTTTTTGTCACTATTCACCAATTCTGTTTAATTTTTATTTTATTCTTAATCGATCTATAAGTAAAATATAGTCAAGACTCAAGAGTCTTCTTTTGTTCGTCTCAATGTAGAATTATTAATTTAAAGTTTTATAATTTTTAATGAAGCATAATTAGATATATTAAGAGTCAAAATATTATCTCGATAAATGTGAGAAAGCAAATAAGACAAGTAAATATTGATTACGAGGAAGTAGATAATAAATTTGGAGCATTATTAAAAGTAGTTATCTTTTTCTTTGTCTTTTCACCTTTTATATAATGAATTTTCAAGTTGGCCCTTAATAACTTGTCATATCTTCGTATCCCTAACATTCTTTAAAAACACTCACCGCACTAAAATACAAAATTGAAACTCTATTGCAAGTGAAAATGATCACCAAAATGTTTTGTAAGCATCGATAACGATTGGTAAATTCAAAAAAAAAAGAATGTTTGTGTTGAAACTTAATAATGTTTACTCTTTTGGACATAACTTTTGATAGGAAAATCAAATTAATGCATTTTTTGCGGCATAAGAACCTAAAATTCATGATCTTTCCAACGCTTTATTATATGCTCAAATCCGATAATCGAGCGAGAAATGACAATCGTTTAAAGTTTGCTTGTGTTGAAATTGGATACATGTTTAATCTTTTGACCATAACTTTTTATAGAAACTATTAATGCAAGGTTTACATAATGGGAAACTAGACTACAAAAACTTTTCAACGTTCGATTATTTTTTAAAAATCTAAAATGTATACGGATTTTTACAAGAAAACGCGGTATAGGGGTCGAATTTAAAAGGAAAAAATCGAAAATGAGGAATTTTTAAAAGACAACGAACAAAATGTGAGATTTTTAAAATTAAATTTTCCTTAAATAAAAAGTGTACTTTTTAAGTGGTTAGTCTCTTAAAAAACCGTCCCTTTACCTACAAACTGTATTCTTAATGTCTACTTACTTTATTTTTAATGCCTACTTACTATATTTATTTCAGGTGCTCTCTTGAGAGACCGTCTTTTGTAAAGACGACTCTCAAAAGTCCAGTCTATACCTATATTTAGAGTTGTAACAATATATATTTAGAATTTGACTGAGCTTTTGATAACCGTCTTTACAAAAGACGGTCTCAAGTAAGAATTTGTGTATTTATTTTAAATGTCAACTTACATTATTCTCACTGCATACTTATAATATTTTAAAAAATTAATAATAAATCGACCCAATTTAAATATAATTTCCAAAAAAACCGTCTTTTACTAAAATTTGGGTAAACTACAAATAAAAAGTCAAAATACAGAGTGATCCAAAAATGTCGCACAAACAAAACGGTTAGCAAAACACACCTATCGAGATTCGATTACACGTAAAACTCCTCCAAATTCTCCTATAAGGAAGGAGTAGAGTATTTGTCACGTCCAACTACTACCAGTCTCCGACTACCGCGCTATTTTTGGAGTTTCCCCCCAAACTTGTCCTCTTATAACGCCTATTCCGTTGTTCGATCAACATCAACATTTATTAGGGTTTCTCTTCTATATCTCTAACTGCGTTTAATTTCTCTTTCTCGTTGAAAATTCATCATCGACATTCATCAATTTTACATAATAGAAATATCAACTTAGGAATTGGAATTGGAATTGGAATTGGAATTGGAATTGAGAGTGGAATCGAAATTTCAATTAAAATAAAAATCACCTGTAAATCTATACTTACATATGACGGACTAAATCTTTGTAAATTTGATCTTGTTTGGTACTCGTTGATACAAGTAAGTATTGAATCTAAACATTGCTTTCCTCTGCAGATTTGCTTAAACTCTGGCGTGATTGTTACTTACAAACCCTAATTACTTGTCACCTCTTCGAATTTGTGATTTGAAATCTAAACCCTAACTGATCCATATTTTCGGAACGATTTTCTTAATTATTGTTGAAAAAAAAATAGTTTAGGCATTTTTTTTCTTGTAAATTGTCCAAGAAAATTAGGGAACAATGATGAAAACAGTAGTATATGAAGGTGAAAATTTTCTGGGAGAAGTAGAAGTATATTTTGAGAATAAGAATAAGAACGATATAGAAATAATATTAAAGAAGGGGATGAAGATAAGTCATTATACAAAAGAAAGTAAGAGATGTTCTCCACTGTCTGTACTACATACAATCACCAGTAATGGAATTCGTGCACCTTACTTCAAATTGATGGAGTCTTCAAACAACAAGATGCCCGATTTTCAACAAGAGCAAAATTCTCAGCTTTTTGCTTTGCACGCCAATTGTCTCAATGATAACAAGGTAAAACCCTTAATTCCACATCAATAAAAAAACAATTAAGATGGGACATGATATGGTTTTTTATTATTGGATCATTTTAGACATTAATACATTGACATTTTTTAAAATAACATATTACTTAATTGAAGCAGTTACGAAAACTGAATAGTGTATCACAAATTCTTGATATAGACTGTTTATAGTAACTTAATAGTCATGTCAGCCATTGGGCTGGGCTATTAAGAGAGCCGTCTATGCCATAGACGGTCTCTCAGGAGACCTTCTGTGTATTGTATTTAATTGTTATTAAGTAAGTTGAATTTTGAGTAGTAAAGTTGCGTGTACCAGACCTTTTCAAACTAACTCGCTACCGTATGTTATTGTGGTAATGAATTGTTCTTGTAGGCATCAAATTTTATGTAATTGAGAGAAAAGAAAGTAAAATTGGAATGTGGGTGGGCTTGAACCAATAAAAACATTTGTTGGGAAGAAATACCAATTTGTTTAATACAATTTGACTTATGAATCAAATATAAATACATGAATTTGATGTATAAATGAAAAAAGCTAAATTATGGTTTAGTAACTTGGATTAGAGTGTTGTTCAGTCTTGGATTAGGCACCCTACCCTTGTGCATTTTGATTGTTTTAGTTGTGATGATGAATCTTTGTCGATTTTCGCAGACTGCCGTAGTTCTTCATAGTGAGCAGGAGATACACTTGGTGGCAATGCGTTCGAGAACAAATGGTGTAGTTGTAACCCCTTGCTTCTGGGGTTTTTGTGTAATGCCAGGATTATATGAGTCTTGTCTTGGCTTGTTAAACCTCAGGTGTCTGGGCATTGTATTTGACCTTGATGAGACCCTGATTGTTGCAAACACACTTCGGTCTTTTGAGGATAAAATCGGAGCCTTGCTTAAGAAAATAAGTGTGGAAACTGACCATGAAAGGATAGATGGTATGGCGGCAGAAATGAAACGCTATGAGGAAGATAAAGCTTTATTGAAGCAGTATGCTGACTCTGATCAAGTACTCGACAATGGGAAACTTCATAAAATTGAAGCAGAAGTAATTCTAGCTCTTTCTGACAACCACCAAACAGTTGTCCGACCCCTTATTCGGTTACAGGATAAAAACATTGTTCTTACTCGAATTAATCCTAAGGTATTTCCTCAGTTCAGATAGTATATATGGAATTGGCTGATATCACCTTGTAATTGGCGCTTGCTTGTAATTTTATGTCAATGAATTCATTGGTTTACATGCTACCAAATTTTCTTCCCAACTGTTGTATGCATTCAGAATCGCGATACAAGTGTTCTTGTAAGGCTAAGACCTGCATGGGAGGAACTGCGCAACTATCTATGCGCCAAAGGCCGGAAACGCTTTGAGGTTTATGTTTGTACGATGGCAGAACGAGACTATGCTCTAGAAATGTGGAGGCTTCTTGATCCAGACTCAAATTTGATATGTAGTAGCGAACTACTGGATCGTATAGTTTGTGTCAAGTCTGGTAAGAGCTGATAGCATACTTTGTGAAATAGCTCTTATAGTTTTTCATGGCCACATTTACTCTGGCGTTTGCGGACGAGAGGAAGCAAACTTGTCGTTTTAGTTATTTTTGTTTTCTTGGATTGTGGTGTTAATTTTCGCCGTATGATGTTTGATAGGATCAAAGAAGTCACTGTGTAATGTTTTCCGTGGAGGGATTTGTCATCCCAAAATGGCTTTGGTCATTGATGATCGTCTAGAGGTGTGGGATGAGAAAGATCAGCCTCGGGTGCATGTGGTTCCCGCATTTGCTCCTTATTATGCTCCCCAAGCCGAGGTATGCGCCAAAGCCATTAATAGAGTCATTAATAGCTGAAGTTTTTTTGTGAAACATACCTGTGATTGACTAGATGGATCTCATTTTTGTAGACGAATACCACCCAAGTTCTGTCTGTGGCAAAAAATGTAGCATGCAATGTCCGTGGTGGTTTTTTCAAGTAAGTAATTCGGAAATTTTTTTATCTTTTCTATGCTTTCTCGAATTTTGAGCATGGACTAGTCTTAATTAAAGTTTTGATCTGCATAGTTGCATGCTATCATTTTTTCTAGCTTAATCTAACATGGGTATTTTTCAGAGATTTTGATGAGAGTCTGTTGCAACGGACTTCTGAGGTTTTGTTTGAAGATGATCCCAAAGATCTTACTTTGCCGCCTGATGTAAGCAATTATTTGGTGGCAGAGGTATTAATGTTTCCTTTATTTTCTTTCCTATTAATTTGTTTAGCACTCTAGCCTTTGTGAAAGACCGAGTCGTTTTACTTATTGGTTGCTTTGTTTTGGTGCCTTAGTGACAATGATTATTGTTGTGTAGATGCTTGTTTTCTTGGCTATGTTTCTAATATTGTGGTCTGCACTCTGCAGAATAAGGGCTTTGGTTCTAATGAAAATAAAGAATTAACTTGTTTCGATGGGATGGCGGATGTGGAGCTTAAAAGAAGGCTTAAGGTAAATTTTCTGCCATTGGAGCTTCCATTGTACATTTAATTCCGATTGGGAAAATATTGAACCTTGCGCATCACTGTTTTGAGCCTCGGTGATATAGTTGTAATTGGCTTCCGTGCCTTATATTTTCTTGCTATAGTTGCTCTTATGGTGATGAACTGTTTGGCTTTCCTTTTTGTCAGGAAGCAGCAATATCAGCTTCATTTCCTTCTGTATCTTCAACTACCGTAAATTTTGATACTAGGATAGCATCATCTCTTCCGTTTGCTGTTACTACTCCCATGACAACACCACAGCCTGCAAATCAAGCGTCAATTGCTCCTCTCTGTTCTAATCTGTTCTCACAAGCAGGGCTTTTAGGTAGATCATTGGGTAACGTTGGTCCTCTGGACATAGGTCTGCATAATACCCCTGTCTGCGAAGAAGGTGAAATACCTGAATCTGAGCTAGATCCAGATACACGGAGGCGGCTTCTCATTTTGCAGCATGGGAAAGATACGAGAGAAAACATTCCGAGTGAGCCTCCATTTTCAGTAAGATCCACAGTTCAAGCACCCATTGCAGGCCCCAGTCCTGGCCCAGCTTCATTCCCTGGTCCTGTTCTAGGTCCTGTTTCTTGGCTGCAATCACATGGAAACTGGTTTTCAGTTGAGGGGCACACGAGCACAGGTCGTCTGAGTCGACTAGGAACTACAGAGTTTCCTATGCCTCCTGATGTACTTATTGAGAAGCAGCGTGTACCTGTCTCTTTTCCTCGGAAAGTGGAAACTTTTATTGAAAATCAAAGATTTCAAATTCCCGGAGAGGTATGTTTTACTCCCTCCAATTCAGTTCAGTTGTCCCATTTGGGATTGGCACGGATATTAAGAGTGAGTGGTAGTTGGGTATTTTAATTGATTAAATAATTGTAAAGATGGTAGTTGGGTATTTTAATTGATTAAATTAATTGTAAAGGTGGTAGTTGGGTATTGGGAATTGTAAAAGTGGGGTTTTAATTTGATTAAATTAATTGTAAAGGTGGTAGTGGGGTATTGGGAATTGGAAAAGTGAGGGTATTTAGGTAAAAAAAGATGTACCAAAATAGAAATGGGACAATTGATGTGAGTTGTCCCAATAAGGAAATGGGACAACTGAACTGAATTGGAGGGAGTATTTGATTCCTTACATCTGTATTTCTTGCTTAGTAACCAAGTACATATACTATTTATATATCAAGTATAATTAAATATTTTTTTGCGTATACATTGGTAATTCAAATTTTGATTACTCTTTTTCTTCATCTGTAGGCTTCTCGCAGAGATGACAAATTGCAGTCAAACTATTCACTGCATAGCTATCAGTCATTCCAAGGTAAAAAGGAACTAAAGCAAAAGAGTTTTGTATTCAATTGTAAGGAAATTGTAAAAATTTTTGGTTGGTTTGTGATGATTTGGAAATATTTTGAGTTATAAATTGTGATTTTGTTTTTTGGTTTTTGTTATTCAATCTTACTTGATGTGGTACCAAGTGTGAACTACCCGTTTTGACACTTGCATATATTAAAGGAAGTCAGTAATCAGTACTCATTGTGCTATTTTGGGCAGTACTCATTATGCAAATTTGGGCGACTATTTATCCTATCTTCTTTAATACAGGCCTGAAAGTGTAATTTCTAATATTGCTGTTCTATTTTTGTGACTAAATTTTGGCATGGTTTTCGTTCTCTGCTAAAGGCAATGGAAGTACTTTGAGCCGATCTGCTTCGAGAAACAAGGATTTTGAAGTCGAGTCTAAACTAAGCAGTTCATCATCTCGGGGTTTTTTAGGTGCTTTACATGACATTGCAATGAAGTGCAAAGCAAAGGTGATTAGATTTTTTCTCAGAAGAATGTTTTTCTCATGTTTTTTTCTAGCCCAGTGATTTAAATATGCATTTTTGTTTGTCTTTTTTTCTGCAGGTTGAGTTCAAGTCAGGATTGGTTGCTTCCCAGGAGTTGAAGTTCTCTATGGAGGTAGTCTATCCATCTTACTGCATGAATGATCATTTTGGTCTTCTCTTGTAGTGCTTGTTTTCCATAATGATTTAAAGTTGTTTACATCTTTCTAATGCTTTTTAATAAGCACTTGTTCAAATGTAATGGTCACTGTCACATGATTTACTAATCTCCTTGCGAATCGCGAATGAAAAAGCGAGTTATGGTCGGTTTTGGGCTATTTAGGGTCATTTTGAGCGAATCGCAAATCTAAAAATTGAATGAACTAGCAAATCATGTTCACTGGTCTGGTTTCCTGGAAAAAGGTTCATCATCCATAGATCTTTCATCTTAAAAGTATATATTGCCTTAGCTGCCTAAAACTTGCATATACCATAGCTTTGCTGTTATGACTTGACATAAAAGCTGACATTGGTAATCTTACATGTGAACATTTCTCTGTTTTCGAGTTAGATTTTTCTTTGTCATTGTTGCATTAGAAAGATGCCAAAAATCACAGCCTAAAGTATTATGTGTTCATCTATCTGAGTGATTCTCAGTTTTTGTTATCTTATCTTTTGGGCATTGATTAAGCTTGGTTAGATCTTCTCGAGGCTGATAAGGTCATTGAAACTATTTTGTTTTCCCTCTGACTGGACTGATTGTTCATTTACCTTCTAAAATATCATCTTTTAACTGTTCACACAATTTCTTTGTAGGCTTATTTTTCTGGAGAAAAAATTGGTGAAGGAACTGGTCTATGCAGAAGGGAAGCCCAGCAGCGTGCTGCAGAGGCTGCTATGATGAACTTGGCCGGTAAGATTGCCTGAAAAGTATCTAGGATGAACTTGGAGTCAGTCCTATTGTCCGCAACTTCTTTATTTTTTTTGGTTACCAACCCTACCCAGACCCCTAATTATAGTTTCTATGAACGGTATCATGATGATGATGATGATGATGATGAAGTACTGGTTCATCTATTCTAGTGTGATCTATTGATTATTCTGAAATTTGAGATTTGTTATTTGCAGAAAGATATTTGGTTTACTCAAATTCTGATACTAATGCACCACAAAGTGATACAAGTAGGGGCCAGAGTGCAAGTGATGTAAGATTTGTAAATGACACGAATTCTCATGTTGATTGCCCTTCAAGAATACAAGAGACGGTAGCGCCTTCATCTGAACCCACCAGGCTGGATGATTCTCATGTAGATGGTTCTAAGAACTCCGTGGGTTCAACTTCCGTTCTCAAAGAATTGGTGGGTATCAATTATTTTTTCCCTTATTACGCCTTATCCTCTTATAATTATGATTTGAAAGATCTAGGGTCTAGATCTAGACTTACAAATAGATATGGTAGGAAATCGGAATGAATGGAGAAGAAGAATCCATGTGACGATCATTGGAACTGATATATTGGTTCATGTAGTCGACCCCAATCTTTTGGGATTTAGGCTCTAGCATGGTTGTTGTTGCCTCTTATCTTTATGATCAAGCTATTCATTATTTATATTATTTTCAGTGCATGAGAGAAGACCTCACTGTTGATTCTAAAGATCAGTCTCCGACTTCAACTAATCCAATTGTTATAGATCAAATACATGCCGAGGTAATGATACTAATGTTTGGAAACTAGGAAATTTTGACTGATATTTCTCCCCCATCAGGGAACAATGCAAGTATATACGGTTTTTATTTATTTTTAAAGACTTGATAATATATATGTAATTGGATTTTCCCTAATGGCCCAACTTAGATTGGGTGAAGGGAGATGGAGATTGTGTGTCTCTGAGGTCTTCTGGGACTGAATCTCTGCTTGTATTTGGCCCCAGTTAAACATGATCTCAAGAATGTGACCATGTAATTAGATCTGATTAGCTGAAAGTTTACAGGTTTATTAATTGATCACATTTGCTATATTTAATTTGATACGTAGGTGGAAGTAAATGGGCAAGTTGTCGGGGAGGTCACTGGATCGTCATCGGACGAGGCAAACCTGCAGGTATGAACATTTTCTCTTTGGCTCATTTTCAATTTCCATAATTTGGAGAACTTTATCGTGTTCATTGATCATTATCTAAAAATCTGCGTTTATTTGTTTTTGTCAGGCTGCTGAGCCAGCTCTTGCAAGTCTTAAATCCATGCTGGGTCAATTTACTAAACGTCCAAGATCTCCGCGGTTAGTACCCTTAAACGCTGCTGTCTAACTTAGTTTAGTTATGACCAGACCTTTATTTTGCGTAGTTTCTGGTATCATTGGAAGAGTTGAGAAAAATATATTGAATTGAAGCAAGGCTGTAAAAGTCGAGTTCTTGTACGCTTTTTTTTATCATAGAAATTCCAGGCTTGGCTCTGATTTTGAGAAGGGTTCTACAGGTTGCCTCATGAGCTGTGAGTTGCGTACAGGTGTTCAACGGGCTGGGCCAAGTCGGGTCATGTCAAATGTTAAACGGGTCAGGGTGGGGCAAAGCTTGTTTAAATTCGACCCCATTTGACCCATTTTTTATAAGTTCGTAAAATAGTTTTTTTATTCCACTTTATTGCCCGTTGTATCGACCCACCAATCTACATAATAAATATCATATTATAATATAAAAAATTGGTAACTTTTTTCAACCAATTCTTATAATTATCCGACCCGGCCCAATCCTTTACACTAAGGCCTGTTAATGACCCGACCCGTTGAACACCTTTAGAGTTGCACAGTGATGAACATTCTATTATATTAAAGTTCCCTTACAGTGTTTTCATGTAAATTACAGGTCGGTAGAAGGAATGCCCGATAAACGCTTGAAGCAGAGTATTCACGGGGTGTAGACCATATGCCATTTTCAAGCTATTCAATGTATGGATCATCTGTGCCTTGAAACCGATAACATATACCTCACGTCATTTTTGTGCTCGTATGGTGTGGCTGGTATACATCAGGGTCACACCCTAAAAGGCTGGGTGCACATGCCATGATTTTTCGTTCTCGTTCATTCTTCTGAGACTCCAATCTTCCCCATCGGCTTTGCAGGACTGGAGGATATGCGAGTCTGTGACCATATAAAGATTCGGCCAGGCGAATCTTTATACTGTCGCACATCTGTATCGGCCTGGCCGAATCTTTAAGGAAGGCAGCAGCATCGATCATTAACATGCTGATGTGCCAGTGCCATATATGCTTTGTAAATATGAAACATTATAGCTAGTATAGATATAGTTCATGTATTATTTTCTGCATGATTTGCAAGAATCAGCAGAATTTTATACAACACTGCTCTTTTTCCTTTGATCAATAGCATAATTGTTGGTTAATATATGATTGTTTAGATCTAATTTTAATTTTCATTTCTCAATAATCAAAGGAACCGACACTAAAAGATAACAGATGTTGTGCAGTCATTTCAAAAGCAAAAAACCGAATACTTCAAAATTAATAGAATAGAACACCAGTCTTATTTTGAAGTGATTTATTTATATTTTGAAGTGGTGAATTTGTACAATTGTACTCTACATTGGGTCACTCATTCGTTTATTGGATTCTATTGTGCAATTTAATAAAATAGACTTTTTTCCATACATATATTTAAAATCTATGGTAGCTGCCTTATTGGTCACCCTCTTCTTTAAAGTTGAGAAAAATTAAATTTTTTAAATAAATGGATATATTTTTTTGTTAAATAATATATTTAATGGAGGAAAAGTGAAGACTAGAAGCATTAAAAAAAATTTAAATAAATTATAAAGTTAATAAAAAACATGTGAGGATAATGTTCAAAATTTGTGATACAAGTAGATTGATTTTTTTAGGGAAAAATAAATAAACGGTCTAAAATAAAAAATAAGAATAATTCTAAGGAGCAAAAGAAGTATTTCCTCCATTTCTTAATAAAGTTTCCACAAAGAATATTTATGGGAATTACGAAAAATATTATTTTATTGAATAATAAATTTGACGAAAAGTAGAGATCATAAACATTAAAAAATTATTAAAAGAAAGTTAGTTAAAAAAATAGGGACCAAAACTATTAAAGTTTTTTTTATATATAAATTAGTGGTAAACATATGGAGACCATAAGTAATATAAAACTGTAAAACTGAAGTTAGAGGAAGATATGTCGGACAATAAGTATTATTAATATATTAAAATGTGGATGGATAAATTTAATTTCTTTTTCTAATCTATGATATAAATAGAAATATTCTTTATAAAAACAACAAATAAAATACCTTCAAATATTAAATGGAAACTTATCCAAAGAAAAATCGAAAATTTGAAATAGATAAGATTAATTATCAAAAAAAGCAAAAAATGAGAGTGAAATGAACTTATTTCTATTTATAAGGGCCTACAACCTCAGAGATCATGTTCAATATTGTTCGCAGTTACTAATTGCGTACAGAAGGTTGAACAAGTAAAAATAAATCAAATAGGCTGTTTTACCAGTTAATCTCTATTCGCAGTTACTAACTTAATTATTTGAAAATTAATCATATCTATTTCAAGATTTATACAACTACATTTAAAAATTATTCTTATGTATTTCAAATTTTCAGAATAATCAAGCATAAAACTAACGCATTTACGTCGTAAATATATAGACGAAAAATTGAAAAAAAAAATTGTTAAAAGTATTTTCAACGCTACAGGTCCAAAAGCAGTCGTATAAAAGTCACCAACTTCGAAGTACCATTAAGAACTCCCTAATTCTCTGATCACATAGAGAGAGAATCCACCATTTTCAAATCTTTCTAGCTCCATAATCTAAATCGAAGTGAGAAAAACGAAAAAAAACTTCAAACTGAATTATTTATCTTGAGAAAAGTTCTTCAAAAATGTCTTCTTCATTCGACAATTTCAGCAATGAAGGCGATGATCTACAAACTTCTGATCGACCATTTGACGATGGCTACACAGGTTACGATCCACGTCTTCCTTCACAACGCTTTGATCCTTCTTCTTTTAGCACTACTGAAGATTTCTCCGCTGTTGATGAGGTGATTGTTGAATCTGAAGTTGTTGATGATTCGCCAATGCAATTCGGTGGAAACCCTAGCTTTTTGGAAACTCCGTTTAGTGATACGATTCCGGTTGTGAATGGGAATGGAAATGGTTATGATGGTGTTGATGATGATGGTGGTGTTTTTGCATCTGATGGTCCTGTCCTTCCGCCTCCTGATCAGATGCACGAGGAAGGTTTTGCTCTTCGTGAGTGGCGGCGGTATGTAAAATTTTAATTTTAGTTGGATCTTGAAGAACTTGGTTTGGTTAATGTTAGATCTAGATTCTGATTTTGTGCGTCTGTTTTGAATTTTGTTTGTGGTAATTGGTGTACTGTGTTTATTTGTTTGTTTGTTTGTTTGTTTCTTTTAAAAGTTGATTTAATTCTTCATGGTGACTAGTACTATCAGAGTTGTGGATCTACCCTAATCAATAACTTATAACATATACACAAAACAGTATCACTAAAGTCAATAACAGCTTTAGCATTTTGATATTGAGAAACTTTAGATTAATCAGTTATTGATTTATAGATCCATATCTAAACGCATGAATGGTGGCAATGTTATAGAATTGGGTTTTTAATCAAGTGACCTGGACCATGCCTAGATTCTTCACAACGAAGAAAATCTGCAATAGAAACAAGATTTTGATTTTAACTGATTATGTGTGTTAGATATTGGTTTGAGCAAATCATTAGCTGATATCAACTCTGATTTTACCTAGAATAATAGAATGTTACTTGTTTTTAGACGCAGGGTCATATAATTGAATTTGATGTAACAATTAGTGATTTTAGATGTTATTAAGTTGGATATTTTGTGTACATATCTTGATCAGTTAAGGATAAGATTGTGTATATCTCTGCCTTTGCAGAGACTGAAATGGCAGGATTTGTACACGGTAGTTGTTCTGTTCTTTTTTTTGTCAATAAGTTAAGTAAATATTTGGTGTAGGAAGTTTTGTTAGATTGACCTTGAGCTTAATTGTAGGATATGTTTGTTGTACCTACGTGGGAAAAGTCATTGATGCATGATTCCTAAACACGAATTTTTATCCTTGTTAAGGGATAAAATAAATGATTGGAAGGATAATGTTATGACAAATTTAGGTTCTTCAGAAGGTATCTTCAATCAATAGTTTGTTTATAGATATTGGAGTGGAAAAGGACTAAGGGAAATAATGGCTGAACAAAGGAGAAAAGTAAGGCACGTAATAAAAGACATGGCATTATTTATTCGAGAAGGAATATTGTTCCTTCTCTAGAGGAAGTCTACAGAGTAAAAACAAGGCCGCATTGCATCGCATCGTCCACATTGTAAAAGTTTTCAAAATAAGCAAATCGATCTTTCCTGCATTGTAAAGATGTATAAGAAACCGTATCAAGGGATATCTTATGGTTTCGACCGAGATTTAGGCGCTATGATAACCTTATCACTCTCATTACCGCATCAATGTTCCATTACTGCAATCGCAACTGTTACCGCAACTTTACCCTATGAGAGGAACTCATGAATCATGGATATACACTATCTTGAAAATTTGAAAATTATTAAAGGAAAAGGATCTTACTTTCAAAAGAACAAACCTATGCTTGTGCATGGTTTTCTCCATAAGAAATAAAATTTAACACAATCAGAGAAGAGGATTATCCAAAAAAAAGACAAGGAAAGATCGTAACAAAACTGCCAACTTTTATGGATTGTTTAGTTGACCAGTGACCGATGGGATGAATTCACTTGCAACATGTTACTGAATGGATCTTAAATTGAAAACAGGGGAGTTAATATTTGTCGAAAATTAATGTTAAATGATTTGAACTTCCTTCATATTTAGAATTATTTGATTATCTATCTGTACTTCCACCAAATGCATTTTACAAATCTTGTTCACCAGAAAATATAAAAGATGAGATTAATTGAAATCTATTCTTGCGTAAGGGTACCCTAATTAAATTTAGGGTTAGCTATTTATGATTATGCATAAAGTACTTAAAGTAGGAACTGATGGCTTTTCCAGATATTAGATAGGATGGTATCGGTTATAACAATTTTTGTTGCATGTGTGAAGATTTAGAGGGAGGGAGGAAGCATATGATTGCTTACTAGCTAATTAGTATGCCTGAGAGAGATTTGACTTGAAATAGATAAAGAGGATAGGGAGCGTGGAAGAGAGAAAGAGTGCACCATTTATCAGAAGTTTCAGTGTCTGACGATGTTGGTTGAAGAATTTTGGAGGGAGATAGAGGAGCTCAACCTTTTTTGTACATCAAGGGGATTTTGTTTTGCAGCTTCATATTTCTGGTTTTGTCCATTATAACATTATTATATGAGTTGTTCTTTGTAGTTAGTGCTCTTGTAATTTTTAACTCGCGTTTGAAGGTTTTTAAGTTAACTCCTTGTTGAAGGTCTGTACGGGAATAGACTTAGGGTGCTTTTGACTGTCACTATTGACATTTCATTGTTTCTTTTGTCTAATCTGTTTTTCTGAACAGAGTATCCCTGAAAAGCGCTGTCCTTTCTATTAATTGTAATTTTGATTGGTATTAAAAAATTTTCATAACCCCTTTGATTTGATTTGTTGAGGGAAATGATATTGGGCTGATATTCAAATTGGTGATGGGAAGTTATGAGAAATCTTTGATGTTAATTGGTCATAGACGGTACTAGCATAGGAGCATTGGACAACTAAAAAGTTGGATTTTGGTTTGAAGTCTAAGAACTATAAAATTTATGTTCTTGGATTCCACTAGCTGTCAAGTGTATTCTGAAAATTAAGGGCTTTGCCTGGGTTTCGTTAACCCGACTTTGTTGGAAAGGATTCTTTTGTTTTGTGTTCTTCAAAATAAAGGGAAAGCCAATTTCATATGGACCTTGGTCGACTATAAGTGAAAACTACAAAATCTTTCTATTTTTGTGCTGTTTAATTTCATGCATTCACCTGTTTTAGCCGTAATTTCTGCAAAAAGCAAGACTAGCCTTGCCTCTGCGTTCACCACCAACTCTTATCTCTTAGTTTCCTCAAGCTAATAGGTTATTAACCATTGATAAAAAAATCTGTTGAAAAGTATTGATATGTAAATTCTGGAGGAGCAAACCGTACACATTGAGAAGATGGAAATAATTCATCACCACAAGTTAATATGTAGAAGTGGTGCACTGTTGCTATTTGTCGTAGATGAAAGGTGGTGCATGATGCTTTGTATTTTTAATACTCTTATTATGACAAATCTATGATGTGGTGTGTAAGGCCATCCTCGTGCCTTTTCCCTCTTTTCCAACATGATCGAATAGTCCCCTAGGCCTATGGTGTTTTCTTACAGAACTCACAGTGAAATCCATATTTTATGTGCCTGGTATGATAATTCTGGTTTTTCCAAAAGAAAATCCTGAGATTATATTTGCATGGTGGTTGTGGTGCAGCGAAAATGCTATTAGGCTGGAGGAGAAGGAGAAGAAGGAAAAGGAAATGAGAATGCAAATCATCGAAGAAGCTGAGGAATACAAACGTGCATTTTTTGAGAAGAGAAAACTCAACACCGAGACCAACAAAAACAACAATAGAGACAAAGAGAAGGTATTTTTTTCTATATACTCCGTTACACACCTTTATAGCCACTTGTACCCTTTCTTCTTTTAGAATTCTTCATTGGACTTGGCATTGAGCAGGTATACTTGGCTAATCAAGAGAAATTCCACAAAGAGGCGGATAAACAGTACTGGAAAGCTATAGCGGAACTCATTCCTCACGAGGTTCCTACTATTGAGAAGAGAAGAGGGAAGAAAGAAGACGATAAGAAGCCATCAATCACTGTTGTGCAAGGTCCTAAGCCTGGGAAACCCACTGACATGTCAAGGATGCGACAGATACTGGTTAAGCTGAAGCATACACCCCCACCCCACATGATTCCACCTAAACCAGAGCCTGCCAAAGAGGGAAAAGACGGTAAGGGAGGGAAAGATGCCAAATCAGGAAAAGATGCAGCGAAAAGCCCTGCCGATTCCGTGAAAGACGCCACTACCAACAATCCTCAGAAGTCTGAGGAGGAAGCTCCAGCAGCTGAACAGCCAACCGCAGAAGCTGAGCCCGTGGCAGCTGCTTGATTATTTATCAATACATTTGTTCAAATGTTTGTCCGTCTTGTTTGCAGCGGCATCCGGCTCTCAAACTGTTTGGGTATTACATCGTCATTCATCATGAAGGAAAAGAATGATGTAACATTGCTCCATGCTTATAATTGTCAATGAGACTTTTGTCTGAAGTGTAGAATAATTTCAATTCTTTACTTTTTTCTTTAGAGGGAGTTTTTTCATTTGATTTTTCGTGTTTGTTTCAACAAAAACTGAAGCATATTGCTCCTTGATGCATTTTTCTGTAACAATACCAATTTGTTTATTTCATTGTAGCCAGTAAAATGACAAAATTTTAGGGCGTTTTCATTTGGTGATTACATTATACTCCTCTGCCCCCTTGAAATTGTTGCATCACGCAAATCAAAGTAAGCTTTTTAGTTAGGAAAAATTACCGTGAATAATATGATTTTTCATTGATTTTCCTACAATAATACGAACTTTTGATTAACCCTGAATAATACCAACTTTGATGTAGATTTCCCTCTAGCATCTTTAACTTGTTGGTAACCTATAATTGTAGGTCAACTTGCCAAAAAATAAAAGATGAATAGAAAAAAAAAATTGAAAATGCAATAAAATTTTAAAAGTTTATTGCCTACAATATAATAATAAGAAGAAAAAATTACCGTGAATAATACGAACTTTCAATGATTTCCCTACAAGAATATAAACTTTCAATTAATCTCTTTTTTTGACAAGTTAACCTACAATTGTAGGTTACCAATATGTTAAGGATACTAGAGGGAAATCCACATCAAAGTTGATATTATTCAGGGTTAATCGAAAGTTCGTATTATTGTAGGGAAATCAATGAAAGTTCGTATTATTCACGGTAAATTTTTCCTTTTAGTTATTATAGTTATACTGCAAACTCAAAAGAATGAATGAAATTAACTTTTAATCTAGAACATTCACAACCGTTGATCAAATGGTACTAAGATGAAAGGACGTAAGGAGTAGAACTAAAGAGTTACATATAATGTGTTCTTGAGAAAGAACTTCAACAGAAACCCTACAAAAAGCATGATACATCTTGGCATGTCCCAAGTTATCCTTCAATCCAGAAATACTTTTGCATCTTTCAGTTACTCTTTCAGATACAAAAATGATTATACATCATTTGAATATTAAATTATATATAAAAAAAAAAAAAACAATTACACATCAAGTCGTTTCTTTACACCATACAGAGGAGAGTAAAAAAATAATGCATTGATAGTAGCTAGAATAAATTAACTATCAATTCTCTTCCTATGGATCTATATATATATATATATATATATATATATATATATATATATATATATATATATATATATATATATATATATATATATATATATATATATATATATATATAGGCGTACCATACCAATGAGACTATACGTTGAAGAAACAATGAAAGAATTCTACGAACTGCATTCTTCATCTGGGAGTAACTTCAGTGATGATGGTGATGGGAGCAGAGCTAAACTGAAGAGAGCTCGAACCAGCAGACGCCTTTTCTTTCTGGGTCCCACCAGTATCAGGAAAGAAGCCCGGGGCTAATAACTGTTTCTCGTTCAATCGTGTTTTTGTAGACATCATTTCGATGACCTGACTCATTAGTGGTCTTCTGTGAGCACTTGCTTGGGTGCAGAAGAAAGCTACTTTTATGAACCTTAAAGCCTTGTCTTCGGGGTATTCTCCCATTTCCGTATCCACTAACTCCAATAATCTCCCTTCCTCGTACAATTGCCAAGCCTATCATAAGAAAGTTGGATCATTTTCGTGTAGTAGATAATCCGTGAAATGGACTAACGAAAAGCCTCCAGATTCTTGAATAGCTCGAGTTCAAAGGAGTCAACCACACCGTTTTTAAAGTTCTATACTATCGAGAGCTAATTATTCTTAAAATAAAATTGGATCATCGTAAATATGTTGTTGCACCATTTGGGTTTATCTATGCTAAAATTTCTTTTAAAGCCTGCCTAGGCGAGAGCCAGTTATTGTCATTGGAGTAATGAAACGTTAAGTAGAGCATTCACATGGAAAAAAGTTGTTCTATCAAGGTGAGACTAGAGACCCACAAGTTACGCCATAAGTAGCGTAAAAGAAATGACATACAATAGAAAAATAGCAAATGACGAAGACCAAGGGGCGATGAAAATTCACATACCCATTCGAGAAGAAGTTTATTTTCTCCGCCCCAATTTGACTTGGAACTACTTTGGCCACTAATGACTTCAAGCATAAGTACGCCAAAGCTGTAAACATCTGCCTTCATTGTCAGATGACCACCCATAGCATATTCAGGGGCCAAGTAACCCCTGCATCAAAATTCAGATATAAGTTTACCATTCAAGTTTTTCTCTTTTTTACTCCCACTTTTCTCGAGGGAACGGGGAAGTGTATGAGGAAGCGTAGAGAACCCATATTCAGGCAAGAATAACGGATCAACAACACACAAAATCTAGACATAAGATTCCTCCTGAAATTCATGTTTCTCAGCAATATTTACTTGATTTCTAATTTCTGAGCTTCTCGCACAAACGACTGGTTTAATAGCTAGCAAATCATTCAATACTTTTAGTTGTATTGTTACTAAAAGCTAATACTTCGATTCGTCAGCTTTCTAAAATAGTAAGAATTGTAATCGGATTTCAAAAAACGCCCGAACTTAGGTGAAGTGAAAGGAAGAGGACCAAAATAATACAAGTATTGTACAGTGTATATTGTAAATTCTGCTTGACTTTTAGAGCACAGAAAGCCGAAACAATCAATAACCAAAGCAAATACAAGCGCCGTTTCACACTGGATGCAATGCGCTTACGGCTTGTCAAGTTGCATAATACTATATAGGCAAGAAAAAACCGTCAATATAAACAACTAACGGAAGCATGCATGAATTTTAGACAAAAAGTTCTTTTGAAAGGTAAGAATAATGAATACATACGTTGTCCCGGCTATTCTAGTACTGATGTGAGTGATATCATCCGGAAAAAGTTTAGCCAACCCAAAATCTCCGATTTTTGGTTGAAAGTCTTTATCAAGAAGTATGTTACTCGCTTTGATATCTCTATGCACAATATGTGGCACAAGTTCTTCGTGAAGAAAAGCAAGAGCCTTAGCCGTACCCAAACATATAGCCTGTCTTTTATCCCAATTCAGTCGACTACGATCACTGGTATAACCTAAAAGAACAACAGTTTTAACAATCCATGGCTCTGAAGATTTATGACAATTAAAGAGTGTTCGACATTTTGGAAGTTGTGACTTTACCTGTTAACGCACGATCAAGACTGTTATTTACGGCATATTCATATACTAAGATGCGGTTAGATCCTTCAACACAGCATCCAATCAACTCAACTAGGTTCGGGTGCCTCACATTCGCAATAGTATTGATTTCGGTCAAAAATTCACGCACACCTTGCTTTGATTCAGTGGAAAGTGTTTTTACAGCGACATTCAGCCCGCTTTTCAGAATTCCCTAACCAAAAGTAGCTTGCTTTACATAAGTAACAACTAACAAGCACTTGGGAGATATCCAGAACTGTAATAATTGGACGTCATCCGATAACTAAGCACAAGGAAATCACAATACCTTGTAAACTATTCCAAATCCACCACGCCCGATCTTATTGCTCAAACTGAAATCGTTTGTTGCTATTCTTAACTCATTGTAGTGGAATTGTCTGATATTATCAAGTAGTTGTCCTGTTCACAAGAATAGAAGAAATTTTATCGCAAAACGAAGGTATGTAATCGTGCAAAAACAAAATGGAATCGCAGAATCCAGAGTATGAATGAGAAAGTTATATTGAAAGCTATTTTGGCTCAATATGAAAATTTTACTCTTTGTACTATGTCATGTTAGTATGCACTTGATTGGCATAAAAGTACTAAGCTTGTTATTCTGCACGGACAAATGAATATGCGACTACGTAGCTAAATTAAATCACATCTCGTCACGCAAATTTGAAAACTTCCAAGTTCCGAAGTAACATTCACTAACATAATGACTACGAAAAAAAAACCACAACTACTTGTAGTTGCAAATGGGAAATAAATCAGTCTCCTAAGCCCTGACATGGTGGATTTACTTTCAGCGGATTGACTAGGTTGGATTAATAATGTCAATTTTTCCCATTTTTAAATGTTACTCCCCGCCAACCCCCCTTGGATAACGCTTACGGTTTTTGGGATGACGACAATTATATAGGGACGCAAGATTGACCATTATATCCCTCTATCAAATGCAAAAAGTCACAAGTCAATGCATTTGAGACCAAGATACCTTCTACCACCCTAAAATACATCATCAAAATACCTTCAACCACCAATGTCACGAGTCATGACTCATGAGACATTATTAAATGTGCAACAACAAAAGACACAAATACTAAATAAACTCAAACAATCTTCACAGGAAAAATAGGGACAATAGTACAATACTAAGTACAACGGTAACCTTTCGTTCTGATAAATTTGCTACATTTCCGCGTCTTGTTCAGGAGTATACTAATGAAATGCAGCAATTTCAATGAGACGATAGTCGATGAATAAAAGATAAAAGGAAACAAAACATATTTTTTACCCTCAAATTCTCTGCTGTGTAGGGCAGATGTAGAATTCTTCTGGGAAAATGGGTTTCCAAAGCAGCCACAGCTCATATCTGTAAAAAGAAGGCTCAAATGAGACAAGATAGTAAAGACAAGAACCACCCAGAAACTAAAACACAGATTTAAACCCAGAAATAGTAACAGAGAATATTCTCTAAATCTAGAGATTCAAGAATCCAATTTGGTCTTTGAAGAATAATTCACATGATTAGCAACATAAACCCAGATAGAAAATTAGTAGCCCATCATGAAATTATAAATTAATAATTGCCAAAAATAATTATTTCTTCTGAAATTTTGGAAAAAGACAGGAAATTTCACTCCAAATCATACAAAAGAACAAGAATATAACTTTTCTAGGTATTCTTTCCTACCCAACAAAACATAAAATTCAAAAAATATATAAATTTGCATGCCCATATTTAAAATGAAGTAAAATTCAAGAAAAACCCAACATCAAAATACAGTAAACATCAACAATTCTATGTTCAAGAGATCTAAATTTATTTTTTTTTAAAAAACCCATTTACCATAACCAAAATTCCAAGCTTTTAAACAAACAGTAATGGGAAAAAAATGAATATTAAACAATTCATTACCTCAAATTAATATAATTGATGATGATGACAGTACCATTAAAAGAACTTAAACAAATTAATCAAGATTTGGCAAGTTTTTTTCTTTCTAATGTGTATGCAAATTAAATAAAAAAGAATAAAATAACCAACTTGATGAAATCAAATGAAGTATTTGCAAGTAGATGGGTAGAGTTAGTATATAAAGGGCAGATGATATTAATTTGTTGGTTCCCAAACATGTCATTATCTTGAGCTGGTGATACAAACGTAGGAGAGAGAATAATGGTGATTGGAGAAGAAATAAGTTGGGGTTGGCCGAAGGATCATGTTTTGTTTGGTTTAATGAGGGAAACATTTTTACTCGTTTATACATTTTCTTTTTCAAAGTTGTTACACTATTTAGTATTTACAGTTCAGGCCAGCAGAATCACAGTTCATTCTCATTCTTGGTCCATTTTTGTTGGTAATTTTCGGATTGATATATAAGAAGCATGAGCAAACTCCATAGTCACTCATGAAGTCATGAGTAGAGGTGTTCAATGGGGCGGGGCGGTCTAATGGATTAAGAGTCGGGTTATATTTTAACAGGTTATTAGCGGGTTGGGTTAATAACGGACCTTTGTGTAAAGGGTTGAGTCGGGCTGGGTGAGATAGTTATTAAAAGTGGTTGTAAAAAAATAGTTTACCACCTTTTTTATATTTTTATATGACATTGTTATATTCTTAGTTGAATTGACCTGACGGGCCATAAAATATATTAAAAAAACTATTTTATGAACTTTTTAAAAAGCGGGTCAAAGTGGGTCGTATTTGGACGAGCTTGATCCGCCCCGCCCTGTTTAACATTTGATATGGCCGCCCCTACTCGGCCCATTGAACACCTCTACTCATAAGTCATTAACTTATTTTTCTCGTTTTGGAGTTAGGCGTTGTTAATCCTCGTATAGGTGTTGTTCTATCATGCAAAGCAGGTCTTGTGTGATGTTAATGTTGTCAGTTAACAAGGGATCAAAACCTGATCAATAGGCAGATTTTACATAAATTGACATCACTCGTTTTTTTTTTCTTTTCTGAATTCGCCACTGCAGTATTATAAGTATAAAAGAAAATTAGATAAGTCGATAGGTTAATCTATTCTCCTGGAGCCTTCTATTAAAGATTAATAATATATGTATTCGAAAAATTTTAAAATTGTTAATAAAGTGTATTATGAAAAAGTTAATTATTTTTGAATCTTTTTACTAAGATGTAAACTTAATGAATATATTATATAGAGTTGTGTATTTGTTATTTCTTTTTAGAAGAGTTATATTTTAAGTTCTACCTAAAAAGTTAAACACCAAATTTTTTAAGATGACTTTGTGGTAAAATAAAAATATTCAACTAAATTTGCTCAAATAATATTGTTCCAAGTGTGTATGCACAATTACATATGGATGAGTGGTTTAGTTTGTGTACCCATTTCAAAACTTTTTGTATTGGACTTTTCTATTGTTTGATCTTTTCTTTATTACAATGTTTGACTTTAAAGGACCAATGACCTATTCATGTTTTGATCTTTTCTCTAAATATAAAGATGATTTTGCATTTAAAATTTTTGAATTATATTAGCATCTTTTTATCTTCAAATTGATGTATGAATATGATAGCAAATTTTATTTACCACTTAAGAGCACATTGTACATGTAGTAAATGAGTTGAACACAAAAAAACTTAAATAATGTGATTTACAAATTAATTTCTTATTCTTTACAAGAATAAAATAAAGGAAAATTTACCTAGAATAATCCAAACTATTCATAATTTTCCTACAATAATCCCACCTATTGATTAACCATGCCAACTTTGAGGGGTATTTTCCTAGAGTAAGCTTGGGTAACCCGATGACCTGCTATAGTAGGTAATTCTCCAAAAAAATAAATTAAATATTAATTTATAATTAGAAAATATTTTTGAAAATTTACATAAAAAATTCCAAATAATAAAAAAAATCATAAATTTTTTATGAACATTTTTTTAACATTTTTTTGACATTTTTTTTAAATTTGTCTTTTTTTTTAAAAAAATAAAACTTACTATAGCAAGTCATCCGGTCACCGGATTTACTCTAGGAAAATGCCCCTCAAAGTTGGGATTATTTAATGGTTAATCAATAGTTGAGATTATTGTAGGAAAATCGCGAATAGTTTGGATTATTCTAGGTAATTTTTCCTAAAATAAAAGATGATGATAAAAATGTCTAAAAACTACTCCCTCCTATTCAGCTTAAGTGTCCCATTTGACTTTTCACGGATTTTAAGAAAAGTCAAATGGGACCACATGTGTAAGAGAAAATGTAGAGTTTTTGAATCTTTATAGGTGTAAAGTGGGGTTAGTAGGTATAAAGGTGTAAAAAAGTTAAGTTTAGTAGGGATAAATTGGTAAAGTTAACATACCAAAAATAGAAATGGGACATTTAAGGTGACTTGACCCAATAAGGAAATGGGACACTTAAGCTGAATAGGAGGGAGTAATAATTAAATTGACAACTATAACAACTAGGATACATAAATGCCCATAATTAATTGAATTAATAAGAATTTTAACCTAAATTTCTCTTTGTATTATGTTGGCATCTTATTGATTAATTGATTAAGTGAACAAAGATTTAAACATAAAACTATTAAGCACACATTTAGTTAAAGACTAATAATTCTATAAACAACATCATATAGTTAAATATCCATACATAATTAGGTTCAAACCCTCTACTATATAAAGGAAACTACTTGCTCGTAATTAACAAAAATATTATAGCATCATCATCATCATCATCCTACCCAGTATATCCCGCTCATAGAAAACTATGGGCAGGGTCTGGGGAGGAAAGGACGGCGACAACTCATACCCGTAAGGAGAGCACGGCCAAAAGAAAGGAGTCCCCCGGCTCCAGGAACGAAAATATTAGAGCCTAGATTACTAAATATTAGAATAGACTAATAATGATGAAGAGAATAAATTAATTATTAATAACCTAAATATGATACTAAAAATACACACGGAAATCACTAATAAAAAATTAAATATAGTACTAGCTCATATTCGCTCTACTTTTCTCATTTGATGTTTCAGCACTATTTATCGATCACTCTTATTAGGTGATTTGTTCTTAATCTATAAGCTACAATCTAGTTATCTGGAATCTTATTTAATTCGTCTTGTTGTGAATTTTATTATTGGTAAATGCGTCAAAACCAAATAAAACAAGTAAAGAAAATAATGAAAGAGTATATAATGTAATTCACAAGTTAACATAAAATAAATTAAAAATGTAAAATGACATGATAAAATGAAAATATACTCCATTGACATATACCCCAAGTATCAACATTTCATACCAAAAAGTCCAAATACTACTAATCTAACCCAAAAACCTTAATTTCATGTTAGTATCACTCCACACAATTCACATCTATTGACAATAATCAACAAGTCAATCACTCAAAAACCACAAAAACCCCTTCCAATCCCAATCCCAATCCCAATCCCAATTGTATGCAATTCCAAACAAAAAACCTTGAATCTTCTCTCTTTCATACATGCATTTTTTCCACCCCCAAATAGGAGTAAACCCTATATTCATCACTTATCTAACATAATTGATTTCTTCAAATTCACACATTTTTTTATTTCAAAAAAAAAAAAAAATCAAAATTCCATTCATCCCACTCTTTGGATTTGTCTATCTATGGCCTGTCATTGCTATCACACTCAATTGTGACTTTCAGGTTTCAACCACCATTGCGGCATTGCCCAATTTCTTCCAATTTTCTTTGTTTCCCACTTTTGTTTTTTTCCCTTTTTTTTTTCCCTTTTTTTCTTTTTCATAAAAGGGCTTCTTGTGGCCCTGTGGAGGAATATTTGCTGATACTCTTGCTCCTTGCTACTATTTTTGAATTAAGGAAATTAATCTCACCTCAATTTGCTCATAAATGGGTTTTTTTTTTTTATTTTTGTTGCAATTTAAGGTACTTTTTTGTGATTCAAATTTATGCTTTTTGCTTCATTTTTAGCTTTTACTTGAGGAAATATGAATTGGGGTATTGAGAAATAATCTAAAGTTAATGCCTTTGTGGAAAAATGATGGGTGAGTTTTGTACAAGTTTGTTACTTTCAGGAACTCAAATTGGTGATTTAAAATAGAATGATAGATGTAATTAGGTCAATTTCATCATTTTTAGCATTTGCTTGAGCAAACATGAATTCAGTTTTATAAAGTAAGATAGGAAAAATAACCTAAATCGAACAATTAGAGAGATTTTCACTAAACATATAAGCTTGATGAGCTCCTATAACCAATTGGTTTTGGATTGGAACCTCATCGAGTTTTCAGTCAACTTTCCTCTTATATGAGTCAATTTGCATTCAGTCAACTTTCCTCTTATATGAGTCTTGTGTACAAGCCCAAATTTATGGGATAATCCTACTTTAGTTCTTTTAAAGCTCAGTTGATGTGATTAAAAGAAGATGCAAAATGTGTGACCTTAAGAGTTAATCTTCTTGCAGAAAGATGATAGGTCAAATTTCAGGACTTTAATTAGGTTAGCTGCATTTGAACATTACTTAAGTTATCATTAGAGAATGGCTTTTGGAAGTAGCTCTGCATAGTCCAAATTTAGAGATTTGAGTTTGGTTTATATATATGGGGTAAGAAATACTAAGAAGTAAGAACCCATATCATAGTCCAAATGTTTTGTGTTTTTTTCATGATCTCATATCAGAATAGGAAAAGATATGAGGCTCTACCAAGACTAGTTAAAGTACATTGTAATTTCTGATTACCTCTTTAACGTCAAATTTGATTCGAAGTTATTCTTAGGTGGGTTAACATTGAAGGAGGGTGCTTAGATGCACGCATTCTTAGAAAGAGCCTGTGATAAATTTGGTTTTAGGATGGAACCTCATCGGGTTTATATGCAGTATGCGGGTCTTGTTGTGTATAAGACCGTTAACAAATTCATTAGGCTAAGTACTCTTGGCTCTTGATTGTCTGATCACAACACCATCATCATCATCATACCCAGTGTTCCCGCACATAGATACTCTATGGTCAGGGTCCGGTCTGATCACAATGCCAGATTTGATTAATTTTAAGTATGTTCAGGCCTATGTTGATCCTGTTTAGGATCTTGCTTCACCTCTTATCACACGTCTGTGTTGCTATGCAAGTTTTTGTCGCACGCTAGCAGATCATGCTGTGCAAGCAGGAACTACTGGCAACCGGAATACGTTTGCTAGTCTCACACGAAGTGCTGCATCGTTCTCATGCCCTAGTCAGGGTGAGTACCCAAAACTGTTCATGTATGTGCCTTCTGTTTTCCTTGCTTGTTTGTCATTTAAGGAAGGTTGTTTTTTCTGACTGTGCATACCTTGAGGTCATTATTGTGCTCTTAAACTGCATGTCAGAAGGAACCAATGAAGGGTACTAACTACTATACTGCTAGTATGTCAAACTTGTGTTGTAAAATGGTGGTTTCCTTGGATTTTTTGTGTGTATGGGATTCAGTTTACGCTACTGATCCCCGCTAGACTTGTTCGATCTTACGCAGTATAAACTACATTAATCAACAATCCAACATTTTTCATGGTTTTCTTACATTAATCCCACCTATTGATTAACCCTGAATAATCCCTGCTGGACTTGGTCGATACCTCAGTTGGTTTTGGAACTTGTCTCAGGAAACCAGTAGTGATTCTTCTGTACATATTACCATATTTTTAAGGGAAAAGTGTCAAAAAGTACCTATTAAAAAAAATTTTTTCAAAAAAGTACCTAATAAAAAAAATTTTTCCAAAAAATACCTAATAAAAATTTATTTTTTCAAAAGAGTACCAACTAACGGTTGGGGTTAACTTTTCCGTTATCTTTTTTTGTCCATTTTTAAAAAGTACCTAATAAAAATTTTCTTTCAATAAAAGTACCTAATAAAAAATTTCTTTTCAAAAAAGTACCTAATAAAAAATTTCTTTTCGAAAAAGTACCTAATAAAAAATTTCTTTTCAAAAGTATCAAGAACAGAACATAATTATCCAATACAAACACAACATAATATATAACTCTAAGAACATCATCACACATCATCCAATACAAACACAACATAAGAACACCATTGAACACAAACCTAGAGCAAGTAACGGTTGGTGTTAAGTTGACCGTTTATTAAAAAAAATTTATTAGGTACTTTTTGACTCTTTTTAATAAACGATCAACTTAACACCAACCGTTACATGCTCTAGATTTGTGTTGGATGATGTTCTTATGTTGTGTTTGTATTGGATGATGTGTGAACTTTTTTATGGATATGTTCATAAAGTTATATATTATGTTGTGTTTGTATTGGATAATTATGTTGTGTTCTTGGTACTGTTTTAAAAAGAAATTTTTTATTAGGTACTTTTTTGAAAAGAAAATTTTTATTAGGTGCTTTTTAAAAATGGACAAAAAAAAAATAACGGAAAAGTTAACCCCAACCGTTAGTTGGTACTCTTTTGAAAAAATAAATTTTTATTAGGTATTTTTTGGAAAAAAGTTTTTTATTAGGTACTTTTTGAAAAAAAAGTTTTTATTAGGTACTTTCTGACACTTTTTCCTATTTTTAATTCTACATTTACATTCAGTTCGTTGGCTTTTGAGAAAGTCTTATATAAACTGGTCTAAATTATGTAAGTGTACGTAAATTTTAAAAGGTATAAAAATAGTATATTTTTCTATTTGATAAGTATAAATAAGTACAATTATTGGAAAATATTTGTTATATTTAGGTTGATGCACATTGAAATAGTGTGGACTAAAGTCTATAGTCTATACAAGAGTTCTGCATAGCTTTTACTATGTTGGTTCATTGTGCGTGGTTTTCCATTCCGTAATTCGTATGCTCATTAATATCTGTATTTCACACATAGCTTTTTCGATGAGTATACAACTATGTCATACAATCGTGAAATTGTATAATTTTTATCGTTTAAAACCCGCCTAAATGGGAATCACTTATACGTCTGATATGGTTCACATGTTGAAGTTTGATAATTCATATGTGAAGGACTTGCCAAGTTTTACAGACTTAATTACTGGTATAGTCTGATACAAGTACAAAACTTGGTCCAACAACTCTCTTGTGAGACTGCCTTATTCGTGCAACCGGTCTAGGTCCAATAAGTTTTTTAGAATATTTTGACATATTAATTTTAAGACTTAAAAGGATAAATTCAAGTCTTTAAAAATCTAATTTTAAGACTTAAAAGGTCAATTTCAAAGTTTAAATATCAATATTAATATATGAGTCATCTTACTTTAAAGTTGAAATGAGAATTTAAGTCCAGCAATTGGTCTTTTAAATCTTAAAATTGGTTTTTTAAATAATGAAATTAAACTTTTAAGTGTTGAAGTCAAATTTCACGATTTAAAATGTCAATTTTAAATTCTTGACATTGTTCTTTTTAGTCTTCAATTTTGTCTTTTAACTCTTAAAATTGACATTTTAATTTGTAAAATTAGTAAAAAAAATATACAATTAACCAGTCCAATAAAATGCATCTCGCGAATGAGACGGTCTCACCTAAGCTTTTGTGAACTTGGTCTACCATACTAGATTTCTTGGATCAAATTTAAAAGGTCTAACAAAGCTTGTTGATTTACAGCATACCCAAAAGGCCAAAACTGGAAATTTGATGGGTACAGTACCAAGTTATGAGCTGTTCGCAGTCTGGTTTCATTTTTTGTTTGGCTAGGTTTACTTGACTTGGCTGCTTTCTATTGAATTGACTGGGGGTACTAACTACTGTGATCTTCATTCTTGGTGTGAATAATAAAAAATACTACCTCCGTTTCATTTTAGTTGCACCGTTGGGTTTGATACATTTATTTACAAGATTTAGAGTTTATTTCTAAATTAAATATTAAATATAATAATTAAATAAAAATTATACTAAAATTTATAATTTTATCCTCTATATAAAGAGTGTGATTGTTTTTTCCACAATTATCCGTTACGCTGATGTGTTCCTATCTACGCTCAATTAGGTTATGGAAAGTATTAAGTATATCATTTAGACCTATTAGCCTTGTTAAAGTGGCTCTTAAAAAACTAAAATAGGTATCTTTAATATTTAAAGTATCAAAGTTAATATTTAAAAATAACGTGTAATAATCATCAAACAAGTAAAAATAATCATTTTATGTATGAAAGTAGATATGCTAATTAATGAGAAATCATTTTAAATGAGAATCTAATATAAATATATACAAACTCAACTTTATTTAATGTTTTGATGTGAAATTGGGGATTAGATGGGTGTAAATTGGGAATTTGGGATCAAGACAAGTATAGTGTATAGTGTGGGATATCATATTGCAACAATCTTAGCCAATGGTTTATTGTGTTTCCATATACTACCACGTGGCTACTAGCTTGTATGATGATGAATCAATTTTATTTCTAACCTGTAAAGAAAAATAGTCAAGTGAAATCTTATTTAATCTGTCTTACATATTTTTATCATATTAAATTTTTTATAATATTTTATTAAGCACTATTCATGTTCAAATAGCATATTGAATAGCGTGGAAATAAAAAGTCTAGCCAAGGAACTTTTCGGCCGCACTCTCCGTTATGGTTGTGAGTACAGGTGTTCAACGGGGTGGGTCGACCCAATAGGTCAAGGGTCGGGTCACATTTTAATGGGTCATTAGCGGGTCGGGTCAATAAAAGGGCGGTTCATCAACCGGCCTTTGTATAAAGGGACGGGGCGGGTTGGGTCGGATAGTTATATTAATTCGTTGTAAAAAATATTTTACCACTTATTTTGAATATTTTTATATGCGATTATTATATTTATAGTTGAATTGACCTAATGGGTCATAAAGTATAATAAAAAAAACTATTTTATGAGCTTTTTAAAAAAGGGTCAAAGTGGGCCGTATTTAATGGGCTTGACCCACCCCGCCCCGCTCCGGCCCATTAAACACCTCTAGGTGTGAGTTGCCATCTTCCTTCACTTTTTAGACTCTAACAATAGTTCCTATGAACGAGATACACTGAATATGATAATGATATCGCACAAAATTTAAAAGGCTTTGAGCCTTCGGGCCACTTAAATATCTGCCCTTAGGATCGGATCAAGATGATTTTAATTTGATAGGAAAGTTTAGCGATAGTATCCCCTACACAAACTACTCATTGCCTTAGTTTGTGATAGCCATTTATCAATTATAGATCATTATATGGCTACTTATTACTCTTTTGATTACAATCACACAAGTTTGAACCACTTGCAAACTAAAACTTGTCCATACATTTAATGCTATTTTATTTATCATATTCATATACTAAATAAATAAATCCTAATTTTTCTTCATATCAATTTATAAGATGTACCAAATATGGGTGCTTTTTTCTATACTAATCTCCCTTATTTTACCACTATTTTTGTTCTTTAATAATTACTTCAATTACAACAAAACATTAAAATCTCCACCATGTCCTTTATCTCTTCCCATAATAGGGCACCTTTATCTAGCCAAACAAGACCTTATTCATCGCACCCTACAAAAACTTTCATTAAAATATGGTTCAATTTATTCACTTAAATTAGGGTGTCTTCCCTTTGTAATCATATCTTCTTCCGATGTAGTTGAAGAATGTTTTACCAAATACGACATCGTTTTAGCCAATAGACCTCAAATACTCGTTGCAAAACATATTCACTATGACTCTACCACTATTGGAGCTGCCTCATATGGTCCATTATGGAAAAACCTACGTAGAATAACTTCTCTTGAACTGTTCTCGACGAATCGAATGAACACCTTTCAAAACATAAGAGTAGATGAGGTTAAATCTTTGGTTAAAGGCTTATTTGGGTCTAGTAAAGAAAAATATAGTAAATTTGAGATGGGGTCTAAATTTTATGGGTTATCTTTGAATATTTTAACAAGGGTTTTAATTGGGAAAAAATATGTTTTTTTGGAGAATGAAAAAAAAGAGGGAGAAAATAAAGAAGGGGAGGATTTTATTAGGCTTTTTAAAGAGATTCTTGAGTTAAATGGGTTGGTATCCTATTTGGGGGATTATCTACCATTTTTGAAGTGGTTGTATATATCTAAGAAAGTTGAGGGAAGAATTCTTGAAGCAAGGAATAAAATGGATGATTTTTTAGATGATTTGTTAGAAGAATGTAGAAAGAGTAAACAATATTATGGGTGTCAAACAAATGATCAAAAAAAGGAGATTGCTTTGATTTATAAGTTGCTAGATTTGCAAGAGTTGGATCCTCAAAATTACTCTCATCAAATCATCAAGGGGATCATAATGGTACGTAATATTTTTGCAAAAGATAAAAAAATTTAATTATTTTTTGTCAATTTTGTTTTTATCTAAATTTATTGAGATTTGGTTTAGTCTCGATTGTAAGTTTTATTCTGATTTGGTCTAGATATACTCCCTTCCAATTAGTTTAGATGTCTCATTTGAAATTTCACGGATTTTTAAGGGTTAAATGGGGTCCATTAAAAAGGTGGTAGTTGGGTATTATAATTCATTAAATTAATTGTAAAGATGGTAGTTGGGTATTGGAAATTGGAAAAGTGGGGGTATTTAGGTAAAAAAAAGGATAGACAAAAAAAGAAAATGGGATAATTGGTATGATTTTGCCAAATAAAAAGTGGGACATCTAAACTGATTCGAAGGGAGTATTGTTTTATTTGATTTGTGTTAGAGTATATTGTATCTCTAACAATTCAATCTAATTTGAACTAATATTTATGGATCATGTTCCATATCATATAATTTGATCAATTTCAATCAATAATAAAGTTGGTTTTGTAAGAGGTTTAATTTTTTAGTATTGTTTACTATTATTTTCAAATGTTTTTATCAAAAAAATTTTAAATTTTAATAATTTAATAATTTAATAATAATAATAATAATAATAATAATAATAATAATAATCAAAAGGGTGTGGGGGCCCAGCTTGTTGCTCACCCCTACTAACTTCTTGTAAAGTCTCTTTTGATGAAATGTAATACGGACGATATAATAATAATAATAATAATAATAATAATAATAATAATAATAATAATAATGCTCCCTCCAATTCACTTGTGTTGTCCCATTTGATTGGACACGGTTTTTAAGAGTGGAATGGTGTGGTATTTTAATTGATTAAATTAATTATAAAGGTGGTAGTTGGGTATTGGAATTTGGAAAATTGGGGTTTTAATTTGATTAAATTAATTGTAAAGGTGGTAGTGGGGTATTGGAAATTGGAAAAGTGGGGGTATTTAGGTAAAAAAAGATAGACAAAAAAAAAAGAGACAATTGATATGAATTTGCATTCTTTGGTGGATATGCGGATTCTTACCTTTTCAAATGAGAAGTAATTCTAAATTAATTGACTTTCCTTGCATAATAAAACCCTCCCCCCGGCCCCCTTGATGCTTAAGTCACTATGTGAAGGATATACCTGGATCACTCTTGGTTCATGGAACCTCAGGGGATCAACTACCACTTTACTGGTAAGGAATTCAGTGAGAGCATGAACATTCAAGAGGATGAACATTTGTTTTAACTCCTTTTAATGATCCTCTTGGATGTATGGAGGAAGAAGGAGTCTTTTTAGGCAAGAGGAAAGCATTTAATCCTCTTCATGAAGAGGAAGTAAAAATATGGAAGGGGATTGAATGTGGACAAAAAATGGGGCCAATTTCACGTGGGAAGGGAGAAAAAAGAGGGAAAAAAAAGGAAAAATGCTTTTGGAAAATTATGATTGCTCCACTTGGCACATTTTGATTGGTTTGAATTTAAATTTGATTATTTATAACGTTATTATTTAAAACGGTCATAAAAAAAACGGTAAAGAAAAATTTCAAAATAATTTCACCAACTGCTCTATTTTTTTTCTCTATAAATAGAACCTAAATTTGGCTATATTTCTCACACTTTAAATTTTTGGTTTTTTCTCTCTCTTCTTTACTACCCATCTAAAATCATTTACTTGTTCATAAATTCATTCACATTATCATATTCTTAATTATGGATCCAAATAATTCGTAGTAGTAATTTTTTTAAATTCTATGTTTTCCGAACATTTAATTAATGTATGTGCTTTGTTTTTTTAAGTTATAAAATATTAAATTATGAATATTTTTTTTGTACGTTGCAAGACTAATAAACGCTAATTAATTAATTATACAAAAATTGAGTAATTAATAATTATCATTTACACAAATTACAATTATTAAATTTGGATAGAAAAAAGAATGTGTAGTGAAGTATATATGAATAGGAGAGAGAAAATGAAAAGAGGATGAAAAAGTAAACTCTTGGATGTTGGATAAATTAAAGGAATAGAATGAGGAAGAGGATGTAAATAGTGAAAAATGATATGGAGAAAAGAGAAAGTGATGTGTTAAATGGAGAAAAAAAGATAGAAATGTGAAGAGGATATATATATCCTCTTCATTGTTCATGGTCTGAATATGGTGCTTAAAAGGGCTCTCTCAACTACAAAAATCAAGTCAAATCAATGGCAAGTAAAGAGGAGGTTTATGTCCCTTTTTTTTTTTTAAGGAAATACTGAAATTAATGATTCAACATTTTGCTTATTCGCTGTTAGAGGTGTTCATTCGAGTCATCGGGTTGATTTCGAGTCGGTTCAATATCGGTTCAAAAGCGTGCTTGGTGGAGAGCAATCTTAGGATGGGTGACCTCCTGGGAAGTTTTTCGGGTGCGCACGAGTGAGGCCAAAGTGCGCTGGAAAGACTTGTGTTGGTCTGTGGGGCTAGTCTATAGTCTCCCTGAGTAGTCACCGGTGGTCCGTTAGGCCGGAGTGTTACAAATGGTATCAGAGCAACCCTGCGACCGTGGCTGATTGTGTGTTCAGCGCACCTAGCGGGGGAAAAGATCCTAAAATGTCGGTTCAACGAGGACGTTGTATTCCTAAGTGGGGGTGAGTGTGATACCCCAGATTTAGCTTGAAAAGAGATTGATAGACTACTCATATCAACAAGGTGCATCTTCTTTTCTAGGGAGCCCATTTGCTAAGAACTCCACAGTTAAGCGTGCTTGGTGGAGAGCAATCTTAGGATGGGTGACCTCCTGGGAAGTTTTTCGGGTGCGCACGAGTGAGGCCAAAGTGCGCTGGAAAGACTTGTGTTGGTCTGTGGGGCTAGTCTATAGTCTCTCTGAGTAGTCACCGGTGGTCCGTTAGGCCGGAGTGTTACAATTGTTGATTCATTTATAAGTCGGGTCAAGTCGAGTTCGGTTACAAAGTCGGGTGTCTATCGGGTCTGTTTTGAACCCCTCTATTCGCTGTGAATAATTTAACCTTTTGATTATTTTCTAATAATTCAATGTTTACCCTTAGTCCGCTGTAAATAATCCAACCTTAATTCGCTGTGAATAATCCAACCTTTATTAGTAATATGGTATATTGTGGGCAAATTATCGCAAAGGTTGGATTATTAGAAAATAATTTAAAGATGAGATTATTCATATCAGATGAGTGAAAAATTGGATTATTAATATTAATTTTTTTTTATATTTTTCGAAATGAATATTGTGTTCCTCTTTTTTATTTTTTTTTCTTTAAGTTCAGATCATAAGCATTTTAGGAAGAAATTTAGTGGGTTGTTCCCTTTTTTTTCTCCCCAAATTTCATAATCATAGTTTTAATGATCGTCATACACCGATTAAGATGACAATGATAATGATTTTCATTTTAATATTTGATTGTGTTTATAGCCCTACATCTGCATTTTTTATAGTTCCCTCATGTTCCCACTAATTTTATAAATATACTTCATTAGTTGTATCCTTGTATTTTTTTTTGGAAAATTTGATTTTAAAGGTTCTAACTTTGCCTCATTTGCTTCTAAAGGTTCAAACTTTTGTTTATCCTAGAAAGGTTCGAATTTTGGGGGTCATCTTTATTTAAAGGTTTTTATGGGTTTTTTTGGGTTGATTTTGGATTGATTATGGGTTTTTATGGGTTTTTCTGGGTTGATTCTTGGTTGATTATGGGTTTTTTTTACCCATAAACATCCATAATCAATCCAAAATCAACCCAAAAAAACACATAAAAACCTTTAAATGAAGATGACCCCCAAAGTTCGAACCTTTCTAGGATAAATGAAAGTTCGAACCTTTGAAAGCAAATGAAGCAAAGTTCAAATCTTTAAAATCAAATTTTCCTTTTTTTTTCAAATAACTTTCTTCTATTATTTTTTTAAAAAATTTATGACATTCACTTTTCTCCATTAAATTTATTATTTAATAAAATAATATACCTAATATCTAAAAGATTCAATTTTTCTTAATTCTCATAATCATTACTTTCTCTAAAGAACAAATTGAGTACTACGAGGGGTTGTTTGGTAGATGAGAATGAAAATTGTGAGATTAAAAGTTGAGACTTAGGAATTAGGATGAAACTTTATGCGAGACTTTAAGAAAAAATGTCTTGTGTTTTTGCTTGGTATTTGGTAATAAGTAATGAGAATAAATTGAGAAAGTACAAATTTGCCCTTACTTATTAATGTAGATTATTGATTTCATTAATGGCAAATTGGTTATTTTATGCAAATTTTATGTCGGAACCCCAATATCCTTGAAAATGTGAATGAGATAAGCAAAATTAACAAAAAGAATAAAAAATGTGCTTTGAGTCATCTTAATTTTAAAAATAAGCGTTTTTATATACGAGCCTAAGGTTAGATTAGTTCCCAATTACTAATAGCGAACAAAAAATTGGTTAAAAAAATTCAAAATTATTTGTTTGCAATTAATAACTAAAAACAAAAAAGACAATGTCATACTCATAACAATATGAGGGGTAACTCAAAAAAAAAAAAAAACAATATGAGGGGAAAAAAATTTGAAAATATGTTTGTTAGCAATAACTAATGTGAACAAACGTTTTTTTTTTCGGAAATTCGGAATTATTATATATGAAAAAAGAAAAAAGAAAAACACTGAATCAATCATTCTTTCAACCAAACGTAATTTTCATTCTTTGTCTCTTTTAACAGTACGCCATTTTTTCAACCAATAACTAGCCTATCATTAGACACTAACATAAAGACATATATTTTTTGAATTAATTTTGCAGAAACTTTTTTTTAACTCTGGTTTTTGTTAATTTTGCTAATTTTATCACATGTTGAATATCCTTGTCCTCTAAAACCTGGTAAGGTGGGAAATACCATTGTCTTAAAACAATTTCTATTCACACACTCAACGCCAACGACAAGCTTCCGCAATATGACAACACAAGCTAATTGGTTTGGCTTTGCGTTCAAAAACAGACCCGATAATCCGATAGACACCCGATTTTATAAAACCGAATTTAACCCGACTTAAAAATGAATCTACAATTATTTAAAAACCAAAATGAACACAAAAACCCAATTTTAAACCGACTCAAAACATCTGACCTCCTTTCAAAAAAAAAAACATCTGACCCAAAATCAACCCGATGACCCGAATGAACGCCTCTAAGCATACCTATAACCTACTCCTATATATTAGTACGAGTATCTATTAGCCATTCAATAACAAGCCAAGTTTGAACCGCTTGCAAACTACTAGTACTACTAGTTTATAACATATATTCAATCAATCTAAATAAAAATCCTTCATCTTAACCAAAAAAATGGAGCAATTATGGCTCTTTTCCTTGCTAATCTCCATTTTTCCACCACTAATCTTCTTTTTAATCACTAATTACCACAAAACCCAACAAACCCAAAACATTCAAAAAACTCGACCACCAAGTCCACCATCTATTCCCATAATAGGCCACCTTCATCTAGCCAAACAAGGCCTAATTCATCGAATCTTACAAAAACTTTCATTAAAATATGGTTCAATTTACTCCCTTAAATTTGGGTGTCTTCCCTTTGTTATCATATCATCCCCAAATGTAGTGGAAGAATGTTTCACCAAAAACGACATCGTTTTGGCCAATAGACCTCAAATACTCGTTGGCAAGCATCTTCACTATAATTGGACTACCATTGGAGCTGTATCATATGGTCCTCTTTGGCAAAACCTACGTAAAATAACCTCTCTTGAACTTTTCTCGACGAATCGAATGAACACCTTTCAGAACATAAGAGTAGATGAAGTTAGATCTTTGGTTAAAGGCTTGTTTGGATGTAGCAAAGAAAAGTTTACTAGATTTGAGATGGGTTCTAAATTTTATGGGTTAACAATGAATATTTTAACTAGGATTTTAACTGGAAAAAGATACTTTCTTTCAGAAATTGAAAGTTATAATATTGGGGATCAAAAAGAAGCTGAAAAATTTATTGGGCTTATTAAAGAGATCTTGGAACTTAATGGGATTTCTTCATATTTGGGAGATTTTTTGCCATTTTTGAAGTGGATGTATTCAATGAAGAAAATAGAGAAAAGAATTATTGAAGCAAGGAATAAAATGGATGAATATTTAGATGGTTTAATTGAAGAGTGTAGAAAGAGTAAAAATGGGTATGAATCAAATGATAAAGGGAAGAAAATTGCTTTGATATATAAGTTGCTAGATCTTCAAGAGTTAGAGCCTCAAAATTACTCTCATCAAATCATCAAGGGGATCATTATGGTATATGCTAGCTCTATTCTTTCCTTTTAATTTGCCTTTATTTTTTCATTTTGGGGATCAAAATAGGAGAAAAACATTTGGTTTAACTAGTAGTGAAACAACCAATATTTTCAGCTGATCAAATTAACTAACGACTCTATTTAATAGTCATTTGAAAATGGAACTTAAAGTTTTTAATTAATTTTTTAAAAAAATATCGAAAAGCAGCTAATAAATTTTTTTTAAAAAAAAGTACCTAATAAAAAAAAAATTGTCAAAAAATACCTCTTTCTTTTTCAAACAGTACCAATTAAAGAGTACCAATTAATGTTTTCCTTTAGTTGACCATCAAACATACGGACTATTCAAAATCAAAAATTTTTCTTCCTTATTTTCAATTTCTTTTTTAATTCAATTTCTTCACTGTCTTCTTGCTCTATTTTTTTTACTCAAAATTGAAACTAAGTTGGAAAGAAATTGAAGGTTAAGAAGAAGAATTTTTTATTTTGACTAGTCAACCGTTATATTTAACGATCAATTAAAAGAAAAAGTTACTTAATACTCAATGGAAAAGAAAAGTTTGTAGGTATTTTTTGGTGAAAAAATTTTTATGTACTTTTTGAAAAGAAAATTTTATTAGATACTTTTTGAAATTTTTTTTCTAATTTTAATAGTTATTTTAAAAATACGCCTCAATTCAATTTGCTTATGGACAATTAAATCAACCGTCACATGCTCACATTCAACTAGTTAAACAAGCGAATATAGTTTCTAAACGATCTATTTGGCAAATAATCCCTAAGTTAGTTCAGCCCCTGAATAATGCTATTTTTTTGAGTTATTGGGGATAAAATGAAAGTATTAGAACTAGGCCTGTGCATTGGGCCGGATAAGGGCCGGGTCGGGCTCTAGTAGAAACGGGCCGGGCCGGGCCGGGCCTTACAAAAAGAATCCGGGCCTTAGACGGGTCGGGCCCTTAAAGCCCAACCCGGCCCGGCCCGGCCCGTTTATATTACTTATGCAAAAAATAAAATAAAATAAAAAATCCAAATAATAATAATAATATTACTTATAAAATCCTCACAGTTTAGAGAAGCTACATTTTATTTCCTGGATAATTGTCACCATTACCAAGTACCAAATAACCCATCCAAAATGTGATAATAATAATAATAAAAAATCTCATTAAAAGAACATCATCATCTTGAGAAGATCCAAACTAATACAGCAAGATTGTATGATCTTACTAAAAGAACATCATCAGTAAGATTAAGCAGAAGATCAAATTGGGTTAGAAAGAGTTTTGAGCTGTGGGTATTATTGAGTAAATGCGGGTAGTAGTATGGTTCACTCCATGAGCTGTGGGAATTCGTGGATCTAATTGCAGTAATGATTCAATTCAGCCCATTTTTACTAAAACCCTTATCCGGCCCACATTTTTTAATTTTAATAAAACCCTTATTCAGCCCAACCCTTATTCAGCCCAACCCTTTTAAAACCCTTATAATTAAGGGTTGAATAAGGGTCCCCAACGGGCCCCCAGCCCGATGCACAGGTCTAATTAGAACTAACTGAACTTAAGAGGGTAAAGAACTGAAAATGCATTTCATTGGAAAAATTGGCTACAACAAAATTTAACTTATGATTTATGAATAAATGGGAGGATTTAACTAAATTATTATTTTCATGAATTTGGCAAATAATGATTTTCGGCTTTAAGACAGAAATGATAGCACTAAGCCACTAGCCTATACACCATTAAGGGTAAATTTTAATACCCCTCCAATTCAAAATTACTTGGGGTGTGCACGTATATTTAAAAAGTAGTAGTTAGAGTATTTTAAATAATTATAATAATTGTGAATGTGGTTTTTGGGATATATAAGTGATTATAATAATTGTAAATGTGGTAGTTAAGGTATTTTAAATAATATAAGTAGGGGTATTATGATCTTTACTTGTGTGAATATAGTATATTTAGATAAAAAATCTTTGCCAAAAATTTAAAGTGAAAAATTGGATTGAATAATTTTGGGTGAATGAAATAATCCTTATAATCATGTGTCACTATAGAATAAAATATAGAATGATAAGCCAATAGGATTATAGGAGTATATTAAATAATCTAATGATTTAGTTCATTTTTAAAGGCGTTAGGTAAAGGTCTCTTTATCATTGGGGGGCTTTACGAAGTTAATGTCTCCTACATTTAATAAATCTAGATCTGTTTAAAATGGACTTAACGATTTGATGTTTATTTGACCTTGTAATTAAATTTAATTTTGTTTATTTTGTGATCCTCAAAAAAAAAAAAATTTTGTTTATTTTGTGAAATATACTTCATATACTATCATTCTCATAATGATAAAATATACTATGGTGATAAAATATACCATATTATTTCTGTTGTGTTATTACTAATTAAATACCATCTCTATATAATAACGCATTGAAATAAATTTTATGAAAATATTAGTGTTTGAAATAGATAAGCAAGACTATTGAGTGAGCCTAATCAAGTGAAAATGTTAGGTTTATTAATGTTTACAAAGATACCTACCTGAGTATCTTAAATTCTTAATAAACAAAGCCATCTGTGGTAATGTTCTACATGAGTTTGAGCACATGTCTCCTATTTTATGGGCCCCACTTTAGTTTTTTATTTTACTCGCAAAACTAATTACTACTTCTTCCATTTCATAATACTTGCTACATTTAACTTTTTTATTCAATCCAAAGTATTAGTATTTTGTTCATTTATATGTTGAATTATAAACATTTAAAATTACAAAAAGTTTATATTATGAAAATATGCGATTAGACGATTCAAACAAGATCTCATTTGACTTGATAAACGAATAAAATTCTTGTGAGGATTTGATAAACGAATAAAATTTTACTTAGGCCGCCAAAATGTTTAATATGACTGAGTATATACTCCTTCTTATTTATAGAGGATGTGACATTTTCTTATTACTCAATTCACTGAAAATGTCTAATTTTTATTTTTATCATTTATTTTTTTACTATTTTACCCTTACTACAACAACACAACAATACATAAATATCAATATCCTTTAAGAAAAAAAAGAGTTTTTCACTCACTTTTAAGTGGGTCTCCCAACCCTCCTTGGTTTTGGTACAAAACTCAATATCTCATTCTCTACAAATAGAAGGCCGCAATAATAAAATAAACAAAGTCTTAGAACTTTCAATTTATAAATTCTCATTTTTTCCTCCAATCTCATTAAATAAACACCCCGTGAAACTAAGTTAAGCTTATAACTTGTAGTCCGAAGTGGCGGATTCATCGTGATATCACTGAGTTCAATTGACATCATTTAAATTCAAAACAAAATCAAATATTCCATGTAAATATACCATAGATGAGTTAATTAGTGTATTATATTCCACATATGTGATCAAGAATCAAATCCCAGTAGTAGGCATGTTTTACTTAAGTTAACAACATCACTCTTTTTTTTCCTGGATCCACCATTGTTTGTAGGTAATGCTGATAGCAGGATCAGATACATCCGCAGTTACAATGGAATGGGCACTCTCATTGTTACTTAATCACCCCAATGTACTAAAAAAAGCAAGAGAAGAAATAGACAACTATAAAGGAAATGATCAACTAGTAGAAGAACAAGATCTACCTAATCTTCCGTACATCCAATGCATAATCAACGAGACGCTCCGACTGTTCCCCGCAGCTCCATTGCTAGTTGGGCATACATCATCAGCAGACATAACAGTTTCAGGATATCAAATTAAAAAGGGTACTACTTGCTTGGTCAATGCATGGGCGATTCATAGGGATCCAAAATTATGGGACGATCCAACGATATTTAGGCCTGAAAGATTTGAAGGACTAACAAGCGATGATTATAAATATAGTTTAATCCCATTTGGAGTTGGGAGAAGAACTTGTCCTGGTGCTAATCTTGCTAATAGAGTTATAGGACTTAGTTTGGCTACTTTGATTCAGTGCTTTGATTGGAAAAGGGTTAATGAAGAAAATGTGGATTTAAGTGAAGGAATTGGTCTTACTATGCCTAAGGCAAAACCACTTGAAGCAATGTGTAGGGCTCGTGAAACTATGATCAATGTACTTTCTAGTATGTAACAATTTGAGATAGCTAGTACTTTTATGATTTCGCAATTAGAAAATCTTGTATGAAATGGTCTCACTGTGAGATGTGCTTCATACATGAATTAAATAAACTAATAATATCAATATTAATATTATGTATAGACTTTTTATTTTGATCTATTATAAGAGTTGCTCTTTTGGATTTGTAGTTTTATTTGTTAGTAATATTTTCTAGAGGCCCTCTCTTGAGAGACTGTCTATAGTGTAGACGCTTTTCAAGAGCCCAGCCCATATCTCTTTTTTAACATACAAAACCACTAATTATTTTTTTTAAAAAAAAATTTATAAATTGGGCATTCCCAAAACTTGAGAGGTCTATTATATAGACGGTCTCAAGTAAGAATTTGTGTATTTTCTATCATAGCTTCTTAAATTAATAAATTTATGGGCAAAGTCACATGCTGCCCGGTAGGGGGCATGCCCGGCCCAATAGTCCCCCTTTTGTCCATTACTAATAGTGCAAAATAATACTCCCTCCGGTCCAGTTTAGATGTCCCATTTGACTTTTGGCACTATTCACTCATCACTCTTAATTTGTATTTTACTCTTAATCTATAAGTTAAAACATAGTCATGTGGGATCTTGTTTGATTCGTCTCAATACAAGGATTATTAATATCAATTTTTTATAATTTTTGATTAAGAATAATTAGAGATATTAAGGGTTAAAATGTTGCTTCGACATGTGTGTAAAGTCAAATGGGGAATCTAAACCAGAACGGAGGGAGTATCATTACTAATAGGAGTAGAAAATCATATTTTTCACATAGGAATAATATTTCAAGCAATAGGTATATTACATTATTTTTTTCTTTTAATAATACAAATGATACAATGAAAATAACAATATTCATTAATTTATTAACTAAAACCCAATATCACTATAATTATTTATTGTGCAAAATAATATCACTTTAAATTGTAAACACAGATATAATACAAGATATTGACCATAGATTCACTTTTAGTAGCAAATTCAGATTTGAGACACGGCATCGATCATAGATTCACGAGCTCTACACATTGCTTCAAGTGGTTTAGCCTTAGGCATACTAAGACCAAATCCTTCACTTAAATCCACATCCTCTTCACTAACCCTTTTCCAATCAAAGCATTGAATCAGAGTAGCCAAAGTAAGTGCTACAACTCTATTAGCAAGATTAGCAGCAGGACAAGATCTTCTCCCTACTCCAAATGGGATCAAACTATATTTATAATCATCGCTTGTTAGTCTTTCAAATCTTTCGGGCCTAAATATCGTTGGATCGTCCCATAATTTTGGATCCCTATGAATCGCCCATGCATTAACCAAGAAAGTAGTACCTTTTTTAATATGATATCCTGAAATTGTTACGTCGGATGATGCTTCATGGGCGACTAGTAATGGACTGGCTGGGAAGAGTCGGAATGTCTCGTTGATGATGCATTGGATGTAAGGAAGGTTTGGGAGATCTTCTTCTTGTACTAGTTCATTATTTCCTTTATAATTGTCTATTTCTTGTCTTGCTTTTTCAATTACATTTGGGTGATTAAGTAATAATGATAATGCCCATTCCATTGTAACTGCTGATGTATCCGATCCTGCTACCAACATCATCTAAAAAATAACGATAAATTTTGAGTCAGTTTGATAAAGTATATAAGGGTAATATTTGTTTTAGAACCACAATAAAAATTTAAGCAAATGATTATATGCTAGAAGAGTATTCTATATATGATAGAAATTTTGAGCGTACGTAAAATTTGTAATTGGACCCAAATAAACATGGCGTTTTACGTTTGGCAAACAACTGATAGCTGGTAGCTAACAACAGATTATATTAATTGATTTGATCAGCTGATTTTAATAACTGGTCAGATCAATTAACCCAACCATCTAATTATTATGTCAAATCAATTAAAATTTTATAAGTTGCTTTGAGTTTTTTTTTTTTTTTTTTCCTTTTCCATTTAATTATTCCTCCCTAATTATTCTCTCTCCTCCTTCTTCTTCGCTTAACCCAACCATCTCTTACTCTAACCTCAAAGACCAATTGCAATTTAAAATTCTAACGGGACCAATCATTATATGTTGAATTTGAAAATTCTAACCATCAAACATTTTTAATTTATTGTTGATTAATAACTATAAAAACTACAGTAAGTCTCATGGGAGACGGTCTATTCTATAGACGGAATCCATGAAGTCCAGCCAAAAATATAACATAGTATATTTGGGGTTATAATAAATTATTTGGGGTTATAATAACTTATATTTGAGGTTATAGAATAGTATATTCGAGGTTATAATACCTTACATTTAGGATTATAACATAATATAATTGATATTATAATAAAAAAAATCAGTTAAGGGAAATAGGTTGGCCCAATTTTGTGGTCTATCCTATAGACCGTCTCTTGTGAGATTTTGTGTAAAAACTAAATACCCACAAAAAAAAAAATCAATACCCATCAGCTGAATTATTTAGATTGCTTCTAAATTTTGAATTTCTGATGTTGATTAAAAGAAGAATTAATAATCTTAATTTTTTAAAGCATCATAAAACCTTTCAAAAAATACCCAAAAACAATAGTCAATAACAGAAGAATTTTGGGTAGTTAAACAATAGTCAAGAATCTGGGTAATTTCAAAATTTCAAATTTTGTCACTACAAAAGCTTAATGGGTTTTTGTCAAACATTCATATTAGCTTCTTATTGTTTTTTTCCTTATACCTAGACTAGATCTACACACTATAATTATTGTTTTTTTTCCTATCCTTGAAGACTCCTCTAGAGCCGAAGGACTCTTATGACCGCCCTCTCCTTATGGGTATGAGACGCCGTCGACCTTCCTTCCCCAGACCCTGGCCATAGAGTATCTATGTGCGGGAACACTGGGTATGATGATGATGATGATGATCTGGAAGATGATGATGAGGGTTTAAATTTAAGACTTGGGTTATAATTAGGTTTACATTCAAGACCATATTTATTACTTAATTGGAGTGGTTTAGGGAAGCCATGGAAAACATTCAATTGAAATACATTAAACTTTTCCAAACTCAAAGCTTTGATGTGTAATAATGGAGGAGAAGAAGAAAAAATAGAGGTTATTGGGGAAGAAGAAGGAGAGATAAAATAATTGGGGAAGAAGAATTAATGAAAAAAGGAAAAAAAAAAACTCAAAAAAATTGAAACAAAAACAAAAAGGGAAGTCAAAGGTAAAAGGGCTTGTCAACCGGTCAATCTGTACGGAATCGGTCACCTGGCCTAAATACTGGTCAAAATTGAAATATGGTGGCTGTAATTCGCAAAAAAAAATATAAGGTTGTAATTTATAAAACCATCAAATATTAAGGCTGTAATTCACAATTAATTTTTTTATAATGCATATTTAAAGATATTAGAGTTCGATGATGTATATTAAAAAAAACATACCATTATGATGCCCTTGATGATTTGATCATTATAAAAATGAGGCTCTAACTCTTGTTGATCTAGCAACTTATAAATCAAAGCAATATTCTTTTCTTGATCATTTGATTGACACCCATTTTTACTCTTTCTACACTCTTCAATTAAACTATCTAAATATTCATCCATTTTATTCCTTGCATCAATGATTCTTTTCTCTACTTTTTTCAATGAATACATCCACTTCAAAAATGGCAAAAAATCTCCCAAATATATTGAAACCTCATGAAGCTCAAATATCTCTCTTATAAGCCTAATGACCTCCTCAGCTTCTTGATTATCCCCCTCATTATTACTACTTTCATTATTCTCCAAACGAAAATATCTTTTACCCATTAAAATTCGAGTAATTATATTTAAGGACAACCCATTAAATTTAGACCCCATCTCAAATTTAGTGTACTTTTTTTCTTTGCTATTTCCAAACAAGCCTTTAACCAAAGATTTAACTTCATCAACTCTTATGTTCTGAAAGGTGTTCATTCGATTCGTCGAGAACAGTTCAAGAGAAGTTATTCTACGTAGGTTTTGCCATAATGGACCATATGGGGCAGCTCCAATTGTGGTGGAGTCATAGTGAAGATGTTTTATGGCGAGTGTTTGAAGCCTATTGGCTAAAACGGTGTCGTTTTTTGTGAAACATTCTTCAACTACTTCGGGTGAAGATATGATTACAAAGGGTAGACACCCAAATTTAAGTGAAAAAATCGAACCATATTTTAATGAAAGTTTTTGAAAGGTGCGGTAAAGATGGCCTTGTGTGGTTAAATAAAGATGGCCAATAATGGGAATTGATGGAGGACTTGGTGGAGTTTTTTTATGAATCTTTTGAGTTTGATTTTTTTTGTAGTAATTAGATTTAAGGAAAAAGTAGATTAGTGGTAAAATAATGGAGATTATTAGAGAAAAGAGCCATTTTTGGTCCATCTTAATTATTTTGTTAAGATGATTTATGATTTGGATGTAATTCAATTCTTAGCACAAAATTATAAGATTATTTATAGTGTTTGAGAGGTTCAAACTTGTGATATGTATGAAAGACTTATGATTAGTCATATACTTCCTTTATTTTATAATATTTGCTATTGATAGTGACATTTTCCTATACAATATATCATATTCAGTAGCAAATAGTATGAAACGAAGAAAGTATATGCCGAGAAACATGTCATATCTATCACCAACTTAAAATGAGTGGTTTATGTTGGTCAATTAAACTGGAACTTTTAATATTTTGAAATATGGGAATGGGATGTGTAGGAAAGTCAATTTGAATGTTCTACATTTGAATAATATAGATATAAATTGTTTCATCTTATTCTATCAATTAATCCCATTGATTTTTTTTTCATATTCATTTATCGCTATTAATTTGTAATTTATTCTTAATCTATAAAAGTTTGATCATAGTCATGTGAGATCTTGTTTTATTTGTTTCAATATAGAGATTATTAATATCTATTTTTTATAATTTTTAATTAAAAATAATTAGAGATACTAAAGGCTAAAATATTGTCTAGACAAGTGTAAAAAATCAAATGGGACTAATAGATTGAATAGGAGGTATTACTATTTAAATCAAACTTCTTCTAGAGTAGTCTTCTAACTTCTTTGAGTTGATATCCACGTTAAAATTAGAGCCACACATTGCTCCTTCATTATCTATTCTTGGCATTGCCTTCATTTTATACTTTGGATACTCAAAGCTCATTAAAATTTAAACCTACTTCACTATGGAACATACATCCTGTGACAAAAAAACAGATAAAAAAGTGTGATAAATAATTTTTAATCAAAATAAAAAAATTATTTTAGTTAGCTTTTTTTTATATCTTTTGCCTTATTGATTCATCTTTTCTCTAATAAACAGTCAACAACTAATAACTCAATTTACAAAATGTTTTCATAAACAGCTGACTTTTTCAGCTAGCTAAAGCCAACAAAAATAATTAACATTTTCAAGTGGTCAAAGAAGTCAACTAAAAAAGCCAACAACCAACAACCAGTTGCCAAACACCCCAAATACCTCCATAAATAACTAATTTTTTCAGCTAGTTTAAAAGCCAACAATAACAGCCAATATTTTCAGCTAGTCAAACAGGTCAACTAATACAACAGTTAATTGCCAAACATATGTTTTACTTAATGTTTTATTATAATAAATAGAATTAGAAATAAGAAATAGTTAACGTTAATCAAGGGGTTAATGTGATTTTTGATTTTGTTAAATAATAAAAAATTTGGGGGACTTGTAATCAGAGCTCCGTTAAAAAACTTTCGTAAAAGGAAATATTCAAAATATAATTAACCAATGAAAAAAAAATTCAAAGAAAATACGTAATCAATATTATTATGGATAACTCAATGAGTGGAGATGGTCTCGCTGATTTGGGCTGATGGTCTCGGTGGACATGGTGTAGTCTATTGGTGTTGGCGTAGACTCGATGGCTTGTGGTGTCCTCCTTGGCGTTTTTACTCAATGAGTGGTGCAAATACTGCTTCGTGAATATTGGTGGGTCTTTGTTGCCCTCCTATTTGGTGTGTAATGGGTGTTAAAATGGTGGTAATTATTACGCCGTGACAATTCGTCACATAATCTCACCGTGGCCCACTCGTGGGGATACGGGACACCCGTGGGCTCGGGCCCACAAACCCACGTGTCAAGAGCGTTGACTTGCACATACACTCGGTGAGGTTCATTGTTTCCCAAAACCATATGGCTATAGGAGAATTAGCTCACCAAGTATATATGCAAGTCCACATCCCACTTTTTTATCGATGTGGGATCTTGTCTCACATGTAAAGTATTTCCAACAGTAATATTGGTGATTCTTTTGCTATCTTGGTGGGCCTCCTGGTGGGACGTTCTTTGGAGTATTTTGGTGTTTTTATATTTTGATATCCTTGTAGTTTGGTGTGCTAGGGGATTAGTAGTGTTCTCGGGCGTGTAAGGTGTTAATCTTCTTGTCTTCTTGTTTTTTGGCACTTATAGTCCACTCCTATGCGATGTTGTAGTGGCCTGTTTCTTGGTCCCCAGTTCTAATGGCTTTTTTCCCTCACGGGGTTTTTTATGTCGGCAGTGCTGGGACTCCCAAGTCACAGTGTTTCGGCTTTTTCAGTTTTATATATCTATTTCCAAATTTTCAAAAAAAACATATTATAATTGAAAAATTAGCTTAAAAATAATCCAACTTTTTCATGATTTTCCCTACAATAATTCTACCTATTGATTAACCATGAATAATCCTAACTTTGTAAGGTATTATCCTAGGGTAAACCCGATAATCCGATGACTTGTTATAGCAAGTTTTTTTAATTACCTTAAAAAAATGTGAACAAAATATTAAAAAATTTATAATTTTTTTTAACTATTCAGAAATTTTAATGTGAAATTTCAAAATCGTTTTCCAATTTTACATTAATTTTCAATTACGTTTTTGGTTATAGCAAGTTATCGGGTTTTACCCAAGCTTACTCTAGGCAAATACCCCTAAAATTGGGATTATTCATGGTTAATCAATAGGTGATAGTATTATAGAAAAATAATAAAAAAGTTAGAATTATTCAATATAATTTTTCCTATTATAAAACATGCTAGGTAAGGTAGGAGACAAGAGATACCAACACAAATATTTTTATTATTACTGTAGTCATATTTTACTCTTGAATTGAATACTTAATGCATGATAAATTGATAACATACACTAATATAGTGTTATATATACCAGTATATACAATAGAATTAGAAAATTATATTTCCACATAGGAATAATATTATTTCAAGCAAGGTGCATTACATTATTTTATTCTTTTAATAATACTACTGATACAATAAATATAACAACATTTATTTATTCATTAACTAAAACCCAATATCACTACAATTATTTATTGTATAAAATACATCACTACTTATTGCAAACACAGATATAATATAAGATATGGATCATGAATTCATTTGTAGTAGCAAACTCAGATCTGAGACAAGACATCGATCATAGATTCACGAGCTTTACACATGGCTTCAAGTGGTTTAGCCTTAGGCATAGTAAGACCAAATCCTTCATTTAAATCCACATCCTCATCATTAACCCTTTTCCAATCAAAGCATTGAATCAATGTAGCCAAACTAAGTGCTAAAACCCTATGAGCATAATTAGCAGCAGGACAAGATCTTCTCCCTTCTCCAAATGGGATCAATCTATACCTATAATCATCGCTTGTTAGTCCTTCAAATCTTTCGGGCCTAAATATCGTTGGATCGTCCCATAATTTTGGATCCCTATGAATCGCCCATGCATTAACCAAACAAGTAGTACCCTTTTTAACATGATATCCTGAAATTGTTATGTCGGATGATGCTTCATGGGCGACTAGTAATGGACTTGCCGGGAAGAGTCGGAATGTCTCGTTGATAATGCATTGGATGTAAGGAAGGTTTGGGAGATCTTCTTCTTGTACTAGTTCATTATTTCCTTTGTAATTGTCTATTTCTTGTCTTGCTTTTTTCATTACATTTGGGTGATTAAGTAATAGTGATAGTGCCCATTCCATTGTAACTGCGGATGTATCTGATCCTGCTATCAACATCATCTAAATAATAATGACGAATAAAGAATCAGTTTAATGAAGTATATAGGGGTAAGATTTGTTTTAGATTATACTTTATATATCATAGAAATTTCGGGCCTACATGAAATTTTTCATAATGCATATTTAAAGATGTTAGAACTTCTTAATCATCATCATATTCAGTTTAACCCGTTCATAGACAAATTATGGTCAGGGTGTGGGGAGGGAAGATAGACGACAGCTCATACCCATATATATAGGAGAGCGCGGTCAGAGAGTCCCCCGACTCTAAAGGGTCTTCAAAGAGATATTCGAAAGCCTGCAACTTACACCCATGTTAGCCATGCATGGTAATTAGCTAGCTAAAGATACACAACAAATAGAATACGTACAAATAACTAAACAAACGATAAGTAATAATGGGCGGTAAATAAAGGCATTAAACAGTAACAAGCGGTGGTCGGGAGGTACAGGTCTAGTAATCTAAGACGTGGATAAGGAGCCGTCCACTAGCCCTATCCCTGGTCAGGTTCAAGAGAATGTGCATTAAAAATAAAACATACCATCATAATCCCCTTGATGATTTTATCATTGTAATTTTGAGGCTCCAACTCTTGTAGATCTAGCAACTTATAAATAAAAGCAATATTCTTGTCTTGATCATTTGATTGACACCCATCATTACTCTTTCTACACTCTTCTATAAAACCATCTAAGTAATTATCCATTTGATTCCTTGCATCAATGATTTTTCTCTCTACTTTCTTCAATGGATACGTCCACGTCAAAAATGGCAAAAAATCTCCCAAATATGTTGAAACCTCATGAAGCTCAAATATCTCTTTTATGAACCTAATGACCTCCTCAGCTTCTAGATGATCTCCCTCATTAATATTCTCTAGAGGAAAATATCTTTTACCCATTAAAATCCTAGTAATTATATTTAACGACAACCCATAAAATTTAGACCCCATCTCGAATTTAGTATACTTTTCTTTGCTACTTCTAAACAAGCCTTTAAGCAAAGATTTAACTTCACCTACTCTTATAATTTGAAAGGTGTTCATTCGATTCGTCGAGAACAGTTCAAGAGAGGTTATTTTACGTAAGTTTTGCCATAATGGACCATACGGGGCAGATCCAACGGTGGTAGAGTCATAGTGAATATGTTTAGTAAGGAGTGTTAGAGGCCTATTGGCTAAAACGATGTCGTTTTTGGTGAAACATTCTTCAACTAATTCGGGTGAAGATATGATCACAAAGGGTAAACTCCCAAATTTAAGTGAAAAAATTGAACCATATTTTAATGAAAGTTTTTGTAAGGTGCGGTAAAGTTGGCCTTGTTTGGTTAAATGAAGATGGCCTATAATGGGAATTGATGGAGGACTTGGTGGAGTTTTTTTATGAATCTTTTGAGTTTGATTTTTTTTGTAGTAATTAGTATTATGGAAAAAGTAGATTAATGGTAAAATAATGGAGATTATTAAAGAAAAGAGCCATATTAGGTCCATTTTGATTATTTTGTTAAGATGAATGATTTGGGTTTTCATTTAGTAGCACAAAATTATTAGATTATTTATAGTACTTGCATGCAAGTGATTCAAACTTAAGATTATGAATTACTTTTCTAGTCATGCATGCATAGTGGTAAATATGGAAAGGGATAGGGTAGGATATTTTATTTGAATGATCCATATTTGAATATTAAAAAATATACCATTTTAAATTGTATTTTAGAGATTCATAGTGGTAAATTAAATATGGAATGGGATAGGGTAGGAAATTTTATTTGAATGATCCACATTTGAATATTAAAAAAAATACCGTTTCAAATTGTATTTTAGAGACTAAAAAACTATCTTTGACATAATTTAGTAAAATACTTCTAAGGAATAATAGGATAGGGAAGGGAAGTCAATTTGAATGTTCCACATTTGAATATTACAAAAAATTACTAATTCAAATCGTATTTTAGAGACTCTAGGAAACTATCTTTGACTTTATCTTTAATATTTTCAGGATATTTGAGTTCTCTTTATGTTTATCATATTAACTATTTAAATTCTTCAAAAAAAAATTGATATGGAAATTTTATTATGATATAATACGAAATTTTTGCTGATTATCTTTCAATAATACGAATTTTTGATTAACCCTAAAAAATATTCCTACTATTTTTTATGTGAATTTCCCTCTACCATCTTTAATCTATTAGAAACCTAAAAGTATGGGTCAACATGCCAAAAAAAAACCCAACAAAATCGTAAGTTCAAATTATTGTAGGAAAATCAGTAAAATTTCATTTTATTCACGCTAATATTTCTTTAATATTTTAGATAATTATTTTAACTTTCCATAAAAAATAAAAAGTACGTATAATATATAAAGTAAACTAAAAAATCTTATACTTCTAAAGGCAATATAATATTAAATTACATTATAAAAAATTAAGTTTGGTTTACACCTTAAAATTAAATACGGAGTAATTAAAATTTCATTTGAAGCTAACGACTTTTATTCGGAACTCCGAAGATGATATTATCATAGTCCAGATATTTTGTATAATACTCCCTCCTATTCTTCATATTAGTTTCAATTATTTTTTGGTTACTATTCATTAATTATTCTTAATTTGCATTTTGCTCTTAATTTATAAGCTAAAATATAGTCATTTGGGATCTTATTTTATTCATTCGTTTCAATACAAAGATTATCAAATTTTAATAATTTTTAATTATATACAATTAAAGATATTAAAAATTAGGGAAATTCCACGTGGTAACCCCGAGGTTTTGGGTTTTCCACGTGGTAACCAAAACTTTTAAAAAATTCATGTGGTAACCCTGAGGTTTACCAAATTGTTCCACCATAAACTTTTTGCACATAAAATGTTAACAAATGTTAATTTCGAAACTTTAAGGTTGTTGTACGTCTATTTATGTGACTCACCATTTCAAATATCATCAGTTTCAACCCTTTTCTCCCAAAATATAAACCCTAACTCTATCATATTTGGATTTAGGGGAAATATGATTTGGATGAAAAATGATAGAGTTGGGGTTTACTTTATGGGGAGAAAAGTTGAAATTGATGGCATTTGAAATGGTGAGTCGCATAAATAGGTGTACAACAGTCCTAAAGCTTCGAAATTAACGTTTGCTAACGTTTTTATGTGCAAAAAGTTCACGGTAGAACAATTACGTAAACCTCAGGGTTACCGCGTGGATTTTTTAAAAGTTTTGGTTACCACGTGGAAAATAAAAAATCTCAGGGTTACCACGTGGAATTTCCCTAAAAATTAAAATATTGTCTCGATATATATGAAAAAGGTAAATAGGACAAATAGGGTGAATAGGAGGGAGTAATAATCTATGGCTAATGATACTGTACGTCTGTACTAGTATGGGGTCGCAAGTTGTATTACTTGTATTTTTTAATTGAATTAAAAAATAAAATTGATGATAGCTCAAATTAGTAATTAAGTACTTTAATTTAATCACGTGGTCAAAGATTTGAAGATCTTCAAATCTTTCAAACGGTAAAGTTTGAAATAGTTGCTGTATAATTATTTATCGTTTAAGTATATTTTATGTATTGTTATTAACGTGTAAAGAAAATATATTCAAATGAGATTTTGTTTGAATTGTCTTATCACATATTTGCACATTATAATTTTTTATAAATTTTTAAATGTGTGTAGATCAATATATAGATGACTAAAATAACAAAATAAATTGCGTAAAAAAAATCAAATATACCAAATATAATAGAACAGAGAAAATATTTATCTTTGTACATTTTGTTTTAAAATTATTTTCTACATCCTATACTCCTTCCGTTCCATTTAATTTGCAACATATTCTATTTTGGTCCATTGCACTTAATTTGCATCATTTTTATTTTTAAATTATGGCTCATCACTTCTTTTTAATTTCATCCGTACATTTTAATAATCTTTTAATTTCAACCATACAATCTATTCTCTCTCTTCATTCATTAATATTATTTACCTTTTTCTTAAAAACAAATATTTTCTCTTTGCTTCAAATTATACAGGACAGATAAGCAAGTGGCATTTATAAAATTTTGTATTTCTTTCCTTTTTAAAAGTGAGTTTATAATTAATAGGTTGGGTACAAAACCGTAATCACATTCTAATTTCAAACATTATTTGGGAAATTTTAAGCTTTATTTTCTTTAGATTTTTATATTCGCTATTGAATTAATTAAACTAAGATAGTAAGATTGGAGACAAAATAATAAATATATACTATGACATTAATGTCAATCAATTTTCATTCTCTACTTGAAATAAGAACTCATATTCAGTATAATTAATTCATAAAAACTATGATAAGAATTTTAGAATATGAAAATAAATAGAAAACGACAATTATACCCTCGTGAAAGCTATATTTAATTAATAAATTAATACATTATGCTTAATAGATAAATTAAGTTTGGGAGCCACAAAGAGCCCAATTAGCTTCACTTCCAACACGAGGCATAGTAGTCTTGTTTGAGTTGATATCCACTTTAAAATTAGAGCCACACATTGCTCCTTCACTATCTATTCTTGGCATTGCCTTCATTTTATTCTTTGGATGCTCAAAGCTCATTAAACCTACTTCACTATGGAACATACATCCTGTAAAAAAAAATAATTGCAAATTAAAATTTATTAATGAACAAATTGTAATCTTTATCTGAACTTAGAAAATCTATATTTAACTGATTTTGAGCATATACAAAGAAAAATTATGTTTAAATTTCATTTTACTTGTATACTCTTCTTTGTTTTCACTTTTCATTTTGATTGTTTTATTTGTTGTTCCACTATAAAAAATCTTTTCTATTTTACAAAATTTTATACAAAAATTATTATTCCCTCTGTCCCACTGTTATTGTCCACTTTCATGTGGACACGCAAAATAAGAAAGAGATGGTAGTGAGGGTATTTTAAGTGATTATAATAATTGAAAAGGTGGCCGGTAGTGGAGTATTTTAAGTAATTATAATAATTGAAAAGGTGGTAGGTGGGGTATTTTAAAAAATATAAGTTGGGATAGTTGGGGTATTTAGGTAAAAAGTCTTTGCCAAAAATAGAAAGTGGAAAATTAAAGTGGGATGACCCAAAAAGGAAATGTAGACAATAACAGAGGGACGGAGGGAGTATTATTTTAATATTTTAATAATGCTTATGGTCCACACATATCTTCCATTATAACTTCATTTTAACATTTTTATATTTCTTATGGTCTCTACATGTTTCTTACTAACTTCATAAAAACATTTTTTTCATTAGTTATGATCCCCATATTTTTTTCCACTAACTTTCGTTTAATATATTAATATTATTGCTACCACTTTTCGTCCATTAAATTCAGGGCCGTCGATTGGCAAGGGTAAAGCGGGCAACCGCCCAGGGCCCCGTGTTTTTTAGGGCCCAAAAAACTTATTTTTATGTATATAAGTGATATTAATTTGAATAAAATTTATATAAAATTATATTTTTTGCTAAATAATATGAGTTTTTAGTGTTTTTTATGTAAAGTAGATTAAATATTAAAAATAAAAAACAAAAGATATATTATATTATGCGTTATGTCTTAAGTTTTTAGGGGCCCATTTTTTTCTTTTGCTCTGGGGCCTAAAAATAAACAAGACGGCCCTGATTAAATTTATGATTCAATAAAGTAATATTTCACAATCTAAAAGATTCTATTTTTCTTAAATCCCGTGAACATTCCTTATCGAAACTTAATTGAAGTGGAACCTACCGGAAGGAAATGGTGCAAAAGATTTAGCACAACTTTCTTTAATTACAACCAAATTATCAGAGATAACCACAGATCCATCAGCAGCAATCCCCCAAAATAATTGCACTCTTTGATCAGTTCCCTGTTTTCAAAAATACGTTAATAATTAAGACATTTAAAATAGTTAATTAAGTAATTAATTTGTTAATCAACTACAATTAGGACTAAAATTTGATTAATACCAAAGCAACAAATACAGTGCCAGCCTTTTGATCAAAGATGACAAATCCGAAGCAGCCTTCAAAACCCTTAAGAACTTGATCAGCCGGGTATGGACCCCGGTCTCGGAGGGTCCGATAAGCTTCAATGGTAAACATGGCTTCATTGGTTGTTCTTCCTAGACCATATTGCTTATTTAAGGTGTTCAAATTGTGCAAACTTCCCAAGAATAAGCAATACATGTTGTCCACCCCCATAAACAATCTATAAAAAATTATATAGCCAATGTTAAAAAAAATACAATATTTATTATTATTAAAAGACTGAAAATTTTCGTGTCATTCTCATGGAGCTCAACAAGATGAAATGATTTTATTTGTTAATGTTAGTTTACGAAAGAAGTAATTAATCAACCTGTCATTTTTACTTATTTCAAAAAATTGAAGGCTTCAATATTTAATTAGCATATGTTGAATGTCTACACATACAAAAGTGTTGGAAACATATGAAATTGCGAAAAATCATTAAAAAATTTATCAATTTTTACTCCGTTCTACCTTTACTATACCTTTATTTCATTGAAATTCAACATATCTCTTAAATTAATAAATAATACTATAAAAATATGTGTATACATGGTGGAACCATACGACTACTTCATATTGCAATTTTTCAGTCTTTTTAATAGATTGTATGATTAATTGAAGAAAATTTTCTTTCTCCAATACAATTAAGTAAAAGGTTTAGTTTTATATATTTTCCATTCTTCTACACGTAAGATTTCTCTAACATTATCCCGAATAAATATACAATATTTTTAAAATGTATTTTTATACACTTAAATTAAACAACAATAATTAAAAATATTGTGAAGTTTATTAGGACATAATTACCTTTGATCATGAATTTGAGGTCCCTTACAAGAGGAATAAGCAAGAAAAGCAGAATTTCCAAAGCCAATAGAAAGAGGGACATTATGGGAATAAGATTGTTGGAAGGTCTTAACAATTTCTTGAGGATACTTGGGTTTGTTACCCGACCCGGTTGAATGTGAAACCGGGCTGTTAAGCTCCTTGGGTGGATCCACCAAATTCTTGTTGAATATTGCCAACATTTTCTTTGATCTTACCAAACAATTAAAACTTAAACACTTTAATTACTGACAATAATTACAGATTTGATGAAATAAATATATTTTTTCTAATGGGTAATACGTAGAATGAAAGAAAAGATAAGTAACAACTAAAAGTGTGTTTATATAGGTGGTGTGAGATGGATAAATTGAGAAGATTATCTATAAATTAAGCAACTTTTAATTAATTAAAAAATACATCGATATGATCTGTCAATCTAATCTAATAATCCATAGTATTCCTTTTTTTTTTTGAATAAATACACGAAAGTCAATGCAATCAATGAAGATTCATAAAAATTTCCCCTTTATACGTCTCCAACGAGGCATAAATTTATGTACTACTAAATTATGTATTTTAGAAATATTTGAGGCATAATTTTATTATAAGTTTTCACATTAATATGATATGATATCAAGCAAATACTTCTATCAAATCATATTATATCATCATATCATACAATAATATAAAAGTCTTAGAAAATTCTAAGTGTCATCATTTAAAGAAACATGACAATTTCCGAAAATTCTAAGTTTTCGCATTATTATGAAAAAAAAAATAATAATGATAATAATGATAATAATAATAATAATAATAATAATAATAATAATAATAATAATAATAATAATAATAATAATAATAATAATAATAATGAAAAATTGACATTAATAATCCAACTTTTTGATTATTTTTTAATAATCTAATGTTTGCCCTTAGTTCGCTCTGTCAATAATCCAACCTTTAGTTTAGTTTGCTAGTAGCATACCCTATTATTACCTATTATTAGTAATAGGGTATGTTGTGGACAAATTTTTTACAAAGGTTGGATTATTAGAAAATAATCGAAAGGTGGTATTATTCATAGCGAATGAGTGAAAGACATTATTAATGTCAATTTTTCCTAATAATAATAATAATAATAATAATAATAATAATAATGTGTGCGTCATACATGACTCATGTGATGAGTTTGAAATCGATGATCGGAAATTGTGAGGATTGAGTTCATTTATTCGCTTATAAAAACCAACCGCGTAAAGATGTGTTATCATTCGTCTTCATCAAAGGTGACTTTGATATGAGTCAGCATGTCCGTTTGATTAATTGATACTCTTACTAAGATATACTCTCCCGTCTCATATAGTTTGAAGTAAAGAAAAAGTTATTGTCTTTTATGAATAAGGTAGATAACAATAATAAATAAAAAGAGAAAATAAGTTGTGTGGTTGAAATTAAAAGAGACTTTGAATGTATAGATGAGATTAAAAGAAAGTAGTGGGTCATAATCTAAAAATAGAAATGATACAAATTAAGTGAGACAGAGAGAGTAATCTCTTCAAGTTCTTCTCATTTTCCATTTGGAGTTACTTTGTTTATTATTCTCGTAAAGTTCTTTTAATTTCTAACATTAATTTTGGACATAATTAATTTTATTCATTAATATTATAATATTTTAATAATGATTATTGTCTCAACATATATGTTATAACTTCATTTTAACATTTTTATATTGTTTATGGTCCCATTATGTTTTCTACTAACTTTATTAAAATATATTTTTTAATAGTTTTGAACTCATATTTTTTCCACTAACATTCTTTTAAGTTTTTTAATGTTTATTGTCCTCACTTTTCCTTTATCGAATTTATGATTCAATTAAATTATATATGTACCATCTAAAAGATTCTATGTGTTTCTTAATTCCTTGAACATTTCATGTAGAAACTTCATTAAGGAACTGATGGAGTATTTCGAATGTTGTACTAAACAATATATACTTAGCATTTTAGACATTTAATGTGTTATTTTGATTATTTATAAAATTATTTATATATAATTATGGAATTGGACGATTCTTGACAACATTTTTTCTTACATGTTAATCATTATATATAAAAGAAACTTGAAAAATAAATCATTCCAAATGACTGTAATAATATGTATATTCCAGAACGAAGGAAGTATAGCTAGATTACCGGCCAATATATTAACTCCGTGAAATTACGCTCCTCCTTTGATTTGTAATCTAAATAAGAATTTGATAATATAAATATTTACCTCAGCTCCGAAAAGTTGTTTCTATTTGTCATTTTAAATTGTTTTATTTGTTACCACAAAAAAGCTTTTTATTCATGTCACAAATTTTGGACAAATTAAATTAACTTTTTCTCCCCCATTTTAATATCGTAATAATTCTTAAGGTCTTCATTTATCTTCACTAACTTAATTTTAACATTTTATATTTCTTATGGCCTTATACTATTATACCGAAGGAAAATGAATAATGTTGATATGTATCTAATGAATATTTTTTCCGAGATTTCATTCACCATAATTAATAATCAACGTAATTTTATCCAAATGTAATATTAAAATCAAAAATAATATTATATAAATTTTATTCAATATTTTTATGTTTATCAATTACTTCCTCCGTTCCATAATACTTGCTACATATTCCATTTTGGGAAATTTCTTATTACTTGCTACATTTCCTTATTTGGTAGCAAACCAATCATTTAAAGTTATACCTACTCCTACTTTTATCCTACTCTATATCTAATTACTCCTATTTTTCTTTTTCATTTTTCAACAAATAATATTAAAAAATTCCAAAAAGCAACTTTTCACCTATTGCTCATCATTGCACAGTTACTCCTTAATATTTGTGCCCATACAACGGTAGCAACTAAATAAGAACGGAGGAAGTATATTACTAAGACAAAACATATAAACAACATTTGAAGTCATGTGTTAGGTAGTATGCAACTCTTAGAAGAAAAAATTAGATAACATATCAACAAGTTTCCTTTTCATTAAACATAAACGTACACATAGGTAATATTTCTCCCACACACATCAAGAATGGGGTTATATTAAAAATTAAAATTTACTTATACTACCTATCAAAACTCAAAGAAGAAATAAAAAAATCAAACTAAAAAAAAGCCTAATTTGAAACAGTAAACCTCATAATGAGGTAAACACATCATTACAAGATTAGCTGTAATTAGAAATATACTTAGTCATTTCCGCAATTTTCATACGTAACTAATTTATTTTTGCGTTTTTTATAAGACGGATAAAAGTACGTAAGAAGTTCTGAAAACGTGTCGAAAGTATTAAGCTTGAGAATTAGATAAGGCCCAATTAGCTTCACTTCCAACACGAGGCATAGCAGTCTTCTTAGATGAAACATCCACCTTAAAATTAGCACCACACATTGCACCTTCACTATCAATTCTTGGCATTGCCTTCATTTTATTTTTTGGATGTTCAAAGCTCATTAGCCCTACTTCACTATGGAACATACACCCTGCAAATTCATACATAAATCACTCTTAATTAACGTTAATTAATCACCGTAATTAGCTATAATTCACTTTATTCAATTTAATTTGGAGCGGTAAAGTGCTAATCTAGACATTTTCAATTACTTTAATAAATAATGCCAAATTCATTGTGAAATTAGCATACCAGTCTCTTTTCTTTACATAATTCTGTATTATTAATATTTTTTTGGCAAATATATTATTTGCATCCGTGTGGAATCGAAACCCATATTTTAAGAAGGACTTTCTCAATCCACTTTTCACGTGCATACGAGACAAGTGAGGCCAAATACAAGCCAACATAAAGACAAGTTTTGGGTGTACGTTAAAAAGACAAGTTTACCCATTGTTGTGTAGTGTTACCTAATTAAAACGGACAAAATTTAGTAAGTTATAAATAAAGTTAAATTTGATAAAAAAAATTTAATAAGTTAGATGGAATTATTGTGACGGATTCTCCACTACAAAAACGGAAAAAAGTCCAATTTTTTACATTGAAATGATTTTATCTGTCTTTTTAAATTTGTTATAACGAGTTATTTATAATATTTCAATTTGAAAAAACATAAATTTAGAACTTACCATAAGGAAAAGGTGCAAAGGATTTTGCACAACTTGCTTTAATAACATCTAAATTGTCAGACATAACCACAGACCCATCAGCTGCAACACCCCAGAATAGTTGCACTCTTTGATCAGCCCCCTGTTTCACAACCCAAATAATTAAATAATCTCCTTAATTAATTATCTCCATAATTATTTAATTTTTATATTTTCTTAAAAAATTACATAAATTAAAAATAATGCAAATTGAAGGAATATATTGATAATTACCAGAGCAGAGAAAACAGTTCCAGCATTTTTATCATAGATGACAAATCCAAAAGAGCCTTCAAGACCCTTAAGTACTTGATCAGCCGGGTATGGACCCCGATCTCGGAGGGTCCGATAAGCTTCAATTACAAACATAGCCTCATTTGTTGATTTTCCTAGCCCATATTGTTTTATTAACGAGTTTAAGTTGTTCAAATTCCCCAAGAATATGCAATACATGTTGTCCACACCACAGAATATCCTATTTAAATCACAAAAATTAAATCAATAAAGTTGTCATATAAATTAACACATATATTCGCTTCAATTAATTATATATCGAGAAACCAACTCACCAAAAGCTTAAATTTGTGATTACAAAGCAAAAATATCTCAAAATACTTTAAGTCATGTTTATTTTATATCTTTTCATAATTTTGGTGTCTAAAATGTAAATATTTAAACTAATTACTCAAAAAGTAATGTAAACTAACATTTGAGATCATGTGTTGTAGATAGTAGATACCTTTATGTTCAGACAATTAATATTATATTTTTCTTGGAGGAGTTTAGCAAATTAACTTATTGAGCATTTTTAGCTTAATTTAATGTAAATAAATAGTTAAGTGAATAAACCAGCTAATGCTAGTGTTTGGTGAACTAGTTGGTTGAAACAACTTATTGATATGAATAAGCTGTTTTTGAATAAGCTGTTCATAACAGCGGGTTTAAAATCAGCAGGTTAAACCAATTAATAAAATCAACTGGTCAAATCAAACATAATAATCAGCTATTTGCTACTAGCTATCAGATATTTGCCAAACAACCTCTATTAAATTTAGAAAATGTTACTATATCTCTATTAGTTATGACCCGAATATATAGCTCAATCTGATTCTGATCCAATAACCCAAATACCCACCAATCATACTATTTAAAAGCAATGCTATTTGGATTTTGGACATTATGGGTAAATTAGTAGTACATATACCTTTGTTGGTGAATTGGAATGCCTTTGGAAGGGGAATAAGCAAGGAAAGCAGAATTTCCAAAACCAATAGAAATAGGTGTATTATGAGAGTATGCTTGCTGAAATATCCTCACAATATCTTCAGGGTACTTGGGCTTGTTACCCGACCCGGATGAGTGTGAAATGAAACCGGGCTGTTCAACTCCTTTGGTGGATCCACCAAATTTTTGTTGAATATTGCCAACATTTTTTAGTATTAATAAGAATTCTTGAAAAATGGAGATTTGCAAATTGGATGTAGAATAATAACTTGTTTGGATGAAGAGTAAATAATGAAAGGTTTATGTGTCCAAGGTTGTGTATATATAGGTAGTGTAGAGCTGGAAACAAACAAAAGACATTATCCATAAACCAAGTGGTAATATAAAATATAAAATAAATATTCGTAATTATTTACGAAATTATTTTATTCAAATTTCCTTTTGGATAAGTCTTACTCTTAGGACACTTTTCCAATTTTTAGCTTAATTAAGGCAAAAGTGATGGACCTTTCTAAAAGAAAATAGTACTTATGCATAATTTTTTTGTTTTAAAATATTTGATATATTACTGTTAGAGTATATATATATATCTTCAGAAAATTGAAAAATAAAAATAAAAGTATCAAATATTATCTATATTAGTTGGTGTGTAGTTTTCTCTTAGTGCTCTTGTGTTTTCCTATTTAGAATATTTTGCTTTTAGGAGATTAAAATTTTTTTAAAAAAATTGTGAGCTTGTCCATAAAAAATATATTTATATCAAATCTTGCATTGGATTGATATTTTATCTTTGAAAAAAATATTTAATTTTGTATACCGTTGAAACTCAAAATTTTAGGTGGTCAAAATTGATGAGTTGGCTTTTATCCATTAATTTGAGGGTGATATACATGAAATAAAAGTAATAACTCGGTTATTAGCTAAAAATTTACAATATTAATAATTAACACAAATATTAAGAAATTAACATAGACCACTAAATTGCATGGTATAAATTAATATAGCATTAAAGAATTAAAGAAAAAAATAATTTGGCTTCTCTGTTTTAGCCTCTCTGCGCCCCTTGTTTGTTGGGAGATTGTTTTTTTTTTTTTTTTTTTTTTCTCATTTTACAGCCTAGGTTAAGATTTTTTAGATGTTAATATATTCTCTTATTAAAAAAAATATTAACTTAATAAAATGAAAATTGACACACTCTCTTCGCAATATAAATTAATACTCCCTCCTATTCATATAGAATGAAATATTAGAGTTTTGCATCAAAACCAATGAGGGGTGGGGGACCACTTAAAAGTGAGTGAAAAACTCTCTTTTCTGATAAAAAGTATTAATATTTATGTGTTGTTGTAGTAAGGGTAAAAGGATAAAAAAGAATGACAAAAATAAAAATGGAACATTTTCAGTGAATTATAAGAAAATGTCTCATTGTCTATAAACAAGAGATAGTATTTAAAATAAAATTTAATTTGCAGGAAGACTATAGTTTATAGAAGAAAGTACTTTTATACGAAGATTAAAATAAAATTACGAATGACATTGATATGAGTCAGCATCTCTAATTTTGTCCACATGACTCAAAAGTGGATAAGGATGGCTCCTTTTATCCACCTATTTCTGACGCTTTCCACGTTTGCTCTCTTACAATAATCATAAAACAAGTTCTTGGAAAATCAAATCAAATATTCTTGTATATTCAGAAAAAAAAAATGTTATGTCTTTTAAATCTCATCTTGCTTGGAATTTCGTTGTTTCATACTCACTCTAATTGACAACAAATGTGCACTAATTCAATCATAATTAAAAAAATTTAAATTATAAAAATTCGATGTTAATAAAATTTACATTAAAACGAATCAAATAAGATCTTACTTGACTATATTTTGGCATTTAGATTAATAATAAAAACAAATTAAGAATGATCCATGAATAGTGAAAAGAATGAAATGGGACATTTACTCTGAATTGGAGGGAGTACTATATTTATTGTGTACTATTGTTTTATTCAACTTAGTCGGAATACTATCTCATACTACTTAAATTTAAGGAAAAATTACCCATAATAATCTAACTTTTTCATAATTTTCCTATAACCATCCCACCTGTTGAATAATCATAAATAATCCTAGCTTTAAGGGGTGATTTCCTAGAGTAAATTTGGCTTACTCGATCACCTGCTATAGTAGGTAATTTATCAAAAAAGTAAAAATTTTATTTAAAGTAGAGATAAATTTTAAAAATTTACTAAAAAATTCTAAATAATAAAAAATTGTAATTTTTTTATTAAATTTTCTTAACATTTTTATCGACATTTTATTATAATTAATCTTTTTTCAAAATATAAAATTTGTTATATATAGCAAGTCATCCGGTTACCAGATTTACTCTAGGAAAATATCCCTCTAAATTGGGATTATTCATCGTTAATCAATTGATTATTGTGAAAATAATAAAGGGAAAATTACATTAAAAACTCCAACTATTAGCGGTTTAAATATAAAACTCCCAACAATTGATTAATATTTAAAACTCCCAACTTTAGGCTTATTTTATATTTAAAGTCCAAGATGACTTATAACGGGATAAATTAGTTTTAGTTGAGAAGTAAGGAGACCCAATTGTATTTATTAATCACCTCACCCCTTTGACCTTACACGACCCTTCACGTATATTCGCATTTTAACAAAATAATAACTAGTTAAACAGGTTGTAAAATTGCATCGGTGCTTTAAATTTAAAATGGGCCTAAAGTTAGGAGTTTTTAAAAATAATAATTAATAGTTGGGAGTTTTATATTAAAACCATAAATAGTTGGGAGCTTTAAAAGTAATTTTCCCAATAATAAATAGGTTGTAATTTTTTTAGTTAATGATTCCTAAATTAAATTTAATATACATTATTGTTATTGTGGATTTAATATATACAAGACCTACTTCTTGGTGATAACACTAGAAATGGATATTGGGCAGCTGTAGTCATGTAGAATGGGCTTTGCGATAACTATGGGCCGGCTGTAGTCCTAATATTCACTCTTGATATAATGTGAAAATTTGAAATAGATATGATTAATTTAAAATAGCGAAAAATAATAGGAAAATGAATCTATTTTTAAATGTAAGCACTTCTAGTTTTAGAGCTCAGGTTCATTACTATTCGCAGTTATTAAATGTGAATAGAGATAAACTGGTCAAAAATGTCAAATAAGTTGTTCTCACTTACTAAGTGGGAACAGAGGAAACCCCATGTTCGTAGTTACTAACTGCGAACAGGGGTTAACTTTGTTTGACCAGGTTTTTCTCTATTCCCATTTAATTAGTGTCTATGAACAAACTTGACACCACATGTTATCATCCTAATTACGTTAAGTGTCTACAACCTATATAGTGACGTTAGCAATTAAAATAAATTTAAATTTTAGAACCTATTGAACAATTCAACAATTACGAACTTTAAATTTATTGAATTTCATTTTGATCGGAATCATAAATTTTATTAATACAAATATTCATATATTCATAGCATTTCTAGAAAAATTCATCACAATAGCATAAACAAATATCTTCTTTATATAAAATATAGTTTCACGACGATCCTAATGATGGAGTTGATTGAATAAGTCTTCAAAGATTTTTCAATAAATCCACTGCTTGAGAATAAGCATGATGATCAAACTTGTATTAAAAAAATTTTCTATTAAAATTACGCTAACTTTTTATTACCATTTCCATCATTTAATACCAACTAATACCAACGGATCGGACAGTAAAAATTGGAGACATGATGATGAACAAGATGTTCATATCTTGAATGTCATCGGGCATAGAGGTCAGACATAGAATCATCGTTTATAGATGAACTCCCATGGGATAAATCCTTGCCATGAGCCACACTGTTACCATTACTTATGAAGGGAGGATGAGAAGGAAGCGGCAGAGTGAGGGAGTGGCTACTAAGCATCAACACAACTGAAGACATTGTTGGTCGATCTTCTACGCTCTCTTGAACGCATAACAATCCCATATGAATACATCTTATCATCTCCGTTCTTTTTTCTGTTGATAATGTTGGATCAATTATATTTACCACTCTATTTTCTCTCCAATGCCTCCATACCTGAAAATGAATAATACATTAATTAAGCATATATAATTCAAGTAAACGTTTAGATTGATCTGTTGATGCATGATTGTATGTTATATGTTCAATCATTAATTAAGGAACCGTCATGGTTAACAGATAAAAGGATATGCGTCATTGTTTTATTTTACACAAGTTTTTGTGAGAGACGGTCTTTTTGAGAAACCATCTCTAATTGGACCGACCCATTATATATTTTTAAGACATTGCAAGTAGGTATTAAAACTGATATTAGTAGACATTTAAGATATTGAAAATAGGCGTTAGGTATACGGTAAGTAAGGATAATGTAAGTAGCATTAAAAATACGATAATTAGACATTAATCTCTCATGGGTTGGGCTTGAGACACGTCTCTGATCAATAGCAATTTATTAAAAGTATAACTTGTTAACTAGGTTGCTTCACCATGTATAATGCAAATAATATAAAGGTAACACATGTATTATAAACATGTAGATGATGGATTTACGTAATTGGTTCAAGGAATATTTCATTTTCTCCACCAATATTTGAAGATATAAGCACTTTTTTACAGGGTGATGGACAAGGCCACTTTGGAGCTAGAGTATATACTTACATAGCTTAAAAGGTCTTCCGAGTATACTTCATTATGTACACCATTGCTCTTTCTACCTGTAATGATTTCTAGTACAAGTACGCCAAAACTATAGACATCTGTTTTGACTGAAAAGAATCCATGAAATGCATATTCTGGAGCCATATACCCACTGTAAGATGAAAACAATTTCTCATGCATTAATAGTTTTCATGCGATGGAATTGGTTCATACAATAATAAGGAAGCAAGTGGTAGACTAAATAACTAATCCATATGGGTTACTTACTAGGTACCAACGATTTTATTGGTATCTCCTTGGGTTTGATCAACATCAAACAATCTTGCCATGCCAAAATCTGCAATCTTGGGATTCATGTCAGCGTCTAAAAGTATGTTGCTAGCCTTTAAATCACGATGAATGATTCGAAGTCGAGAATCTTCGTGAAGGTACAACAATCCTCGAGCTATGCCTGTTATAATCTTGTATCGGATATTCCAATCCAAATATGATTGCTTGCTTGCATCTGAACACATGTTGAGTCATTATCAGGATTTAGCTAAAAGCTGTGTTTGGTGTGAGAAAACGTATGGTTGAGACCTCAAGATATATTAATATATTATATACTCTTAAGTGCATACAGTTACTTCTCAAGTTTATAAGGTGACGACGTATACCTTTAATTCTTTTGATCTAAAATAGAACAACTCACATGTGCATAACAAATAGACAGTCCTAACATAATAAAACTTACCGAATAAGAAATGATCTAAACTTGTATTGGGAACAAATTCATAAACGAGAAGTCGTTCATCATGTTCTAAGCAAAATCCAAGAAGTCTAACGAGATTCCGATGTTGAAGCTTGGCCACTAACATAACCTCAGTTTTAAATTCTGCATCACCTTGTCCTGATTCTTTTGACAATCTTTTCACAGCTATCTCTTGCCCATTTACTAATTTTCCCTGTTTCATTTATAAATTCTACGTTAAATTTGCATTTGCGTTTGGGAACAAACATTTCATTTCAAATTGTAGATTTCAATTATGAAATCATAATGAATAATTTGAGAATTATAAGGTTTGAGGTGTCATTCTCAAATCCCCATCTTTAACCATTTTTATAACAATGGTTGATCAGTACTGGATTTGACTAAAATTCAAATTTAAATTTTTTTGTTTGTCGAACGTTAAATTTGAGTCAAATCTATATTTGCAAATGAAATCATCATTCCCATACATATCACAAAAGAATTTTAATTCGCAACGTCTTTTCCTATGTATACTAGCCAATACATCTCCATCAATATACATTCTAATGAATCAAACAATTTTTTATGTAATTTTGTTATTGTATGTTAAAAATACATCTTACAAGAAAAAAATTTGACAAGAAAGTATATTTATTTTTGGATGACACATTTACCTTATAAACAGTTCCGAATCCACCACGTCCAAGTTTATTAGAATCGGAAAAGTTATCCGTGGCCATTCTAATGGTGTCAAAACCATATTGTAGAGACACTAACCTTCTGCTTTCTTCATTTTTCTCTTGATCATCAACGCTAGCATATAATGATGCTAGTTAAATTAAAGGTAAAAAAAATTAGATGATTAGTATATATAATTCCATATGAATATCATAGACTAAATAAATTTAAAAAATTAATTAATTGAGAATTTTTTTTCTTACATTGAGCATCTTTCGTGGCCTTTAATTTGTTTCTACACAAGAAACAAATACCAAGTACAAGAGCAATGCATATGAATGTAGGAATACTAATTAGAAGAGCAATCTTCGTGGTGTTGGTTCCTTTTCCTGCAAATTAATTAAAAAAAAATTGTATATTCAAAATTTGTTGTGCAAACAAGAAAATAAAAAATCGATGATTATAAACTTGATTTTAAAAAATTTAGGTGATGAATATAAGACATATAAGTTAATTTTTGTAAATTGAGGAGAAATCAATTTTTTTTTTTTTTTGAAGATAGGAGAAATCAAACTTTGATTACCCATTAGTCATCATCTCAACAAAAAAAAAAAAAAATTGTACTAACATTTAAAATATATGTCCTACAAAAAGTCAATAATTTAATAGTCTTAAGATACTTGATTATAACTCAACATATGTATATACAAAATGTATGTGTACCCTCCACCCAAAAGTGCTAAAAAATGTATTTTATATTTGAAATGGTCTCTCCTGCATTTTAAATATTTAATTATTATTCTTGTAGTGATATATATTACTATTATCTTAATGAAATTGGAAAATTTAATTGTTCTCCTTTGGAATATTTTAAAAAAGTATCCCCATTCTATATAAACAAATTGATTTTTTGATTGTGAATTTTCCCATTTCTCACCTATAGTAAGAATTAATTTTTTTCTTTCTTTTATTAAAGATTTTATAATCTATTTTCAAAAAAAAAATATTTTTTTAAAACCTCCACATACATTAAGTTTAATATACTTCTTGTTCTTTTTTTTTGAGTTTGTACCCTATAATTAAAAAAACGAGAAAATTATAAAAAACCACCTTATCTATACACTCTTTTTTAAAAAACTACCTTATATAAAATTTTTTGCAAAAAAATACCTTATGTAATACAATCTTTGCAAAAGACTACCTACTACTCAATTTCGTTAGTTGACCGACATAATTAACGGTTGACTTCCACATGTCTGTCACGTGCACAATTAGAAATTCACCTTCTCCTTCATTAAAATGTTGAGTATGAATTGTTCACGTGACACACATGTGGAAGTCAACCGTTAATTATACCGGTCAACTAATGAAATTGAGTAATAGGTAGTCTTTTGAAAAGAATTATATTACATAAGGTAGTTTTTTGCAAAATTTTTTATATAAGGTAGTTTTTTTAAAAAATAGGGTATAGATAAGGTAGTTTTTTATAATTTTCTCTAAAAAAACTTTTAAATATTAAATTTTAAAAGTAATATTACTTCTATTTTCATTTGTTCTTCTCATTCACTTTTGCACAGATCCCAGATGTAAACTTAAAAATTAAATAATTTTAAATGTTAGTGTTTAAAAATTTTAAAATGTTAATATTTAGAGAATATTTGTTGAGAAAAATTTATCAAGATGTCACATACATTAGTATCTTTTTTCTTATAAATTCATGAAAAATCTTAATCAAAATTTAATACTAAAATTCATAAATTCTACTTGAGAAAAATATATAAAAATAAACAAAGTAACTAATAACCATCTCTAACTACTCCCTCCGTTTCCAAATGTTCTTCCCATTTAAAATATTTTATTTAGGAGAGAAAAATTTGATTAAGACTTTTAAGACAAATATCAATGATAAAATATATTCATGTGCGATCTCGTTAGATTCGTCTTAATGTATATATTTTTATTATATATTTTTTATAATTTTTTATAATGAATATTTAGGGATAGTAAGGCTCAAAATTTACTTTAAAAATTATAAAAAAATAAACAAAAAGAACATTTAAAAATGAAGGGAGTAATACTTCACTATAATCCCAAACCCACCCATAAACCTTTCATCATCCAACTAGCAATATTTTTTTTTTTAGAAGATATCCAACTAGCAATATTAAAACCAAAACTAATTGGTGATTATTAATCGGTCAATTTACGGAACTAGTGAAAAGGATGTAATGATTAGTGGGCGGTGATATATGGTCAAAATTATAGGGGAAACTATCTGACCAAAAAAAACAAAACAAAAGAGAATTAAAAGAGAATAATTTATTTTTTTAAAATAGACATCTCAAGTTTTGGCATGATCTAATTATAATTTTTTTTAAAAAAAAACTAATTGATAATTTGTAAGTTAAAAGGGATATATGAGTTGGACTCTTGAGAAGCGTCTATACTATAGACGGTCTCTCAAAAGAGGGTCTGATTAATTAATAAAACCTGCCCCATTAAATTTACCCCAAGTATTAATTTGGTATAAATCAAAGAAATGGTTAAATGTAACTTAAATTCAATATTATTATCCACTTTTTTTTATGTTGCACATATTTAATTATAAATATTTTAAATTATGTTTAATTTTATTTAATTAAATTTCAATGGAAATTTCAACTCTTTTGACTTCTAGAAAGCAGTAGGTTAGGTCAAAGTGGGTCTCATTCTGCCTGCGTGACAAATTGCCTACGCGTTTAGAGTTGATTTTGCTTTTGTTAATTTTCTTTGTTTTTCTCCTCGCTTTATTATATTATTGCATCCCGTTTTGAAAATATTCAATAGTTTTATTTTGTGTTGTTAGTAATTTATTACGACTTTGAATTAGAACAGTGAATGACATTTAAAATTATAAAATATTTTTAAATTAGTTAAAAGTATAAGCTGATGATTAAAGTCATAAAACATGTTCTAAACTCTATCATACTCCTTCTAATTCAACCAAGTTGTCCCATTTAGCTTGGACACGATTTTTAAGAGTGAAATGATAGGGTATTTTAATTAATTAAATTAATCGTAAAAGTGATAAATGGATATTAAAAGTGAGGGTACTAAAAGTTTTAATTGTAGTTGGGTATTGGGTTGGGTATTTTTCGCCTCTTCACATTGTAATTGTGTTTACCATCCTAAAAATTTACTATCAATGGATTTGATATAAATATAAATATAAGTAGTTTAGCGATTGGTATGAAAATCAGACAAAAAGTTTAGATTACGTAGATAATATTAAATATTATAAGGTTAAAATATTGACGACCAATTCAATTTTATCTACAACACTTACACACTATATATATATATATATATATATATATATATATATATATATATATATATATATATATATATATATATATATATATATATATATATATATATATATATATATAGTATATAGTATAATAAAATAAACAATAAAATATAGAGTATAAGTTAAACTATGCTTATTCTAATGAAAAATTCAGCTCGTGAGACTCTCTCACATTGAAAGGATTAGTTATTTTTTTAATTAATCACTTTAAAATTATGGAGTATATAATTACTTTAAAGTTGTATTACTTTATAAAAAATAATCACTTTAAAATTAGTATTATGATCATTTTAAGATTATTAGTGATTGGTTTAAGACACTTAATATAGATTTGACTTAGTCTAATAATGACACCTCATTTCATGATTTATAAAAAAAATAATCAGTTAGTTTAATTCAATGAACTCAGAATAAATAAAAGAAAAAATTAATTTTGAAAAACATATTTTTTTACTCGTTGTTTTTTAAAAATTCCACTTTGATTATTTTTTAAAAATCCGACCTTTATACTGCATTTTAATTTAAAGTACTCACCTCATTAATTATTACTTGCAAAATTCAGCTAGTAAACAAATTAAGAATCAAAAAAGTTGAATTTTTAAAAGAAAACGTAATATAAAGGTTGGATTTAAGTAAAACTTGTTTTTTAAAAATTAATCTTCCTAAATAAAAAAAAGTCTTGAAAATTGATTTTTTTTCATAACAATTAGAGGATAGATCGTAGATTTACCAGATGGAGGAGTAGACGGTGGCGATGGTGTTGAAGACGGTGGCGATGGTGGCAAAGACGGAGGTGGACTACTAGTCTTGTTATTATAAAACAGATATCCTTCGTATCTAATTTTGCAGCTTGGCCCAAGTATTTGTGCTCCTACACTATTATTACAACAACCAGGAAGCCTATTTATATAATCCCCAAGACAATTAAAACAGTCTCGAAAGGACAAATCAGGAGAACACTGCATTAACCCATAAATCTTCTTAAAATCTCCATAATCTGAACTTCCTGTTGCAAATTTAAGCTCAGAATCCCCAGATGCAGTTTCGTTTTGAATACTCTTTAATAATCCTCCCAGAACTTCATTAAACTCGTTAATATTATCAGTCAATTTTTGATTATTAGATAAAATTATTGCAGGTAAATCTTGACTGATTCCCAATATTGCTTGATTCGAATAGCGCAACATACAGTCGTCATACCATCCGAACGCTGCTTTTTGGGTGGGGCATGTTTCGGGAAGTTTGTTAATGGAGTTATTGAGACAGTTATGGCAGTGTTGTGGGGTCACATCGCCACCGCATAAGGCGGTGGCGTAGACTTTGTTAGGGTCGTTACCGATGGTGAAATTGTAGAAAAAAGCATAGTTTGTTTGGGTGTTGGTGTTGGATAGGGTGGTGAAAAGGGTGTCGAGATTGGTTTTGTATGTGCTTGTGTTGGTGTAGTCACCATTTGTGTAGCAATAATAGGCTGTGAAATTTGGTAATTGACAATATGTTGGGGAAATTGAGAAAAGTGGTATAAGGATGAGGAATATACAATGGGGTCTTGCCATTTTAATTTGGGTGTTTCCTGATTTGGGGTGGAATTAGATGAGGGTTTATATAATATACTCTCTTCTATTTACTATAATTGTTTTATTAAATTTTTGGACGCTATCTATGCTTTACTCATAATTTGTTTTTTATTATTAATATACAAGTTAAAATATATTTAAATAGGATCTTGTTTTATTCGTCTAAATATAAGATTATTCATATAAACTTTTTATAATTCTAATTATACACAATTATAATTATTAAAAATTTAGTATATTAAATATAATGGCTGAATGTATAAAGTAAATAAAACACTTATGTAATGAATATGAGAGAGTGTTGTATAAGAGTTGGGAAATTTCTGACGGAATAAAAATCAATATATTTGGGAAACTTTGAAATAGATAAGATTCTTAATCAAAAAAAAGCATACAATAAGATCCAAATCAAACTTATTCCAAATATAAGCGTCTGATACCCCGGAGCACAGGTTCGGGTCTGTTCGCACTTAGTAAGTGCGAACAGTAATAAACTGGTAAAAAAAATCAAGTGTCTGTTCGCACTTAGTAACTGCAAACAGGTCAAACAACAATAAGCTGTTCGCACTTAGTAAGTGCGAACAGCTTGAAAAACTGGAACAGGCTGTTAGCACTTAATAAGTGCTAACAGCCTGTTCCAGTTTTTCAGTCTGTTCGCACTTACTAAGTGCGAACAGCCCGAACCTAAGGTTTGCGGATTACACGCTTAGTTTTAGAATAAGTTTGATTCTGATTTTATTGTATGCTTTTTTTGATAAATAATCTTATTTATTTCAAATTTTCTATATTTGGGTTTGTATGGTCAAGGGAAGTTGTTCGGATGATGTCAAGAACGATTTTAATTGCATTAAAAACATCACTCATAGTGGGTCAAATTCTACCAATATCATCACACTTCTTCCTAGAAAAAAGATTTTTTCAAGAAGTATGTATAAATAAACTTTAAGTTATTGGTTATTGATTTTCAATGAATTAATAATTGCATATAATAACTGTTATTGGGTCGTCAAACACCCATTTTTCTATCTGGGCCCAAACTTGGAGCCCAAAACCACTGGCATATGGGAAATTACCAAAATGCCCTTGGGGCTATTTGCTCCACATGTTTCCTCTACTATGAATACCCCCGGATAGGCTGACTTCGTCTGGTTTTGCAGGTCCACGCATTCGGAATCCAACAAAAATCCACAAAACGACATCTTCCGGTCAGGGAGACTTTGACCCGATTTCTACGCAGAAACAATAACTAATATTTAATCTATTTGATATAATATATGTTATGTATGATGTTAAACAATCTTATTTGATATAATTTTTTACTAACTAATCATAACAAACAATGTTAAAAATAAATTCTAATATTAAATAAATTGTTTTGAACATATAATAAATATCAAATTAACCGAACCATTTTAAATGATAAAGCATTTATGTATAAAAAATAATTTGAATAATTATACAAATATAGAACTAAAAATACTTTGTAAGGTTGATTGCATTGACCAATCCCAATAGTGCATTTACATATTTTGACTAAAAAAACTAATTCCAAATGCATTTAGGCATTGTTGAGAAAATTAACCAATTTTATTGATTATGATAGTATTATTAGAATAATCAATGTATTAATGAACACCATTGGAAATCCAATTTCATTATGTAATAGGGTGACATCATCATCCTATATTGGAGGGAAATCTTTACTCCACAAGTTGACACCTCATAAGTTTTGAGTTATGATGATGTCAGCGTCTTTTATTTTAGTTATAGGTATAGATTCATGTATTTATTTAATTTATGTAATTAAAATAATACGATATAAAATTCATGAAAGTTTTATACTTCATTCATTCCGAAATATTTGCTACATTTTGTTTTTGGGGACTATTCATCGTCAGGGCCGTCTCAAACATATTTGAGGCCCTGTTCTGATATTAAAATTGGGCCCTTAAAAATAAATTTACAATTTTGATAATAGTAAATATAAAAAAACCCTCATTTTTTTGAGTTACTTTTAGATTGTTTTTGTGAAACGACCTTAAACAATAAGTCTATATTTTCATAATATATAGGACATAAATTATTTAACCAATATATATGTCGTGTCGCTTGGTAAGATTGTCTAATACATTAATTCGTATTATTTTATTATAATGTTAAATCATGTTTCAATACAACTCAAAATCTAAAAGGGAAAATTATAATGAAACCTATAATATTAAAAAGAAATTGATTTAATTAAAGGCATTTAAATTAAAATGAGATAAAGATAAACATAAATAAAACCCCCTTCTTCTCAAATCCCATTTTCCAAAACTATAGCAATTCAAAGACAAAAAAATAATTTTGAAGGTTCTGCATGACATTTACCCTGCACTATTATTACTGTTTATTAGAGTTTATGATAAATGAAAATTAAATTTTCAAATACTAAAAACCCAATTTTGTAACAATCAAAATGAAAATTTTATGCCATTATTTGCGTTAATATTCTTATACCCAGCAAATCCCAAAACAAAATTCTTACTCCAAATCAAATAATACAATAATGTTAGTTGAAATTGAGATTTGGAGATTATGTAAAAAGAGACTACAAAAAATAAAAGAAATTCAAATGATTTACTTACTTGAAAAAAGAAAAAATAGTTTTGGCATTTGATAATCTCTAAAGCAATGAGAAGAATCTTGAGGAAGAAGACAATCAAGCATAGAAAGAGTCAATTTTGGAAACTAATTAATCTTACCCATAATGACTACCGAGGCAATAAATTTTCTACATTAATGGAAAAGTGAACAGTCAATTAAATAGATCAACTACTGATTTTGGGGCCCTCCAAAATTTTGCTCATTTTGGGGCCCTGTGCTAAAGCCCATTTTGCACAGGCTAATAGACGGCACTGTTCATCGTTTAAGCTTATTTTATAGTCAAGTGGGATTTTGTTTGAATCATTTAATCACATACTTTCATAATATAAACTTTTTATAAATTTTAAATATGTATAATTCAACATATAAATGAACAAAATAGTACATTAGATTGCGTAAAAAAATTAATATATCATGTAGTGTGGAAGGGAGGAAGTATGGGTCAAGGTCAAACCCTGAAAGTTCACACATGTAAATTACCCACTAGTGACAAGTGACAACCATAATTTTTTAGATTTTGATTATGTATCAAAGTTACAGTGAGCACGTGTATCTATAATACAGAGGTAAATTTAAAATTAAAAAGCACCGGTAGAATCAATATACAGGGTCTTGACGTTAATATAAAAAATTAAATAATTATAGTATTACATTTAGAAAACTAAATAAAATAAAATCTTTATTCATTTTCTAATGTATTTTTCGTTTAGAATATTTTACTTTAAGAAGAGAGAAATTTAATTAAAATTTTTCAGATATATATTGAAATAAAATATATTCAAGTGAAATCTTGTTAAATTTGCATTAATGTATACTATTTTATTATATATATTATAATTTATTATAATATACATTTAAAAATATTAAGCTTCATAATTCACTCATGTGAAAAATTAAACTAAAGAAAAAGAAAAAAAGAATAGTCTTTACAATAGAATAGTCGTCGTAAGATAGTCAACATTTTTTGTGTAGCAATAATGGGCATTGAGATCTGGTAATTGACAATATGTTGGATAAATTGAATAAAGTTGTATAAGGATGAGGAATATAGAATGGGGTTTTGCCATTTGTATTTGAGTGTTTCCTGTTTTGGGGTGGATTTAGAGGGTTCATATAATAGGTTATGTAATAAGGTGGTATGGTCAAGGGAAGTTGCTCGGGTGATGTCAAGAACTGTGCGAGATTATTTAATTGTAGTTTTTATGCAAATTGTTTTGAGAGACGGTTTTTCAAGAGACACATTAGAAATATGGCTTAAATAGCTCAATTTACACAAATTTAAGAGAAAATAAGAATGTGGCCTGTGGGCTTCTTGTTTTGAGGTCGTCTCTTTGAGAGACGGTCTCTCATAAGAATATTTGTTTTTTTATAATATTAATTTTTTATTTTTTAATCTGATGTGCATAATTCAATATATAAATGATTATAATAACACATTAAATTGCATAAATCGACATTATTAAAATATTAAATACCTCCTCAGTTCTTTTTAACTTACAACATTGTAGACTTCGACCACTATTCATCAAGTAAATCGACTAGCATATTCTCGATAATCTATAAGTTAAAATATAATCATATAAAATCTTGTTTAAATTGTCTATATTTAACATTTATTTTCTTTAGTATCCATAACTTTTTGATATGCGTAACTATTAAATACGTAATTGAATAATCTGAAAAAACAATAAAAAGTATTAAAAGTAAAAACATAACAAGCGTAATAACGGACAAGCACTATAAAACAAAGTAACAAACTACTGTAAAAGTAGCTAGAGTCAACTCAACTGCACTAATTGAAAGGTAACGCGTATTGGTTAGGTTTGTAAAATATAAAAATTTGATATTATGAAAATATGGATTAGACGATTCTAACAAGATTCCACTTGACTATATCTGTAAAATAAGCTTGAATGATGAATATTGTTGATAAGGAAAATGTAGCAAGTATTTCAGAACGAAGGAAGTATATTTATTTACTGAATGTATTTATTATATTATTTCGGCCCTAGTTTTATGGCTAATGTTTTTTTATAGGTAGTTTTACTCAAGGCCCGACTTGAGATTTTAGGGGTTCGGGGCGAAAAATAAATTATAGCCCCTAATTATTAATATATATATTTATAATTACAAAATTGTAATATAAAAAAAATTATTACATGCCAATAATAGAGCTCGATATTATCCGCTTTCTGTTTGATAATTATGAATTTATAATTCAATAATTAGTAAATAACAACAATCATTAATAAGGTAACAATTACATTTAATAATCAATAAATAAGGTTTCAAGTTCGATGCATATGAAGGCAAAATAAATCAACTTTTTTTGTGAGCTTGGGTGCAAGCCCTTCTTGTCATTTCTTAGGCCGACCTTGGTTTTACTTTTGAAGCAACGATATCAATTATATTTTTTTATGCAAAACTCTCACTTTTGGGGTATAAATTGATCACAGTCCTTTATCCATCAGTACCATCACATTAAAAAAGGCATGAGTATGAATTGTCTTCACCTTCGCTCATCACATTAAAAATTCTCCTCTAATCACATCTTGCCACATAAGAGTGATTTATTAACATCATAGATAACTGTTCTTTACCAAGACTTTCTCATTATTTATTACCTCATCTTTAAGATATAATACATTTAATTAATGTTACATGGAGGTCAGAGATAGAAGCCTCGTTTAGAGATGAACTCGATCCCAATTAGGGATAAGTCCTTGCCATGAGCCACACTATTACCATGACTTAAAATTTATTGAATTTTCATTTGATCGGAATTATAAATTTTATTAATACAAATATTCATATATTCATCACAATAGCATATACAAATATCTTGTTTATATAAAATATAGTATAACAACGATCCTCATGATGGAGTTGAGCTTTTCATTATCATTTCCACCATTTAATACTGACTTATACTAAATGGACAGTAAAAATTGGAGACATAATGATGAACAAGATATTCATGTGTTGAATGTTATCGGGCATAGAGTTCAGAGATAGAATCCTCATTTATAGATGAACTCCCATGGGATAATTCCTTGGCATTAGCCACATTGTTACCATGACTAATGAAGGGAGGATGAGAAGGAAGCGGCAGAGTGAGGGAGTGGCTACTAAGCATCAACACTACTGCCGACATTGTTGGTCGATCTTCTACATTCTCTTGAACGCATAACAATCCCATATGAATACATCTTATCATTTCCGTTCTTTTTTCTGTTGATAATATTGGATCAATTATGTTTACCACTGTATTTTCTCTCCAATTCCTCCATACCTGAAAATGAATAATACATTAATTAAGCATATATAATTTAACTAAAATTTAAGTTGATCGGTTATTGCATAATTAGGAACATACCCGTGCCATGCACGGGGTTCATTTTTGTTTTTTATAAATTGTTTTGATAAGTCAACAAAGCCCTCTTATAGAATCTTTCATTATTACCGCTTGATGATTCATGATAATTATTAAGCATTAACAAATTTATACTTAAGGGTCGTTTGGATTGAGAGTAAATATTTAAAGTAGTAAAAAAAGTCAAACTAACGTAATAAAGGTAATTACATATGCAAATGAAGTTATTGAAATAATTGTGATTATGAGGATATGAGCACTTACAAAGCTTAAAAGGTCTTCTGAGCATTCATGATTATGCACACCATAGCTCTTTCTACCCGTAATAATTTCTAGTACAAGTACGCCAAAACTGTAGACATCTGTTTTGGCTGAAAAGACTCCAGAAAATATATATTCCGGAGCCATATACCCACTGCAAGATGTAAATAATGTCAAATTTACATAAATGTTCATAAATGTCTATGAACGGGATACATTGACTATGATAATGATGATGATGAAATGATATATTTTGATGCATTTGTTTTCATGTGAAGGTGAGTTCGGTATTTATAATCCATATGGGTTACTTACTAGGTACCAACAATTTTACTGGTATCTCCTCTGGTTTGATCAACATCAAACAATCTTGCCGAGCCAAAATCTGCAATCTTGGGATTCATTTCAGCGTCTAAAAGTATGTTACTAGCCTTTAAATCACGATGGATGATTCGAAGTCGAGAATCTTCGTGAAGGTACAACAATCCTCGAGCTATGCCTGTTATAATCTTGTATCGGATATTCCAATCCAAATATGATTGCTTGCTTGCATCTGAACACATGTTGAGTCACTATTAGGATTTAGCTAAAAGTTGTGTTTGTTTTGAGAAAATGTATGGTTGATGCCTCAAGATATATTATATACTCTTAAGAGCATAAAGTTACTCCTCAAGTTTATAAGGAGACGGCGTATACTTTTAAATTCTTTTGATCTAAAATAGAACTCACATGTGCATAACAAATAGACAATCGTAACATAATATAACTTACCGAATAAGAAATGATCTAAACTTGTATTGGGGACAAATTCATAAATGAGAAGTCGTTCATCGTGTTCTAAGCAGAATCCAAGAAGTCTAACAAGATTCCGATGCTGAAGCTTGGCCACTAACATAACCTCAGTCTTAAATTCTGCATCACCTTGTCCTGATTCTTTTGACAATCTTTTCACAGCAATCTCTTGCCCAGTTACTAATCTTCCCTGTTTCATTTATATCTACCTTAAAGTTATTAAGATAATGACATACAATTAACATAAACTTCCTTCATTTTCGGAAAAATATTAAATTCCCAGCGTTTTCTTACTATATACTACATCCGTTATTTTTTTATTGTCTACTTTCCTTATTTGTTAACATGGGTGTGTTTTGCAGGCTTTTCGTATAATTTCTCTGAAGATCAAATGGAGCCGGGGGACTCTCTGACCGTACTCTCCTATATGGGTATGAGGTGCCGTCTATATTCCCTCCTCAGACCCTGACCATAGAATATCTATGAGTGGGATACACTGGGTATGATGATGATGATGATGGTGATTTCCTTATTTGGTGAGTTCATTCTAATTGTCCACTTTTATTTTTGGCAAAGATTTTTTACCTAAATACCCAACTACCCCAACTTATATTATTTAAAATACTCCACCTACTACCTTTTCAATTATTATAATCACTTAAGTACCTCAACTACCACCTTTACAATTATTATAATCACTTAAAATACCCTACTATTATTTTTCTTAATTTGCGTATCCACTAGAAAGTGGACTATAAGAAGGGGGTGGAGGGAGTATTAGCCAATAAACGCACATCACAACATTCTGATGAATCAAACAAAATTTTATGTAATTTTGATTTTATATGTTAAAAAATACATCTTATGAGAAAAAATTGACGAGAAAGTATATTTATTTGTGAATGACGCATTTACCTTATAAACTATGCCGAATCCACCACGTCCAAGTTTATTAGAATCAGAGAAGTTATCCGTAGCCATTTTAATGGTGTCAAAACCATAATGTAGAGACACTAACCTTCTGTTTTCTTCGTCTTTCTCTTTATCATCAACACTAGTATGTAATGATGCTATACTTAAATTAAAGGTTAACAACATTAGATGATTAGTATATATACATCCATATAATTGTAGACCAAATAAATTTGGAAAATTTACTAGGAATAATCTACAATAATACCAACTTTTAATAAAACGTGAATAATACCAATTTTGAGGGTGTTTCCCTAGAATATACCTTACATGTTAAAAATCAAATTATAGGATATTATTTAAAAATTTTTTTGGTAAATTAGTTAATAAACTAAAGTTGATATTATTCTAGAAAAAACCCCCTAAGTTGGTATTATTCATGATTAATCAATAATTGGTATTATTATAGAAAACTTAACAAAATATTATATTATTCACAGTAATTTTTCTAATAAATTAAATAATTAATTAACTGATAACTTTTTTCTTACATTGAGCATTTTTCCGGGTCTTAAATTTGTTTCTACACAAGAAACAAATACCAAGTAGAAGAGCAATTGATATGAATAAGGGAATACTAATTAGATGAGCGATCTTTGTGGTGTTGGTTCTTTTTCCTGCAAATTGAATTGAATAAAAGTCGTACAACAAAAATCAATAATTATAACTTGTTTTTTAAAAAAAATCACAAATTCTTGTGAGAGACGGTCTCTTTGAGAGACAATTTTTAATTAGATCGGCCCATTAGGGAAAATGTAAAATAAATGCAAGTAATAAGCTTCAATTGGATGATTGCAAATCCAAAGGAACTAGCTCCACCGAGGCAAGTTATGTTGAAGAAAAACATGATGGTGCTCTTGTTGTGACTAGTGAGTACAAGGGTAGTGATTCTTGGGTTTTGGATTCGGGATGTTCTAGCCCTATAACTTCTAATTCTAGTTTCTTCTCAACTTATCAAAAGGTTGATGGAAAAAAGTCACTATGGGCAACTCATCTTCATAAACACTTAGTAACCAGCTATATTCTTCATTTCACCTCATTAACAAATGGCTCCTTCTCCTGCTCTCTCTTTCAACTCTCCTCTCCCTCAAACCTACTGTCTGTGTTCTTTATTTTACCTCATGAACAAATTGGGCATTATCTTCATTTTACCTCATGAAAAAACGATTGACGTGATCTTTATTTACGATTTCGACACATGATTTTGGAGTATCCTTGCAAATCTGATTTCGTTTTGTTATTTTGTGGGTCTGTTTAGGGACATCATCTTCTGTTTTTTATTTCCATTTTTGATTTCATGGGTTTTTCTGGTCTTTGAGCAGTGAAGAAAATTTCTGATTTCTAATTTCAATTTATAGCAGCGAAGAAAATAGCAGCTGGTGTACTAGAAGGTGTACCATATATTGAAAAGAAACCCATGTGAATGGGGGGTGAGATAGTCCAATTGCACAGTGAAAAGACTTTTCTTAAAAACTCTGCAAAACACTCATTTTGCAACTAAAACGGAACATAATATTTTGTAAAGAAAAAATTAAAGAAAATTTCACGCGGTAACCTTGAGGTTTTGATTTTCCATGTGGTAACCAAAATTTTTTAAAACGTTAGGAAACATTAATTTCGAAGAAGGTTGTTGTACGACTATATATGTCGATTCACCATTTTGAATACCATCAATTTCAACCATTTACCCCAAAATATAAATCCAAACTCTACCATCTTTGGATTTGGGGGGAAAATGATTTTGGATGAAAAATGATAGATTTGAGGGTTATATTTTGGGAAAAAAAGGTTTAAATTGATGTCATTTGAAATGGTAAGTCACATAAATGTGCATACAACAGCCATAAAGTTTCAAAATTAACATTTGCTATCGTTTTTATGTACAAAAAGATTATGATGAAACATTTATGTAAACCTCAGGGTTACCGCGTGGATTTTTTAAAAGTTTTGATTACCACATGAAAAACCCAAAACCTCAGGGTTACCATGTGAAATTTCCCAAAAATTAATCAGGATAATTTAATTTATGATTTTTTTACAATAATCTCACTTATTGATTAACCATAAATAAATCTAAGGGTATGTGCCTAGCTAGAGCAAATTCGAGTAACCGAATGACTTGCTATAGGTTTATTTTTTTGAAACAAAATAAATAAATTAAAATAAAACGTCGAGAAAAATGTTAAAATTTTCTTAGAATTTTTTATGTAAATTTTCAAACTTTTTATTAAACTTTAAACTAATTTTCAAACTTATTCTCTAACTTTAAATTAATGTTCAATTTACTGTTTTGGTAAATTAATTTTTATAGCAAATCCTCTGGTTGTCCGAGTTTAATCTAGGAAAATAAACCATAAAGTTAAAATTATTCATGTTTAATCAGTAGATAAGATTATTGTAAAAAAATCATAAAAAGTTTGAATTATAGTGTCATGTTTGGAAATGATCATTTCATTTGAAATTTGAAATTGATTCAAATTTATTGTTTGGCAAATCAAAACTTTTCAAATTTGGATTTGGATCAAATTTCACCATTGTTTTTAAAGGTAATTGAAAATTTTACGACTACTCAAACCTTGTCATTTGCATAGTAGTCATTCTTAAATGTTTCACTTATGATTGGACCATTTGATAGCCGGTAATAAACCGCGGTAATGTGAATGAAAATTAGTGTAATTTTCATTAGAAAATCTCTTGATGACTACCTTGTTTGACGACCTTTAATCACCTCATTTTCTTTATAAAATTCATTCCAATACATTACCATTGAGAGAGATGATATTAGATGGTAATAGATATACGTTAACAATAAAACTTTTGATCAAAGTTTCATTACCATGGAATGACACGAAACTTTTGATGAAATTTTAAACTATAAATTATTCCTATTGCCACCATTTAGTACTGCTAACAAAATGTACTGTAAGGTTGCGTTTGGAAACATATTTTTCATTTCAAATTCTTAATTTCAATTATGGAATCATAAATGGAGAATTCGAAAATGACAAGGTTTGACAAGTCATTCTCAAATTCTCCATTTTAACTACTTTGAAAAGAAAGGTGGAATTCACTCAAATCCAAATTTGAAGTTTTTTGATTTGCCAAACACTTAATTTGACCCAATGTTAGATTTTCAAATGAAATCATCATTCCCAAACATAGCATAAAGGCATTTTTCATTATACGGTAATTTACCTGATGGAGGAGGAGACGGTGGCGATGGGGACGAAGACGGTGGTGGACTATAAGACTTGTTATTATAAAATATATAATTCTCGTATCTGATTTTGCAGCTTGGCCCAAGTATTTGTGCACCTACAGAATTATTACAACAACTTGGAAGCATACCCATATAATACTGAAGACAATTAGAACAGTTTCGATAAGACAAATCAGGAGAACACTGCATCATCCCATAAATCCTCTTAAAATCTCCATAATCAGAACTTCCTGTTGCAAACTTAAGCTCAGAATCACCAGATGCAGCTTCATAATGAATACGATGTAGTAATGCTCCCAGAACTTGATTAAACTCATTAACATTATCAGTCACGTTTTGAGGAAAAAGTCTTGTGTATATAGGTGAGTAAATATTTTCATATTCATGATTCGAATAGCGCAACATACAGTCGTCATACCATCCGTATGCTGCTTTTTGGGTGGGGCATGTTTCGGGAAGTTTGTAGATTGAGTTATTGAGACAGTTATGGCACTGTTGTGGGGTCAAATCGCCTCCGCATAAGGCGGTGGCGTACACTTTGTTAGGGTCATTACCGATGGTGAGATTGTAGAAGAAGGCAGAGTTTGTTTGGGTGTTGGTGTTGGATAGGGTGGAGAAAAGGGTGTCGAGATTGGTTTTGTATGTGCTTGTGTTGGTGTAGTTACCATTTGTGTAGCAATAATAGGTTGTGAAATTTGGTAATTGACAATAGGTTGGAGAAATTGAGAAAAGTTGTATAAGGATCAGGAATATACAATGGTGTTTTGCCATTTTTTATTTGAGTGTTTCATGTTTTGGGGTGGATTTAGAGGGTTAATATAATACTCGTATGTTACACATAAGGTTTTGAGAAATTTCTCTTGGGATTGGGTTTGTATGGTCGAGGGAAGTTGTTCGGATGATGTCAAGAACGACTATAATTGCATTGAGAGCATCAGTCATGCTGCCCGGGTCAAATTTTTAATATAATTTTTAAGAAAATTTCACTGTCAAACGAATTTATATTATTTGTCTAGTTTCTAAGTAATTTTGTATTCTTCAAAAAAAAAAAAGTAATTTTGTAAATGGCCATTTAAAGTTATAATAACTATCATGTTATTAGAAAATAATCAATTTAACTTATAAGTAATTACTTTAAATTAATAATGATACATTAGGCCAGTTCAATTGAATTTTGAAATAATCTCACTATATATAAGACGAGCTCATATGATTCTTTAGCTTATAATTTTTTTATTATCTTATGGTTAAAGAAATCATTTTTATCCTACTCATGATCAGAAACTCATAATTTTTCACTTTCTTACTAGAAAAAAAATCTTTTTTATAAGTATATGTAAATGAGTGTACACTATAACAAGCTTTTATTTTTTTTTTTAAAAAAGCTAAAATTAAAATAAAATATTATCAAAAATGTAAAATAAATTTCATATATATTTATTATTATTCAAAAAATTTTATGTAAATTTTTAAAATTCTTCTCTAATATTACATTAATTTTCAATTTTTTGGTAAATTAACTAATATCTGCTATAACAAATCATCCAATTACCCGAGTTTATTATTGACAAACATCCCATAATATTGAGAGTATTCATGATTAATTAATGGTTAAAATTATTATAAAAAAATATAAAAAGATTGAATTATTTTAACTAAATTTTCCAATTTTATATGGGTCAACATGAGAATTCACAAATGGAAATTACCCACTACAAACAACCATAATTTTTTCTATTCTCAAATGTTTTCATTAACCTTTTTAACGTTTAACTTACTGTTTAATTCATTAACGCCCATAAATATTGTTTAATTCATTAACGCCCATAAATATTGTAATAGTTTTGTTTTCATTCAAATGTTGTAATAATTCACCGGAAAAGTCGAGTATCCGGGTACCCGGTTAGTCGGGTATTTATTTTAAAGGCCCGTATTCCGACCCGATTTATCCGGGTACTTGTATGTCGGATACTCGGATGAATCGGGTTGAGACACCGGATACCCAATTTTATTTTTCACAAAACAAAATTTAAAAAAATAAAAGAACAAATTAATAATTGTACGTTTGTGATTTTGAATCTTCCAATAGTATTAGATTATTAGGTTTTAATCATTTTATTTTTCTTTCTTAATATACTAATTTTTCTTCTTCTTAATCTAAAACTTGTTGGTAATCCACTTGAAAATTAGTTAATCGACTTTTTTTTCTTATTACTTAATATTAGTTATTACTTATTACTTAGTCTAATAGCCACAAGTAGACCAACGATTTTTTTTAAAAAAATCCTCTAATATAACGGGTCGGCAGGTACTCATTTTAATTTATTAAGCGGCCCACAATCCAATAGTATATTATATGGCGGGTGGGGTACTCGACCTGTAAGTCTGTAACATATTGTTGTTATTGAAAATTAACCCGCCATTTAAGATGCGGGTCGGCGGGTACTCATTTTAATTTATTAAGTGGCCCACAATCCAATAGTATTATATGGCGGGTGGGGTACTCGACCTGTAACATATTGTTGTTATTGAAAATTAACCCGCCATTTAAGATGCGGGTCGGCAGATTGACGGTTCGGGTCAAGTGGGTTGGGTTTTTTTGAACACCCCTAATCTGAAGCACTAATAAAATTGTTCGCATTATAAAGTTCAAAATTGGATGCTTTCATGTGGGAAAAACTTACAAAATGATAAACTAAAGGAAATTCAATAAAAACTTAACGGAAAATGCTGCGACAATTAGATAGTGTATAAACTGGATGCTACCTTGTAGAATTTTCTTAAAAAAGTGTTATCACTGATATTTCATAAAAGCTGGATGCTATTATGTGAAATTTTCTAAAAAAAAATTCATTAATAGAGTAGTACTCCCTTCGTAACCTAGTGTTTTTCTCGTTTAGAATATTCTATTTTTGAGAGAGAAATTTGATTAAGATTTTTAAAACATATGTCGATGATAAAATATATCCATATATATGATATCTTGTTAGATTCGTTTTAATGTATACTTTTCTATTATATATTTTTTATAATTTTTTATAATGCATATCTAGAATTATTAAGACTCAAAATTTACCTTAAAAACTTTGCAAAAAGTAAATGAAAACATTTGAAAACGAAGGAAATGAAGTATAAATCAAACTATAAAATTACACAAAATCTCCCAAGAGACGGTCTATAGGATAGACCACAAAATTGGGCTAGCCCATTTCCCTTAATTGATTTTTTTTATTATAATATCAATTATATTATGTTATAATCCTAAATGTAAGGTGTTATAACCTCGAATATACTATTCTATAACCCCAAATAATTTATTATAATCCCAAATATACTATGTTATATTTTGGGCTGGGCTTCATGGATTCCGTCTATAGAATAGCAATAGACCGTCTCCCATGAGATTTACTGATAAAATTAAGTCAATTGCAATTGAAAAGTATTAAAAACAATTTTGGAAACGCGTATTGGTTGGGTCCTGTGGCCTGTGCGGACCTGGGTGGAGTCAATAAGACAGTCAACATAACGTAACTTAAATTACAATAAGACAGTCGTCGTATAAATCAAAAAAGAAAAACACAGTCTTCGTATAAAACTCAACATTTTTAACAGGGGTGGAGTCAACATAACGTGGACCTTGTTTAGTTTTTGTGTACTTTCAAAATTGAGGCTGTTTGTTTATTAATTAAATTGTTACTTACAACAAAATTTTAGTTCTCAGTATAAATTCTAACTACATTAAAGTTAATTTTATAAAGTAACTTAAATTAAGTTATAAAATTATATTTTCATTCCTAATGTTAACATTTCAAAATTTTTCATCTTATTAATTTTTGTTTATTAATTAAGGTATATTGAGTTGATGGCTTGTATACTTCATCTTATTCACCTTAAATGTTTAATATTTTATTGAGTCAAGTCATTTCAAATGTCTTAAGTCTATTATCTTTACTAAGGTCAATCTTTTCATTTATTGACCCTACCATACCCTTATCAAAATGTAAACACAAAAACTTGTAATCGGCCGTTTACGATCAAAACACCAACTTCAAGCCTCAATCTTTTTCCTCCAGAGACTTAATTTAATTTTTTTGTTATCGACTTCAACCCTATAAACTCCAATTCTAGGTCTTAAACCCCCTACTCCAACCCTTAATTTTATATTTTACTTGCCTATTCCAATAGTAAAATATTCATTTGAAAACTTAGAATATTCATTTCAATGGTTTAAAGTTTTTGAAATCTTAGTTCAAAAAATAAATATTTGTGAAATCTAATACTTATTAAAATGAAAACTTTAAAATTATGGGTTGAATTTGTGAGTGGTCGCACGTATAAATCCACTCTTTCTCTTTCATTTTTTTTGCCATTTGACAAGATAAAAAATGATGAATAGAGTAAAAAAAAAAGAGTATTATAAAAGTGTAAATTTTTTTAAGGATTTAAAGATTAAGAAATACTTCTGAGATGTTGATTTCTAAAGAGTAGTAAAAGTCAAATAAAGAGTATCAAAAATCTTTGGTCGTGTCACTTCTCACTTGTGCGCATACTTCAATCTTACTAAACTCACGTTTTCAAATGTTTTTGGGCAAAACGATCATGGAGAATAAATTGAATATACTTTAGAATTATCGCTTGAATTTTTAAAAATTTTAATTACCACGTGGAATATCAAATATCTTAGGGTTACTACGTGGAATTTTTTAATATTTATTTTAAATAATATTATAATTTATACCAGCTAAGATTATCTGATGATGAAACTGGGTAAAATGAGAATATGATCGAGCACCAAAAATGAGTGGATCTTTACATGTTTTTATTTTATGTATACGTATAATACATTATTTTCTCTTTTTTTGTTTGTCCATTTTAAGTGTTTTTACTATTGGAATTTAAATTTGATTTTTTAAAGTATATAATGAAGAGACAATATATTCTTATGAGTTCTTATTAAATTTGTCTTGATGCAGAATATTTTAACATAGTTTTTATAATTTTTTATAATGCATGCTAAAAGATATTAAAGCTCAAAATTTGCTTTGAAATGCGTGTAAAAAGCAAAGTGGTCAAACAAAAAGAAACAAAAAAAAAATAATGTATCTACTAATTTGACTTATATTTCTCTATGTATAAAATGTAGTCAAGTAAGATAAAGATCTAAAACTTTTAATGATTTTTTATCATATAAAATTAAAATTATAAAAAATTTAAATTAAAAAACTGAAATATATTAGCAACTACTTATTAAAAATCTGTTTTTTTAATAATACCTTATTTATTAATATAGAGTCATACGACATCTAAATCAGAGATAAAAATTAGCAAGTACATAGCAACTAAAACCAGATACAATTCAAAATTAATAAAACTACGATCGTTGTGTATGAGATTTGACAATTCTGAATATCCTCTTTCATATCGTTGTTTGATACAACCTTCTACGAGAGGGTTTTTCGATCTGTTGTAGTTTTGAGATAGAATTGAATTTGATGTAGTTGATGATAATTGCAATTTTGATGTATGCTGCATCATTGTTTCTATCTCTACCAATAAATCAACTAAAGACCAAAATTCATAACTCCAAACTCTCACAAGGAGGCACTTCAAAACCTAATATATAGGTAGAATCAACCCAATAAATGAATAGAACAACTCTTTTATAAAAAGATGACAAAAATTTATTCTAATCATATTAAAAAAAACTTAAAAGAGAGAAATCTAAATCTGTGATGATTTAAAAATCAGTGAATGTAATTAATAAATATCTATAAGATTGTGTACCTACTTATCGTGCGCACTTATCCAACTGGGGAAAGGATATCCACTATATCTAGCATCATTTGAATGTGATCTCAACATTCAACATACATCATTGGGTTAGTTGGTGAAAGAATTTTATATTTCATTTCACAAATTATATCGTAGATTATATTTTAGACTACTTGCCGTTTTTAAGTTATTTTTCTTGTCTTAGTGATTGGTTTGGTTGTTTTTACTCGCTACTTTTTGTCATATTTATTACTCCCTCTTATTGTTCATAAGCACAACATTCTCTTTTCGGACACTGTTTATTTTGTATTCTTAATTTGCATTTTGTTTGATTCATCTCAATGCAAATATTATTTATATCAACATTTCATAATTTTTAACTATGTACAATTAGAGATATTAAGGATTGAATAAGTGCATAAAACAAATGAGACACTTGTGGTGAATAGGAGAAAGTATATTATTTCAGCTTTAATTTTAGCTAATGTTTTTATACGGGATTCTCACTTTTTGGGTGTAAATTGACCACAATTTTAACTCATTTTTAAAAAGGATACGAATATAAATTATCTGTCATTTTTTCTCTCTAAACCCTCTCATTATGTGAAATATAAAATTGATGAGGATGATATCTTAAATTAAGTTTTGCTCTTGTTTATTTCCTTTATTTTCTTTCCCTTCATTTCCAATTCTATCAACTCCAAAAAAACAATATGGAGTTATCATATTCTTCTATTATTCCAATAATACATCTTCATGTAATCATCATAACTCTGTCGTTCCCAAAATTAATCACATCACAATCCACATTCATAACCCAATGGTGCAGCAGCGATACAACATACTCACCAAACAGTACATACCAAACCAACCTCAAAAAACTCCTCAATTCCCTCTCCACAGACACTCGAATCACCTACGGCTTCTACAACTTCTCCCTCGGCCACCAACCCGACAGAGTTAACTCATTAGCCCTCTGTCGAGGCGATGTCCCGGTCAATACATGCCGTCTTTGTATCCAAAACGCCGCTAATTTACTCCCCCAAGTGTGCCCTAACCAAAAAGAAGCATTTGGCTACAGTGGGTATTGTTCCATTTTCATCTCCAATCGTTCTATTTATGGACAAATACAAGATGACGGAAAATGGTTTTTCAAAGATAACAGTGATAGTATCAAAAATGGTGATGATTTTAACAATACCTTGTCTTCTTTGATGAGATCGCTACAGAATCGCGCTGCTTCTGGTGATTCTGAGAGGAAATTTGCGTCAGGAGAAGCTAAATTTGGGGGAGGACAGAGTTTGTATGGTCTGGTTCAGTGTACTCCTGATTTGTCAAGGAGAAATTGTATGCAGTGTATTGATGATTATTTGCAAAATATTTTGCCTAATTGTTGTGTTCAGAGAAATTATAAGGCTTCTGGAGCGATTTTTGTTGAACCAAGTTGTTTTGTTCGGTATAATGTCGATCCTTTCTTTGGGAATGTGCCTGATTTAGCCTTGTCGCCGCCACCGCCGCCACCGGGACTGCTTCCACGGTCACCGAACAATAGTAGTTTAAAATCAGCGGCAGGTAAATTGTAATTTCATAAATTAAGTCATTATTTGAAGGCAAGATCTTGAGATTAGAGATTAGGGTTTGGCAAACTTTTTAGAGCATTTTGGTTGGATTTTGGTCACACCATTAAAAAAATCATGTGTTTTTATTGAAGTCAAAATAAAAAGATTACATTATTTTTGCTTTTACATAGCCTTTTGATGACTTTCTAGTCCATTTTTTTCAAAAAAAATAAAAAAATATTCGTTTCTATAATTCTATACATCATATTAATAAACTTTAAATAAATGGAACAACGAAAGTCAATAGAAGGGAGCAGCTAACAACTAATCTTTTCCTTTTCTAAATTTTTTCTTATTTTTGTTATTGTGGATTGTTCTATTTGTTATCCAATAAAAATATTCTATATATATAACATATTTTGACAAATTAGCATTGTTTATTCTTATTTTAACATTTTTTATATTGTTATATTTTCCAAAAACTTTAAAAAATTGTTAACTTCATATTTTTTCAACTAATTGTCTCCACTTTTTCCACATGATAATATATTCACTATTTAAAATATATCATACATCATACATCATATCATACATATTAATAAAAATGCTAGAAATTGACAAGTGTCATTTTTATGAAGTTTTGACAATGAAATTGTTTTATTTACCAAAAATTTATAATCAAATAAAAATACTTGGAAATTGACAAGTGTATCTTTACAAATTAACTCTGTTTTTGTAGTTCATAAAAGCAAGAAAGATGCAAAACTTGTTGCGATATGCATTCCGATTGCTGCGTTAACAATACTTGTTATAATTATCATCTTCATCATCTTATCATGGAGGAAGAGACCAAAAAAGACTTGGATGCTGAAATTCAGTAGTAAGCCTTTTGTTTTGATCTATTTATTATTTTTTTCAAAAAATATAGTTGCTTCTTTTTGATTAGTGTATTAAACTATTTTTGTGCTAATTAAGTGCAGAAGATGAAATTAAGAATCTCCAGTCCTTGCAATTTAGTCTTCGTAGTATCAAACATGCTACACATAATTTCTCCGATGATCATCGGCTTGGAGAAGGTGGATTTGGCATTGTTTACAAGGTAACAGATAACAAAAGAATTAATCCACGCTACTTTAATGTGCATCAATCTTAAAATGTATTAGAATAGTGAATATTTTTAATTAACGAATACAATCAAGTACAATTATTGGTAAATACTTGCTATTGTTGCTAGATTGTAACTTAAGCTCAAAAATTTAAAAATATTTCGATTCATTTATGATAGTAAACATGTTTCGCAATTTGATATAAATAAAAATGTACATGATTTGACGGGTAATTTTATAGTCCAAAATAATCTGAAACCAAAAAACAGCTAAAGTTCAACTCCATTGAGAATGAACTACATGCCATTTCAGGGTGTGCTTCCTGATGGGGAAGAAATCGCAGTGAAAAGGCTTTTGATGAACAAAGGACAAGGAGATGTAGAATTCAAGAATGAAATTCTAATACTAGCCAAGCTTCGACACATAAATTTGGTGAAACTTCAAGGCTTTTGTTTGGAAAATAAAGAAATGATTCTTATCTATGAGTTTGTTGCCAACAGAAGCCTTGATCATTTCATATATGGTAAGGACTAAGGACTTAATTTCAAATAGAAGTTAAATGACTTTTTGTTCTTGAATTTATCTGAAACTTATATTTGGTTAAATAACGCAGATCCATTGAAGCGTCGGTCTATGAGTTGGGAAACACGTTACAAAATTATTGTAGGCATTGCTAAAGGGATCTTATACCTGCATGAAAACACTCGACAGAAAATCATTCATCGCGATCTTAAAGCAGGGAATGTTCTTCTTGATGCCGATTTTAATCCTAAGATTGCAGATTTTGGTATGGCAAGACTCTTTAAGATTGATCAAACTCAAACATTTGCTAGCAAAGTTGTCGGTACTCTGTAAGTATACAAATTTTTTTCTAAATTCGTAAACTCTTAGATTGTTTTTAAGACGTACTTGTGAATAGTCCTTAATCCTTATAGCCGATCCTTACTAGACTTATTATTTATTGTACCGTAGAGGCTATATATCACCGGAATATGCACTACAAAGTCATGTATCAGTAAAGTTGGATGTTTACAGCTATGGCGTACTTATACTAGAGATAATAAGTGGGCAAAAGATCACTTCATTTTTTTACCAAGAGAATCAAGAAAACCTCCTTAGCTTTGTAAGTGTGGTTACTTTCCCATATATTCTTAACACACATAATAAACTCAATGTAATTTCACAATATTCATGGGTTAAATTTATAGGCTTGGAGAAATTGGAAGGATAATACTAGTTGGAATCTAATAGATCCTGCAATATTATCAAACGATTCAAACCCGGAAATAATGAGATGCATACATATTGGTTTGTTATGTGTCCAACACAAAGCAGAGGACAGACCGACTATGTCGACAGTCGATATTATGTTGAGTAGCAACTCTCTACAGCTTCATGAACCAGCACCGCCTGCATTTTTCGCAGAAAGTAATTGTCTATCGAATATGGTTTCGGAGTGGAGTTCTACGACTACTGATCATCAGGCAAGCATCAGATCAGGAAGAGATTCGATAAATGGTGTATCTATTACAGAGTTGGAGCCTAGATCATGACATTTTATTAGGCCTGATAAAGCTTAACTTGAGGAGAATTGGTTGTCGGATGAAATCTCAACAGCTTTGTGTGCAATTAACTCTTCTTTCGTGTAGATTAAGTTGTGTAAAAATTTATGGGAAATTCCACGTGGTGACCCTGAGGTTTTGGGTTTTCCACGTGGTAACAAAAACTTTTAAAAAATCCACGCGGTAACCCTGAGGTTTACGTAAATGTTCCATCATGACCTTTTTGCACATAAAAACGTTAGCAAACGTTAATTTTGAAGCTATACGGCTGTTGTATGCATATTTATGCGACTCACCATTTTAAATGCCATCAATTTGAAATTTTTTTCCCCAAAATATAACCCTCAAAACTTCCATTTATCATCCAAATCATTTTTTTCCCCCAAATCCAAAGATGGTAGAGTTTGGGTTTATATTTTGGGGAAAATGATTGAGGCTGATGACATTTAAAATGGTGAGTCGCATATATAGGCGTACAACAACCTTAAAGCTTCGAAATTAATGTTTCATAACATTTTGCTAACGTTTTATGTGCAAAAAGGTCATGATGGAACAATTTGGTAAACCTCAGGGTTACCATGTGGAATTTTTAAAAGTTTTGGGTACCACGTGGAAAACCCAAAACCTCAGGGTTACCACGTGGAATTTCCCAAAATTTATTTGGGATTAGAGCCGATGTTGTACAAGCCTAACAACATCAATGTTCAATTTTGATGATAAATATCCACATTTATGTCTAGAGTAAATTATAAGAAAAATTGATATTATAAAGCATCGAGTAAGAATTCTGTTGGTCATATATATTTTTCCTTATAAGTTATAACTATATGAGGCTGAGATATGTTTGTAAAGTATAAAAAGTCAACAAGGTGCCAATTTTAATACACACAACGTAGTATTTTTTTAAGGTTCACTTGAAAAGTTGATGGTTTCTCTTCTATGTGTACACATAATTTCAATTAATGTTATGCTTTATTATTAATAATATGAGTAAGATTGTGTATATTCACCATAATAAATATATATATATATATATATATATATATATATATATATATATATATATATATATATATATATATATATATATATATATATATATATATATATATATATATATATATATATATATATATATATATATATTTTGAATGTGAACCTATGAAGACAAATATTTTGGCATAGGTTGATGCCTCCGATAGTCCGATGTCTCAAAGTGTACTCTCACCAAACACTTTGGTAACTATATTAATTTAATAACAATAAACTTTTGACATCCCAAAAGTGAAAAGAATAAATTGAAAAATATCGTTTCATTATTGTCTAAATAAAAATTTGCCACTATTGCTGTGAAGAATTTAAAATGAAGACTTTATTATTTTTTTTCTTGGAAATCAGAAGACTTTATTATTTAAAATGAAGACTTTATTATGAGTTTAACTATTCTAACATCAATAAAACATTGTTCTTTTTAATCGCCTAGTATATATCTGCAACTACAACCTTTACTTTATATAGCCATTCATAGTTTATCTAGTGATACATTATTGTAATTAAAATTTATAAAATATTTCTCCCTTCGTTCTTTTTTATTCTTCTTATTTAATTTTTGCACAGTTTTCAAAGCAATTTTCGAGCCTAAATATCTCCAAATATGCATTATAAAAAATTATAAAAAATATATGATAAAAAGGTATACATTAAGACGAATCTAAAGAGATCTCATATGAATATATTTTATCATCTATAAATGTCTTAAAAATCTTAATCAAATTTCTATCTCTAAAAATAAAATATTCTAAATGGGAAGAACAAAAAAGAAAGGAGGGAGTAGTTAGTAAAGGGGATTGAAACTTTATTTATACGAATCGAATTCAACGTTATAAATTGTTAGATATATTTGTATTTTGAGAATAACCAAGTTAACAATGTGGAAGCATCTTATCTCAACTAGTAGCGTATAATATATTAATATGCATTAAACTAACCTTTTTGTTTGTTTCTTTTCCTCTATATGATTAATAAATATAAAAATATGCTTTTAATTATTATATGTTTTTTGCCAAAATATCAGAAAAATTCAGGTAATAGGTAATTAGGTATAATTCGATTGTAATCTAACTGTTAATATGTCCTTTCAATAATGTGTTAGTTTTTCAATTTACATACCCTTAAAGGAGAGTACGGTAAAAAAAAGTCTTCCAACTCAAGATAGATAAAGATATGTTCTTCTCACGTGAGAGAAGAATAAAACGTATATATATAAATAAAAAGTTAAAAACAATTATGAAGCTTAAAAATATTTACATACCTATGGATGTTGTTTCGGTTAAGAAACGGTCAAATTTGTAAAAGGGGAAGTTCAAGAGAAAAACCTTTAGTCGTAAGGAAGTGGGAAGATCTGACCTCCGCGTGCGGTGTTCCTGCAACCACAAGGAAAGCTAACCCGGGGGCCTATGTCCCGGAAGGGCTCTCCGATGCTTAAGTCAGACCCGGAAAAAGATGTAAATGTAGTAAGTGTTTAGAGTGAGATTGCCTACCCTTATCATGTAATTGAATGATATATATATAGAAATATTAGGGAGGTAGTTTCTAGAGAGGTTGGAAGTTAGTGAGCGGTTACCATCGGTTACTTCAATAAATGGAGGTTACGTGGCGGTTATGATTTGACTAAATAAATTACGGGATAATAATTTGACCCCGTAACATTAGCCCCACACATATAGAGGAAGAGAGGACGACCAATCAGAGGAGACGATCTTGATCTATATGCGGAAGAAAATATTAGTCATACAGAAAAGGGTCCGACTTATGGAAGTCTCGGATCAGGTCAATGACATAGGTCATTTTAGCCCCAACCCTCCAGCTTGGACCAATGACGGAGTCCGACTCGTAGGAGTCTCGGACCTGATAAATGACATAGGTCATTGTGGCCCCAACCCTCCAGGTTGGGGTGATAGGAAGTCCGACTTATAGAAGTCTCGGACCTGATAAATGACATAGGTCATTGTAGCCCCAACCCTCCAGGTTGGGGTGATAGGGAGTCCGACTTATAGAAGTCTCGGACCTGATAAATGACATAGGTCATTGTGGCCCCAAACCTCCAGTTTGGGCCAATAAAGGAGTCCGACTCTTAGGAGTCTCGGACCTGATAAATGACATAGGTCATTGTGGCCCCAACCGTCCAGGTTGGGGTGATAGGGAGTCCGACTTATAGAAGTCTCGGACCTGATAAATGACATAGGTCATTGTAGCCCCAACCGTCCAGGTTGGGGTGATAGGGAGTCCGACTTATAGAAGTCTCGGACCTGATAAATGACGTAGGTCATTGTGGCCCCAAACCTCCAGTTTGGGCCAATAAAGGAGTCCGACTCTTAGGAGTCTCGGACCTGATAAATGACATAGGTCATTGTGGCCCCAACCGTCCAGGTTGGGGTGATAGGGAGTCCGACTTATAGAAGTCCCGGACTTGACAAATGACATAGGTCATTTTGGCCCCAACCCTCCAGGTTGGGGTGATAGGAAGTCCGACTTATAGAAGTCCCGGACTTTGAATCAAGACTTGGCTTGATTTTAGCCCCAACACTCTGTAGGGCCTATAGGGGGTCCGACTTATAGAAATCTCGGACCAGGATCAAGACTTGGCTTGATTTTAGCCCCAACACTCTGTAGGGCCAATAGGGGGTCCGACTTATAGAAGTTTCGGACCTGGTAAATGACCATGGATTGGACATAGGTCCGCATAATGAATATTTGGACAAGGTCCGTAGCATAATTAAGAATTCAAATGGAAAACACAGCACCCCAGATATAGGTCTGTTTGTCAAGGGATCGAGTTATCAAGCTAGGTGATACTCGCAATGAATGCTAAAAATTGATCGACGATGGTTGAGTCATGTAACTCATAATATTAGCCCCATGCATAAAGGTGATAAAGAGTGAAGTTTTGCGAATGAAGTATCGACTTTTATGCAGAAAAATAATCAAACCTCGGTGGGTCCATGCTATGTGGAAACCCTTAGCCCCATATTTTCAACTTAGGACTAATTTAAGTTCGACTTTCAAGCCATATATTCCAGACCATCTTAATAACAATGATGATCATGATAATCATCCAATATATATAATATGCAAAAACCGAATTATGATGATAATAATACTTACGTCGGTAGTTGAAAGGTGAGTATGATAATAATCATTCACTTGAAAAATTATGCACAACATTCAGGATATGATCATGCTATTGTAGAGTATACCATTTTAGATACTTCAATCAACTTGTTGCTACATGTCTCGAAGAGCCCTTTTATATTGACAATTTGTGAAAATTGATACATGATCATTGGTGTCCGCACATAGCAAGGAACTTGATCAACACTAACTATTGACATACTTCTCAATTCTCGTTGATGGTAACTGATAAATAAAAAGCAACAAGTACTGCAGCATTAATGTCGCATACTCCATTCGTGTTTGGCATACTTTTAGTTCCATGGTTGAAATGGTAACGTTGATTGTAGATAATGTTGAATCATGCCGAAAATGTTGATGATAATACGGGTTATGACAATGTCTGAACACGCATATTATATTTATATACCCGAATGTGAAAATAATGGGGAGCAGAATAATGAGGAAATCTAGTGCCCCCTTACTACTGATGACCTTCATTCCAACACAAATGGCCAAACACACATTCCTACTAACCCAAAGTATTTAAGCTTAAAATTAGGACCACCATACCCACTTTTTGATGGTTTCTAAATGTTTATATAAAAAATGGATGCTGTAAGTTACATCAAGGCATATACTATCTTCATAGTATCTAAAATTGTAACCTCTTTACAAGATTATGATTGCTGACTTCAGATTCGGTTATTCAAGTGGTTAATTCTCGAAACAAATCTCAAGATAGCGTTGATTTCTTCCGTATTAATATGAATTGATTATAGATGTTAAATTGAAAAACTTTAGATAACTTGGCTCCAAAATCTCCAGCCGAAAGGAACCAACCATCAATATAGCAAATTGATGAACCAACCAAAATTGTAACCATCAATTAAAAAATGGGTTTTCCCGATTTTTTATGATAATTTTGGGTTTAGAATCATGTTGGGAATTCCAACGTTTTCCCAATTTTTTTTATGATAATTTTGGGTTTAGAATTATTATACTTGGATTGCAAGCAGTATCAATAAGTATTATCAAGGGATTTATGATCAAGAGCATAAATAAACATGGAATTTAGTATGACCCACGAACTCATCGTTGTATACCGTCGGCAATGGGCCCTAAATGATGATGAATATTATAATATGATTGTCTTTCTTTGCCGAGTCCGGAACATGGCATAAAACAAGACTCATCTTAAGAAAAGGCAGACCGATAAACTTCTTGAATGACATTAGTATTACCTTGAAGATGATGGTCCAAACTGATGGAGGATTTTTGGTATACTTCAATCGTTGACAAGGTGGATCGTTAGCATGAAGCGGTTACTGTTCAAATTTCAAAAATAAATTGGCAGTTGCCCATGAGAAACTGGAGATATCACAGCTGGTTGCGGTTACCACAATATTAATGCCATTGTGTAAACGGTAAACCCTCTAATATTATGTATCTTCTAGGCTGTTGCGGTTACATACTAGTATCTTCTTCTGGTCAGAAAAATCTCCTTACGGCTGCACAGGGTCGCAGGTTTGACTCCTTACGGCTGCCCTTTAGATTCCTGCTTCTTTGGCAATTAATTGGTTTATATGTTATTCATCACTTCATTGCGGCTCGGCAGAAAAATCTCATCACAACATGGTGCTCTAATTGGGTTATATGGGAATTTAAAGAAACACTAGTCTGCCCCACTAATTTAAGGAGATATGCATCAACATATTAGAAAGTATAATTGAACAATCAGCAAGTTTGGGTCATTGTGTTTTAGTTAAGATACGTCCTTGAATAAGGTAATTTGGGTTGATTAATGCCAAATTGATTGTGTTTTTCTCGGAGAATACATGACTTTTATGTTTTTGATCCCCACAGACGGCGCCAAACTGTTTCGGTTAAGAAACGGTCAAATTTGTAAAAGGGGAAGTTCAAGAGAAAAACCTTTAGTCGTAAGGAAGTGGGAAGATCTGACCTCCGCGTGCGGTGTTCCTGCAACCACAAGGAAAGCTAACCCGGGGGCCTATGTCCCGGAAGGGCTCTCCGATGCTTAAGTCAGACCCGGAAAAAGATGTAAATGTAGTAAGTGTTTAGAGTGAGATTGCCTACCCTTATCATGTAATTGAATGATATATATAGAAATATTAGGGAGGTAGTTTCTAGAGAGGTTGGAAGTTAGTGAGCGGTTACCATCGGTTACTTCAATAAATGGAGGTTACGTGGCGGTTATGATTTGACTAAATAAATTACGGGATAATAATTTGACCCCGTAACAGATGTAAAATCAATCAGCACCAACTAAACGTATGCACTAGGCAAGTTACTTAATTAGTGGGGACTGAGCAATGGACTTTTTCAATGGTTGACCAATAACACTACCTCTTTTCAAAATAAGTCTTCCATTAAAATTATGAAACATCTACATCCACATTATCATTTTCTCAAAAAATCTGTTGAATAATCCTATTAATATTTTACCTGTCCATTTATAACTATTATCCCTAGCACTACAATAATCGGTATGAAAACAAACATGAACTTCACCAAATTACTCTCCTTTCTAGCAGTTCTTCTCATTTCCATTATCCCAAAAACATCTGCCCAATTTGAATTCAAATACAAATTATGCGGAGATCCCTACACAAATTTCCACACTTACCAAACAAATCTCAACACAACTCTGAATTCTATGTCTTCAGACACTCGAATCACCTTCGGCTACTACAATTTCACTTCCGGCAAACAACCCGATAAAGTCGAAGCCATGGCCCTCTGCAGGTCCGATGTTTCCGTCGATTCGTGCAGGTCATGTATTCGGTCCTCGGCTGATACTCTCCCGGCGATTTGCCCTAATTCAAAAGATGCATTTGGTTACTCTGAAGACTGCCTATTATACTACACTAATTACTCTGCTTTTCATGTTCTTACCGATCAGCCATATTATGCGCTTCGTTTTGATGGAAATGTTACCGGCATGCCCAATTTTAACAGTACACTTACTAAATTGATGTTCCATTTGAAGAATCAGGCTTCTTTGGGTGATTCCGAAACGAAATTTGCTACAGGAAAGCTTAATATTAGTTCGAATCAGAGTTTGTATGGTCTTGTTCAGTGCAGTCCGGACTTGTCTATGGTTAATTGTAGTGCGTGTGTTCAAAGCTTGATTGATGGTACGTTCTCAAGTTATTTTATCACGTTTGATAAAAATGGGTCATTGTTTATGGCTCAAGGTGGAAGGGTTATTGCCCCGAGCTGCAATATTCGGTATGAGCTCTATCCTTTTTATGGAAATGTTACCTATGTAGCTCAACCACCCACTCAGCCACCGCGGTTACCACCGTCATCGGCTTCGCACACTCATCAAGGTAAAGATTTATTTATATGAATTTTATTTTCAACATTAAATCTAATTAAAGTAAAATATTACTCACTTTGTTTTTTTTTCTTTTTGTTTACTTTTGCACAATTTTTAAATTAAATTTAAACTTAAATGTCTTTTAATACACATAATAAAAAATTATAAAAAATGCATAATAAAAAGTATATATTAAGATGAATCTAAGAAGATCTCACAAGAATAAATTTTATTTTTTAAATATGTGTCAAAAATATTAATTGAAATTCTCTTTACTTGAGATAGAATATTTCAAATGGGAAGAACATTAAAAAACGAAGTAATTGATTATATCTTAACTTCTTTAGCATGCTCCTTATGTGCGGTCAAATATTGCGAAAAAATCATTAAATATGTCAAATATTTTTTTTGTTGTTTAAATATATATAGTCTTTCTGTTATTAAAAAAGTGTTCATTATATGTTTTTCACATAAATTAAGAAAATTAGAATCTTTGTAGTAGGTGAGTATTATTTTAGTTAAATATTAGTGTGAAGTAATAATTATATTAGTATTATGAGAGAAAAAAACATTTAAATTAAAGATAAAATAAAGATTAAAAAAAGAAAATCATCATTGTCATTAATAATGACGGGGTATATTTGGGGAAAATAGGAGAGATCGTGAGGGTATATTTGGAAAAGAAGATTTCAAAAAATAAAAAATATTCTATAGTGGACAAACATTTGAAACTACCCATTATAATAAGGTAAACAAACATTTGAAACTACCCAATTACCGATTGATTGAGCTTGATTTTAAGTTGATATAAGTTATCAATAATGATTTTCAGTATGAAATTATTTTTAATTACTTAGATATATATATTTCCCGTTTTCTAATATTTTTCTCAATTAAATATATATTTATAGATTGAATTATTTTTAATCTTGTTATATTAAGGCCACTATGAACGTCTTTCAGTGATTTGATTCTTTTAATACTCCCTCCCTCCCATTAGTTTTGTCCACTATTCCATTTTGGGTAATCCCTCTTTAATTGTCCACTTTCCTTTTTTGGCAAAACTTTTTACCTAAATACCCCCAACTACCCCAACTTATATTATTTAATAATACCTCACCTACCACCTTTTTAATTATTATATTCACTTAAAATACCCCACTATCATCTTTTCAATTATTATATTCACTTAAAATACCCCACTACCACCTTTTTCAATTATTATAATCACTAAAAATACTCCACTACTATTTTTCCTTATTTGGCGTGCCCACTACAAAATGGACAAAACTAATGGGATGGAGGGAGTATGATATTAGAAGTCAACATAATAAAAATTTATGAGTAAACTTTATTCATCTCTATTTTCAGAATATTTAGCTTCAAGTTTGAGGTGAGTTATGTTTGGTTAAGGCGAGGGCTTGAACTTTAGTTTAATTGATTGCTTAATCAAATCAAAATATATACTTTAAAAACATGAATGATCGAATTGTTTTGTGTGGTGTTTATGTAGATGTAAAGAGCAGGAAATCGAATAAAGCCGCTGTTATTGTGGCTCCAATTGTGGGATCATTGGTACTTATCATCATCATCATAGCTGCCATATGCATTCTACTAAGGAAGAGAAAAAAGGGAACATTTTCAAAATCATTTAGCAGTAAGATATGCTACTAATTTGATATAAAAATTATTAGTACTACAATTTTTTAGTTCTTTTTTTATTCTGCTATAATTTTCTTTTATGGAAATATTTCTGACAATTTTCTAAATAGTACTCCCTTCGAATCATTTTAGGAATCATTTTAGATCTCTCATTTGGTTTTTTACGGTTATTAAGGGTGGTGTAGGGTCTATTAAAAAGGTGGTAGTTAGATATTTTAATTGATTAAATTAATTGTAAAGGTGATAGTTGGGTATTGAAAATAGGAAAAGTGAGGGTATTTAGGTAAAAAACAGATAGATAAAAAAGTAAATGGGACAATTGATATGATTTTGCCAAATAAGAAAATATGACATCTAAAATGATTCGGAGGGAGTATGTTATTAATTTAATATTGTTCATATATATAAATTACAGAAGAAGAAATGGAAGCTCTTCAGTCCTTGCAATTTAGTGTTGGGACAATTAAGGTTGCCACTGATAACTTTGCTGATGAAAATAAGCTTGGAGAAGGTGCATCCGGTACTGTATACAAGGTAACCACCTTAATTTAATTTACTGTTGCATTGGGATTAAATTGTTTTCTGATTATATAGGATGATAATAATAATAATATAATTGGATTTGATATTCATAAGACAAACTTATAATAACATACTACATGTTTTTTTTAATTCAAATTAGGGGAAGCTGCCTGATGGGCAAGAAATAGCAGTGAAGAGGTTTGAAAGGAATGCTATTTTGGGGGATGCACAGTTCAAAAACGAAATTCTGACCCTCGCCAAGCTTCATCATAGAAATCTGGTGAGACTTTTAGGATTCTGCTTGGAAGGAGAAGAAATGCTACTTATTTATGAATTCGTGATCAATAAAAGCCTCGACAATTTCCTTTTCGGTTAGTATACGATCTACGATATTCCTCTCGACAAATTCACTGCATAGTTAATTTGTCAAACGGATGATCTATAGTGGTTAGTTTTAAAAGCATACATCTGAACATGTATATGAAAACAGATCCAATGCACCGCGCATCTATGAACTGGGAAACACGTTATAAAATCATAAATGGTGTTGCAAGGGGAGTCCTGTATCTTCACGAAGATTCTAGACTGAGGATTATTCATCGTGATCTCAAAGCTGCTAATGTTCTGCTAGACGCAGAATTTAATCCGAAGATTGCAGATTTCGGTACAGCAAAGTTGTTTAAGATCGATCAATCACAAGCGGTGACTAGCAAAGTCGTTGGCACCCAGTAAGTATTATAATCTTATGATCATCACTCACCTCTTTTCTTTACGTCCTATAAGAAACGACATTAATGGTTTCTTGCAGCGGATATATGCCCCCCGAGTATTTGGCTCAAGGTCAAGTTTCGTTGAAATCGGATGTATTTAGCTTCGGTGTGCTTGTTTTGGAGATTGTGAGCGGGCAAAGGATTAGCTCTTTCAGAGCTGCAGAAACTTCAGATAATCTACTAACTTTTGTGAGTGTAATCCTTAATACTCACCCATCATTTTATTGCTAAAACACAAATCAAATAAATCTTTTCTGAACAATATATGATAGAAGTTTTTGTTTTCATAGGCATGGAAGAATTGGGTTGAAGGAAATGCATGGAATCTAGTAGACCCTGTACTGCCCTCTGCTTCTAGTGCTGAAATACTGAGATGCATACACATAGGTTTACTGTGTGTTCAGAACAACATGGCAGACAGACCTACCATGTCTTCAGTTTCACTTATGCTCAGTAGCGTCTCTATGACTCTCGAAGGGCCTTCGCAACCAGCGTTTTTCACCCAGAATCCTAAGCTTCCGACTACACCTTCACAAGGGAATGCTACCGATCAATCTAATAGCGAATCATACTCGACTAATGCAGTTACCGTTACAGAGCTCCAACCTCGATGATAATACGATGTATACTCTTCAGTTTTAAAGTATTTCCTCAACCTGCTAACTTTAAATTCCATATATAGCAACAAAAAAAAAAAAACTCCATGTATGTATTATATACAAATGGGCTATTGCTACAATGTAATTGTTATATAGTCACACATGAGAAAGAGAATATATAAATGTCACCTTTTATCATACGGATTACATATGAACGAGACAGAGGAAGTACATTTTTACTGTCTCTCGTTACCTCACTACCTGCCATGCACATTAGTGAACACATCCTCGGTAAATAATACATTACTTGCACTGAGAGCTTGAGCCATGTGACTCCTATATGGAAAAGCAGGAGGGGATGTCAAGGAAGGTAGAACGACAGATTGGTTGCTGAGCATGGACAAAACTGACGCGATTGCTGGTCGTTTAGCTGCATCTTCTTGAACACACAACAATCCGATATGAATGCATCTATTCATTTCCGGGATTGAATAACTTCCTTCAAGCGTTGTATCTACCAACTTTAAAGAATTCCCATCATTCCAGGCCTTCCATGCCTGTGAAGAAATATAACAGCAATAATTAGTATAGATGATAGAACAATAATCATTCTTTATGGAAGGGGGGTATTTAAAGATTGATAATACTCACATAATTTAGCAGGTTGTTATATTCTTCTCCTAGTTCGAAGGCATTATTCCTATGTCCACTCAACACCTCCAGAAGTATGACTCCGAAACTAAATACATCAGACTTAACTGAGAAATTCCCGGTGGAAGCATACTCCGGTGCCATGTATCCACTGAATGCATAAAACAAGAAGTCATGACAAGCAGTGCCCAAGAAACGGGGATTGGAAGGTTGGGAAATTCAACTTACAATGTTCCTGCAACTCTGCTAGTATTTCCTTGAGTTTGATCAGTCTCGAATTGCTTTGCCATTCCAAAATCTGCAATTTTGGGTGTCATTTCACCATCCAATAAGATGTTGCTAGGCTTTAGATCCCTGTGAATAATCCTGAATCGGGAATCTTCATGGAGATACAAAAGTCCTCTTGCAATTCCTGTTATGATCTTTTGTCGAGTTTCCCACTTCAATTGGACTCCCCTCTTTGTATCTGCAGTATTAAGTTTCAAGTTTCAAGAAGGCATGCATGAGCACATAGAAATTTGCCTGTTTTGCACTTATTTGTCCCTTCATATTAGCTACACTACACAAACAGAATTGAGAGCTTTTTTTAAATAATGTTGCAAATTCAAAGGGACAGTAGTAGTACTCGGCATTTTCACCCATATGGATTTCTATAAGAAACAAGCTCAAGATGCAATGTTTATAGTACCAAATAGGAATCGATCAAGGCTCTTATTTGACAGGAACTCATAGACGAGTAATCTTTCATCTCCTTGCAGGCAAAATCCGTAGAGTTTAACGAGATTCTTATGCTGCAGCTTTGCTGCTAAGCTTGCTTCACTCTTGAATTCCCTGATGCCTTGCCCTGAGCCACTTGCAAGCCGCTTAACAGCTATATGTTGTCCATCAGGAAGTGTTCCCTAGAGTTTTCCGAGATGAAAATTACAGTTATACATATATCATCAAAAAGACAAGACGAAAATGAAAGGTAGGTCTTGATTCTAAATTAACAATGCAAACATACCATGTAAACAACTCCAAATCCACCTCGACCAATTTTATTAGCTGAGGAGAAGTTGTCAGTTGCAACTTTTATAGCATTAAATTGTAAGTGCAGATTTTCTAGACTTTCAATCTTATCAAGCCCTGCAAATTGCATATTGTCATACCGGAGAAATATCACTTATAGAAGAAACATATTAGTACTAGTATCAATACAACACTGCCAACAGAGCCTTAATCCCAAAAGATTGGGATCAGCTATATAAACCAATATATAAGTTCCAATGTTTGTTCTGATGCTCCTACACCTGTCAAGGAACGAACTCAACCAAAAGCTTAAGCTAATGGTTGAGTTCTCAAGATATGTTAAATACTCTACCACGCCCCCTCACACGAGAGCTCTTTGGGCTAGAAGTGTGGATGCAACACAGGCCCTCTTCATATCTGGTGCTACATAGTCCACTTTTAAATGAGGGCGGTTGAGATTCGAACCGTGACCTCTTGTCAGACTGGCTTCTGAAACCATGTCAAGGAACCAACTCAACCAAAAGCTTAAGCTAATGGTTGAGGTCTCAAGATATGTTATATACTCTAACAACACCTACTAGCCTTTTCCAATACTTCTATCCTCTCAAACAAAGTCTTAATTTCTCATCTTTGCTCTTCCGCTTATGTCGACAAATTCTCCGCTCTCAAGAACTCGGTCGAGAATATCCTTACCTCTAGCAATCTCACCGAAATATCAATAGTCCTCTAGCCTTTGCTACATCCATCATCTTCTATTACCCCCAACTTTGGATTACCATTTCTCACTACATGCATAATTATAAGCTTTGTAAAATTTACCAGTGGGCTTTCCTCTAGCGTTTCCTTTCCTGAAGTACAAATAAAAGTTCAAGATGATAGATATCCCTGCTACAGCAGCAACTATACTAACAACAACATTTGATACACAGAATCGATTCCCTGCATCCAAAAGAAACCCCTTTTTTTAGGATTCTATAATAACTGATGGCTTATACCTTCAAACCTTAAAACCAAAGGAAAAAATAACACATTGTGCACACTTCAAGAACAATGTTACGGTGTTACCTGGGGTGACATCAATAAAGGTGTATGATAATCGGCAACTTGGTAGCACAGTAGTTCCTAATTGCTTCCCATTGATCGGAAGCCTACTGAGTCCCACTTGCAAGCAACTGTAGCAGTCCGATGAGGTTAGATCAGGAGTACAATCAACATAAGCCATAAGAGTTATCAACTCTTCAACATAGACCACTCCTGTTGCAAAAGCAAGGGTTGAATTATCGGATGAGGCCTTGTTCGAGAGGTCGATCAACATACTCGAGACTTGCTGATCAAATTTCTTGTAAAAAACGGATCCATAGTCGACACTGAAATAGCTAGAATCATCCTTAATTGAGAATATTGAGTGGTTTGCATAACGTAACATGCATTGCCCATAAAAAACTGTTGCTTCAACATCATTCGGACATATTTGTTGAACTTGTCCTGCAGCAACTGTGATGCAGTCTTGGCAAACTTGAGCAGTATAGGCCCCATTGCAGAGGAAGAGACCATACACTTTATCAACTCCTTTACCTACAGTGGAGTTGTAGAATTTTTTCGAGATTGCTTCATTAGAGAGATTAGATAGTAGAAGATTTAGATTGCTTTGATACACACTTCCACGAACGTAGCGCCTTCCCTCAGAACAAAACTGATGCAAGAAAGTTACCTGATCTTCAGAAACCGCAGGAACAAACAAAAATATCAAAAGGAAAAGTCGATAAACAGCTTTTTTCGGGTTATAACTAGCCATAGACATAGCTTGGAATATTAATGAAGGCGGATGATTATGACATAACTTTTCAGATGTTTATACAAGCATTCAGTTTCAACTCCTTCTAGCAAGATGAACCATTCAAACCTAGTATACTACTCCCTCCGTTCCTATTTGATCTTCCTATTTGGATTTTTCACAAAGATTAAGAAAAATGGAATCTTTGGTAGTAGTGGGTATTATTTTAATTATATAGTAGTGGAAAGTAATGATTGTATTGGAATTATAAGAGAAAAAATAATTAAATAGTGGTGTGAAGTGATGATTGTATTGGAAGTATGAGAGAGAAAATGATTAAATAATAGTGTGAAGTAAGGAAAGTGGGGTTTTAAGGGGTAAAAGTGAGTTGAAAACTTTCCAAAAATAGAAAGTATACTAAAGTGGAAGAACTTTTGAAACTGCCCGTTATAGTAAGGTGGAAGAACATAAAGGAACGGAGGGAGTATTAATTAATGGGAATTTCACTTTCACACTAAGTTTAGAACATAAAATAATTTCCAGTCATAATCAGTACTTTCATATAATGGCTAAGATGACACCACAGAGATTAGCAACAATATGATGAGCCAAAGTGTTGAAATATCATTAGATGAAGTATAATAAATTTAATTTCAGAAGACATTAAGGAATTAAACAATGGAAACTGGAAAATAGTGAGAACACAAAAATTTTTAATAGCCTACAAGTGAGATCATTTGTAAAGGTTTCTGCAAATTTCTCTTGCTTTACAAATAAAAAACTACTATTCTCACTCTAAGTGGGTCCCACTAAGGCGGGGTTTGAAAAGGTCAGATGTACGCAACCTTATCCTTGTAGAAAATATCGGCAGCATTTTAGGGAATCGAATGACAACAGATAATTATACTTGTCATTAGAAGGTTCATGAATGATGTTTACGTTGTCGTCTTCTTAGCAACAGCCGAATTCAGAATAGTTTACCAATAATATACAAGAATATTTGAGATAGAAGCATAATACAAACAATTATCAACTTTAAATTTACCAAAAGGTAAGAAAAGGTACTTCTATGAAAGAAAAGAAACTAATCTAAGGTGTGTTTAGTTCAATTGGTATAATCAAAATTCAGTTTTAGTCTGGGAAGTTAATTATAGAGGATCCGAAAGGAACTTAAAGAATTTCATGCTATGACAAATTTCCTTTAGCCACTTAGATTCATTAGTTTCTGCTAGGAAATTCAAAAACACTGAAATATATAAAATATGGACTGCTTAAGGAGCTGTATAGTCCCTGATATTGTCTATATATTTCAGTGATTTTGTCAAAATGGCCAATTAGTCTAAAAAGAAGGAAAATGAACTTATGCTTGCTTTTGATTGATGCAATAACATTTCAATTAATCAACCAAAAGTGCTTTGTCCCTTATTTCTATGGGGCCAAAGATTTATATTTCTTAGGTTTCGGATTGGACTAAAGTAAAATGACTCATTAAATCATGTGCACTTCTTATTTATGTGAAGTTGCACATGATGTTTGCTACCAAGGGTTAATCAGAAATAACCTTTCTTAGTCTTGTAAATAACAAGAGTAAGGTTGCGTACATTCGACCCCCAAACCCCACCCTTGGTGGAAGCCACTTAATGGATAATGGAATTGAATGAACCCAAAGTGCTGGTTTTTATCATTCGAGTGGGCTAACTCGAGTACCAACAGCATGATATTCTTAGGTACTTGTAACAATTGACTGAAGTCATTTTTATATGGCAGAATGATGCAGCATCAGTTAGGTTTAGACACAAGTATATACTCATTTCATCGACGGGAGATCTATCATGAGCATCGGCCAAAACAGTCATTTATAATTCAGAAGCGATACCAATGAAATCCAGCATAAACATAACTCCATAAGGCCTTTGGACACATGACCAACCAAAAATTGAAACAAATACAAAAGACGATAAGAAACGATACAGTAAGGTAAAATATAGTATAAACTGAAATTTTGTGAATTCATCATTGAAATAATGAAATTAACAAATTTGCAAAGGTAATTCTTGTACAAAAAGTATATAAATCTTACATTCAAGAAATATCTAGTTCCCAAAAGTCACTGAGTTACCTGCCCTGCACATTAGTGAATACTTCCTCAGTAAAAACAACATTACTTGCACTCAAAACCCGAGGCGTGTTTCTCCTATACGGAAAAGCAGAAGGGGCTGTTAGAGAAGGTAGAATTACGGACTGGCTGCTGAGCATAGACAAGATTGACGAAATTGATGGACGTCTAGCTGCATCTTCTTGAACACACAACAATCCGATATGGATGCATCTATTTAGTTCAGAGATTGAATAACATCCTCCAAGATTTGGATCCACCAACTTCTCAGAATTCCCATCATTCCAGAGTCTCCATGCCTGTGGAGAAGCATGATAGCAATGTTATTAGTTAGCACATTGAACGGGGATCTTTTTAAGGAGGGGGTATTTGAAAATTAATAGTACTCGGTACTCACATAATTTAGTAAGTTCTCATCTTCTTCTCCTAGTTCGGATACATTATTCCTACGTCCGCTCAACACCTCCAAAAGTATGATCCCGAAACTAAATACGTCTGACTTAACTGAGAAATTCCCGGTGGAAGCATACTCGGGTGCCATGTATCCACTGAATGCATAAACAGAAGAAATCATGACAAGCAGTGATTGAGATATAGAGATTGGAAGGTTGGGAACTTTCAACTTACAATGTACCAGCAACTCTACTAGTATTTCCTTGGGTTTGATCAATCTCAAACTGCTTTGCCATTCCAAAATCCGCAATTTTGGGGTTCATTTCTCCGTCCAATAAAATGTTGCTAGGCTTGAGATCCCGGTGGATAATCCTGAATCGAGAATCTTCATGGAGATACAAAAGTCCTCTTGCAATTCCCATTATGATCTTTTGTCGAGTTTCCCACTTTAATTGGACTCCCCTCTTTGTATCTGCAGTTTCAAGTTTAAACCATGCATGACTTAGAAATTTTCTTAAGTTGCCTGATTTTATATAAAAAAAGGTCGAGATGCAATGTCGGTAGTACCAAATAAGAAGCGATCAAGGCTCTTATTGGGAAGGAACTCGTAGACAAGTATTTTTTCCTCTCCTTGCAAGCAGAATCCATATAGTTTGACAAGATTCTTGTGCTGCAGCTTTACTGCTAAGCTTGCTTCACTTTTGAATTCCCTGATGCCTTGCTTTGAGCTACTTGCAAGCCGCTTAACAGCTATTGGCTGTCCATCAGGAAGTGTTCCCTGAAGTTTACCGGAGAGAGAAAACACAGTCATACATGTATACCAAAATGACAATAAGAATATGAATGAAGTAAAACACAGTGAAATATAAGAGTTCTTACAATCTAAACCAACAATGAAAACATACCATGTAAACGACTCCAAATCCACCTTGACCTATCTTATTAGCTGGGGAGAAGTTGTCAGTTGCAACTTTTATAGCATCAAATTGTAAGTGCAGATTTTCCATACTCTCAATCTCATCAAGCCCTGCAAGTTACATACCATCATATCAACGCAAACATCACTTGTAGAAGAAACATATTAGTACATCACTGTGCAAAACAAGGTTACATCACATCACATGGGTCACGTTGTAAATTTTTTTTTTTTTTTAAAAGAGACGATATTTCCGAGTTGTAAGGTATATAAAACATTGCTTTGGGATGCTTCAAGGGATATCTTATGTTTTTGACCATCATTTTGTCCTTACGAAAATCGCAATCGTTACCTCATTTTTCCACTTAGGTATATATTAATTGAAAAAAGCAAACACTATATTAAAACTAGCTAGTTTCACTAGAAGGGTAGCTTCAATTGATTAATGTAACAAACAATATTGATCAGCCTCTCTGATATGTCAATTTCTTGGAGTGAAATGGAACTGGTACATGAATTAAAGACACTACAGAGCCCCTCCGTTATTTCATCGAATTTCAATTTCTTAGGACAGCATAACTGTAAAGTACACAGTATACGGCATACCAGTAGGCTTTCCTCTTGCCTTTCTTTTTCTGAAGCACATATATAAATTCAGGATGAATAATATCCCCGCCACTGCAGCAACTGTGCTAAGAGCAACATACGATACACAGACTTGTTCAGCTGCATCGAAAAATATGTATGATTCAGATTTTACATGTATTATTTGTTTCCTATACATAACAATCATATAACAAAGTACGTATAATAATCTAACCTTGACTGACGTCAATATAAAAGTATGATAATCGGCAACTTGGTTGCACAGTTGTTCCTAATTGCCTTCCGTTCATTGGAAGTCTATTAAGTCCCGCTTGCAAGCATCTGTTGCAGTCAAACGAGCTTAGATCAGGAGTACAATCAACATACCCTACACCTGATATGGTTTCTCTAACATAGACCACTCCTGTTGCATACGCTAGGGACGTATTATCCCTTATAGCTTTACTGAAGAGGTTAATCATCATGCTCGATAATTGCTGATCAAACTGCTTGTAACCCATCGGTCCATAATCGAAATTGAAATACAACGAATGATTCTCAAGGGAGAAAATGTAGCTGTTTGCATAACGAAGCATACATTGCCCGTAAATAACTATGGCGTCAACATCGTTTGGACATTTCTGTTGAATTTGCCCTGCTGCTACAGTTATGCAGTCTTGGCAAAGTTCAGCTGTGTAGTCTCCATTACAGAGGAAGAGGCCATACACTTTATGAACACCCTCGCCCACAGTCGAGTTGTAGAATTTTTTCAAGGCTGCTTCAGAGGAGAGATTAGCCAATAAATGATTTAGATTGGTTTGATAAACACTTCCATCGTCGTACTGCTCCTTTGAACAGAACTGGTGCATAAAAGTAACTTGGTCTTCAGAGATAACAGGACTAAAAAAAAATACTATAAAGCAGATTAAATAAATAGTTCTCGTATTATAAACAGACATTTTCATCATCGAATTTGATTTATAGATGATATGTTTTAAATAGGATTAAGCGGAGAAGATGCGGAACCCAGAAGTTAGATATGTACCCAATCAAATAATTCAAAACAAATAAGGAGAAGAAAATCATTCAAACCTAATCCTAATATTCAATTAATATTTTACTTTCATCATTCCAATTAGAAGTTAAAAAATGAAAACTATGAAGATGATGAACAAACATGTTGAATAAGATGATGTCCATTGTTTGACCAAGCTATTATTTAACTTTTTATGAGATTAAGCAGAAGAAATCTGTAGCATAATGACAAAATCTTTTGTAAAAGTTTGACTGAAAATTATATATTTTAGATTAAAAGCTATACAGATATGAGAAATGTGTATATAATATTTTAAAAAAATGTGGCTACAAGAAACTAAGAAATTTATACTGCATGAATAAAACTTCAGGATACATAGAACCTGAATATGCAACAACAGAACTCTTTCTAGTCAAGTATAAGATTTTAGTCACAGTATCAAACTGTGTCAATGAGGGAAGTTTGAACACATGCAATCAGCTGTATTATTATCCATATTAAGGTTTACCTCTGTCTAGTATACTGGCCGTGAATGATTTGCTTCGGTATAATATAATGTTTTCCGCTTTGGGTGAGTCTCCACGGATTTGTTTTTGGACACTTTTCCAAAAGGCCTCATAGTCATTTGGAGTCAGATCACTTATATGCTTATAAACTCTTTCCTATTTTTCCCTTGTGGGACTTGGTCTGTACACTCGTCACTCAAGTAAGTTGTCGCTTCATGAATCCAAACGTTTCCTTCCAGAATTAAATCCATAAACAATGTAGCAGTTCTGTCATTCCCAAGCCTTAGTCCTGCGCAGTAACATCAGATTAGTTTTAGCATATAGCAATATTCAAACGGGGACAATGATTTGACTACCAAAAAAAAGAAATTGGAAATCATATGTACGCAACTATTCTTATAAAAACAAAGAGGTTGTTTTCAATTACCCTTGATAGTGACATCATCTAATACTTCACATGAATAAGAAATGCAAGTGACGGATCAATGAAGTTAGACGCAGATGATGATCGATGACATAGTTTTCACATGATACATGCCAAAAATTCAGTTCATTTTGAAAAAGTAAATTATTTCAGATGTGTACCAATTATTCATTGGTATTTCACTGTCATCCTCTGTAAAAAATTATTTCCAACCAGTCACCAGCTTAGTTGTGTACATCTGATAAATCCTTAGCATTTAGCGCTTTCCGGGAACTAACAAAATTGGTATTTCAATTCCATTTTCAATCACAGCAAATGCTAACTCTATGTTAGAATAATTATAAGGTTCTCGGACTTTTTCATGTTTTATGCTAGACCTATTGTACAATTTCTAAGCCAATACCTTATGAGCTTTGAACAAATTTACAAATCTTTAGCAAAGCAAGCTATTTTAAATTAGGTGCAGAACTATATAAAATGGGAACTAATCTTTCAACACAGAATTAAAAAAGCCTTAAGTCAGTGTCAGTTAAAAATTAAATAAGAATTTTAGATAAAGGTATTGACTTTATGTTTGTACTAATTCTATGTCTTGTGCCTACAAAAGCTTAAAATCTGATTTCACATAGTTAAAAGTCCCAAAAGAAGACAATGAACCAAACTAAATTCGCGCATCTTTACTTATGCTTAAGCTTTTTGTTTCTTTATCTTTCAGATCGTATGCTCGTTGTGACTGCTCAAGATGAAGTCACCTACTTATACAGCTATTGTGGAAAGGATCGATATGATGATGGAAGTGAATATGCAAACAATGTTGATATGCTATTATCCAACCTCACCTCGGAAGCTAGCACAAAAAAATTTTATAACTTCACCAGCGGAAAAATGCCATATCAAGTTTATGGTCTTTACCTTTGCAATAGTTTTTCTACTTATCAGGTTTGCCAAGATTGTATGACTTTAGCACAAGGAGAAATTCGACTAAGATGTGAATCTAGCACAGAAGCTATAGTGTGGTATATCGAATGCATGTTACGTTATGCTAACTACCCCATATTCTCTATCAACAATGACTCTATAGCTCGCCCTCTGGAGGATCGAAGAACAAAGTTTGGTGAGTTTAAACAGGATTTGAGAGACACATTTATCAGTCTCGTTCAAACAGCTACTAGTGGGAATTCATCATCATCATTAGCATCAGCCACTACAACTGTTTATCTTGCGACAGACATATCTATGAGTTGCTATGTGGATTGCACTCCTGATTTAAGTGCCTCAAAATGCAAGACATGCTTACAAAGTGCACTAAGTAAGCTTCCAACACCTGGTAGATCTGGAGTTCTTCTGCAGCCAAGTTGCAGATTGATGTATTCTTTTAATGATGCTAGACCTATTTTACCAGGTATATATCCAGTCCGTCCCTAACCTACCCGCAGCACCCCACCCCCCTGATGTTACCCCATTTATTCTTTTGATAAATGAAGATGATGTTATAATGAATATTCCAATTTCATATATGGAATTAAAAAAGGAGTGACTTTCACCTTTTAGATTTTCAAATGCAGATAAAAGGTTATTCATAGCCTTGGGTGTCATTTCAGCAGTTGCCGCAGCTTCGTTGGTCATGAATGTTTTTGTCTATCTCAAAAGAAGAAAGACCATCAAGAAACCCACACGTAAGTTCCCTCACTCTGTCATGTAGTAAAGAAAGAGCCAAGTTAGTTTTGGGTCAGAAAATAAGGATAAAAAAGTTAAGTAAGCCAAGACATAAAGATTATTTGAAACTATTACAAGGGTCGGAGATAAGAAAATAAAGAAGAAAAAATATTTTGACAATTGGTTGTTGGTTATCGGCTGTTGGTTTTTTAATTGGCTTGCTTGACCAGCTGGAAATGTTGGCTGTTTTTGTTGGCTTTTAAGTTAGCTAAAAAAGCTAGCTGTTTGTGGATATGTTTAGTAAATTTGAATATTGGCTGTTGGCTAATAATTAGAGAAAAAGAGGGCCAACAAGCCAAAAGCCAACAAAAATGCCAGTTAGAGCAACTTTTCATTTTGGATTAAAAGTCAGTTTTGAGCTGCTTTAAAAGTCATTTACCAAATACTTTTAGGGCTGTTTGACCAACCAACAAGCCAAAAACCAAAAATCAACCAAAAATCTAAGAACCAAACACCCCCATATCAGTCAACAAGAAAATGAGCAGAATTTTAGAAGGAAAATTTCTATGCAATCTAATTGACCTCTACTTGGCAAAATTTTTTTAATGATGTTATTGCAGGGTTAGAAGAAGTTGAAACCAGGGAAAATCTCCAGTTCGAATTTGAAGCGATTAGAGCTGCCACAGACAACTTTGCCACAGCAAATAAGCTTGGACAGGGTGGATTTGGTGTTGTTTACATGGTGTGAATGGCTAGATTTCTAAGAAGTTGAAAACTGAATTTTTACTATGAGGTAATACATTAATGTTAAGATTGGTGATTTCAGGGAGCACTTGCAGATGGACAAGCAGTGGCTGTTAAGCGGCTTTCGAATGCATCAAGTCAAGGTATCAAGGAGTTTAAGACTGAGGCTTGCTTAGCAGCCAAACTCCAACATAAGAATCTTGTCAAAGTTTTCGGGTTTTGCTTGGAAGGGAATGAGATGTTACTTATCTACGAATTTCTGCCCAATAAAAGCCTAGATCAATATTTATTCGGTAACATTTGAATTGAATAGAGCTTCTAATTAAAATTTTTTTCATTTTACTACTTAAAGTTACTCTTTTGCTAATACAAAAATAGATCATGAACTAAAGGTCCAAAGAGAGGAGCATATTTAAAGTGGGAGGCTCGGCATAAGATCATAGTGGGCATTGCAAGAGGTCTTCTGTACCTACATGAAGATTCTCGCCCTAAGATCATTCATCGTGATCTTAAACCCAGCAATATTTTGTTAGATGGAGACATGAACCCTAAGATTGCGGATTTTGGCATGGCCAAGCTTTTTGGAGTAGATGAAACCCACGGAAATACCAGTCGAGTTGCAGGAACATTGTAATATTTCAAAATTATTCCATCCATCAATAAAACTTTCGAACTTTTCATGCACAATTAAAAATTTCAAACAGAAAAACTAATCATTAACAACTACGTGTAGACACAAGGTATACATTATTTATGAATTTATAATTTTTGATGCAGCGGATACATGGCACCAGAATATGCAACAACAGGACACTTTTCAGTCAAGTCGGACATTTTCAGTTATGGTGTAATACTTTTGGAGATTGTGAGTGGTCAGAAGAATAGCTTTTCAGATACAGATGAACAGGATGAGAACCTTCTACACTATGTATGTTGAAAGCTTTGAGTAAATTTGTAATTTCCTTTGCTTGCATTACTAAAACTATGCACCTTACAAACGAGATGGCATTTTGCATTCTAGGCATGGCGACTATGGAAAGAGAAAACTCACTTGAACTTGGTAGATTCAGCATTCGGAAATGATTTCTCAAAAGATGACGTTGAAAGATGCATATACATTGGGTTATTGTGCGTTCAAGAGGACCCTGCAAAGAGGCCAAACATTGCATCAGTTTTGCTCATGCTTAATACCAAACCTATTAACTTTCCACAACCTTCACCCCCTCCAGCTCTACCTTACAGTAAAGAAAAACAAGCACCATCACATGAAAGTTTGGGTACTCAGGCAGAGGACGACATCACAGACCTGCTTCCTCGATGAATAGAAAGCAGAAGCAAAATTATATCAAATGGTTTTGTTGTACTTACAGACACAACTGCAATTCATGTTTGAGTTTGGACTTCGGAGTGATATACATCCTTTGCTTGTTAATTTGTTAGCACTAACATACGGCCCGTTTGGTTAGTGGTACTAAATGATAATAATGGGAATGGTTTATAGTGTAAAATTTCATTAAAAGTTCCATGTCATTCCACGGTAATGAAACTTTGATCACAAAAAAGTTTTTTTGTTTACAAATTTCCATTACCGCCTAATACCACCTCTCCCAATGGACCATGCATTGGATTGGAAATTATAAAGAAAATGAGATGATTGAATTTGGACAAGCATGGCCATCAAGGTAGCAAGAGATTTTTTAACTAAAATTACACTAGATTTCATTCCCATTACCACAGTTTAATACCACCTGCAAATGGGCCGATAAAGTACAACTATATAGTAGAGTACTAAAGGGGCGTTTGGTAATTGACATAAAATTGTGGTAATGAAAACTGATATTTAGTTTAAATTTTCACAAAATGTGTTATTCAATTCCCATGGTATATTTTGATGAATATTGAACTACAAAACTTGCAGAATGAGACGATAAATGATGATTAATGACAAAAATTTCACACGATATATGCCAAAGCTATCAATTTCAGTTCACTTTGAAAAAGTGAAGGTTGAGGTTCGGATGTATGAAGCCTCACCTTTATAAAACCAAAAATGTTTTTTTCTAGTTAACCCTTAACAGAAAGCGTCACTACAACTTCACATATAAAAGAGCCCAGATATGACGTAGCCATCCTGCTAAGCTCTTACAATCAAGACAGTTACAGAACTAACAGTAGGGTAAATGTCAAGAGTTCCTATTCCCTATTCCAATCCTATTTTCAATCACAACAGTTGCTAATTCAATGTTAGTCACAATAAGGGTCTCGGAATTTTTCATTATTTTATGCTTCGTCAAAAACAAAATTTGACAAGGAACAAGCAGTACAGTTTATATGGCAAAACCTTATGAGTTTCGAACAACTTTCCAACTCTTACGTAAAGCAAAGTTTTTAAATAAGGTGTAGATTTATACAAAATGGGAACTGATTGTTGTACACTGAATAAAAAATCATTTAGTCAGTTTCACTTATGAATAAAATAAAACTTAAGATAAAGGTATTGACATTAAATTGGCAATCAATCTGGGACTTGTGCAAATTCTAATCAGAATGGTATATTTAGAATACCTCAAAAGCATGAAAATCTGATCGCCCATCATAAAAAGTCCCAAAAGAAGACAATGAACCAAACCAAATTTATGCCTCTTTACTTATCCAGCAGCTTTCTGTTTCTTTATCTTTCCGATCTTATACTCACTGTAACTGCTCAAGATCAAGTCACCTACATAGATAGCTATTGTGGAAAGGATCAATATGGTGAGAGAAGCGAGTATTCAAATAATATTGATATGCTAATATCAAACCTCGCCTCCAAAGCTAGCACAAAAAAGTTCTATAACTTAACCAGCGGAAAAAACACCAAACCAAGTTTATGGCCTTTACCTTTGCAATACTTTTTCTACCAACCAGGTTTGCCAAGATTGTATGACTCTAGCACAAGGAGAAATTCGACTAAGATGCAAATCTAGCACAGAAGCTATAGTGTGGTACATCGAATGCATGTTACGTTATGCAAATTACCCCATATTCTCCATCAATAATGATTCTTTAGCTCGACCTTTGGAGGATCGAAGAACAATGTTTAGTCAGTACAAACAAGATTTGACTGACACATTCATCAGCCTCCTTCACACGGCTACTAGTGGAAATTCATCGTCATCATTAGCATCAGCCACAACAACTGTTTATCTAACAGCAGACATAGCTCTGTATTGCTATGTAGATTGCACTCCTGATTTAAGTGCCTCCGATTGCAAGACGTGCTTACAAAGTGCACTAAGTAAGCTTCCATCACCTGGTAGATCTGGAGTTCTTCTGCAACCAAGTTGCAGACTGATGTATGCTTTCAATGATGCTAGACCTGTTTTACCAGGTATATGAAACAAGTAGTTTGCATCTTATAAGGACCCCCTTCCCCCCTCCCTCCCTCGCCGCCCAAACCCCTCCTCGTCCTCCTGCTGTTGTTTTAAACGAAGATGATTTTATAATGAATAATCCAATGTCATGTATAACTAAGAATTAAAAAGGAGTGAGTATCACCCGTTCGATTTACATATGCAGATAAAAGGTTATTCATAGCCTTGGGTGTCATTTCAGCAGTCGCAGCTGCATCATGGTTCATGATTGTTTTTGTCTATCTCAAAAGAAGAAAGAGCATCACAAAACCCAAAGGTAAGCTTTCTCACGTTGTCACGTGTTAAAAGAGGAGCCAAATAGTTTTGGTTTTGAGTCAGAAACTATTAAAAAAAAGATTTTGAAAGCAAAAAAAGAAAAAAAAAAAGATTGTCAGAACCATTTCAGAAACTAAGAAATCAAGGAAGAAAGTTACAAGGCATAAATCAATGAACTTTGATTGACCTCTATTATACCTTAAAAGAATAAATGCAGATTTTTTAAAAGATGTTATTGCAGGGTTAGATGAGATTGAAACCAAGGAAAATCTGCATTTTGAATTTGAAGCCATCAGAGCTGCCACAGACAACTTTGCCACAGCTAATAAGCTTGGACAGGGTGGATTTGGTGTTGTCTACATGGTGTGATACTGTAATTAACTGCACAACTGAGTAACTTTGAAATTTGATTTCTTCCATTGAGGTAGCATATTAATGGTTTTGATAGTGATTTCAGGGAGCACTTGCAGATGGGCAAGCAGTGGCTGTTAAGAGGCTCTCAAATGCCTCGAGTCAAGGTCTCAAGGAGTTTAAGACTGAGGCCTGCTTAGCAGCCAAACTTCAACACAAGAATCTTGTCAGAGTTTTCGGGTTTTGCTTGCAAGAGAATGAGATGTTACTTGTTTACGAATTTGTTCCCAATAAAAGCCTTGATCGATATATATTTGGTAACATATTTAATGATTGACCTTTCATTTCAAGTTACTCTTTTGCTATAACAGACATGGATCATGAACTACAGGTCCAAATAGAGGAGCATATTTGAAGTGGGAAGCTCGTCATAAGATCATAGTGGGCATTGCAAGAGGTCTTCTTTACCTACATGAAGATTCTCGCCCTAAAATCATTCATCGTGATCTTAAACCCAGCAACATCTTGTTAGATGGAGAAATGAACCCAAAAATTGCTGATTTTGGCATGGCAAAGCTTTTTGGAGTAGATCAAACCCAAGGAAATACCAGCCGAGTGGCAGGAACATTGTAAGTAAAATTATCCCATCCTTCAACAAACCTAAAATCTAGCTCTAGAGAAAAGGAATACACGATTAATTTTAAAAAAAATTTGATGCAGCGGATACATGGCACCAGAATACGCAACAACAGGACACTTTTCGGTCAAGTCAGACATTTTCAGTTATGGTGTAATACTTTTAGAGATTGTGAGCGGTCAGAAGAATAGCTTTTCAGATACAGATGACCAGGATGAGAACCTTTTACACTATGTATGTTGAAAGCTTTGACTAATCTGTTATTTCCTCTACTTGTATTACTAAAACTTATGCCCCTTACAAATGAGATGGCATTTTGCATTCTAGGCATGGAGACTATGGCAAGAGAAAACTCACTTGAACTTGGTAGATTCAGCATTCGGAAATGATTTTTCGAAAGATGAAGTTGAAAGATGCATATACATTGGGTTATTGTGCATTCAAGAGGACCCTGCAAAGAGGCCAAACATCGCATCAGTTTTGCTCATGCTTAATACCCAACCTATTAAGTTTCCACAACCTTCACCCCCTCCAGCTCTACCTTATAGTAGAGAAAAACAAGTAGCATCACAAGAAAGTTTGGGTACTCAGGCAGAGGATGACATCACAGACCTGCTTCCTCGATGAAGTCATGGAATGCAGAAGCAAATCAACAGAAATTGCCAAAGTTTTCTTGTACTATAGTTGAGGCTAGTTAAGAAACTCCGACAAATTGATATACTTCCAAAAACAATTCATGTTTGAGTTTGGATTTGGAGTGATACTTATCTTTTTCATGTTAATTTGTTCGACAGACCATGCAAATAAAGTAAATTATATTGTAGAGTACTTATTGCCTTCAAATTTGGTGATAGACAGAAATTGATTAAATTGTTTCTCATGATCTAATCTCGCCCTAAGACCTAAAATCAACTCCATGTTCTCTAAAAGGAAGTGGGGGGGGGGGGGGGGGGGGGGGGGGGGGGGGGTGTGAAATCCAGCTTCTAAGTTTATATTGTATTGCTAAATGCTATAACATCTCATTCATACAGATGTTAAATTAGAAAACAATAACAAAGCCTTGATACCGGAAGATTGGATGGACTACAAAAACTAAAACAAAACATAACATAACAACTTTGGAGACTGTCTGCAGCAATCTGCTTTTTCAACAAAGTATAACTTCAATTTTATTAATAAAGAAGGCATTTGTATGATATATCTAACTCCCCATACCCGCTTAATTCAGTTTGAAATTTTCAAATAACACACTGCATCCGCAATGACTATTGACCAGCTGTCCTGAAACGCTGTTAAAGTGCGTAGCAGTCTGCATTCACCAGTCTACTTGCTAATTTCAGTGATATGTTAGGATATGGATATGTAAGAAATAATATTCGGGCTAATAAGTAAGAAAAGGATACAATTTTTGAATCAGGCTACAGGTGGTGATTTTATAGTGGCAAAAAACAGAACTCAGATTCAAATGAAAATACAAATATCAACACATCCACATTATGATATAATCTAACCTCCAGTGTGATAAAAAATTCAGCCAAAAAGCTTGTTTGTAGGGGCTCAAAATTCTACTGTCCATGGCTTCTGCATTGTTCCCAGGCGATTCAAATAAAAGTCAAGATAATGAAACAAGCTTAAGTTGTACCTCTCGTTATACCAACAGCCATTTTATTGTCTACCCTTCTGTTCTTCATATCAAATCTGCTATTGTTGAGGATCACAACAATGCCAAAACCTTAATCTCAAAAGATTGGGTCGGGTAAGTGAACCATAGATCAGTCAAGTGGTCCTCCATACGAATTCTCCTTCTTCATTCATGTTGATTATCTAGCATCTCAATTGGTAAATATAGGTTCTTCATATCCTTTTCCACTCCTACCCTTCAGGTTATCTTTAGTCTTCCTCTGCCTTATGTTAAATCCCTCAAGTTCTAGCTTTCTGTCTTACCGTTTGCCAATATTCTGTCATTTCACATGGTCTAACCACTTTTCTTTTTCATCTTATGCTCAAGATGTGCAAGTCTGAAACTTTTCACAATCGTTAAGGATCAAAGTTCAAACCACTTATAAACAAACTTACTCATTAGAAATGATATTTAAATTTGGCCACAACCTAAGCATCTTTCACTGAGTTGTGCTCTTTTGATCTCATCTATAGTGAAGCAAGCCATTGTCCACAGAAGAATAACTTTTACCTTCCACGTTGTTTTAGGAGGGTTGATTATGCACTTTCAATGGTACGCACAAAATCCCTGCTAAAACTTGCATTTCCTTGCATATAGATCTTAAACGTTAATATATTACATTCCATTACACCAATTTCATTCAGTGGCTCCACCACAGCTCCTAACTAGACAGGGTTTGGAGATCAGAATTCAGATGTACAAAATTTTACCTTTGTGATAACGATAACAAAGAGGTAGTTCAAATTGACACTTGACGACAAACATCATTACTACTTAACAAGTTAACATAGATGAGAAATGCACATATATCTTATAAGTAAATTGTTTTAAAATTATAAAATCATCACAGTTTTTATCTTCAAAACTGAGCTAGACTTCATCCTGAGTGGCAACAAGCAAATTTCTCTTCTCAATTGGGAAAACAAACAAAGGAACTCTTCTCTTCAATCACTTTACATCAATGTTACCCCCAATAAACACAATTCAGGATGGAAGAAGAATTGATGGTTGAAATCTCTTCATCCTTCAAGTAAAATAGTTTAATCTTTTAGTATACTAATGATAAAGTGCACATATCAGTCTTATATTTCATTATATAGAGCATATATATTTACACAACACATAGAAAAGTAGTTTTACAGATTACAACTTCTACAATAGAAGCTTAAACAAATAACTAAAACTGCACCCTAGAGGTAGAAGGCATCCTTAGTGAAATGAGGCTAAAAAAGACCATGCAACAGTAACATATGAGTGTACAGTAATACTGATACATACAAGATAACAGATGAGAAGACTCACCCAATCTCTCCTGGAAAAACTACAAGAATTAAAACCAGTACAATACAACATTTGAAACTGTTTAGAGATGTAAGAATTGCTCTGCCGGATCCACCTGAAACCCCACATATGAATTTCATATTATTGTTTTGTTTTCAAAAGTTTGATCAGTTTTCTTAGACATCAAATAGAACTTCTCCGACACATTATCTTATTGCATCTTCCCACAAACTAGAAACTAATAAGCACTAGTCAATTGATGAAAAAGACAAATTCAAACAACATTTAGAAATAACATCTTAGAAATTCTAGCTCCTGAAGATGGCGTGCATACTATTCAAGCAGCAATTAATATCAACAGAATGGAAAATTATTCCTTTTCTAGGGTCGCAAGAAAGGTGCTCTACTGAGTGTAAGGAAACAGAAAGGAACAAAAATTGTGATGCTTAATCAACTAGTTCAATAATACGAAGTGTCAGAGTATAACTCGAAATGGCTGAACAATCAAACTCGAAATGCATACTATCAAGGCTAAAAAATTACAAGACCCAATTAAGGTGCAGAGGATCCCTTTTGATTTGATTCAAAATTTTGGATAATGCCAAGTCTTCATCTCAATTTGATAAGACATGATGTACGAGAATTATATCTTACCTGTGATAGGAGATGGAATGTGGTATATAGTAGGCCTAGAATCAGGAGGAGTTTGAGGAGGAACTGAGGCCGGTGCAGGAGGTGGTAAAGAAGTAACTGGTGGTGCAGTACTATTCGCAAAAAAAGGACCAAGGCTATAATGAAGCACGCAACTCGGCATAAAAATCATACTTGTTACCCTTCCTGTCCCAACTTGAGATGACATTTCAGCTAGCGCTATTCTTAAGCAGACCTCACATGGCTTGCCAAGTAAGTCAGGGGTGCATTGCACAAGGCCATATAAAGTATCAGATGATGTTATAACTCCCACCCCCGTAGCAAAACCTCGTGTACTATTATAAGCAGCTTGCATAGTTAGCCTTTCCATGGTTGCATTTCGCACTAGCTCCAGACGAAGAGGATCCGAATAATTGGCTAACGTGTATTGCACAGCCAAAGTCTCGATATCTAATAGACCAAAAATGAATAGGTTTGCGTATCGCAGCATACACTCCTGATACCAAACGATTCCCTCTTTTTGATTGGGGCACACTTCTAGAATCTTCCCGGTTGCGGCCTTCACACAGTCATTGCATTGCTTTGGTGACATGTCACCCCTGCAGTTGTAAAGTGCAAACACTTTGTCAGGTAGATCACCAGCAGTAGAATTATAGAACCCAGAAACAGAGGATTTGGCAGCGAGATTTGAGAGAACTAGCTTCAGATTGGTCTGATACAAGCTATTCAAAGTATAATTCCCATTGTTATAGCAGAATTTGTTTCCAAAGTTGGGTTGGGACATTACACATGTAAATAAAGATGACAATAGAACATTTAGCAGAGCAGAATTAAACTTGTCCATGGAAGCCATTGTACCAAAACACGGTGGCATCCGGCATCCCCCAGCAAGTCAAATAGTTGAGGTTGAGAACTAAATTATTGCAAAGTTATGTTCTACATGACGTGGTCTTATTCTCGTTTTAGTTTCTTCTTCTTGAAAGAATTATGCGTCCAAGACAGAATGTTATATCCATTCAGTGCACATGTTTGAACAATTCTGGCTTAAGACCACACCAACATAGCAATATTTAATTAAACAACCAACAATTTTAAAACATTCTTGTAATGGTAACTTGTTATCATTGATGCTTCTCTCTTATTAATTTAGTGACTAAATAAACTAATGCTGGAAAAAGTCTAGAGTAATCACCTCTAATAAATAACTCAGAAAATGTAAGAAAGAAAGTCAAGGCATGTGCCATAAAAAAAGTACATCTATGGCAAAGGAGTGTTTTGGAAGCTAACTCACTTGATGTCCATATTCAAATTGCAAGTTAACAGAAAATAGATTCGAACGACCTAATCCTTCAAAATGGGTTATTTTTGGGCAAATTTAAGCAGATCGCGAATTTAAAAAGCCAATTAGCTCGTGAATTATAAGAAATAGTTTCATCGTGAGACCGTCTCATTCGAAAACTAGTGGCTAATGATTTGTTTAGCAGCAAAGTGAACCTCTTAATAATTAATGAAAGGTCAAGAGTTCAAACATTTCCCCTTGACATAAATAAAAAGTCTAGGATTTTGCCCCCCTCAATTTTTTAAATAAGTGTAAGCAACCAAATGATAAACCAAATTTCAAGCCCTTTTCACACAATTACAAGAAAGTAAAGAAACTACTTTCACAAATAACATCAAGAGAAGGTAGAAAAAGCTACTATCTTATACCTTAAGTAGTTCCTAAGCCCAAATCCTTCGTCTAGTAACAGCATTAATGGTAATGGAGTATCTTGTTCATTCATTCAACAGGAAACTGAAACGAATCCCATTTCCGTAGATGAAAAGTATTTCCAAGATTAAATCTTTTTGGACTACAAATTGAAGCAGACAAGGTTCTTTTAGACATTAGGTCGATCAGTTTGTCTGCAATGTCGGTTAACAAAGCCATCGCCCATCATCAAAGTGGTTCCATCATTCCCCACAATTTCGCATGGAAGATTCCCTCCGAATCATTTTAGAGGTCCTATTTGCGTTTTTACGGTTATTAAATGGGGTGTGGGGTCTATTAAAAAGGTGATAGTTGGGTATTTTAATTGATTAAATCAATTGTAAAGGTGGTAGTTGGGTATTGGGAATTGGAAAAGTGAGGTTTTTAGGTAAAAATGGATAAACAAAAAAGGAATTGTGACAATTGATATGAATTTGCCACCTATTGATCAACCACGAATAATCTCAACATTTTTTCCTAGAGTAAACTTGGGTAACCCGATGATCTGTTATGCTATAGTAGATAATTCACAAAAGAATAAATTGAAAATTATTTAAAATTAGAGAAATTTTTTTTTAAATTAACATAAAAAATTCTAAATAATAAACAAATTATTAAATTTTTTTAACATTTTTGAAATTATTTTGACATTTTATTTGAATTTATCTTTTCTTTCAAAAAAATAAAACTTATTATAACAAGTCATCCAGTGATCGGATTTAAAAGTAACTTCAAAAGTTGGATTATTGCAAGAAAATACGAATAGATTGAATTATTGTATTTAATTTTTTTAAAATGGATGTTTCGGTTAATTTGACCTTCTCACTCTTCCCCCTCTTCCTAAGTTCTCATCCCTGCCGCCAACCATTTCAGCCCCTCACTCCTTTTTTTTATTATCTTACTTACTGAGCGGTTGTCGAACCTAGACCACCATACTTCCTGGTTAGTCATCGACCGGAAACCACCTTACTTTCTGTTGGCAATCGACCCGGAACCGCCGCATTTCATCATCTATCAAAGACACCAGAAAATTTCCTATGTTAAAGGTTAGTTTTGCATTTTCTTCTAATTAGCTTCGAAAAACATTCTTTTAAACAACCCATTTCCCTTTTTGTTTCATTCTCAAATTGAAATTTACGTCCAAGTGATATTTGTATTAACAATTAGGTCAACTTTTTGCTATTGGTGTTTTAAACTTGGCTTTCTATTGATTTGGTTTTGGTTGCGTTCGTTTCATAATCTTACATTTTGATTGGTGAACATAGATGAATGGGTGTACGTATAATTGCTTAATTGGTACTTGGAAACTAAATTTTGAGTTATGATATGCTAGGATTAATTTGTTGTAATTGGATTTTTAATTGAATTAGTAAGAATAGCTGACCCAAAACATAGCAAGTACTAACAAACATGACAAAGTCTCAATTTGATTTGTAAAGAATTTATTTAACATTTCAAGAAAATGGCATGTCAGTAAACTTGGGACCTCATATTTCTTTTGTAATGTTTTTTTTTTTAAATTTAATGTTAAATCTTATCTAAAAGGTATATCTTTTAGATTCAAATTTAGTATTTTAACAAAATTTACTCTTTAATAGGTATGTAAAAATTTTTACTTGAAATTTCAAGACAATGGTACTTAATTCTGGACCTCATTGTTTCATTTTTATGGATTTATTTAATTTAATTTTTGTTGAAATTATCTAAAGGTATACTTTTATATTCGAATAGTAGTATTTGAAGTGACAAACATACTCTGTATTTGACTTGTAAAGCATTTGTTTGAAATTTCAAGACAATGGCTATGAACTTGGGATCTTATTTAGTATTAATTGTTTATAGAATTTGATCAGAGAAGTATGTCTTTGAGCTACAAACTAGTAGTATTTCTACTTGTCATGTTTCAGTAAAGGTGCTAGATACAGTTTACTAGCCTATGGTGGCAGTGTTTGTAAGGCATGCTTTATATTGTATGGCATGCTTTTCAAGCACATAATTCTAATTATTTTCTTCCAATGCAGGGGTTATAGAAATAGGGAAATGAGATAGAAGTGCTCCTCTCTTTTGTTTTGTTAGTTACCTGACAAAAGAAATTTATTTCAACTAGTTAAGATTTGATGTGAAGAACATAATAGAGGAAGATGCATGCCAGTGAGTTCTCAAATTCATTTTGAGGTTATCTGTTTTAATTTTGAATATCATTTTTTTTGTTGATGATGATGATGATTTTTTTCTTTTTGCTTTTGGTATTTCCATTAAAAGAGTAATGAGAATGTATGATATATCTATTTCAGTAAGGTATTTGTATGGCATCAATATGTATCTTTTTACATATTGTATTCAAAACTCAAAAGTAGGGTCACATACATCAATGAGCCCCGTACAAACTATGATCTTTGTCATTTGACCTTAATTGGAGTTCGTTTGTAATGCTCATACCTTCGATTTCTTCCATAGAAGAGAATAGGCGAATGTTGTAATGACAGACTTCATGGTATTAAGAATCATTTATGCACTCGATGGTTTTATTCATCTTTCTCTCTTTATCTTATATGAGGAGTTGTAAATTTTTTTTTTCTCTCTTCTTCTAGCCGATGTCAACTGCTATTCTTAATTTATATCTTGAAAGACTTCCGCTGAAATGTACCTCCGCTTCACTATTCACTTGCAAGTTGCAAGTGCAATACATTCTTCCTTGCTTCCGGCTCTATATCGAATGCACCTCTTTGATTTTTAGTATCATTAATTGGACGTAATTTTAAGTTATAAGATTGGATGTCATCAAACTCCACTTTAAGACAAACTAAACAAACCTCAGTAGACCATGTTTTTATTATGCATCATAAGTTCATATGATATAATACAATACTAGTGGATGAATAGTGAGTACCCTGAAAGGGTTGCAATTGAAAGAGACTGGGATGTAGTTTCTTTTGGATTTTGACTCTTGGAGAGCATTCAAACCGTCACACTCGTAGATTGTTCTTATTTTGTAAAATCATGGATTAGGCTGATTAGATCTTCCTTTTTGTCAATGTATGTTTAATTTTTTTAGTAAAAGCATTATGCTTAGCGTGCATGCACAAACATATATATACTTCTAAAAAGTAGATTGATAAATCAAAGTCTATATCATAAAAATTGATTATAGTCCTGAATCCTGATCCATAGCTAAGGAATTTTTATTTTTTTTTTGTATAATTTCAAACTCCACAAACTACTTGCTCAAATGCCATCCCAAAATCACATGAAAGTTGGTGCACATGTTGAAACTCTTGATTTTGCCTTTTCCTCCCTTTTATTGCTATTGATTGTTTCGGGTGGAGAGTTATCACATTGTCTTAGCATATATGTTATTTTCAATATTATTTTCTTAAAACAACTTTCAGAGTTGCGTAAACATTTTTTTGCAGACACGATATTGCACAATACGGAGTTATGCACCCACCTATATTCCATACAAAAGGATCATTGATACAGTTTTAAAAGGTTAGAAGAACCTGTAAGATGATTGCTCTGCAGCCAAAAGTTTTTAGATGTGACACAAATTTTAATAGTTTCAGAGGACTTGATGATTCAAGGAGGGGCAGCAGCATTTGCTCGTTGTCTATACTTGGGTTTGCATGTCATCTCTTGCCTTCTACTTCAGGTTTTAGAAATTCAAGTAGGAGTGCCAGACTTAATTATGTGGCATTTGCCAAGAGGATATTCTCTACAAATGTACTTCCAAATGAGTCCATGTTTATATACAATGGAAAAATGGGTAGGATATCAACAAAACATACTGTTTCGATTGTACATCAAAAGCGAGTACAAGAAGTTGCTACTCAAAGGAGTATTGGAGGTAATTCAAAGATTACATTCCCTATGAAAGTGGCTAGGAAGAACATTCTTGGTCCGCCAGTATCTGCTCGTAAAAATATCAATGGTATAAATTCTTTCGAAGTTCTTCCAAAAGATGAGCAAAAGGAAGCAAACTCCACTCAGTCTATCTCTGCACCAAGTTCTGTTGAAAAAAAGGTGTCAAAGACTAAAACGAAACAGAAGCCAAGATCACGAACTAAGAAGAAAGAAGAGCCTTCTGGTACATTATCTTCTCCTGATGATTCGTCAAAAGGTTCTAGCAAAGTAAAAAGACTGAATGGCCTGTCACCAGAGGCTGCTGAGGTAAGTTCATTTTTCCTTGCCCAACTGGTAAAAATAGTTCTTGGGAAGGTTCTGGACTGACACTGTGGTTTCTCAGAATAGCTCAATTGCGGATATTACTTACGAAGAAATTGCTATATCTGACTCACCGCAAGCTGCATCTAAGAAAAAAGCCCCAAAGTCCCGAAAGAAGGGGACATTGGCTAAAGGAAATGACTCAGAGCTGAATATCAACGGCACTCTACACAAATCGAAGGTGGAGGAGGAAGTAGCTCTTACCAGCAAAGAATCTCAGAAACCAATGCCTCAGACAGTTAATGGAATCAAGTCAATTAAGTTGAAGCCATTGTACCCTCCTACAGGAAAATCTGTTTTGGTGGTCGAGTCCCTTACTAAAGCAAAAGTTATACAGCAGTACCTTGGTGACATGTATGAAGTTCTACCAAGTTATGGCCATGTAAGGGACTTGGCTTCTAGGTCAGGATCTGTACGCCCAGACGACGACTTCAGTATGGTATGGGAAGTTCCATCCTCTGCCTGGACTCATCTTAAGAGTATGAAGGTTGCGGTTAGTAGGTATGTTCTTGTCCCTCCAGACTGTTGTTTATAATGAGTAATAATTTGTGTGTAATAGATTTGAGTTGTACTGTTATCTTTATCTTTGGTTCATTAGTTATATATTTCTTCTATACAGCGTTTTGTTTTGTTTTTTTAATTGTAGAGTCTTTTTTGTTGAATTGCATTGCAGTAACTTGATGTTCTTGAGTGTTAATATTCTTTCCTTTGATTCTATCATCATTTATTTTATATGAGTTTGTAAATGTATATGATTTTTTTATATGCGTAATAATTGTTTTTCTAATTGCAAATGTTGCTGTTCATCTTGTAATTTTCTGTTTCAGAGCAGATAATCTTATTCTTGCATCGGATCCTGATCGAGAAGGAGAAGCCATTGCTTGGCACATAATTGAGATGATGCAACAACAAAAGGCTCTGCGTGATGATTTGAATATTTCCAGAGTTGTTTTTCAAGAAATTACAGAATCAGCCATAAAACTTGCTCTTCAAAGTCCAAGAAACATTGATGTTAACATGGTCCATGCTTATCTTGCCCGTCGTGCACTTGATTATTTAATTGGATTTAACATTTCCCCTCTGCTTTGGAGAAAGCTACCTGGCTGTCAATCTGCTGGACGAGTACAATCAGCTGCTCTTTCTCTTTTATGTGACAGAGAATTAGAAATTGAGGAATTCAAACCACGGGAATATTGGAGTGTGGAGGCCACTTTTAGTTCTAGTTCAGCATCATCAAAAAACAAATCTTCTCTTCGGTCATATTTGACTCATTTTGGTTCGAAAAAATTGAATCAGTTTTCAATTGGCTCAACAGCTGAGGCAAAGAGTATTGAGCAGATAGTGAGTTCATCTACTTTTGAGGTCACTGCTGCTAAGAAAACCAAAGTGAAAAGAAACCCCCCTACTCCCTATATAACATCGACCCTTCAACAAGATGCTGCAAATAAGTTGAATTTTTCTGCTTCCTATACAATGAAGTTGGCACAGAAATTGTACGAGGGGATTGAGTTAGCAGGTGGCAACGTGGCTGGATTGATAACCTACATGAGGACTGATGGTTTACACATGTCGGATGATGCTGTAAAAGAAATATGCACTTTGGTCCGAGAGCGTTATGGTTTCGAGTTTGCTGCAACTAGTCCCAGGAAGTTATTAAAAAAGGTGAAGAACGCTCAAGAGGCACATGAAGCCATTCGACCTACAGATATACGAAGGCTTCCATCGATGCTTGTTGAAGCCCTTGATGTAGATTCTTTAAAATTGTACACTTTGATTTGGGCTCGTACTATGGCCTGTCAGATGGAAGCTGCACGAGTTGACCAGATACAACTTGATATTGGAAATGATGATGGGTCCATTTGTTTTCGAGCAGCTTGTACTGCAGTTGAGTTTCCAGGATACAGATCAGTATATGAAGATATAGAAACTCAAACAATTCGAGACAGTGACAATGAACCTACTGATCGTGTAGAACTTTACGAGATCCTCAGTGATCTAAAACAGGGAGATCCTATGTGCCTTGGAAATGTGGAATCTAAACAACACCATACTCTACCCCCACCTCGCTATTCTGAAGCATCATTAGTAAAGAAGATGGAAGAGCTCGGAATTGGAAGGCCTTCGACGTATGCAAATATACTCAAAGTTTTACAAGACAGGAAATATGTAACAGCAAAAAACCGAGTGCTATACCCTGAATTTCGTGGTCGTATGGTCTCAGCATTTCTCTCGCACTATTTTAATGAGGTGACAGACTATAGTTTCACTGCTGACATGGAAACTGAGCTTGACAATGTTTCTGCTGGATCAACTGAATGGAAAGGCCTCCTTAAGGATTATTGGGGTAGGTTCAGTACTTACTGTGATCGAGCCGGAAAAGTTCAAATCCATCAAGTGGAGAAGATGTTAGAGAGAACTTATGAAAACTTCCTTTTCTCATCGCTTCCTGAAGAAAGCCGAGCATGCCCCAGTTGTTTGGAGGGTACTCTAATCTTCAAGGTGAGCCGATATGGTGCAGGGTATTTTATTGGTTGTGATCAACACCCCAAGTGCAAGTAAGTATTAACACATCCAACACTTTTAAGGCTCATGATATTAGTCATGATTTATTATTTTAGGTCAATTATGATACCAGCACGTATAACAATTATAGTAATTTGGAGTCGGTTATTATCTTCTTTGGCTAACATGGAATACACAGTGTTCAATATTGATTATTAAACTGGATCTGCAATAGCGCTTGTTAGTTCTTTCTTGGTAGTTATTAGGGCCATAAATGTTTAGTCTTTGATCATGAGTTTAGATGCTGTACTTAACTCTTTTTTGGTTGAGGTGAGGGTTATTTTTTTGGTTTACCGAGGAATACTGCTATGTCTTGATGTTAGGTTTATAGCTAAAACATTGTATGCGGAAGAGGATGAAGATGAAGATCCTCAAGAGAGCACTTCAGTTGAAGAACCAAAGTTACTGGGTACTCATCCCGAGTCTGGTGAGAAGGTATTAGATCAGAAGACAAGTGATTAGCCAATTTGCTATTACTATTACTTTAGATGCAACTCTTGTCTTTTAATCTATTCTTGGATTGTGATAAATCATTATTTGATTGTGGTTTTAGGTTCTTTTAAAGAGCGGTCCTTATGGGTCTTATGTGCAGCTTGGTGAAGATAGGAAAGGATATTTACCCAAACGGTCGTCGGTTTCTCAGGTTAGTTCATTTCTCATGTGAGATAAAGACTTGTAAATGGGATGCGCATGTTTACAACTCATATTAGTAACATCAATCCTATGAAAAGTTAACTCCAATCAGCAGTTGTACGTTTCTTAATTGCCTCTAATTTGTTTGTAGATCAAGGATGTAAAGTCAATTACGTTGGAAGATGCTATTGATTTGCTCCGCTACCCTATCACAGTGGTATCTAGTTCTCTTTCACATAATATGCTAGATTTGTATTCTTTTATACTTGCATTTTTGACTTTGAAGCTCTTTGAACTTATTTACTTGTAAATTTTACTCCCAGGGAAACCATCCTGTGGACGGCCAGCCAATAGTAATAAAGATCTCAAAAACTGGGTTTACTGTTAGGCATCGACGTAACATTGCTCCTGTGCCAAAGGTATATATATGTCTCCGGTCTTGATTTTCTATCATGTAAAACTAGTTATCCTGTTGTTTGCATGTTTTGAAATGATTTGGGTAATTCGTGGAGCATCTCAGGACATCTAATTAGTTCATTCATTAGTGTAGATCTATCCTAAAAATCTAATTGGCAACAGGTTGTCACAGCTTGGGTTCATCTGCTTTTATATTTGTTGTTTGCTTCAAGTACTCAGTAGCTTTAGGTTGTTCTCCTATCCTTAAGATCACTTTAATTAGCCTCAAATCTAAAGGCGTTTCCTACTGCTGTCAGTCTGTGAAGCGTAGGAGTGAATGTACGAGTTCAGACTTCGCTTAGGATTTTGTTTCAACACTAGTCTTATGTTGACATAAATGTATGTGTATGCATGCTTCTATTGTATCTCCTATGCTCATTGCTTCCCGGACTATTGTATCAACTGATATTGTTTTGTGAATACAGAGCTTGTCTCCAAACGATATCGATATGAATAAAGCACTGAAACTACTCTCCAGTAAAGATGTTCGAAGATGTGGGCGCCCAAAGGGTAAAAAGCGTGTGGAAGATGCGGTTGATGACTGTTGAGTATTTCTTTGTGCAATATGCTATAATTTTTTGTAGACTACCCATTCCTAATGGTGATGGTCCGATCCTTTTGATCATCTATAGTCGCCCATCATTTTTGTTGCCTGGGCTTGTATGTTCATAGCTTTTATTTATAGAAAAGTAGGCATTTTTTAAGGGTCTGTCTAAGATTGAAATTATCAAGATTCAAGATTATTATTCATATTCATTTGCCCACACAATCCTTGGTAGATTTAGAAAGTCATTTTGATTCTAAGCCTTGCTAGTATATGTGTTCTGGGTCCTTTGCTCTCCTATACATAAACATTAATCAAGTATTCTAACCGATACCGAAAGCATGGAAAATGATAAGTTATTCTATACATAAACATTCATTAAGTATCCTACACAAACATATTGGAAATGTCCACTTGTTTCCAGGTCTAGAAGACATCGAAAGCACTTGCATTTATATTGACTAAATCAGCTCAAGGAAACCACACATTGCACACCATATTTTCAAAACACTTGACTGACATTATCATAAGCCTTGTGTTAACAAAACATTGGACATCTTAGTCAATCATACTGCTGATTCAGTAACTATTCAAACTAATTACGTATCCATCTTAATCTCATCAATGACTTTTCATCACCCAAATGTGAATGTGCATGCATGTTCTACTCTCTTACCTCAGCTAGAAATACACATTTTCCCCTATCAAAATCTTCATCATTCATCAGTATATACATACAAGTTCATGTTTATGTTTGTGAACTATGTCTTTAATGCTTGATTATAGATGGGCCATTTGTTCATTTGTTGGTTTTACTGCTCTTCTCCTGAAATTTGCTAGTGCACAAGATGATATAATTGGCTACTTCTATAGCAACTGCACAGCGAAACCGCAGTTTACCCAAGGAAGTTTATACCAATCTAATCTCTTTAACTTACTATCGAATCTCACCTCGAATTCTGACACAAAAAAATTCTACAACGTTTCTACTGGAGAAAACTCGAACAGAGTATATGGCCTTTTCCTGTGCAGCAGTACTGTGGTGAATCAGCTCTGTCAGAATTGTATTCAAAGTGCACAAAATGATATCTTACAAAGATGCCCATCAAGCAAAGAAGCCATAATATGGTATACTATGTGTATGTTACGTTATTCCAATCGAAACATATTCTCCATAAATGATGTTTCGATATTCTATACCGAGTCAGGAGGTACAGCAAAGTATAGCCGGTTCAATCAACTACTAGCCAGCAGTTTTGTTGGTCTGTTTAAGGTGGCTTCAGCGCAGTGTTTATCGTTGGCTTCAGCTACAACGTTAAATGTTCTTGATGGAAACATATTGATGAGTCCTGCTGTTGAATGTACTCCTGATCTGAGCCCTTCTGATTGCCGTAGCTGCTTAGAAACTGGATTGCGTAGGCTTAAAACAGGTGGTCATCAAGTTGGTTCTGTTCTTCAACCTAGTTGTCGATTGCAATATTCTTTTCTTGAGGCTTCAACTTTACTTCCTTCAGGTAATCATGAATATATTCTGAAGTTCATAAAATTTATTGATAAAAACTGATCTTAAAGTCTAAGGAAGTAAGGATACCATATTGTTTTTCTACCTTTGAATGGGTTACAAGTTACAACTATTGACTTGCAGCACCAAATAAGAAGTTACACACTGGAATAGGCATCATTTCAGGGTTTGCGGCCTTATTATTGATCTTAATCGCCTTTTTGATACATCGTCTAACGACAAGAAAAGCCATGAAGAGGCCTAATGGTATACCGTTTGAATCCTTTAACTCTTTCCTGTAGTAATGAAACATTGTTAGTCCAATCCTGCTAACATAACGCATAAGTGTGCAAAGATTTTAAACAGAACATACTTAAAGTGTTTAACTGTGATTCCAGGGATTGAAGAGATTGAAAGCATGGAAAATCTACAGATTGAATATAATACCATTAAAGATGCGACTTACAGCTTCGCAGAAGCAAACAAACTCGGACAAGGTGGATTTGGTATTGTTTATATGGTATGCCTATATTGAGCACAATGTGGATAAATATTCAAATCAAAATCTATGAATTATGTTCAGGTACTGATTTTACAAGTATGTGACATAAGAGAATGTGACTGCAGGGTACTCTAGCAGACGGGCAAGAAATAGCGGTAAAGAGGCTGCTTTCAAATGCTTCAGGACAAGGGATTAGGGAGTTTAAGACTGAAGCTTGTTTAGCTGCCAAGCTTCAACACAAAAACCTCGTCAAGCTTTACGGGTTTTGTTTGGAAGGGGATGAAATGTTGCTTGTCTATGAATTTTTGCCTAACAAGAGCCTTGATCGGTTTTTATTTGGTCAGTTTTGATAGAATTGTAAAGGGATCTGATCCTTATACATGATTCTTTCCTTAATTCTAGAAATGATGTATAACTTTGTTTAATGACAATATTTTCTCTATTCATTATCAATGCAGATGCCAAACGAGGAGCTTATTTAAAGTGGGAAACGCGTTATAAGATAATTTTTGGCATTGCACGAGGCTTATTATATCTACATGAAGACTCAAGTCCTAAAATCATTCATCGGGATCTTAAACCAAGTAACATCTTGTTAGACGGAGAGATGAATCCTAAAATTGCAGATTTTGGCTTGGCAAAGCTCTTTGGAGTAGATCAAACGACTCAAGGAAATACTAGTAGAATTGGAGGAACTTTGTAAGATCTTGATTGTTTAATGGAAACCTAAAAAGTAAAAACAAGGATATATGAACTTGCAACTTCATTTTGATAGTTTAAGTGCATGTTAGAGTATGTAACATATTTGGGACCTCAACCATCAGCCTAAGCTTTTGGTTGAGTTAGTTCCTTGACATGATATAAGAAGCCAACGTGACAAAAAGGTCATGGGTTGATTATCAGCCACCCCTCAAATTCAAGTGGAATATTCTGCATTGAGGAGGGTTTGTGCTACATCCACATTTCTAGCCCAAGAAGCTCTCGTGTGAGGAGGTGTGTTATCTTGAGGCCTCAACCACCAGCTTAAATTTTTGGTTGAGTTAGTTCCTTGACAATACATTATCATGAAGAAAACAAACCAAAGTGTTGTTAGTGAAGCTAAGTTTCATGAAAAACATAGAATTCATTATCAGCTCTTTTTATTTGCTTATACTAAGATTACACATTGTTTTTCAACCTTTTGAGGTATTACATTTACATCTTTTGTGATGCAGTGGTTATATGGCTCCTGAATATGTCGCAACAGGGCATTTTTCAGTCAAATCAGACATTTTTAGTTACGGTGTCATACTTTTGGAGATTATAAGTGGATTGAAAAACCGTAACTCTAACCCAAATACCAACGAAAACGAGAACCTACTAAGCTATGTAAGTTCAATTTCACTCACTCTCATTAACAATTATGAATTAGTTTTGTAGCTTTAACTTTCATTAATTTTTTTTGATTCTAAGGCATGGAGGCTTTGGAAAGAAGGGGGTCACTTGAACTTGGTTGATTCAACACTAGGAAATCGGTTCTCCAAAAACGAAGCTGAGAGATGTATACAAGTTGGGTTATTGTGCACTCAAGAAGATCCGGCCAAAAGGCCGAAAATGGGATCGGTTTTGATCATGCTTAACACCGAATTAGACATTAAAATTCCATCACCGGATTGTCCTCCAACGTTTCCTTACAAGCGTGAAATATCAGAGGTTTTGCCGAATACTAGAATCGCGATTTCAGATGTTATCACAGAGTTGTCTCCTAGGTAGTATGTTTGGAATATGTATGGAAGATGCCTCAAAAATTGGAGTACAGAAAATACTTCGTAGATCCTCATACGTATAATGCTGCATATTGCAGAAAATATATATTGAATCATACACAACACTTTTTACTAGCTAGGTTTTCTCTAGCTTATATAGTTTAGGGATTCAATGAGCGATGAATTCCGAATGCCATCTTTGAGTTGGAGCAAGTACCATCTTCTCCTAATAAGGCCTTGGGTTTGATATTTACCTGCCCTTCCCCTTCTCTTAGCGTACCTTGAAATCCATAAAAATACACATTATACAATGTTATTTAATATGCATGTATGTGATATAAACTCAAATCATGGAATTTGTATAGAGAATTAATTTTTATGGAGCCAAATGCGAGTTGTGACCGTTGTTGCATAGAGCGACAATTATCAGTCTGTTGGAGATTTGGCATGTTATTAACTTTAAATAGTTAACAGTGTTTTGAACTGTTTTCTTTTTTACTTGTTGGGGATGACCTATAAAAATGGCATTTCCTTTTCGACACAAATTTACCCTCCTTAACTTGAATATTCTTTTCTAATTTTCAAATCCAAATATTGAGTATGGTGTTGAGTTTACACATCACTACAAATGTTTGTGAGGATGAGTGTATTAACCTCGAAGAATTATGGATGGTCACGGTTCCAGAACCCTATTAGACCCGCCCCAGATCCGCCCCTTTTTAAGGGTCTGAGTCTTATTTTTTGAGACCCATCGAATCCGGGTCGGATCTGGATCTAAAAATAATTGACCGGTCCGGATTCGGGTCCAATAGTCAGACCTGGACCCGTCCCTCGGACCCTTATAAATATTAAATTGTCTATTTTTATTTGTCTTCTACGTATGAATTCTGCCCCCAACACTTATTTTCTTTTCATATAATCATAATATATATGCTACTTGCTAGTGCTAACTCAGTTACCTTTATTTCATGGACTCGAACTAATATTTGTAATAGAATTTAAGCGTATATGGGTAACGCTATGCGAGTTTAGATGTTAAATTAGTATTAAATATTTGTAAATTACGATAATAACTCTCTTAAAAATATACGAAAAATATAATGACTTACAAATGTTTTAAATTTGACAAATCAAAGAGACTTTTTTTTAGACCCATTAAGGACCCTAGACCCATCAGATTCGGAGGGAATAGGTCCGGGTCTGAAAATTTTGAACCCTTAGGGTCCGGATCCAAGTCTGGATCTCAAAAAATTATAAGGGTTCGGGTCCGGGTTTGTTTGGACTCGCTCTAGACCCGCCTCATGACCATCCCTACGAAGAATTATAGGTGTTTGAATATTATACCTTAATTATACACCGAAATTACTTTCGTAACATATGAGTTTTCTTCGTGACACACTAATCGTGAACTACAAAATTTTCCTATCACTTCACAACAAAGTTTTAGTCATTTAAGCCTCAACATTCCAACAATGAATTCTATTATATTAAAATAAAAATCGTTACAAGTTTCAAAATTTTTTCGATAAATCAAAATGTAATATTAAAAGGCATAAAGTTAATAAATAGAAATGAAAATTATGTGTTAATCTAGTATTAAAAAATTTATGAATCTTCTATCTTTCAAATAAGAATGTGATTCAGATCACAAAAAAAAAAAAATTCAATTTCCTCACCACTCTTAACTATATAAATTATACTCCCTCCACTCTTTTTTTATTGTTCACTTTCTTGTAGGCACGCAAATTAAGAAAATAGTAATTGAGGTATTTTAAGTGATTATAATAATTGTAAAGGTGGTAGTTGGGGTATTAAGTAATTATAATAATTGAAAATGTGGTAGGTGGGGGTATTTTAAATAATATAAGTTGGGGTAATTGAGGGTATTTAGGTAAAAAAATATTTGCCAAAAATAAAAATTGGACAATTTGAGTAAATTGACTAAATAAGGAAAGTGGACAATAAAAAAGAATCGAAGAGTATATTGCTAGTATATTACATGTACCACATTGAATCAGTCCAAACCCGCGTAAATTTATGTGGCATAATACATTAATATTTTTTTTTGAATAATAATACATTAATACTTAAGTCAAACAACGTGATGGTTTCTTTACAATGACATAAAAATATTTTTATTGCTTTACGAGGATTAGACTAATAATGATCAACTAGCTAGGAATATAATAGAGTTGTATTCTTATAAATTGTCTTCCAGCTGCCTGAAAATCATTCGAATATAACAATCAGTTGTTTAGTCAAAACACATTATCTAGAGAAATAAAAAAAACTATTCAGTCAAAACAAACTTTAAAAAAATAATTATTGACTACATGGTACTACGTGATAGGTCAATAAACACCAAAAAGACACGTATTGTCCTTAAAAATAAAGACAACTCAAAAAAATGATAAATTAATATGGCTGTGAAAAATAAAAACAACTCACAAATTTCAAAAACAAGAACGTTTTCATTTTAGAAGTATAAACAAAAATTGATTATGAGCGAGCTCTTGAAAATTAAAACAACTCAGGTAACACGTAATCTAGGCTGAAAGAAATATACCCATTCACAAAACTCGCTCATATTGACCAGCATTCGATTCGTAATTTTATAAGTCGAATTGTGGTGATTTCTTAATCAATTTGAATTTGACGGTAATTAGATATAAAATAGATTACATTTTGACCATTACCGACCTACACTCGATACTCGGGAATGAATATTACCCGAAAAATGTGGTGAACCACTTCTAACTAGCATTTGATTTATTATTGACCCGAAATCGATATTAATCCAATAGGTATTTGAATAATTCGACTCAAAGTGATCCGAGGTTTCGAATTGACCACATCAAATGATTACTTCCTTTATCCTTAAAAGATTGCCACATTTTCCTTCATCGTCCGTCCCTTTTACTTTGCTAAATTTTCCTATTATCGAAATGTTTCCATCACTTTCGTTTATTTCAATTCTAAACTTTCAGCTCTTATTTAATATCATCCACACGATTCAAATGATGTCACAATTTCTTAATCTTTACGCAATATAAACACTTAATTAAACATTAATAAATAGATAGTTTTTCATTAATTTACTATAGGAATCTTGTCTCTAAAAGCTAATCAATAAATAAATATGTATAAATCATCTTGACAAACCTAGAGTCTTATATAAGACTATGAGATGAACCCATAATATTCCATTTAATTCCCCACTCGAACTTAGGCTTGTGCGGAATACCAAAAAGATCTTTCACCTTTACCTTTACCTTTATCAATTGGCGGGTAAACTAGTTATCAATTGACAATTCACGCAGGTAAATTATCCGGTGGGTAGATGAAGCTAAGCTCAATTTAGTCTAATACGAGTGTTTACGCACTGATTAACTCAGGTAGAATAAACAAATAATGCTTGGAGATTATAAATCATTTTCCAAATCAAAAACGTCATGTGTAAATGATAATACAACCTTAAATCATCATCTTAATTCATTATTATATAATCTATATAACATTCTTAATTTGCCTTTCAATCAAATTCATATTTCAATTATGAGACACCCCTAGGCCCGGCCCTGACCCCTCCTCCCAAAGCTAAAATGGTGCTTGCATTTATCCCTTCCTTTTCATTTCTTTGCATTACTGTTAACCTATTGAAAATCGCTTGTGCACAGGCTGATGATCTAAGTATCTACTTGAATAGCAGCTGCACAGCGAAACCGCAGTTCAGTCGAGGAAGTTTATACGAATCCAATCTCAATGACTTACTCTCAAACCTCACCTCAATTTCTTACTCAAAAAATTTCAACAATATTTCCATTGGAGAAACCTCAAACAGAGTCTATGGCCTTTTCCTCTGCAGCACAGATGTGGATATTCGGCTCTGTGGAAATTGTATCCAAAGCGCAAAAAACGATATATTACAAAGATGCGAATCAAGTAAAGAAGCCATAGTATGGTATAATTGGTGTATGTTACGTTACTCGAATCGGAACATATTCGCCATTAATGATGTTTCAATACATCATTCAAATGTATCGGATGTATTCGGTTGTGTTAAGGAATGCACACCCACATATGCAGCAGCCATGGCATTCAACAAAAATACAGCAGCAGCCATCAGTATATGCAGCAGAATATTCCTTCTGTCCTTTTAATAGAATATTATAGTACACAGTACAATTTGCTAGCTGTATTCTCTTGCTTAAACGGCTATTTTTGTAGTAGGATTTTAGCCTATAAATAGAGGCATCTTCTGTAAATCAAAGGCAAGAAACAATGGAATGATTTTGAGAAATGAATTAAGTTTTAAACATCTTTTATCTCTTTTATGCAAGCTCTTCATGGTATCAGAGCAAGGTTGCAATAAACCTTCTGCCTGAGCTTGTGCTCTCTTTTTTACTGTTTTTTTTTAAAAAAAAAAAAAAAAAAAAAAAAAAAACGTTTTTTTTTTTTTTTTTTTCACCATGACCACAGTAGACTCCAGTAGCCCACTGTATCTCCATCCTTCTGATGGCAGCCATTCCATAGTGGTTGAAAAACTTACTGGAGCAGAAAACTATAGGGCATGGAGACGTTCTCTTGAAATTTGTTTAGCTTCTAAACGCAAGCTTGGTTTTGTAAATGGTACAACAATCAAAGATCCTTCTGATTTAACAAAACAAGAAGCCTGGGATACCTGTAATAGTATGGTGATTTCATGGCTACTTAACAACATCTCTGAATCCATTAAAAAATCTGTAATGTTTTTGGATGATGCTTCCTCTATTTGGAAACAACTTGAAATGCGTTTTTCTGTTACTAATGGTTCAAGAAAGTATAAACTAAGCAAAGAGATTTTTGAAACAAAACAAAATGGAAGAAGTATTTCTGAATATTTTATCAAAATGAAAGTTTTGTGGGAGGAACTTGAGTCTCTCAATGCTCTTCCTAGTATTACCAATATCACCAGTGAGATTAGAATTTTTCTCAAAACTTTGCAAACCCATATTGATGAACAAAAGCTGTTTCAATTTTTAAATGGCCTTGATGAATCTTTCACTGCTCAAAGGAGTCATCTTTTAATGCAGCAGCCACTTCCCTCTGTGGATGAGGCTTGCAACTTGTTGCAACAAGAGGAAAGCCAAAGGGAAATTTTGAGTGATTCTAAAACTGACAGCAGCCTTGTTATGTTCAGCAAAAATGTTGATCCAACTCCTTGTTCTGCCTGTGGGAGACTTGGTCACCTAAAGCAACAGTGTTGGACGGTTGTGGGTTATCCCTCATGGCACCCCCTTTCTCATAAGGAAGTATTTACTCCATCCTCTCCTAGAGGTGGCCGTGGCAGTAGAGGGGGCAGGTGGCATAGGGGTGGCAGAAGTGCAAGAGGAGGAAGAGTGAACCTTTCCTCTTATGACTCTTCTTCTTCCAATCATGCCTCTACCCTATCTCTCTCCCCCACCCAAATTGAACACCTTATGAAGCTTTTACCCTCTTCTTCTAAGCCCCACTCCTCTGACACAGAAGAGGAATTGGATCATGCCTATGCTGGAATGGTCCTTTGCTATCATGCTGACATTAATCAAGAGGCATGGATCATTGATTCTGGAGCTTCTGACCATATGACAGGAAGTATGAGCCTTCTTCTAAATCCCATTATGCAACAACAGCACTCCAAGATAAATCTACCTAATGGCACCACTTCTGCCATTTCCCACAAAGGCCATGTTTCCCTAAGTCCATCCTTGGTTCTCAAGGATGTGCTTCACATTCCAAGCTTCAAACATAATCTCTTGTCTGTACAAAAATTGAGCAAAGATGAACATTGTAAGGTTGTCTTTGAGCCACATCAATGCTCTATTATTGATAACATCACTGGCACTGTGAAGGGTATAGGCATAGCTCTTAATGGTTTATATTACCTTTCTTATCCCCCTTCTCTTTCCACACCTACACCATGCACTGCCACCACTCTTTTGGTTCCTGACACCATTCCTAGTATTCAGCCTATGACCACTCCTTCCCTTTGGCATACTAGGCTTGGCCATGCTCCTCTTGAAAAAATCAGAAAATTACCCTCCCTTTCTCATCTTCCCACTAACACAGGAGACATTTGCATGACTTGTCCTTTAGCTAAGTTCACTAAAAAACCCTATGGAATAAGTGAGTCACGTGCCTCAAAACCCTTTGCTCTTGTTCATGTTGACATTTGGGGTGCTTATAAAGTACCTACCAAGGACAAATACAGGTACTTCCTCACTCTTGTTGATGATTTTTCTAGGGTAACATGGATTCAACTCTTAAGGCATAAATCTGATTTTTTCCAAGTTTTTAAAAACTTTGCCTTCATGATCAAAAATCAGTTCCAAACCAGCATTCAAGTTCTCAGATCAGATAATGCTTTGGAATTCCACGATCACCAATGCCTTGATTTTTTTCAAACTCTTGGAATTATTCACCAAACATCCTGTGTAGACAGGCCTCAACAGAATGGTAGAGTCGAAAGAAAGCACAGGAATGTTTTAGAAATGTCCAGAGCCTTACGTTTTCAAGCAGGTTTACCTCTCCAATATTGGGGAGATTGTGTCCTTTGTGCTGTTCACATTATAAACCGTTTACCTACTGCAGCTCTTGGCTTTAAAACTCCTTATGAAACTCTTTACAACAAGCCTCCTTCCTATGATCATCTTAAAGCCTTTGGTTGCCTTGCTTTGGCTTCTAATCCAAGTAGAATTTCAGACAAATTTGCTCCAAGAGGCGTTCCTTGTGTTTTTTTAGGATACCCCTCCTCTCAAAAGGGTTTTAAACTTCTCAATCTTTCCACTCAAAAGCTGTTTGTTAGTAGGGATGTCACATTTCACGAGCATATCTTCCCTTTCAAAGTTTTTCCTCCCTCTGCTTCTTCTTCTGACATTTCTATTAATCCTACTCCTCTTTCTACTGATTTTCCACCTGCTGTCCCCCCTCCTGACCTTCCTTCTCCTGATTCAACTGTTCCTGCCCCAAGAAGGTCTTCAAGACCCACACAGCCCCCTTCTTGGCAGCAGGACTATATACTTGCAGGTCACACAGTTCTTGATTCTCCCACTAAAGTTCTTCCTTCTACTAATACTCAAGTTACACCTTCTTTCTCTTGCTTCATGTCACACTCTCTTATTGATAAGGACCCTCTCTTTTTTAAGGAAGCTATCACTAGTCCTCATTGGACCAAAGCTATGAATGAAGAACTTGACTCTCTTGAAGCTAATCAAACCTGGACCCTCACTGTTCTCCCTAAAGATAAAAAAGCCATAGGATGTAAGTGGGTCTACAGGACCAAATATAATGCAGATGGAACACTTGATAAACATAAAGCTAGATTAGTCATTCTTGGCAATCATCAAAAGCCAGGAGAAGACTATGCACAAACTTTTGCTCCCGTTGCTAAGATGGTTACTGTAAGATCTTTACTTGCTATTGCAGCACAACAAAATTGGTGTGTCCATCAAATGGACGTCAAAAATGCTTTTTTACATGGGGACTTACATGAAACTGTATACATGAGACTACCTCCTGGTTACACTAGGGATGGTTCCAAAGTTCATGTTACTGCTCAGGGGGAGCATGACAGATTACTTTCACCTCTTGTATGCAAACTAAACAAATCTCTCTATGGTTTAAAACAGGCACCACGACAGTGGTTTGCCAAATTAAGCACTTCTCTTATCAATGATGGTTTTACTCAATCCAAGTCTGATTATACTCTCTTTGTCAAACACATTTCTCATGCTATTATAGTGATTTTAGTGTATGTTGATGATATATTAATTGCTGGTACTCACTTACATCACATTGTTGCTACTAAACAATTTCTACACTCTCAATTTCACATGAAGGATCTAGGTCCTTTGAGATATTTTTTAGGTATTGAAGTGGATCACGTATCTCATGGTTTCTTTCTTTCTCAAAAGAAATACACTCTTGATTTGCTTAATTCATACAATATGCAAGGGTGTAAACCTCTTAAGCTTCCTATGGATCCTAAACTTCAGTTGCACAGTGGCACTCCTTTATCTAAAGCTGAGCCCTATCAGAGGTTAATTGGCAAGCTCATATATTTAACTATCACCAGGCCAGATATTTCTTACACTGTACATGTTCTCAGTCAATACATGCACAGTCCAACAGATGTTCAGTACCAGGCTGCATTAAGGGTTCTTCGATACCTTAGTGGTTCTGCCTCTCAAGGTATTTTGCTCACTAATGCTTCTAATGCTAAATTAACTGCTTATTGTGACAGTGATTGGGCTGGCTGTCCCACTACTAGAAGATCCACATCTGGTTTTTGCATTCTTCTTGGCAATTCTCCTATTTCTTGGAAAGCAAAGAGACAAACTATTGTAGCTCGTAGCAGCGCTGAAGCTGAATATAGAGCAATGGCACTTACTGTCTGTGAGGTTTTATGGCTCAAGCATCTTCTCAAGGACCTTGGCATCACACATGCTGTTCCTACGCCTCTTTACTGTGACAACCATGCTGCTCTCTCTATTGCTTCTAATCCTGTCCATCATGAAAGAATGAAGCACATTGAAATTGATAATCACTTTATTCGCGAGAAGGTTCATGACAACACAATTGCTCCTCAATATATTCCTTCTCATTCACAAATTGCTGACATTTTTACCAAAGTACTACCTACATCTCAGCATACTAAGCTTCTGTGCAAGCTAGGAGTTCGTGCATCCTCCTCTCAGCTTGAGGGGGAGTGTTAAGGAATGCACACCCACATATGCAGCAGCCATGGCATTCAACAAAAATACAGCAGCAGCCATCAGTATATGCAGCAGAATATTCCTTCTGTCCTTTTAATAGAATATTATAGTACACAGTACAATTTGCTAGCTGTATTCTCTTGCTTAAACGGCTATTTTTGTAGTAGGATTTTAGCCTATAAATAGAGGCATCTTCTGTAAATCAAAGGCAAGAAACAATGGAATGATTTTGAGAAATGAATTAAGTTTTAAACATCTTTTATCTCTTTTATGCAAGCTCTTCAGGTTGGAAAAAGTATAGCCGGTTGAATCAAATTGTGTCCAACAGCTTTCTTGATCTCTTTAAACAGGATTCTGTGAGGCTGTCTTCAGCTTCAACATCAACAATCTTAGAAGGAAACATATTGTTGACTACTGGATATGCTTGCACTCCGGATTTGATCCCCTCGGATTGCCGCAGCTGCTTAAATACTGGTTTGCGTTGGTTAATTATTGAAGGTCATGATGAAAGTTATGTTCTTCTACCAAGTTGCCGATTGGAATATCTTTTTCTTGATTTGTCGTCCTTATCTTTAGTCCCTCAAGGTAACCGAGAATATGATCTAAAGTCTTTTATTTTTTAATTATACATGTATTGAAGGCCGATGGAATGAAACGGCTAGGTAAACAAGTATTTGCTTAAATACTGGTATTAACTGATATATATACAACTTTTGACGTGCAGAACCAAATAAGAAGTTGTACCAAGGAATAGGCGCCATTTCAGCATTTGCGGCATTATTATTGATCTTAATCGCCTTTTTGATCTACCATCTAAAGAAAAGAAAGCCCTTGAAGAGGCCTAATGGTAAACCAAATGAATTAATCCTTTTAGCTTTCCTAAATTAAATTAACGTAATTGATCTGATCCTCTTAACAAAAAAACAAGAGTTAAAACTGCCATTAAAACTTACGGTAAATATTCACTTGTAATACCAGGGCTTGAAGAGATCGCAAGCATGGAAAATCTACAAATTCAATATAATGCCATTAAAACTGCCACTTACAACTTCTCGGAAGCCAACAAGCTCGGACAAGGTGGATTTGGTATTGTTTACATGGTATAAATGATAAATTTGTTTTCAGGCTTGTAATAAATAACAACACCCACATAAAGAAAATCGAAGAGTTGACTGTATGTAAACTTGACGAGGCTCTATCCTAATTAAACCAATTGGTAATAGGATCGAAGAGCTAGGTAGCTCACCAAGCTTATATGTTAGTCAACCTCTCTCTAATTCATTGATGTCAGATGATCACATGTAACATAGAAGATGTGGTTGCAGGGGACACTTGCAGATGGCCAAGCAGTAGCTGTAAAGAGGCTTTCAAATGCTTCTGCACAAGGAATTAGAGAGTTCAAGACCGAGGCTTGTTTAGCTGCCAAGCTTCAGCACAAAAATCTTGTCAAGCTTTATGGTTTTTGCTTGGAAAGGGATGAAATGTTGCTTGTCTACGAATTTGTGCCCAACAAAAGCCTTGATCGACTTTTATTTGGTCAGTTTTATGACAGAGTATATAACATATATTTTATGACTATTACTATTTTTGATGTTTTTGTTAATTATACAATATATTTGTTGATCAATTGAGAAGCATAAAGATCGATGTTTTGATTAGTTACTAGATTTTCCTTATCTATTGGTATTTTTGTATACTTGAAGATGCGAAACGAGGTGCTCATCTGAAGTGGGAAACGCGTTATAAGATCATTGTTGGGATCGCGCAAGGCTTGTTATACCTACACGAATACTCATGTCCTAAAATTATTCATCGGGATCTTAAACCAAGTAACATCTTGTTAGACGGAGAAATGAATCCCAAAATTTCAGATTTTGGATTGGCAAAGCTCTTTGGAGGGGATCAAACTCAAGGAAACACTAGTAGAATCGGAGGAACTTTGTAAGAAACTAATGTTATTTATGGATTACTAAGCATATGTGCATTTACTTTCAACTTTTATAATATCAACTAATATTTTGTTTATAAAATGATGCAGCGGTTATATGGCTCCAGAATATCTAACTACAGGGCACTACTCAATCAAATCAGACGTATACAGTTACGGAATCATACTTTTAGAGATTGTAAGTGGAATAAGAAATCGTAGCTCAGACCCAAACACCCACCAAAAAGAGAATCTCCTAAGCTATGTAAGATCAATTTTACTTAGTCTTATCAACAATTGTAGTGATTCGTTGCCTAAATTTCTATTTTCCCTTCATTCTAAGTCATGGAGGCTTTGGAAAGAAGGCGCACACTTGAAGTTGGTGGATTCAGCATTAAGGAATCAATTTTCCAAAGATGAAATAGAGAGATGTATACAAGTTGGGCTATTGTGCACTCAAGAGGATCCAATTAAAAGGCCAAAAGTTGCATCTATTTTAATCATGCTTAACACTCAATTAGAAATTAAACTTTCTTTACCGGATTGCCCTGCACCTTTCCCTTACATGCAACAGATACCAGAAGTTTCACAAAGCACTCAAATCGCAATAGCAGATGTTGTCACAGAGCTGTCTCCTAGATAATACCTCTCTGTCCCTTTGAATTTTCTATGTTCGAAGATATATGGATCGAATGATGCCGATTGAAAGTACCGGAGGAACAATAGTTTCTATTTTTTCAATGTTGCTACATTTTAGCTTGTAAATATGATAAAACTCCGGATAAAAACACCTGCTCCCTTTCTCCCCTGATGATTTTGCTACATATAGTATTTTAGTCAGGCCCACATAGTTTGCAACGTATATAGGAGTGACTATATATAGTAAGTTTCTTAAGGGTAGACGAGAGAGCGATATGCCATTTGTGTATATTACAAGCAATGAATAATAATTTCAATGTAACTATATGCTACTTCTGTATGTATATATAGATATTAGAGTTAAGTTTCCGCATACTTAATTTTTAATTTGAACCTTTGTTTTTGGCAAATGAGATCAGAGTTTGCCATGTTTTCTGTAGCATGTATAGAAAATACTTTGATGGTTTGTTTAGCAATTTGGAATTCATTTCCAAATGTTGAATTGGGTCAATACTATGTTTGACAAAACTTAATTTGAAAATGTGAAATTGAGTCAATTCCATAGAATTGCAATAACAATGTAAAATTTGGTCAAATATCAAAATTTGCAAATTTCTAGTATAAATGTCATTTACAATTCTTAAATTTGAATATTAAAATTAAATTTCATATTTTCAAATAAATTCTATGTTGCCAAACACTACCTGATGGAATTCTTCGACCTTACGCGATCCAATAAATTTATGAGTTTTTTTTTTCCGACATTGCTTAGTTTTAGCTTCTATATATGACGGAATTTGTTTTTACAAAAATGTAGTGAAATAAAAATACTAGCGCATCTTAAAAGTCTATGGCTCATATTATATGTCATGCAATAAAAATGTATTACAGAAGGATGACTAGTTCTTTATTATCTACGTTGTCCATGCAACTAGAAAGCATTTTTTGATTTTTACTTGCTTAGTTTATGTCAATTTCCGTATAGGACGGTCTCATTCCATTACATGAGCTAATTAGATCAACTAGTACAAATTAAAATATGAAATAGTTAGTTTGGAGTTATCACACCAAAATACCGTCTCTTACAACACTAGCTAGTAAATTAAAATATAAACTTCTTATTTTAAATCGAGTTCAAAATGGAACAAGGTCAATGACGAGAGCTTAATCTTAACAATAAAAAATCAGCCATATGAACCAAATGAAAAAAATTTCACATAAGAAATTATTGCTAACAAAAAATATATTTCATCCGTTCAATTTTAATACTAATCAACAAAAAATATACTTCATATCCTTGAATTAAATAGATAGAGCCCAAAAATCTAGGACTAAGATACATATATATATTATTTTATTTTTCATTCACTTAAAGCCTACGCGTTGTATCAATGTTCTTTTTTAGTCAACTTTACATCCTTTTGATAAGTTCTTTTTTAGATTTTATGTCTCTTTATTCATTCGATACTGCACATTTATTATCTACTTAGTTATTGTATTATTTTTCCACTAATAATCAACAAAAATTAATTATTTACCAAAAATCAAATATAATTACTTAGAGAGACCATATAAATACTTAATTGAATATAACTTATATAAAAAAAGGGGCACTAATTGAGTCATAAACTAATACAAAATATATATCGTTACACAAGTGACAATCAGAAGTCTTTTTTTCACACTTTCATTATCTTAAAACCAATGCCATCAACAAAATTTACACGCAAATTTAAAATCTCTTCATTGATTTATTATTATATAATTATAACTTATAAACTTCTTTTCCGTACGTTTAAATTTGCACCATATCACTCAAAATTGTTATTTCCTGGTACTCCTTGCTAACCATGGGTTTGAACTAGATAGAATTGAGCTTGATCATTATCTGAGGCCCGGGGTACTTGTGAGTTGTGTAGATTCGCCTACGGTACTTGGTTCCCTTGCTTTTCTGCACAATTTTCACTTTCTTGTATTCTACTTTACTTTTATAGTTAAAATTACTGACACTACTTTTTTTCTTTATTAAGATTGCTACTTAATCTTAAAAGCTCTCACATATTTATTATAGCTAGCAATCTTAATAAAACATTAAATAATATAAAATATATATGAACAACAGTTATAATTTAGTTTACTTCGACATAGGATGGTGCATAAACTTATCCTACCTCTATTCCTATTTACTTGGAATATCTATATTTATTTTGAATCACAATGAAAAACATTGACTCTTTTATATATTTAGTAACTGATTCAATCGTTATCAAACAAATTCCTAAAAGACATAGGTATGAACAATATACTTACCTTTAGATGGATCGTCTTTAATACAACCAAAGCAGTAGCCAATACAGTAGCAAATAGAGCAAAGAATACCCAAAACAATTACGACAGCTGCTATGACAATGATAATGCCTAGCACTATCAGACGTCCTGAAAATATCCATATCCTTTTACCTGTTTCTATGATATAAGTAAAAGAAAACATGTATTATGTTAATTAATTAAGAAGTTTAAATAACGAGGAAAATGTAGCTAGTTATTTTTACCTTTATCATGAATAGGAATTTGAGCAGATACATGAGAAATAAGTATCAATAATTGGAAAAATAGAAGAATAATGTTAGACTTATCCATGTTTTATTCTCTTATGACTTTGGAATTTGGATGCATTCGTTTTATACGTAAGAGACTAGCTAGAGACCTCTCGACCGGCCATCACACGTCAGATATGTATGGGCCCTACCACCAACTAGCTAGAGCTAGTACTTCTATAATAAATTATCAAAATTAATTTATATTCTTATTTAACAACTATGGTTTTATATTAATTTTCGCAACAACAATATTTTAATCAAGAAGTTTTTTAAATTAATTTATCTATACATATTCCAAATTATTAAGTAAATATAACTAACAACCCAATATGTTTAGATTATTTCGGCTCGCTAAAGCAAAAGTTAATATGGGTTTTCGATAACTTTTTAAAAAAATTCATTGAAATATTAATCAAATAGCAGTATATATAAATAAAAACTATAACGTGTAATTTTTATTTATTATCACCCTCAAATACATACATATTAAAATTAATTTTGATATAAAATGTTAAGTTATTTAATTTTTAAAAAAAAAGTGCGCTTAACATAAATAAATAAGATTTTTCTTGATTATATTTTAACTTATAAATAAAGCATTAAAATACAACTAAAAATAATTGATAATAGTATAAAATGAAACAAAATATATTTAAACCGAATAGAATGGACTATTATATCGAGGCTCAAATTGATCATTCTTGTATATGAATACTTTACCCCAAATACTAACTCTACTTATATATACTTTAGTCTTTATATTATATAGAAGTAGAAGAATATAAAAGTATAATTAATTATTATAGAATTGACTTTTATTGCCAGCAAATAAATATTTAAAATAATAGAATAAGAAATACTATACAATTATTACATTCTTATGGAATACATTTTTTTCTTATAGGTACGATAAATGTTGACCAACAAATGGATATATATGCTCAATCAACGGAAAGACATGTTCATCGCCAACCTACCGCTCATGCATGTGTCAAAAGGTTGACTTAATTAATGGAACTTAATAAAAAGTTGGAAAATTCTACACGGTAATTCTGGGGTTTTGGGTTTTTCACGTGGTAACCAAAATTTTTAAATAATCCATGCGGTAATCCTGAGGTTTACCAAATTGTTGCACCGTGACCTTTTTACACATAAAATTTTACCAAAACGCTAGCAAATGTTAATTTCGAAGCTTTAAGGCTGGTGTACATCTATTTATTCAACTTATCATTTCAAATGTCATTAATTTCAACATTTCCCCTAAAATATAAACCCTATCTCTATAATCTTTTGGATTTGGGGGAAAAAATAGGATTTTGATGAAAGATGGTGAGTTATGGTTTATGTTTTGGGGAAAAAGGTTGAAATTGATGGCATTTGAAATAGTGAGTAGAGTAAATAGGCACAACAACCTTAAAGCTTCGAAACTACCGTAAGCTGATATTTTTGTGTGCAAAAAGGTCACGGTGAACAATTACGTAAACCTCAGTATTACCGCGTAGATTTTTTAAAAATTTTGGACATCACATAAAAAATCCAAAACCTCAGGATTACCACGTGAAATTTCCCTTAAAAAAATTAAGGTTGTTGAGCGCATACCAACATAGGTGTCGTGCCGGCATATGATATATAGTCTTTATTCATAAAATAAAATTAAGGTTGATTAGATATTTAGAACGGCCAATAAAAAACAATAATATGTTTTCTTTTTTTCTTTGAAAAAATAATATGTTTTCTTAGAAAGGCTTATGGATGAGTATTAGTTATTCTATTGGCTTTTTAATCGATGATTATCTTTTTATTTTTTTGGTTGATTTAACAAGTTACAAAAAAGGTTTGGTTAATTTGAGGTAAAAAAATAAAATAAAAATTCAAAATAATTTAATTTTTTTTACTGATTTTTTAATAATAATTTTAATTTTTAATTAAACATGAATTATTCCAACTATAAGAATATTTGCTAAAAATGCACAAAATTTTAAACAATTGAAGTTTTTTAAACAATTAAAAAGAAATCATGTAATTTTTTTTTATTTTAACTTTTAATTTCCCTCCGATCATGTCATTTTTTACAAGGTTCATTCCAACGTACGTATTACCATTAGAATATGTGGTATTATATGGTAATCAAAACTTGTGAACACAAAACATTTTTTATTATCAAATTTTCATTACCATGAAAAGAAAATGATACATTTAATGAAAATTTATACTATAAATCATTCTCATTACCATCGTTTAATATTAACATGTTGTTACAAATGTGTTTGTATAGACGACTGAAACAGATACCTCAACATATGTTAATCAATCAACAGAAATAATAATTACATTTAAAAAGAAACCGGCCATAAATTGATTTAATTAGTCAACGTGGGTACAAGTCCGTGAATTCCGCAACGGTATTTCTTTCATGAAATAGATCACTTTCTAGATGATCATTATCTACTTCTCCTGAATCCGGTAGCTGATAATTACCTCGTAAGTTGATGTCGGATGATGATCCTGATAGACGTGGTGGGAGTTGGGCATCTGAAGAGTTGTTCTGAAGAATGAGGAGAACAGACTCCATTGTTGGACGACTGGAAGGATCTTCTTGAACACAAAATAAACCAACTTGAACTGATCTTACTACTTCTGCTCTTGAGAAGTTGTTCCCTACTGATGGATCTACTAGTTCCATTATTCTGCCTGTGTTCCAAAGTTTCCATGCCTGCCAATACCAAATATATAGTAATGTAATTTGTTAGGCCCGAATAATTTGTCACATAATCATCCTATTAGTCGTCTTGTGTAGACACATTCACAGGGCACCCGTGGGTCGGGCCCACAAAAACACACTAATAAGAGTGGACTTGCATACAATTATTAGATGTGTTAAACGGGGCAGGTCGAGTACCCAACGAGTCATGTTTTTGACGGGTCTTTGGCGGGTCGGGTCAATGGTCAGGTTATTAACAGGCCTTTATGTAAAGGGTCAGGAGGGGCAGGGTCGGATAATTATAGGAATTGGTTGTAAAAAAATATTTTACCACTTTTTTTTTGTATTTTTATATGATATTATTATATATAGTTGAATTGACTCAACGGGCCATGAATTATAATAAAAAGCATTTATTGAACTTTAAAAGGGGATCAAAGTGGGTTGTGTTGAAACGGGCTTTGACCCACTTTAATCCTGCCCATTTGAATTTTGACCCGACCAGGCATATTGGACACCTCTACATACAATCTTATTTCCAGCACAATCCTACTATATATCCTAGTATTGAAGAAAAGTTTATAAGGATTGCTTACATTACTTATAAGGCTCTGTTTTCCTAATGATTTGGCGAAAAAATTATTGCTTTGCCCACTTATTATTTCCAGAACCATGACACCAAAACTATAGACGTCTGATTTGCTTGAAAATACTCCACCTGCAGCATATTCTGGAGCCATATATCCACTGCATCACACACATACCTCATAGATTATAGACTTACATGCTATATAGTAATATAATGATGTAGATTAAATATTTGAGGATATAGTTAGATCTTACAATGTTCCAAAAATTTTGCTAGTATTGGCCTGGGTATGATCAATTTTAAGTAACCTTGCCGTGCCAAAATCTGCTATCTTTGGGTTCATCTCATCATCCAACAAAATATTGCTCGATTTCAAGTCTCTATGAATAATTTTAACTCTAGAATCTTCATGAAGGTACAAAAGGCCTCGTGCAATTCCTAATATGATCTTGAATCTTGTATCCCAATACAAGTATTTGCGCTTGTGTGGATCTAAAACAAACTCAAGATTATTAGTCACAGTACGAAATTAAGAATATTATTATAGAACGAGCTGAACAATCATTTTTTACATGTGTACATAATTAACTCGGATATCATTTTCTAGAGTTATATAATGCACAAATCAATTATTCATGTTATTACCTAGAATCTAAATTTCTTTTTGTCATAGAAAATGTACCAAACTAATAGACTGATGTATGCATATTACCAAATAGGAACCTGTCGAGACTCAAGTTGGTGACAAACTCATAAATGAGCAGCTTTTCTTGACCTTCTAAGCAAAACCCTAAAAATTTGACGAGATTTCTGTGTTGAAGCTTAGCTAGTAATTGGACTTCATTTGTAAATTCTTTAAGACCTTGACGGGAATCTTCTGATAGTCTCTTTACAGCAATATCTTGCCCATCTGGAAGCCTTCCCTGTATAAGATTCATTTTCATTATTGTTGCCAATTTAATTGCGATAACGTACAATAACATATAGAATTTATTATTAATATCTAATTATCAGGGCCGTTTCGTTCATTTTTGGCCCCAGAGCAAAAGATAAAAAATGACCCATAAAGACTTAAGGCATAATGCATAATATAATAGACCTTTTGTTTTTTGTTGTTAATATTTAAACTACTTTAATAAAAAAGTACTAAAAACTCATATTACTAAGCAAAAAATTTAAGTTATATATAAACACAAATTAATTCAAATTAATATCACTTATATACATAAAAATAAGTTTTTGGGCCTTAAAACATACGGAGCCCTAGGTGGTAGCCCGCTTTGCCCTTGCTAATGGACGGCCCTGCTAATTATACAAATTTCATGAACAAAACAAACAAAATACTACATATGGGATAATAATATGTCAGACCATTTTCAAAAAAAAAAAAAAAAAAAAAATATGTCAGACCGTGACAATTCGTCACACAATCATTTTATGGGACTCTTGGGACACCTGTGGGGTCGGGCCTACAAATTCACGGGTAATTAGAAGTCTACAACTCACTATTTTCGTGATGCGGGAATTTAGGGGAGGTTTTGAGCATGTTCAACATATTCTAAGACACAGGGCCTCGAAATATTTGGAACCTGAATATTAAATTTTGTGGTATATATATGTAATATGTTTAAAGATACAAAGTTGTTAGAAAATATCATAATTTTTTAAAATTGAATCAGGGCTTTAAAAAATTTGTCAAATTTACTTGATCGCTATGTGGGATATTTAATTTGAAATGTGAATAAGTATTTGTATTACCTTGTAAACAGGTCCAAATCCACCTTCCCCAAGTTTATTTTGAGCAGAGAAGTTGTTTGTTGCCAATTTAATTGAGTCAAGGTCGTATTGCAAGGATTGTGAGCTGTTGGAACGCCTCATTACGGCTTCATTTTGGATATGTCCATCTGGAGGCTGAACAGGAGGAACTTCTATCGACAAAAACCAGTTAAATGCATTGTGGGACATCAACCATTATTCGTACTTTAGCCGTTTAGCGCAAAATATAATTTTATTGTGTTATTTTAATTTATAAAGTTTGACCCCTACCATGTGAAAACATCTTTTATTTGACCGGTTCATTTAATACATAATAGAAGTACTAATTAAACAATATGTAAGTTGTCTCACATTAGATATAAATAATAAATAATTTGTTATGTATGAAACTGTCTCATGGTGAGACGACTTAAAATAAGAAGGTCATAAGTTAAAGTTTGTATTATTGAATTATTTAACCCAAATATGAGAAATGTCTCACGGGGAGACCATCTCATACGAAAATTTGTGAATAAACAACAAATATACCACCACAAAAATAATAAAATGGCGAAAGACAAAAATTAAAGTGTGATTTTTGCAGGCTAGCGACCCGAAACCCGAAAGTTTTCTCGTCGCCATGTTCATTGGAAATCAGCTTCTGCGCATTGATTGGACGTGTCGTTTCAGCTTTCAAGGTAGCAACCAGTCCGGAAGCTCTCCGGTCGCCCATGCTATTATTATCAAATTCAATTACAAATTCAAATTTCAAAAAACAAAAACAGACTAAAAGGGCGACGAACTAGCTTCCAAATTAAACATCCCGTCACCAACTGTACCAAAAATAAAAAATAAAAAAAAATTTACTTGTGGCTACCAAACGGCTACTAGAAATCTCGTCGCAATTTTTCAAAAATTGAAATCTCTGACCGTTGATATTTTTGGCGTCCAGATGGCGACAACATCAGCCGTCGCTCCTTAGTTTTAAGATCATGGCGTCCGGAAGGCGACCAACTTCTATATTGTAGTGTACTACTTCATTTTATAAATTATAGCCTTATAGGAGTAAGTAACTTCTACCAAATTGTTCTAATGATATTTTTTTTGAATGAAAAGCAAAAACCTCAAAAGGTAACATGAGTAATAATATTACCTGTAAGTTTTCGTTGTTTGGCAATCCTGTTTTGATAGGCATAGTACAAGACAATGAACAACGTCACTGCTAAAACAGCGGCGAGCGGAACGACAACTCTTACAATGTAAAATACTGCTCCCCTTTCTGTTGTATTTCATTGTAAGAATAGTTAACACTACTATATTCCATGGATTGTTTGCTTGACTATTATTATTGAATTAGTTGGCTAAAAGCCAAAAAAAATATTTGGTGTATTACTTTTACAGCCCTTGGTAGGTGGTGATAAATGCAAGTAATAGGAATAAAAATTAGTGTAATTTTAATTAAAAATTCTCTAAATTATCATGATGGTCATGCTTGTCCAACTTCAATATATATTAAAAGGGAGTTAGCTATTTATATACTTACTCTGGTTTTTAATAATTGCTACAGATAGTGATATTTCTCCTCACAAGATGTCACTATCTGTAGCAACTAATAAAATCCAGAGGAAGTATTAAAATTTGTACCAAAATACAAATTGATACTGGAGTAGAAAAATTGTCCAGTAGATCGTAGTTTTGTTAATTTTGAATTATCTTTGGTTAAAGTTGTTATGTATTTGCTAATTTTTATCGCTGATGTAGATGTCGTATGACTCTTTATTAATGAATCAGGTATTATTCAAAAAAAAAAGAAAAAGAAAAATTATCCAGTATTGACTAGAAAACGTGCCAACAAGCTTAAAATTAAAGGCGGGAAAAAGTCAAGTAAGCGGAATTATTAAATAATGATAGAGTTTTTCAAGACTTGATAATGTTACTTCTTCCGTTCATAGTGACATGTTTTCATATACATGTCACGCTTAATCTGAATATTTTAAAATAAATATATATTTTTTAACGTAAAATAAAAGTCTCGGATTATTGAATTGTTATGATTGTCTATATCTAATAAAAAAATATTAATTATGTATAATTGGGCAAACCATCTTAAAAATTTAGTCTAGTTGACTTTTTAGCCAATCATTACAAATTTTTATAATTATTTCTAATTTAACATTAAAACACAATAAATCAAAAATGAATTAACGTCTTATATTTTATTGCTTTTAAGAAAATTTGTTCGATCTGATTTTTTCTGATATTCTTATATGAATTTGTACTCATTTACAATTTAATATCTAGAATTTATTAATATTTTTTTTATAATTTATTAATATAAAAAATTATAACTTTAAAAAATAATACAAGTATATATAATCATTGTTAAAATTATCGAATACATGACTTCTTTACAGCAAAAATTTAATATTAATATTTTAAAAATTAATTTATCGAATACATTACTTATTTATTAAATCAAACATATTAATTAATTCTAAGAATTATTATAATAAGTTATATAAATACTTTACCCAATTTAACTCCAATTTAAAAAATAAAATCAAATTTTAAATTAGGTAAATATTACCATATAATCAATTATCATCGACTAAAATAATTTCATTTGTCAAGACTCGATCCCTAAGAATAACATGAGTCATTTTCAAACATTTTTATTAGTGGCGTATGCACGAATTATCTTACTAAAGAAAATTAAAATTGTTACGTACTTTGAGATGGCGAAGGTGGTGAGGTGGGTGGCGGAGGCAGAGGCGGAGGTGTAGGCGGAGAAGGAGGCGCATAGAAAGGTATAGTATCATAACTCATCTGACAATTCGGCCGGAAAAGCATAACCTTTTTCAATCCTTTAAAATACATCTGCCAATATCTCACAATACCAAGCAAACATTTCTCACACGGCAAACCAAGTATATCAGGAGTGCACTGAACAAGAGAATATAACTTATCAAAGGGTGGATATGGCGCTACTTTTGTCGCATAACCTTTATAACTACTATTATATGCTGCCTTCTGCGCAAGATCTGTCATCGTAGATGTCACAATTGACTCAAATTCATCGAGATTCGTTACATTTAATTTTCTAATAATCCAAGCAATAGAAGTATCGTCCTCATCTAGAGATGTAACTGGCGTATTTGCGTACCTTAAAGTACATTCCTGATACCAAATAATGGCTTCTTTTTGTGTGGTATAATTAACATTTACGACTCGTTTGGCGGCTTCTTGTACGCATGTTCGGCACTTTAAGGGATTAATGTCTCCTCGGCAATAGAACATGCCGTAGACTGTGTCGGGAATTTGTCCGATTGTTGAATTGGCGAAACCAAATTTAGAGGATTGGTCGACCAGATTGGTAAGGACTTGAAAAAGATTTGTTCGGTATATGCTGTTTTGTGTGTAGTTTCCAGTTTCGCTGCAAATAGTGAAGACATATTTGGGTTGGGAATCTGCTTTAGAAATGTTTATTAGGAGTATGATTATTTGAAGGAAGAAGATTAGTTGGAGACTTTTTGTTGGGTTTTGAGAAAAAACCATTTTATTTATGTTGCTAATTATAATTAACATATTACATATTAAAGGAATTTAACTTGGGTTTTTTAAATCTAAGATATTTGAATTTATCTACATTAGAGAATTAAAAAAGAATAAAATGTTATTGTTTAGCTTACGTATTAGTGATAATTGTCTAAGCAATTGGTTGATATTTAATTAATTGACCATCTCAAAGTTAGAAGTATGATAAACATATAATTAATATTTTAAAGTATAGACTATTTTAGTGACGTAGTGATAGTTAGAAGTTTATGATTTTTTTATATTATTCTTTATTTGTTTTTACTTAGTTTCTATTTATTTATATTTTTTGTTTTTAGAGGTATTTTTGTCTTTTGAGGTTTTTTTTCTTCTAAAGATTCAGCTGTGGATCAACTGAATCTTTTTTGAGCTGAAGAATTTTTTTTGTCGTACTCTCTTTTATGGATATGAGTTTCCGTTGTTATTTCCACCCCTGATCCTAATCACAGTTTATCCTATAAGGTATAAGCAGAATACAATGAATATGATGGTGATTATTTTAGAGTGAAATTTCAGATTAGTTACTTCTTAAAAATTTATTTGTAACATAACTTTTTTCGTTAAAAATTACTTGATTAACGTTGTGACGTGGTAAAATTGTTTTTTTTATTGTTTTTTTGTTTAAGACTACTTTAAAACCACCTACTTATTTGCAATGTGTTAATTACCTTTTTGTGATTTTTTTAAACAATAGGTTAATTAAATATTTTTAAAGTTGCAAAAAGTTACATTTTAAAAGGCGTCTTTTGTGTAGCAGTTAAAATAGCTATATTTTAGTGATTGAAAGAGGTTTAAATACTGATCATCATCATAATCCTACCCAGTGTATTCCGTCCATAGAAATTTTGAGATAGGGTCTGGAAAGGAAAGAACGACAGCAACTCATACCCATGAAGCAGAGCCCAACCATAGAATTTAAACACTACTTTATAATATTAAATTGTCGAGTAAATAGTAGCATTTAGTGGTTTGATTAGTGTTTTTAGATAAAACGTTATAATTTTCAGCATTATCATTTTAAGATTTATTCTATAATTTTATTAATAAATATATTCCAACATCTATATCATGACAATTATGTTTATTCAAATAGCCCTACACTACCAATTCAAGGACAATTGATTAGTGCTTCAAGATTTGTCTTCTCCATGCTTACTATGTAAGAAATCAAGCATGATAAATTATCTCTTGATTGACATTTAAAAGATGAAATTAAGCATGATAAATTATCATATTAAAATATTAGTCTTGTTTGATTATTGTAATAACTTAATTTATGAATTTGATTCGATTGATCGTGTGATAGATTTAAGTTTAGGAAAAGTCGCAACTGATATCATGTCAAAAAGTCAACACAATTTAAATCTTAAAGTACAGATAATTAGATTTCAAAATATATTATATACTCAAAGTCTCTGTAGTACATTTTACCAAGTCGTAATGAATGACATTGTTACGACTATTAGAAGCCCAGATATTAAATAAATGCAACTTGAGGTAGAAGCAGTAGACCGTCCTGCAAAGTTCAACATAATCAATAACAATGTACAAAAATGCTTTCTCAACAAAAATTTTTGCCTTTAAAATTTAAGATGAAGAAAATAGAGCCTGAATATTAAGTTAAGTAAATATGAGTATATGACATATTTATGTATTGTCTTAAAAAAAATGGAAAATTTACTTTTATAAATCTAATATTTTGCTTGTTGTCTTTTAAAAATTTTATCTTTCAATTTTTTTAAAAAAAATTCGACCTTTTGTCTCTGTTTTCTTTTATAGTACATACCTCTATAACTTATCTGGACAACAGGTTAATTTCGAATTTTTAAAAAAAGAGAATAGGAAAATTTACTTTTTAAAAATCCGACCTTTTGCTTGTTCTCTTTTTAAAAATGATGAATTTTTAAATTATCCGGTCACCGGTAAAAATGTTCTATCAAAGTAAACAGAAGCAAAAGGTTGAATTTTTAAAAAATAATCGAAAGGTTGGATTTTTAAAAGAGAACAAGCAAAATGTCTGATTTTTAAAAGTAAATTTTCCTTACAAAATTGATACATCATCTAATATAATCAAAGAAAATAATCCCCACCCTTGGCGATAAAAATGAGGGGACATTATAAAAAAAAAATCAAATTTCGTTCCGCTAAAAATAAATTCAACTATTGGTTATTCTTAATTTTTAAAATTTAACATTGAAAATGGTTATTAAACAATAGGTCGAATTATTTTTAGCAAATATGCCTAATAGGCAAATTTATTTAAAAACAAATAATAAGCGAAACTATTTACTACAGATCATGATTTATTATTAAAAGTTTAATTTATCATTGCAAATTAATTGGTTTTAAAATTTATTGTCTTAAGTTTTGTTTTATATAATAACCGATCATTAAAGTGTTGGCTATGGGAAGAGCTACAACAAAAAATTAAATTCAAAATATGTACGCTCAATCCAAATTTGAGACATTTTTTGATTAAAAATTTGTTAGTTTTTTTACAAAAATTCTAATATGAGATGTTCTCACTATCAAATGCACTTTATATGAACTTTTGTTTTAAGGTGATGATCCTATATTCCTATTATTTTAAAAGGTGATCATCCTACTAAGGGGGTGTTTGGTTTGATTTTTTAATACCAAGTAAGGGATTTAATTACCATTACTCCATATACTTTTTTGTTTGGTATGAGATTAGGTTAACCCAATCCCTTTCTTGAGGGTAATGGATACCCTTATTTTGTTACCACTCATATATGCCAAGTAACAAATTCCCCCTCTATGATCAAGCAAGTGTTTCTCTTACATTTTCATACCAAACAACATACAACTACAACCCATATTCTTACCCTTACTCCTCTTTATCATTTCCCTTTCCATTACATTTTATATTGTCATACCAAATACCCCCTAAGTGTCTGTGTACATTGGATGGCTAAACTTCACTCATGAGAAATTCTAAGTTAAAGAGAAATAATGAAATTTTAAAAAAATTATGCTCAATATTAATATTAAAATCATGGGTTAACTTATCAGAGAAATGATTTTAAATTTAAAAATAAGGCTGATAACTAATCAGTTACTTATTTTGCAAAATAAGTTGGCCTATATTTATCCGTCTATATTATAAACGGTCTATAGCAATAATTTGTGATAGATCAGACTAATTAATTACCTTGTGACAATGGTGTTGACATAGAGGTAAAATTATTCTGAAAAGAAGCCGTTGAAGAAAGAAAAGGCTGAACATGGGCTACAACTTCATAACGAACCCAACAACTAGGCCCGAACATAGCCAATTTTAATCTCGTTATCCCACAACAACTTTCAACATTCCTTATCAAAACTCTCAAACACCTTTCACACGCACTTCCTAAAATATTAACCGTACATTGCATCAACACATAAACATCTTCCACACTCGTCACATTAGCCTTACCAATACCATACCCTCCTCTACTACTGTTATACGCTGTTTCACTCACCAAACCAACCACCAATTTCGAAATTTCCGCACCAAACCGAACTCGATTCGACACGTTTTGCGGACTCCACGCATAACTCAACGGCGATATCTCCACAGTTGAGAAGATATCACGGTTCGAATACCGAATCATGCACTGTAGATACCATGAGATTGCCTCTTTTTGAACAGGACATGTTTGGATGATTGTTAAAGATGAAGATTCGACACAGTCGTGACATTGTTGAAGGTCGAGATCGCGTCGACACATGTATAGACCGTAGATTCGGTCGGTGGTTTGTTCTCCGACGATATGAGTGTCGAACAGAGAAGATGAGGATCTGTTTTTGAGGGAAGAAAGGAGGAGATTTAAGTTGGTTTGATAGAAGCTGTTTGTTGTGAATTTACCACTTTCATCGACGCAGATTTCATTGAAGAGTTGGAATTGAGAAGAAAGGAGGAAATTATCGAGGAAAATGAAGATGAAGATGAAGATGATTAATCGAAAGGTATTAGGAAAATTATCCATGATCTTTTTTTTTTTGTTTGTTTGACGAAAAAAGTTGTTCAGAATAATTAGTTGAATGAAGACTTTCTTATTGCACGAATCTAATTGCTAGATCTAGCAGTTGTAGTTTTTTTTATTGTTGATGTTTACTTTTAGTTTATTAATATAGCAACTTGTGGTTTGATTGAAGTTAGCAAGGCAAAAAGTCAACGCTATATATATAAAGGGTGTGGTTTAATTTGCATTGGTTGACTTTTATTTTATTTGTATATAATTGAAGCTTAAAGTATTTATCATTTCAAACTACTTCCTTCCTTCCATTATACTTGTTACATTACACTTTTTACGCATTCAAATGCGTTATTTTATTTATTTATATGTTGATTTATACAAATCCGAAAATTATAAAAAGTTAATATTATGAAAATATGCGATTAAACGATTCAAACAAGATCACAATTGACTATATTTTTACTTACACATACATTAGTTGTAATATATAAAATAAGGTTTAACGATGAATGCTCATGACCTAAATGTAGCGAGTATTTCACAACGGTAGAAATATATATTAATGAAAAATTTTGATTCAAAACTAAATTTCAGTTAATTTTCCCTATTTTTTTTGTCTAATTTAGTTTTTGAAAATTATAGAAGATCCAAAAATACATACTTTATGTCCCTTTGAATCATTAGGAAAGAGAAACAAAGTGTTTTTTTTCTGGAAATTCGTTTATAATAAAATGAATAGACATAGAAAATAAATTGTGTGAATAAAATTAAAAATGAGTAATATATAAGAATGAGATTGAAAAAAAGTGTTGAACCATTGCAATGAAAATTATAAAAGATGAACTCACCAAAACAACAAAAGTGATACTAAATGAACGGAAAGAAAGTGTAATTTGTATCTTTTAATTTTGAGTCGATAGAGAGAAATGATTTTGAATTATGTTTTTAAATCAGAATATTTTAGCTATATCTATTCTTTTAGTTTTAGACTAAATTATTTCAATATGTATACTCCCTCAATTTCCAAATGTTCCGTTTAGAATATTTATTTTGGAGAGAGAAATTTGATTAAGATTTTTAAGACATATATCGATGATTAAATATATTCGTGTGAGATCTCATTAGATTCGTCTTAATATATATTTTTTTATTAGAAATTTTTTATGATGCGTATGTAGAGATATTAAAGCTCAAAATTTACTTTGAAAACTGTGCAAAAAGTAAATGGGAAAAACATTTGAAAATTGGGAATTATTTTTTAAATAACATTTTACACAATTTTAAAGTTGAAGTAAATCTACATTAAATATAATCAAACAACTTTGTAATCTACATGTAAAATTTTATTGAACTTGAAAGTACATTTAAAATTACTAGTACTATACTTAAGATTTAAGAATAGTCATTAATTAATATATTTATGCGACTTTGTTTCTGATACATTTTACAAATCCATAATGGATGAAATGCTTATCATCAATATAATCTCAAATATGAAGCTCATGCTACCAGCTGTAATTGTTATTCCAGTGGAAGTACCCCCTGCAGACATTTGGTATATTAAAAGGTAAGTTTAGAATATCACAGTCAACAAACAGTTTGTAAAATGTTACCAAGTTTGAGATTAATAGGGTTATTTAGCAACAAAATATTGAATTTTTTTTATAAAAATATACTTAAAAATATCATTTATATTAGTGTTAAATATGTTATTTTCATTTTCAATATTACATTAAGTCTAATTATGGCCAGATGATCTTGTTAATAAAATTGTATATAGTAAGTGCTCTTTGTATGTTTTATTTTAAAAATAAATAGAAGGATTCGTTAAATAACTTAAAAAAATGGATTTTGGAACCAAATTCATTTTGGCGGGTCTGGATCCTAATAATTTAGATCCACTGATTCTGTTTTGGACCGGGATCCAAAATGACGGGTCTTGAAAACTTAGACCCGTGGATCGGATTTGGATCTTCCCTATAAAACGGATCATGACCGGCTCTTTTTGGACCAGAATCCATATCCGACCCGTTGCCCATTTGTTGTTTTTTTTTTTTTTCTTATTCTTTAATTAAAATTTAATAGAATGACTATTTCTGGCTGCAATTCAAAGGATTGAGGGAGCACATCACTAGCCTCACTAATTTGAGCGCAATTACAGTATAAATCTCTGCCTTTGTAATTGATAGTGCTTGTAACAAAATAAGCAGGATCAAAGTTGTATTTGATTATTAATTAGCTAATTTAATCACCTGGTGATGGTTGTAATACAGGAGGCGGACTAAGCTCAATCGGCGAAATCGGAGAAATCAGCGGTGATGGAGAAACAGAGAAACTGCCATTAACGTCCCCAACTATAGGTGCTTGGCCATATCGAAGCCAGCAACTAGTCAAGAACATATCTACAAATTCCCTCGATGTACCACAACATCCTTGCATATACCTTAACGCAACTCTTAAGCATCTTTCACATTGATTCCCAATAATATCAGGAGTGCATTGCGCCGCTATATAAAGTGTCTCCAGCATCGTAACATTCGCTTCCGCTGCACCAAAACCTCGATTGCTCGTATTGTACGCCGCCATTGAAATCACTTCACTCACCGTTTCTGAAAATATCGGACCAAATTTCTCCGGATCTGAGAAATTTCCGGCACTCAAGCGAAAAATACGCGGCGAATTTTCTTCGTAGCGAGAAAATATGGAGTGATTTGAATACCTAACGACACACTCAAAGTACCAAATAATTGCCTCTTTTTGAACAGGGCATAATGCAAGGATTTCAGTGGTGGCTCTGCTTACGCAGTTTTGACATTGTTGATTGGTTAGATCGGGTCGACACATGAATAATCCGTATGTTTGATGAATACCTTGGCCGATTGTGTAATTGTTGTAGTGAGAAAAGGAGGATTGGTTATTGAGATCGGAAAGGAGGAGATTCAGGTTGGTTTGATATGTGCTGTTGGTTGCGTAGTTACCGATTTCATCTCTGCAGCCTTCACCTGCAAAATGAAATTGCGACCAAACTGGTTGGATTGTCGTTAATACAAAAGTTAACAATATTATTAAGAGATTAATGGTAAGATCCATTTACTAATTGTGAAAGGGTCTGAGTACGAATTTTGAGAGAAATTAAAATTTGTTGCAATAACGACAATAGTATTAAGTGTAAATAATACTCCCTCCGTTCCAGTTTAGATGTCCCATTTGACTTTTCACACATGTCGAGGCAACATTTTAACCCTTAATATCTCTAATTGTTCTTAATCAAAAATTATAAAAAATTGATATTAATAATCCTTGTATTGAGACGAATCAAACAAGATCCCACATGACTATGTTTTAACTTATAGATTAAGAGTAAAATACAAATTAAAATTAATGAGTGAATAGTGTCAAAAGTCAAATGGGACATCTAAACTGGACCGGAGGGAGTAGTATAAGTTTAATTTATTTGTTTAGTAAAAGGTCATGCAACTTGTTATCACGTGAGTTTGCAATGGATGGATATTACGCCAGTCTCCTGAAAGACCGTCTTTCTGAGAGACGTCTCTCAGGCCTAATTCATTAAAACTTATTTCCAATATTTACTTTATATTTTCTCTAATGGGCCAACTCAATTAAAGAGACCATCTCTCACAAGAATTTGTGATGCTTAATTTATATCATGTGCTATTTTTATTAATTGTAAATTCATAATCGAGTTGAGAATTAATCAGTTAATTATAGATCAAAAAATTATTAAAATAATATAATTTATTGTTTATCTTCCTACAATAGAAGTCAACTTTAATTTTGGGTAACTATACATAATACTAACTTAGGGGTGTTTTCCTAGAATATTTTAAACATGTTAAAAATTAAACTATAGGAGATTAAATGACAAAAAAATTGATTAATTATCTAATTAATTAAATTGATATTATTTTAGGAAAACGACTTCCTAAATAAGTGTTATTCATGATTAATCAAACTTTGCAGTCTTATTGTAGAAATTCACAAAAAAAAAATGTATTATTTAGAGTGATTTTTCATTTAATTATTTGTAGGCTAGGACATAGTTTGACGGGATCAAAGTGGTGTCTTTTTTCACCGATAGCTTAATTATTGCAATTTGCAGAGGTGAAAGAGAATATACTCATAGTGAATGTATGTACAACCAATTAAATGATACAACTTAATTTTAATTATGACGAAGTAGAAACTATATTTATTAGCTTATGGCTCTTAAAAAATAGTACTTCCTGTATCATATTAGTTGCACCATTTGATTTTTCACACTCCTCAATGTATGAATTTAATCTTTAATATCTCTAATCATCATATCGAAAAATTATAAAATCTCAAAATTAATAAACTTTGTATCGAGACGATTCAAATAAACAAGATCTCATATGTATGTTTTAACTTTTAGATTACGGACTTTTGCTTGAATAGTACCGCATTAGTCAACAACGTTACAAGTAAAAAAAACGGTGAAAGTATTGCACTTGTGACAATAATGTTATGCAAGCATGAGATGACTCGTTCTATATATATAAGGAATACCAATAGAAAATGTACTGTTTGGTAATCTCTTATCGTAACAAGAAAATTACGTTGATTTCTCATATTAAAGATTTCAAATGAGAAGCGTACAAAGTACAAACATCATCAAATCTCTTTCTCCATAGTCATCTTTACGAAATTTCTACTTTCATACGGCAAAGATATTAATAATACCACTAGTGTGTAATACCACTAGCTAGTGTGAATGTGATCTCAGATATTACTAATTCTACAGACTTGTATCAGCATTTGGCTTATTAATTAGATGCTAAATACACTACAACTAGAGCTGTCAAAATGATCGATCTATACGGGTTTTTATTGGTCGGGTTTGCTTTTGTTGAGGCATTTTATAAGGTCTTCTTGTTTCAATTTAACGGAGAATAGATTGAACGTACAATTTTCCTAATCGTTTAATTATTTATATTTTTTTAATTTTTACTTTTAACCTTATGAATATGAATGTATTATACAATGTTTTAGAAGCTTCAACACAATATATTGACTCAAAAAATAAAATTGACTAAAAAATAAAATAATAGGTCACGACAAAACTGATGACTTAGTAAAAATAATAAAACAAGTCATGATGGTTGGATAAGAGTTACAATTGGATTTTACCTAATTTTTTTGATTTTATTGCCGAGTTATTTTAGGGTTATGTGTGTCAAACTCAAAATGTTCAATTTATAATCCACTTATTCTTGGACACTTTTTGGTTAATTTTGGATCAGATCGTAATTCTGACAGATCTAATAAAACATATCCATATTGTCATAGAATTTTTTTTAGGTAGCATTTTCTGTATAATTAGTATTACGATACAATTTTTTTCATTAATTATTATTAAGCTAGTTTTACACTGCATAATTTATTTTCAATGAAAATAAACTTATGTTTGTACATTAAGTTAGCTTATTTTTATAATTAGCTCAATGTAGTTCCACTTATATTTTCATTTATCGGATTAAACTTATTTTGGCAGATCCTACGGTTCGATACTTAGCTTTTTATAAAAAAATTTCTTAAAAAAATGCATCACATATTTAAATCTAATGGTCTATGCATGTTACAATAAAAGTTTTTATCTAAACTTTAATTATAATTTTATTATTACATGCATAGTAATTAAAAGGTTGATAACACATTAATCTTATAATTTCCAAATTTACAATTTATTAAACTATTATATATAATTCAGAACTTTTTTTATTTTTAAGCTTATTTTCCAAACTATTTGGAAAAATAAGAGCCACCCCAAACTAATTTGGAAAATAAGCTTCAAGTAAAATCGCTCATGGGAGCAGCGATTTCAGACCCCATTGGGCTGGTAAATGGGTTTTGACCATTTAAGAAAGTCGCTGTGTGGAAAACCGATTTTGGCATAGAGAGAAATCGCTCCTAGGAGCAGCGATTTCCAAGGGCATCAGTTAATGGAAATCGCTCCTAGGAGCAGCGACTTCATTGTTTTGCCGGTTATTTTCAGAAATTTGCTTGTATATATGAAGATGAATGATGAAACTTGAAAAGTGTGACGGTGTGCAGTTGTAGGAATGAAATGTAATTGGTGATAAATGAAATAGGAAAATATAATAAATGAAAAATAATCAAATATATAAAGGAATTGGTGATTACATGTTATAAAGAATTAGACACTTGTCATGTAATTGGGTTTTCGTTTTGCTGCTTCGTGGCTTTATGGCTCTATTACACCTTTACTACTTCCAGTTACCAAATTTGCATGGTATATTAATCATTCTTAATTTTATGATTAGTTTTTAAGTTATAGGTTAAAATATAAAGTGAGATTTTGTTTGATTCATCTGAATGCACAGATTATTTATTTTAAATTTTTATAATTTTTATTATACATAATTAGATATAATTAAGGATTGGATTAGTGCATTGGACATTTAGACCGGTGAAAAAACAAATATTACAAGTAAATTATAACAGAGGAAATATTAAGTATTTACAAATGCAAGAGGTAATGTACGTAAATAAGAACAATATAAAACATAATGAAAGAGTAAAATAAATAATTAAAAAAATAAAAATAATAATAATCCCTTATATTCGTTTTACTTGTCATATTTACTTTTTGTCACTATTCACCAATTCTGTTTAATTTTTATTTTATTCTTAATCGATCTATAAGTAAAATATAGTCAAGAGTCTTCTTTTGTTCGTCTCAATGTAGGATTATTAATTTAAAGTTTTATAATTTTTAATGAAGCATAATTAGATATATTAAGAGTAAAAATATTAACTCGATAAGTGTGAAAAATATAATGAGATAAATAAATATTGATTACGGGGAAGTATATAATAAATTTGGAGCATTATTAAATGTAGTTATCTTTTTCATTACGGAAACCCAATAGAGCCATAAAGCAAATTCCATTTCATTCCTACAACTGCATACCGTCACACTTTTTATAAAGCAAATTTCTGAAAATAACCAGCAAAACAATGAAATCGCTGCTCCTAGGAGCGATTTCCATAAACTGATGCCCTTGGAAATCGCTGCTCCTAGGAGCGATTTCTTTCTATATCAAAATCGCTTTTCCACACAGCGACTTTCTTAAATGGTCAAAACCCATTCACCAGCCCAATGGGGTCTGAAATCGCTGCTTTCATGAGCGATTTTGCTTAAAGCTTATTTTCCAAATTAGTTTGGGGTGACTCTTATTTTTCCAAATAGTTTGGAAAATAAGCTTAAAAATAAAAAAAGTTCTATAATTCATTTAAAAGTTTAAATTGATGGAAAAGCTCTAAGATAAGTTATCCCTTTGTTCCTTTTTGATGTTCTTATTTGGGTTTTTCACCAAGATTAAGAAAAACAGAGTCTTTGGTGGTAGTGGGTATTATTTTAATTATATAGTAGTGGGAAGTAATGATTCTATTGGAAGTATGAGAGAAAAAATAATTCAATAATAGTGTAATGTAATAATTATATTGGGAGTATAAGAGAGAAAAATTAAATGGTAGCGTGAAGTAAGGAAAGTGAGATGAAAACTTTTCAAAAATGAAAAGTATTCTAAAGTGGAAAAACTTATGAAACTAGCTGTTGTAGTAAGGTGGAAAAATAAAAAGAAACAGAAGGAATATATATTTTATCATACCCCTCACAAGAGAAGTATTCAAACTGAAAGTACAGATGTCATTGATCAACTCCTCATATATGGTGCTAAATAGTCCGCTAAAATGAAGAATAGATAAGATTCAAACTTGTGACCTCTTATTACACTTATTGGCTACCGCCTCAATAAATTAACCAATTCAATTGAAAGCTTAACAAATATTTTGAGCTCTAATTAAGATTTTTTTTGGAGATGGAGCTTTAGTTAAGATGATCATAAGGAAATACAAACACTTGATTATATTAGAGGAGGGTTTAAAATATACAATGGCGTATAATTATTGTACGTACGTAATTTAAATTACAATAATACTGGCCATAAATTAATAACTCCTTTCATAAAAAGAAATTTATTTCAAAACAATAACGGTTACGGAGATGGAAAAATAAATGGCGCAGTATCATAGCGCAACTGACAATTAGGCAGAAGAATTGCAGTCCAAAATGATAAACCATTACCACAACAACTCCATATCCTTCCCAACGCTAATGTCAAACAAATCTCGCAGTCTTCCGGCGCGAAATCCGGCCGACAAAACACCATTCCATAAAGCCCAACAAAAGCCGTGAAATTAGCTTTTCCATAAGCAAAAAACCGCGGCGTATGTTTTACCGACACCGCCTCTGAAATCAACCCTCGCATGGTGGTGTTCACCAACACAGGGAAGTTAGAGTCAGATACGTTTAAATTACTATGGATAGAATTCCAAGGCTCGGTTAGATTACCGGAAGGAGAAATCGAGTTATTAGTGTATCGAATCATGCATTCCTGATACCAAATAATTGTTTCCTTCCGACCGATGCAGAAATTTTTGAAGGTTCCGATGGTAGCGTTTACACATGCGTGACAGGTAGCGAGGGAAAGATCGGGCCGGCAGAGGTAGAAGGCGTTGACGAGGTCAGGGCCGAGGCCGGAGGAGGTGGAGAAGAAGTGGTTGGTGGTGGAGAGTGAAAGGAGATCGGAGAAGACGGTGAGGATGTTGGCGTGATATGTGGTGTTTGTGCTTATGAGTTCACTGTACGTGCATCGAGCTTCTAAGTAATTAAGCTGAGTTTCTGTGGTTTGGGCTGTTGTAGTTTTTGTTATTAAGATTAGGAGAATTTGAAGGATTGGGAGCATATTTTTTTGGATTGTCATTTCGAGTGATTTTGTTTGAAGTTTAAGTGTGGTACCAAGCTAGGAGGTTATCATAATAGGAGTAATAAATTAATAATAACAAGAGGATCAAGATATGATTTAATTAATTAATTAGTCCATTATCATTTTGCTTGAAACTCTGTTACTCTTGCTAATTGCAATTAATAATTAACAACATAGGAGTATTTATTTAATAATCATGAATGTAAAAAAAAAGGATGTGGCAAGTAATATCTTAATTTTATACTTTGGTCATCCATAATATATATGTTTACTTGGTCAGTATTTGAATTTGATTTTTAACCAAGAGATTTAACCATCTACATAAATTTTAGGCGTGATAAATAATACTTCCTCTGGATTTTATTAGTTGCTACAGATTGTGACATCTTGTTAGAAGAAATGTCATTATCTGTAGCAACTATTAAATACCAGAGAAAGTATAATGTTTTTTGAGGTAAAGCAACACAAGGTTCAAATTACAAAAAAACTAATAATGTTCATTTTTTTATTGTTGATATTTTAATTATTTTATAAAAAACTAATAACTCAAGACTTTATTTGGCAATAAAATTAAATGTAAATTACTATTTATAGATTTAATTTAAATTAATACCAATTTTGTACGTACATAAAAATTCAACCTTGTACATATATAAAAGTAATTTTTTAAAAACTTAAAAAATTTAGGGTCTAAAAGATTATGTTTTATTTTATCTCTAATATATACATTAAAAATTTAATTCAAAATTTTCTCCATTAAAGTGAATAAACTTAAAATGAAAAAATAAGAAAAACCCATGTTATGTTATTAATTAATGAAAATCTGATATCCCTCTCAAAATACATCTCCGGTTTCACCGAACACATCAATTTTGATCTACCTCTCAAAAACCCATGTTATGTTATTAATTAAAACCCTCACTTTATCCCGCCGCACAGCAAAACGATCCCAACACCTTCCTTAGTCCTTACCATGCCCACTGCAGGTTTCCGTCATTCAAACCCTCCGTATCAGCCCATGCCTGCATTCCGAACCCACTGCCGCCGCCACCACCGTTTAGTTTCACCTGCCGCCAACATTTCGAATTGCAAGGAATTGCACTTGTATCTTGGTCTTCGATTTTCAGGTATTTTCTAGTCTTTGTCTACTACTTATCAGTTTCACTTTCCTTCATTTTCTAGTCTTTATCTGCTATTACCTAACGTCCTCAGTTGCAAACCCTAGATTGAGGTTTCAAACCCTAGGTTGAGGTTGTCCGCCATTACCAAAGGTCCTTCATTTTCTAGTGTGTGGATCGTTGATTATATGTTCTGCATTGTGATAATTATGATCTGAAACGAAAGATATGTGTCGATCTTATTATAAATACTGATATGGTGTTTGTATAATATGGAAATTGTTTTAATGCGAAATGTAATTTTGAACTGCTTAGGAAGACTTTTTGTTTTGTGATGATTACGTTGATAATTTAGATTTTGTTCATTTTAGGGGTGGTTGATTTAATTATTGCTATGATGTGTGCCTAAGTTTGACAAGAACTGATGTTATCAATTGGAATGTGGTTAGCGTTGGTAGAGTGCCATTGATTGGATCAGTCATCAGTCATGTTTAACAATTGAAGTTTTTATTAAAGGAAAACAAAATATATAATGTAATAATATGAGTAATAAACACTTCAACAGTCAGACTAGATCGAAGAAAAATAAGGAAGTTCAACCTCCTCTATATATAGGTTATGTGACCTTGTCTTGAAATTTAGCTACATAAAACAATGTAACAAATTATCTAGTAGTAATAAAAGTTAAGTTGTATTTGTATGTCAATTAAAGGAATAGTAATTAAAGCACTATGTGATGTCTAGCTGATGCGTCAACGAGAAGTCAAGGTTGTGATATTTTCTGTTCCTGAATAGATCCAAGTAGATGGATACTGCCCTTCTGATAAACAACTTTCAGATATTGAGTTATGACTACCTACTCTCTGTAGTTCAGGAAAGTAATTGTTAGGATGAGTATTGAGCATTGAAACAATTGATTTGATGGTAGGCCTCTTTTCTGCATCTTCTTGCACGCATGATAAACCTATCTGTATACATTTTGTTGCCTCGTTTTCCGAAAAGCTTCCCTCTAATATAGAGTCCACAAACGCCAAGGGTTCTTTAGCATTCCATAGCCTCCATGCCTATATAAACAAATTCAAGCAACATGTTAGCTTTTTAATATTATTCTTTATCACGATATATAAGTGTTATGGTCCATTGCAAGGTATGAGACATGTGCCTCATTGGTTGTAGTATGTAAAATTGGTGTCAGTTTCTTGGCTAATGGCTATCTAACCCACCAGAATAGTCTTTTGGGTGAGTTTTCCTGTTTGCCTTATACAAATGGTATCAGAGTCGGACTCAAAGTGGGTGGTCTAGAAGAGCCAACTGTGACCCAGCACGTTGGTCTTATGGTGGTTCGATTGTTATGGTCCATTGCAATATGCAAGATATTGACTTGCCCCTCATCGGTTACTTATGCGATTGGTGTGGAGTTTATAGACAAATGAGCTCTCTAACCCCTTCTGGAAAACAAAATTAAAATTTAAAAAATGCAACTTTTCCGCCAAACCAAACACTCCAATTCCTTACAAGAGATCACATCATCTTGAATAATGTTATTCCACTTACACATTGTACTAGCCCCTCTTCTTGTTTAGGAATATTGTTGAATGAAACTTTCCTTATTCTCTGACCGCTCACTATTTCAAGAACAAGAACTCCAAAGCTATAGATGTCCGATTTGAATGATAAGCTTCCGCTCCTTTCATATTCAGGGGCCATATAACCGCTGCAATATGAAAGTGATTTGCCAATTGCAATGTATAAATTCATGATCTTTCAAATATGAGATATATAATGCATATGAATATTTGCAAATTTAAGAAATTAGAGTTTACCGTGTGCCTGCAATTCTTTTACTAATACATTGCATTTCATCCTCTCCTAAGAGCTTTGCCATTCCAAAGTCAGCTATTTTAGGATTCATGTCTTTGTCTAGCAAAATATTGCTAGGTTTTAGATCTCGATGTACAATCTTGTACCTTGAATCCTCATGAAGATAAAGCAACCCTTTAGCTATTCCATCTATGATCTTATACCGTATCTCCCAATGTAAACATGCACGTTTTTCAAGGTCTACAATTTCATTCATTTTGTTCACAATTAGATACCAATGTTCGTATAGTATCCTTTTACAATCTCTAAATACCTAATTATACTACTATATACATTAGGAAAAAATCACCTGAAAACTACTTTAAAGTTTAACATAAAAATGAAAAGTACATATCCAACAATATAAGATATATATTTTAGTGGCAATGTGGTGGGTACAAAATTTGTAAAATATAATTAAATAAAAATACTAAAACTCAAAAAATATAAGTACCCCCTTACATAAACTATATACCCTTTAAAAGACCCATGTACATTGAAAATTGATACTATTTTCACCACTTTAATTATTTTCATTAGATCCTCCCTATATGCATTCACAGAGGCGGATTTATAACGATGTCTTTGAGGTCAGTGAGATCATTTAAATTCAAAATATAGACTAGATGACTGGGTTAATATGCTGCGTTCCACATATGTAAGCTGGTTTGTAATACAGTAGGCGTGTTTTATTTAATTTTATTTAATTTTATTTAATTTTAAGGCAAATTAATACCCCAAACAAACATACTACCTAATGTCTTTCTGCCTCCCAAAATAATTATTTTTTTAAAAAATTATTAACATTAATTTTTAATCTAGATCCCTCACTGTGCATCCAAATTTGAGTATGCATTAAAAATTCTTACCAAATAAATGGTGGTCTAAACTTAAATATGGTAGGTATTCAAGAATTAACAACTTCTCTTCAGGTGCCACACAAAATCCCAAGAGTTTGACTAGATTTTTATGCTGAAGCTTAGCAATAAGCAAAACTTCGGTTTCGAATTCTTGAATACCCTGTTGTGATTCAGGTGAGAGCCGCTTCACAGCTATCTCTTCACCGGTGTTGAGCGTTCCCTGAGACAATTAAGAACATTACTATTTACAGGATGTATGATTTAATTATATCCATGATTTTAGTTATTTTTATAGTAAACACGTTACCTTGTAAACATCACCAAATCCACCTTGACCAAGTTTATTATCTTCAGAAAAGCTTTGTGTTGCTTCTTTGATTGTATTAACATCATAATGCAAGCAATCCATGGTTATGATATCTCCATCTGCCGTTCCATTTCACAATATATGAAAAAGAATTTAAATAATTGGGTTTGGATACTTTATAAGGTAGCAAATCAATATAATTAGTAGCATCATATATTGAAGCAGTTACCATAAGAACAAACAATATAATGTACTTACAATGGTTTTCTGTCTTGAAATTTTTCTTCCTTAATGAATAGCACAAAGCAGATAGTAGCGATATAATTAGGATTGTTGGAATCGACATTGGTATAGCTACGCTCTTGACAACGCTTTCAGCACCTTCTGTCAGGATCCACATACATTACATTAGGTAAGTTCAAAGGTCAAAGCAAATAATAAAGTTAAAGTCGTATGACAGAAGATTCTGCAATTAGCTCGTATTGTACACAAATATAATTTTTCAATATGAAAATAAAACACTTGTGGTGAACTGACTGTAAAAAAATTGATTTACTTAGCTTGTGCTAAGATGGTGGATGCTTACGTATGTGTAAAGGTATATAACATATTTTAGAACCTTAATTATAAGTTTAAGTTTTTGGTTGGGTTGATTCCTTAACATGGTATTGGAGCCCCATGATAAAAGGTCACAGGTTCAAACCAACCACTCCTTATTTAAAATGGAATATTCAGCAGCATCAGGTATGAGGAAGCCCTATACTGCATCTATAATTTTAGCCCAAAAGGCTCTCGTATGTGGGACGTGTTAGAATATACAAAACATTATAGAACGTTAACTATCAGCTTAAATTTTGGTTGAATTGGTTCCTTGACAGTATATATAAAGATTTGCTTTATAGTTTTACTTACTCAAATGATGATGCTTTCTTGGGTGTCTATCTCTATTGTCCGAAGATAATGTCCCAAAAAATTTCCCAATATTATCATATCTTAATTGACAACTTGGTAAGTAAACTACAGCTTGAAAATTGTCTCGACAGCAGGAAAGTTTATCGAAGGCTCGTTGAAGGCACTGAAAGCACAACATTGGACTTAAGTCAGGAGTGCATTGTGCAAGAGAATAAAATTTCTGAGGTCGCCAACTCTCCATCTTGTCTTCCCTTGTAGCAAAAAAACGAGTCGTTATTTTTGATGATGGGCCGTGGCCGAAAGCAGTTGCATTAATCAAGTCATGAATTACATCCGATTTATTGAAGTGGGATGATAACACTGGGGCTCCTAGAGGCGAATGTGTGGTCGGTTTTGAGTCGTTGAAGCTATTTAGATCGCCAATCATCCACCTATAGAATGGGTATTCCTCTTCTTTGGAAATTATATTATGACTTGAATACCGTACCATGCATTCTGGGATCCATTTGATAGCTTCATTGTTGTTTCTGCATTCATTTGTGATGCTTTTAGTTACGTTATCAACACACGAAGAACATTCTTTCGGAGTCAAATCACCTCGACAGAGGTAAAGACCATAGGCTCTGACATTGCCAGTGCCGAAACTGGAAGTATGGAAGCTTAAATTTTTATTAGATGCAGCAGATTTAAGGTCATTGATCATGGCTTGGAGGTTTTGGTGGAATTTATCGTATGGGATGTATTTATCATGTGGAGTTGAACAATTTGTATAAGTTAATTGTGAATCAGCAAATGTGAATGTTGGTAATAAGAAGAGAAATAGAAAAAACATGTTTAAAATTAAAAATGTTGATTGTGAAAGAATAAGAGGAAGAGTGTTGATAATAGTTCATTATTGTTTGTCTTAATTTACTCGGTTTTATATTTTTACCCTTTTGATTTGAGTCTTCCTTCTATGTTGACTCAAAGGGAATGTTTTTTTTCAAAGTCTGTGTCGTTTAAAAAGGATGGTAGAATGCTAATGGGTCCAAGTACCCCTTCTTTTAAACCCATAATTCTTATATTCCTTCCCCTTTACCTTATTTATAGTATATAATAGGAAATTTTGATTTTAAAGGTTTGAACTTTGCCTCATTTGCTTCTAAAGGTTCGAACTTTCGTTTATCCTAGAAAGGTTCAAACTTTGGGGGTCATTTTCATTTAAAGGTTTTTATGGGTTTTTTTTGAGTTGATTATGGGTTTATGAGTTTTCTGGGTTGATTCTTGGTTGATTATGGGGTTTTCTACCCATAAAAACCCATAATCAACCCAAAATCAACCAAAAAAAACCATAAAAACCTTTAAATGAAGATGACCCCCAAAGTTCGAACCTTTCTAGGATAAACGAAAGTTCAAACCTTTAGAAGCAAGTGAGACAAAGTTTGAACCTTTAAAATCAAATTTTCCTATATAAAACTTTCAAATTACAAGTGGGTCAGTTTTTAGTGTTACCTCACAAGAGAGAATTTAATCATCATAGTGATTCTTCTTAATTGACATGTGGTGACAAATTATACCGTTGAAGGAGAGAACACGAGTGTTGTGATCTTACGTTTGATGAAGGGATTGTTAAGTGATGAGATTTAAATTAATAAGAAATTTTTTGGAATGATGAAAATAAATTTTGCTACAAACTTAGACCTAAAATTTATATTCTAAATGAACATTGATCTAACAAACATAAGATTGTGGTCAATAACTTTTTGATACATTTTGTACGACCGTGACCCAAAATAAGACATTTTTTAACGGTGGATTAGAGTTACAAAGGATGATTAATGAGTAAAAAAAGAAATAAATTAGTTTTATGAGATCGTTTCACCATGAGACGGGCACATATAATTAGCCTACTACTTTAGTTAATTACTTCAAAATTATAAGTGATCGTTTTAAGGTTGTAAGCAATCACTAAAAAACTATATAAAGTAATTATTTTAAAATTATAAGTAATCACTTTAAGACAAAAAATATATATTAGGCCAGTCCAATAGCATGTTCATTATGACACATTCTCATTCTTGGTGGAAATAAATTTGTCAATGGACTGAAAATTTCAAAAGTAAACATAAATTTCTCACACTGATTGGCGGATATATGTTAATGGATATACTTTTAAAGCATGGGATTTGATTTAGATTGGAAACACGAACGACTTGTTTTGGGGTTAGGACTTTTGTAAGTCAAACTGCCGTCCATTAGTGGAGGGAATATTTCTACTTATTGTTTACTGACTTAGTGGGTTGACTTTTAATGTAAGTGAGATTATTTTTAAACAATTTAGATTTAGATTTCTTGTTAAATAAAGATAAATCCCTATTAAAATAAAAATTTCAATTACATTAATAATTTTATTTTAAAGTATCTATGGTACCATGTATCTTGGCCATGTGGTTAGAGAGGGAAAAGAAGAAAAAATATACTTTCGGTTCAAAAGCAATATTAAAACCAGCAATTAATACAAGGTTGACTACATAAAAAAAATCTACTAAAAAATAGTGGACTTGTCGCTATACCTTTGATACTAATATATTAAAAAAAATTCAATGAGCATATTATAATTATTCCTACTTATTATCATATGCTCCTATAAATAATTTTAATTATGTTATTTATCACTTTTTTTAATTACTTTTATCTTACTAACTTAAAATTAACTTGATCGCTGTTGTTTTAACGGGTCTAGCTTAAATTATTAGATCCACTATTATTGGTCGGTTACGTCAAGTTATGAATCCAACTATTTATTCAAAGTTCTACTCCTTTGTCCCATTAAGATAGCTTCCAATTGTCCTCAAAACCTCACAATTATGTCAAATATATAGCTTTCTCAACGGAATAGAGGAATACCTTCTTTTCATGAGCTCCATGTCTACAACCAACCCAACAATTTGCATATGATTGTCTTAAGATAACAAAATATCTTCAAAGCTATTACTATTATAGACTTGAAAAATATTGTTACGCTTGCATATACTTTTGTATATATACTAACATTGTTTACAAATTGGTGTAACACATTTTTTTGAAATGGAAATAGAATAGACTTACAAATTCACTACAATAGACCTCAGTTCATTACTAATAGATATAAAAATGTAAGAATTTCATATCTTTTAAACGGCTTTTAATGTTACAATAGATATAAAGATGTACTCCAGTAATAATATGTCCTATATAGTACAACATTAAAGCCTCATCTAGCAAAAAGCAATATGTTACGTAATCTATATATTATATGCATCTGTTTGTCATATAGCCTCAACCCTATTTCTTTGCGGGATTTACCAGGTATAATAGCATGGTATAATATATACATATATCTTTGTCTATCTAGGGTAAATTTCACTGACCGATAGATCATTTGTAGACAATATTGGCATTGAATTCTTAGTGTATTGATTATATGGACTAATGGTTCCAAGGGAGTTATATTTTCTTGTCCCCCAATTATAAAAAATGGGCTCTTGTGGCATTGGAAGTGTGTATGAATTACTATGCAACACCAGAACAGCAGTTTCCATGGTGGGCCTGTCATTCACAATCTCTTGGACACATAGTAAGCCCAGTTGCATGCATCTTAATACTTCATTACTTGAGCAGGATTCTTTTATTCTTGAATCCACAAATTCCAAAGGTTTTCCATCTCTCCATTTCTTCCACGCCTGCTTTTACAAATAATCATATCATTAAGTTTTGTCTTAGATCGGATAATAGCCAGTCTCCTGAGAGATCGTCTCTTTCAGAAACGCCTCTCAGGCCCAGTCCATTAGAGTTTAATTTCCACTCTTACTTTATATTTTCTTTATAGGCCGATCCAATTAAAGATGGTCTCTCAAATAGACCGTATCTCATAAAAATTTGTGTCGGGATAATTATACAGTGGTTGACTTTGAAATCAAAAGTTTTTATTTTTCAACTATGATTTATAGTGCTTTCAAGCCAATTACCGAATAAATAAAATTTTTATAAACTTTAATATTAAAGCTAATTAAAGCAAACTGTTACGGTCATACAATTTCAACCTCTCTCAACCGTAAAATTTTCGTACTTTTCGAAAAATGATTAAAATGAAAAAACATATAAATAATAATAGAAAATAATTTATTTTTGACATAAGTTAATAATTTTTTTTTATGTTATTGTCAAAAATGACAAATTTAATATATTATAGTATATAAAAATTTATTTAATTTAATTTTTTTAGTGGTTGGTTTTAAAGCGAACTGGTATATGAAATTACCCCATTACTTACATAGCTTAGAAGCTCCACGGCATCAGATTGGTTAAAGCTACTATTCCTCTGGCCACTAATGATTTCTAACACGAGAACACCAAAACTATACACATCTGATTTATCTGAAAATTGGCCTCGAAGTGCATATTCCGGTGCCATATAACCACTGTATAACAAAAACAATAACAACAAAATAGCTTATTATGCTTACCATAAGAACGGGTTCTATTGTTATTTAAGACTATAAAGTATGAAGTATGTTAATGTTCAAAGATGTAGTGTTTAGTACTCACTATGTTCCAACTACCCTGCTTGTATTCGCTCCAGTTTGGTCCATACAGAAAATCCTTGCCATACCAAAATCTGATATTTTAGGGTTCATTTTTTCATCTAACAAGATGTTACTTGGTTTTAAATCACGATGTATGATTTTAAGTCGGGAATCTTTGTGGAGATATAGCATCCCTCGTGCAATTCCTGCTATAATCTGGTAGCGTGTTTCCCAATTCAAAATTCTATGTTTTTCAATATCTGTAAATTATAACAGATCATATTAAAATCGTTTCAATCCAAATTTCATATAAAAATTAAACAATCATATACTATATTAAGATCATGTTCTGTTAATCTTCAGAAAAAAAAAACCACTCACAATTCAACCAAAAAAGTTGAGCTAAATAAAAATTGATTAATTGATCAATTAAAACATATAATGATATAATTGTGTAAAATATATTATTGCATTTTCATATTATTGGTTCTATTTTATATCAATATTCCATAAATTAAAAAAAAGCCACAAAATTGAACCCAATATAATTTATAATAAGAGTACTAGTCATACCGAAAAGATGATGGTCCAAACTTTTATTGGCCACATATTCGTAGACTAGAAGCTTTTCTTCATCAGCGAGACAAAATCCCAAAATTCTGACTAAATTCCTGTGTTCAAGTTTAGTAACCAACAATACCTCATTGCTAAATTCTTGTACACCTTGGTAAGAACCTTTGGACAACCTCTTCACTGCTATTTCTTGTCCATTTGGTAGTGTACCCTGTCAAATTTACTTTATCTTTAATTACACTTTAACAATATTATTGTTTATAGCTTATAAATTATTTTTAATACAATATAAATTATGGATGATTAATTTTTAACCAAAAGCGCTTGTGATTCAATGGATAAAGCATCTGCATGTAGAGCAGAATGTTTGGGTTTCGACCCCTAATAATCAACTCAGGTATCGATTGGGGGATTTCTTGACTACGCGCATCTCTGATCTTTACTCCCTCTTAGGAGCTTTTTGTTTACATTATTGATGATTAACATAATACTTATGCGATGGCTGCAACATTTCCTACCTTCTATATCTTACGTAATTTTAAAAAAAAATTTCTGTAACAAGTTTGGTTGAAATATTTGAAAAATTACCTAGAATAATCTAAACTACTCATGATTTTCATACAATAATCCCAACTATTGATTAACCATGAATAATCCCAACTTTGAGGGGGTTTTTTCCTAGAATAAATTTGGGTAACCCGATGACATTCTATAGTAGGTAATTTACCAAAAAAAATAAATATTAATTTAAAATTAGAAAATAATTTTGAAAATTTACATGAAAAATTCTAAATGATAATAAAAATCATAAATTTTTTATGAATAGTTTTTTAACATTTTTTTCGACATTTTATTTTAATGTATCTTTTTTTTAAAAAAAAACTTGCTATAGCAAGTCATCCGATTACCGGGTTTACTATAGGAAAATGCCCCTCAACGTTAGTATTATTCATGGTTAACCAATAAGTGAAATTATTATAGGAAAATCATAATTAATTTGAATTATTTTTCGTAAATTTTCCCAAAATATGTCCATTAAAATGTTAGATGATTACCTGATAAACGCTACCAAATCCACCTTCTCCTAATTTTTTCTCTTTTGAAAAGTTGTCGGTCGCTGATTGAAGTGTTGCTATATCATAGTGCAAGGACTCCAGGAGTATGATGTCGGAACCTAGTCGCAAATTAAATAGGATTAATTATGAGATAGCAACGCATGTGCAACGGAAAAAACATTTTATTAACCACTAAAATAAATAACTCATCATCATCATCATCATCATACCCAGTGTTCCCGCACATAGATACACTATGGCCAGGGTCTGGGGAAGGAAGGTCGACGGCGTCTCATACCCATAAGGAGAGGGCGGTCATAAGAGTCCTTCGGCTCTAGAGGAGTCTTCAAGGATAGGACCTGCAAAAATCCGAAAACCTGCATCTTACACCCACGTTAGCCAAGCATAGGGATTAAAAAAAAAAAAAAAAAAAAAAAAAAAAAAAAAAAAAAAAAAAAAAAACCTATAAGCGATATAGGTAAAAATGGAAGTGAAAAGCGATGACAAAAGTCACTAAAATAAATAACTAGCTTATCAAAATTGAAACACTAAATCCAACAATTTTTTATTCACCCTTAGCTTATATATAAACATCACGAGCAACCAGAAAAAAGAAGAAATTTCAAGTAATAAACAAAATTAGGCTGGGTTGTTATAATTAAATACTCAGTTTAACTTTACTCGATTGAAATTTAAATGTTATTAAAATATACTCATTTTATTAAATAAAACGGGTTTTATTGACTTTTATTTATTTTTAATAATTTAGAATTAATTTAGAAAATAGTATGGGAAATTCCACGTGGTAATCCTGAGGTTTTGGGTTTTTCACGTGGTAACCAAAACTTTTAAAAAATCCACATGGTAACCCTGAGGTTTACGTATTTGTTCCACCGTAACCTTTTTGCACATAAAAACGTTAGCAAATGTTAATTTCGGAGATCTAAGATTGTTGTATGCCTATTTATGCGACTCACCATTTCAAATGCCATTAGTTTCAACATTTTTTCCTAAAACATAAACCTAAACTCTACCATCTTTCATCCAATCTATATTTTTTTCTCCCAAATCCAAAGATGCTAGAGTTAGGGTTTATATTTTGGGGAAAAAGATTGAAACTGATAATATTTAAAATAGTGAGTCACATAAATAGGCGTACAACAGTCTTTAAACTTTAAAATTAACGTTTTCTAACGTTGTTCTAACATTTAATGTGCAAAATGGTCACGGTGGAACAATTTGGTAAACCTCAGGATTACCGCGTAGATTTTTTTAAAATTTTGGTTACCACATGAAAAACTCAAAACCTTAGAGTTACCACGTGAATTTTATTATTTTAAAATAATAAAACAAGGCCTTATGTATTTAAGTTTAATATAATTAATCATACCACTTGGAACAGGTACATCTTTGTAGTTCTTGAATATCTTAGTCTTATTAGTGCAAATTAGAAAAGCAAGTATTATAATTGCACATATTGAGATAATAACCACTGGAATAGTAATGGCCGTGATTAACTTGGTTGATACTTTTCTTTTGCTTCCATCATAGTTGCTCTTTACTTTTGCTGCCAAACAAACAAATAAATAATTAACATCATTATTATAAACACCACTAATGGAGATAAATATTTTATTTATAAATAAGCTAATAATTAACTGAAACGATAATTTTATTTGAAAATTTGCATAAATAATAAAGTGAAATAAAAATAATTAAGAGAGTAAAGAATTGAAGGTTTTACATTAAGTAACAAAGGGAAATGGTAATAATTAAGTTTAACATATTAGTCGTCCTTTAAGTAAACTTGATTAAAAATTAATTATATTAATGAAATGAATCAATGGTTTAAAATTATCTCCAACATAATTAGTCCCATTTAGTTTTTCACTTATCAAAGCAATATTTTAATTTTTAATATCTCTAATTATTTTTAACAAAAAATTATAAAAAATTAATATAAATAATTTTTGTATTATTTAATAAAATTTCATATGACTATATTTTAAATCATAAATTAAAAATTAAATACAAAATAACAAAAAATAAACAAAACTAACGGCTAGAATATGATGGACAATAATTATTTCCAATGCTTTAAAAAAGTCCTCCATTGTATTAATGAAAACGCTTGATATTCTAAAGAGTAGACTAGGAAGTCAAAGCTGACTAAGACACTATTTGACTAGAGAACCTCTTGTGGATCAAGTTTTAAGATTTTTATTCCTACCCTCTTCACTTTTCATTACATGCTTTAAAGTCAATGGAAAAAACTTTTTGAAAAAAATAATTTTAATTTTTTTTAAAACTTAAAAGTTTTATTTTAATTTTTAAAATTTTAAAATTTTTATTTTTTCATTTTTTTAATTTTAATTTTTTTGATTTTTTTTTTAAATTTTTAATTTTATTTTATTTTTTAAATTTTTAAGTGTTTATTGTTTTTTTAAATTTTTATTTTTTAAAAATTTTGATTTTTATAATTTTAGTTTTAATTTTTAATTTTTAATATTTAATTTTAGTTTGTGATTTTTAAATTTTAAATTTTAAATTTTTTTATTGTTTAATTGTTTTAAAATTTTTTTAAGTATAAGAGTGAAATGGATGGATTATGAGAGTATAAGAGTAGAGTGAAGTAAAATGGAAGTGATGAGTGAAAGAGTGGGGAGGGGTAAAGTGGAGTGGAGTGAGGTAAAGTGGAGTGAAGTAGAATGTAAGACTTAGACCGTACTAATATTAACGTGAATCAAGTTAATACTAGACTTTTTCATTTGACTAACCATCCGGAGCTGAAAACGCAAAATTAGAACAAGTCAACAAAACACAGCTCATTACTCCCCGTTAAATGCATAGAGACAAAAGTTGATATAAAATTGACATGTTCCCACTTCCCACCCATGTAGTGAATAACTCCAAGAAATCTACATCATCGATCATCCTAAACCCCATATTGACAATTAAGAATGGCAAATGAGTAAATTACACAGGTTTTACCGTTTTATATTACATTTGTCTGAGATTAAGTATGACTAAGCATAAATTTGATAGATAATAGATAAGTATCGGTATGAAAAATCCTAACTCCTAACTGTAAATGAAGATAAATATAAATACATACTCAGATGAGTATGCGAGGATATCAAAAAATTTACACCTATAAATATTGAACCGTTTTAGAGTATATAACATATTCTGGGGCCTCAACCATCAGCTTAAGCTTCCGATTGAGGCTCCAAAATCTATTATATATTCTAACAGACCGTCTATTTGTCATCACAACCTACAATTAAGGAAAAAGTCTAGTATGGATATGATTCTTTCTAATATTAGTGAGGACCAAGTCTTACACTCCACTCTACTCTCTACTCTTTCACTCCACTTCACTCCCCTTTTCACTGTTTCACTCCACACTTTCACTTTATACTTTCACGCTTCATTCATTCCACTCTAAATTAAAACTAAAAAATAAATCAAAGTTTTAAAAATATATACTCTCTCCGAACCATTTTAGATGTCCCATTTGGATTTTCAAGGTTATTAAGGGTGGTGTGGTGTCCATTAAAAATGTGATAGTTGGGTATTTTAATTGATTAAATTAATTGTAAAGGTGGTAGTTGGGTATTGAGAAATATTGGAAAATTGAGGGTATTTAGGTAAAAGAAAGATAAACAAATAAAAGAAAATGAGACAATTAATATAATTTTGCCAAATAAGAAAGTGGAACATATAAAATAATTCAGAGGGAGTAATATTCTTTCTTTGCATTTTTCTTTTTATGTGATAGTAAATTATTTGATAGAAGTATAAAAATTAGTAAAATAAAAAATTGTATATTAAAGGTCTAACCTGGAACTGACGTAGATTCCGGAGAAGACGAAGTAGGAGGTGGCAATAGATATAAGAGCAGAGAAAATACGGTGTCATAGCCTAATTGGCAACTTGGATAGAAGGTAGTAACTCCCTTACTCATGTTGTAGTAAGCATAAATATCAGCTAAACCAGTTTTCAAGCACTTCTTACAACTCACACTATCTATATCAGGAGTACACTGCGCGAACAAATACACTTTATCTGTTGGTGTATAATTTGCGTATGTGCTACCAAAATGTACCTGACCAGTATTCCAATCAACATCATCAATAATACTTGTAAAAATGTAATTTACTATTATTTTATGTTATGTTTGGAAATAATGATTTCATTTGGAAATTTGAAATTGACTTAAATTTATTGTTCGGCAAAATACAAATTTTCAAATTTAGATTTGAATCATATTCCACCATTTTTTTGAATTAGTTAAAATTGAGAATTCGATAATGACTATCGAAACCTTGTCATTGTCAAATTCTTCATTATGATTTCATAATTAAAATTCATAATTTAAATAGAAATACGGCATTAATTAATGAAATTTATTGTATATTTCATTTAAGTATATATCCTCATATATATTTTAGATGTATAATTTTGGTCATGGGCCTACATACATTCAACTTACAAATTTATTTCTTTTACTCATTTCAAAAAGTGTTTCAAAAATACTCCCTCCGTTCTATTTTGTTCTTCCCATTTACTTTTTGCACAGTTTTCAAAGCAACTTTCGAGCCTAAATATCTCTAAATACGCATTATAAAAAATTATAAAAATTATATGATAAAAAAGTAAACATTAGGACGAATCTAATGAGATCTCATATGGATATATTTTATCATCTATAAATGTCTTAAAAATCTTAATCAAATTTCTCTCTCCAAAAATGGAATATTCTAAACGGAAAGAACAAAAAAGAACAGAGGGAGTAATTGTTTATAAACCTAACAATGAAGCAACTTTATGTGCATGTTGACTGTTGTACATTTGATAACACGTACCGAATAGTTTTTTGGGGCAAAACAGAATCTTTTGGGGCTTTAAGGTATTTATATAAAATTGGTGTTCTGTATATATTTATATGTTGACAACAAATTTTTTTCCATTAAAATGTAATTTTATAAAAAATCAAAATATGTTTATTATATAATATTATATTAGAAGAAAATTATTAATGATTAAATTGATTCTTTGAATAATAACTACTAAGGAACTCATAATGGTTGTTAACTTTTAAAGTCAGTCATAATTTTTTATTTGACACAAAAATAGATAAAATACAAATAAAATATATTTTTATAAAAACCTCCAAAGAAATAATTTCTCAACACAAATTCTTGTGAGAGACGGTCTATTTAAGAGACTGTCTCTAATTGGGTTGGCCCATTAAAGAAAATGTAGAGTAAATATAGGTAATAAGCTTTAATGGATTGGGCATGAGAGATGTCTCTCAAAAAGACGATTTCTCAGAAGACTAGCTGATTTCTCAAACCTCATTAGGAATGAATATCTCTAAGGCAACTTAACCAGTTGTATGATTAAATATATAGTTATACACAAAAGCCCAATACTAAACTGGGCTAGCCATATACTAACCATATTTAAATTTAGAAAATGAGTCTGGCAACTCAAACAAGAAAGAAAATAGGGTAACCAAACCCAAAGTAGAGTCACTATTAAAATCGAGGAAGAGAAAAATTGAGGGGTTTTACAAAATTGGTAACAATCGAACAAGGAGTAAAAGATACTCAAAATGAATGGATGAGATTAACAAAATAATACGCCGTTCAAAAATAGAAATGATGTAAAATAAGTAAAATTGACCAAAATAACAATTGATACAAACAGTAATCAACGAATATTTTGATTTTAAGGGTGTGTTTGGATTGAAGGAAATGGAGAGAAAAGAAAGGAAGGAATTTGGATGGGAGGAATTTGGAAGAAAAATTTGGGCAAATTTTATTAAAAAGACAATCTCTCCTAAAGAGGAAAGATTTGGAAGGAAACCACTTTCCTTTCTTTTCCCTTCTAAACAAACAATATACAATTTTCCTCCTTATTTCTCCCTTTCCTTTCCCTTCCTTTCCTTCCCCTTCCATTCCTTCCTTTTCTCTCCTAATTTGCTATCCAAACATAGTGTAAGAGTTGAAAAGTTTACCTGATCAGTGGTACGAACAGCCTGATCAATAACACTACTAAATTTATCTTCAATCACCGGCCGTAACTTATCATAGTTGGACACAGTTTCTTCATAATACCCAGCAGTAGATGGATTTACTTCGGATAAAGAGAAAATAGATCGATTAGCGTACCTTAACACGCATTCATCGAACCAAACAATACCTTCACTGAATAAATGACACCCTTCCGTAATCTTCTGTGTTGCTTCTTTGATACACTGGCTGCAAATCTCAAGCACCATCCCCTCTCGACATTGATAAAGACCGTAAACTTTGTTAGGAAAATCGCCGAACGTGGAATTGTAAAATCGTCGGGATGGTGTTTGGGATGAGAAATTATTGAAAAGGGTATTCATATTGTGTTGGTACACACTTCCTTCTGTGTAGTTTCCATGATGGTCGGAACAGTTGTATGATTCGAAGTGCATAACTGCTTCAGTTCCATAGAGTTTGGAAATACAGATCAATAATAGGGTAATGATTAAGATTTTTTTTCGCTCCATTAATTATTGGAAAAGATTTAGGAAGAGATTATCGGATAGGAAGTAAGAAATGGTTTTTCTATTGTTCGAACTTCGAAGGATGTGCTCTTATTTATATACTTATATATAGTAATTCTTTGGTTATTTGTGAGGAAAAAAATATCAGTATTAATTATGAGTATAATAGATAAATAAGAAACCGATTTTTTAGATCTATTTCATTAAAGATTAATTTCCACTTACAGTAAATTTATTTGCATTATTCTTAATTTCTACTTATAATATACCTAATGACCACCAAAAAGTACTTAAAATGCATACTTCTCATATTCTTAATGTTTACTGAGAAACTTAACCTACTAGCCTACTTATCATATATTCTAAATGCCTAGTAAAAATATTTTTAATGTTTACCGAAAACTTACTCTATATTTTCTTTTTTAGACTAATTCAATTAGAGATCTTCTCTCCCGATACAACAAATTAAAGGAAGTAGATAGCCATAAAAATTTCGCACTTCTATAATCCATAAATCATCTTTATTACGTGGGGCACTTGCTTTGAATTTAAAACACCTACTCAGCTCTTTCAATAACGACTGACCAACTATCACGTCAATACTGCCCATTAAATATATGTTGACTTGTACTTGAAAAATCAAGATAGAACTTTGGTTATAGAAGTATTATATTTGACCCGGTTATTTTTATCTGACTCAAAAATTGTTAAAATAATCTAGAAAAATCTAGGATTAAAATTAAAATATCTAAACTAAATAATTAAAAAATAAAAATATCCAAGAAGTTTCTAGAATGAGCAATTAAAAAATTAGAATATCTAGGATATTATGGGAAAAGATCCTAGAGAAAGAATTAAAAAATTAAAATATCTAAGATATTTTACATACTTGATCACTATAAATACCCATGATGTGCACAATGAGATACCACACACCTTACACCATATAATGAGAGGTGTGAAAAAAGAGTGAGACATGAGCTCACATAAAAACACAAGTGGAGAGTGTATAGGTGTGGAACAAGTGTCCCATCAAAAATATTCTTGTACAAATTATGATGTAATCAAATATTCATATTCAGTTAATGTAATACAATATTTATTTGGGTCCAACTACAATTCCGCGTGCGCCCAAAACTTCTAACATAATCAAAATAGAAATGAATAGCCCATTAATTGATTACTTTAAAATCATAAATAATTATTTTAATGTTATAAGTTATCATTCTAAAGCTATAAAAAATATTTATATTTTGACTAACTGATCCACTTTCTTTGGGTTATTAAACACCAATCAATAACAAATTTTTACCGGCCATCGATCGATTTTAAATCAAAAATTTTTGAACCTGAATCGTGAACAAGTATCAGTTTAATCGAACTTTTTTCCGGTTTGAGTCCAATCAAGGTTCGATATCTAATTTGTTCAATTTCAATTTTTTACTTTGTAATTATATACCATAAAATTAACCAATAAAAAACCGTATACAAACACAAGTGATGGATAAATTGACGTATTATGTTTTTAAATCATCATCATCATATTCATAACCAATGTCTCCCGCCTATAAACCTATTATGTTTTAAAATATTTTAAAAAATTTCTAATAATTATAATTAATGTATATTTTAAAAAATCCTACATAATTGTTTCAAATGTTACATTAATAGTACTAGGAAAATAAATTAATATGACATTAACATATTAACAAGAAAGTAAAAGAAAGAGGCCACTTGGACTTAGTATATCCCAAAGGTATTATCAAAGTCAACATAGTTCTTATGAATTACATATTACCTTTTTATTGTAGTTGTTACTTGTTAGTCATTGAAGAAGTCTAATCGGAGCGCTCATTTTCATATAGGGGATCATATCAATGTTTAGGGGTTTTAAATATTGACCCCGTCATGGCTTTAAACTTGAATTCTCCGAGTGCTAAACAACTATTGGATCATAGGGGTTTTAAACATCTTCTATTGCACGGGATCTTAAAAAGTTGAGAGTCTCAATATTAAACATTTATCGTTTTTGAAAGTTTCATATTACTTGCAAAATTATTATTTTTGGCAAAAATAATCTACTTATTTTATCCCACTTTATTCCTACTCTACGTATCACCATCAATCATATATATATCATGCCATTAGTTATTTAATATACCCACAAGTCACAGCAACCACTATCTATTTAAAATAATTTTTTTATTTTTACCCCACATATCACCATCAATCATACATTATCCCTACTTTTATCATACTGATTTGACAGCTCTTAAAAAATGTGTCAAACCCCTATGATGATGCAACTAAAACGGAACGGAACAGAGGTAGTACATAGCTTATGTTAAGTGTTAAAATAATACAAGGGGCCGGGTCAGAGTGAATTCTCAACGACCTCTATTTGAAAATTACACTCTTTAACAATTAAATCATTGGATTACCTAAAAAGTCAAATGTAGCAAGTATAGCAAAACGGAGAAAGTATATTGACTATGTCGCGTACAAGTCATGCCCCACATCGGAACTCCGGGTCACAGACATTGAATTCGATTGACCCGCTTTAGTTGGCAGTGAAACATCGTTAAAAGTAGGTGTGTTTGAATAATTGTAGTGTGGAGAAGTTAGAGGTTTTAATGGTAATGGTAACGCGATTAAGGTAGTAAGCATGAGCACAACTTCTGGCATAGTGGGACGTTGTTCTGGGTTTGGTTGCACGCATAACAGCCCAATTTGGATGCATCTTGCTACTTCTCTTCTTGGAGCATTATCGCATATTGTTGGGTCCGTCAACTCATAGGTTCGCCCTTCGCTCCACATCTTCCATGACTGCAATGATTGGAAATTTAGATCATAAAATATTTAAGGTAGGCCGGCGCCCTATAAGGGGGCAAGAGGAGATTGTGCCCAGACCGATTCAAAGATACGAGAAAAACAACGTTTTAATAGTTAATAGTTAATGGCCCATAATAATATATTTAGTAGTTGGGGTCCTTGGGTCCATAATTAATATTTCATCCGGAGCCTCGTATATTTTTCAATGTTTTGTTTAAGGGTCTGAAAAATTGTATTTTAGTTGAAAATTTTTTGGGTAATTGAAAAATAAATTGATAAATATAGTTTAATTTCCAGGGAGATATGATTTGTTAAGCTAAAAATATGATTTTGTTGTTCTGTTTTTGGGTTGTGCTTAATTTTTATGGTAATTGGGTTGAATTTTTTTTGTCCTTGTTTTCAAGAGTATAGTTTTCCTTTCAATGATGAATTAATATCAAGGCTTCATAGGTTTTGCACTTCATCATCTGATGAAGATGTAGCAAGAACATATTTAATTGGCAAATTACTTGAGTTGTTAAAAGGGTTTTATCATAAGGAGGGAATCATCATCATCAACTCAATATCCCGCTTGAAAACAGAATCTGGGTGAGGGAATGTGACGGACAATCCATACCCGTATTCCCTTGGGAAGAAATACTAGAGAAAAAGCGGTCATTTTTACCTCAATGTTACCTTCAATTGAATCACTAACATGAGTAGTTGTACATGATTGTAAATGTGAAAATAGGCTGGGCTTTTGGTTGTTTTCAGAGTTGTGCAATAGCCCAAGGCCAATTTGCATTGGTTGTTACCTAAATGGATGCTTTATTTAAAAAGGGCTTTATACTACCCTTTATTATATATTTTTTTTTTGCTTAAATTATGACATACATTATTATTATAGATATATAATGGTTAATAGCCTAATTATATTTAACATATACATTATCATAGATTTATTACTCAATCAAACATGCTAATTTAAATGAAAAGTTGGATGAACAAAATTAGAAATGGGTTCAACCAGACAACAACAAATTTTTATCTTTTTAATTCATGAACTTTACAATGAAATGATTCGAATAATTTCAAATCTGATATTAAAATAATAAACTAATTACTGCCTGTTTGTTTTAATTTCTAATGTGGTTGAGCAACAAGAATTAAATAGTAAGACATACCAGAAGCGAGATGTCCTCTATTTGTGGTGATTGATATACAACTCTATTTTTCTGACTGCTCACAACCTCCAAAATTAATATTCCAAAACTGTATATATCAGATTTGGCAGAGTACTCCCCCACTAACATGTATTCAGGTGCCATATATCCCCTGCATACGTCACACAACTTAATGTCATCAATTACGCATTTAGTTTTTAATGTAGAATATAAGAAACAATTAAAATCTAAAATATGATAATTATTACTGCCCTCATTCTTTAAAGAAGTTCACTTTTTGTTGGAAATACTTCACATGTGAGACAAGATCCCACATCGATAAAAAAGTGGGTTGTGGACTTGCATATATACTTGGTGAGCTAATTCTCCTATAGCCATATGGTTTTGGGAAATAATGAACCTCACCAAGTGTGTGTGCAAGTCAACGCTCTTGACCCGTGGGTTTGTGGGCCCGAGCCCACGGGTGTCCCGTGTCCCCACGAGTGGGCCACGGTGAGATTATGTGACGAATTGTCACGGCCTAATATGGTATCAGAGCCGAAGGTGGTTCCTGGTATGATGTGGCTCACATGTGAGGGGGAGTGTTGGAAATACTTCACATGTGAGACAAGATCCCACATCGATAAAAAAGTGGGTTGTGGACTTGCATATATACTTGGTGAGCTAATTCTCCTATAGCCATATGGTTTTGGGAAATAATGAACCTCACCAAGTGTGTGTGCAAGTCAACGCTCTTGACCCGTGGGTTTGTGGGCCCGAGCCCACGGGTGTCCCGTGTCCCCACGAGTGGGCCACGGTGAGATTATGTGACGAATTGTCACGGCCTAATACTTTTATTTTGTGTGCTTTTCAATTTATATCACAAATTCTGGACATTTTAATACTTCATTTTAATAATGATTATGGTCCACTAACTTTCTTTTAATATTTTTTTAAATATTTATATTCCGCACTTTTCCTCCATCAAATTTATTATTCAATAAAATAATGTCTCCACTATCTAAAAAATTCTATTTTTCTAATTCTCGTGAACATTCATTATAGAAAAGTTCATTGAGGAAGTAGTTTACAAATTTTTTTAACCACATCCTAAGAATATATTTAAACCAATTTCTATTTAGTGCATGAATCAAACAAATAATTGAGTTCTTAAAACATGTTTTATACTCTATAATTTCCAAAAAGATGTAATGTAAATTTTTATGATAGGTAAGCATTATAGCATACTGTGTTCCAACAATCCGACTGGTATTTCCAAATGTCTGCTCCACACCAAAGAGTTTTGCCGTGCCAAAATCTGCAATCTTTGGATTCATGTCCTTATCTAGTAAAATATTGCTAGGTTTGAGATCACGATGCACAATTGTAAGTCGAGAATCTTCATGAAGATACTGAAGTCCTCTTGCGATTCCCGTTATAATTTTGTACCTTGTTTCCCAATCTAGTGTTGCTCGCTTTCTTGGATCTAAACTCACAAACCCATGAACAAAAAATATGCAAAAATTAAAAAATAAAAGTTATTTATAGCTAATGAATTAAGTTATGATAAAATATATTTTTTTTGGATACTGTAAAATATAATTATAATACGTCAAGGTACATGAATTGAAAGAAAATTCCATCTCTTCTAACCCGAGTAGAGGCAAGGGTATGTAACATATTACATATATCATGAGGCATCATCTTAGTTTAAGTTTTTAGTCAAGTTATTTTCACACTTTTAGCTAGATCATTTATAGATTAAAACATAGTTAAGTGAGATCTTGTTTGATTCGTCTCAATGCAAAGATTATTAATATTCACTTTTTTTTTATAATATTTCGTTATGTATAATAAGAGATACTCCCTCCGATCTTTTTAGTTGTCACATTTTCTTATTTGGCAAATTAATATCAATTGTCCCATTTCCTTTTTTGTCTATCTTTTTCTTTTACCTAAATACCCCCACTTTTACTGCTCCCAATAACCAACACCATCTTTACAATTAATTTAATCAATTAAAATACCCAATTATCACCTTTTTAATGTACCCACACCACCCTTAATAACCGTGAAAACCCAAATGGGACATCTAAAATAATTCAGAAGGAGTATTAATCATTGAATAAGTGCATTGGATAATGTGAAAAAACAAATGTTTCATCATTATGAATAGGTATATAATATATTATGAGACTTTAACCATCAGTTTGAATTTTTGATTGAGTTAATTGTTTTTAAAACTATAAAAGCAAGAATGGAGGATTATGAAAGGGAATAATACCAAACAAAAAACGGTCAACACTTGAATTAGGCAAGAACTCATAAACAAGCAGTTTTTCATCTCCTTGAGAACAGAAACCCAGAAGCTTGACCAGATTCTTGTGTTGAAGCTTGGCGACAAGACGAGCCTCTGTCATAAACTCTTTTGCTCCTTGTCCTGAGTTTCCCGATAGCCTTTTAATTGCTATTACTTCTCCATTATTTAGGGTACCCTATAAGCAATACTTAATTAAAACTTAAATTATTGACATACTAATTGATTTTTTGGAGCAGGAGTCCGCTCGGTTTACTTTTGATACTAATTGATTTAGCTAGAGTTTAATTGGGCTAATTATTTTGAAAATAAATAATTGACATAGGGATTGATTCTAGAGTATGATTCTGATAGAAAAGTCTTAATTTGCATTATTTGTTATTTTGATTCGTCTTGCTTAATTTGCATTGTTTCTGTTTTTGGAAAATGCCCACGACTTTCCTTTTAATTTCAACCATACATTTTAACTCTCTTTTAATTTTATCCACCACTTTCTTTTAATTTCTCTTTTTTTATATATTAACTTTCTCTTTGTATCAAAAATATCAAATTTCTCTTTGTATCAAACTATATGAAACAGAGAGAGTATAATATATTATGGTCAGCCTCTAGGCCCCACACTCAAACAAGCATATACTTTATTAAAAAATTACCATGTAAACAGCACCAAATCCACCTTCACCGAGTTTATAATCATTGGAGAAGTCTTTTGTTGCCAGCTTCAAAGACACAAAATCATATTCCAGTGTTTCCACTAATTCTGACTCTCGCAGGCTCTCTCCTTCGTCTCCTTTACCTGTTAAATAAATTGATGATTTTTTCGTTTGTTATAAATAACATTTTTTATTATTTTATTATTATTTCTAATTCGTAAATGCCATGGAGAATGTGTCACATCAGCGAAGTAGTTGGCCTCACAATTTTCCATTTCCTTTCTTTCTTTATTTAACCATATATCAAGTTTTAATTTACTTGTAACAGTGTGATTTTAATAATATTTGTCATAATTTTTAATTTGTGATTGCTTTTTACTCTATAAATTAAAATTTTTTGTAAATTTTTATTATTTATAATTAGAAACATATAAAAATTAAATCAGCGCATTGAACTGCATGAAAAATCATATCCACAATTTATTATTCTAATTTATTCATGTAAAACTGTATATAGCTAATTAAAGATATAATAACTTAAAAATAATTGTGTGTTTTTCGAGTGAATCCAGTGATTAAATTACTTTTCCCTTGATTCCTTGTACTATAATTGATCTTAGGAAAAATTACCTTAAATAATCCCAAACTATTCATGATTTTCGTACAATAATCACCTCTATTGATTAACCATGTATAATCCCAACTTTGAGAGGTATTTTTCTAGAGTAAACTTGGGTAATCCGATGACCTGCTACCGTAGGTAATTCACCAAAAAAATAAATTAAATATTAATTTAAAATTAGAAAATATTTTTAAAAATTTACATAAAAAAATTCTAAATAATAAAAAAATCATAAATTTTTTCGATATTTTATTTTAGTTTATCTTTTTTAAAAAATAAAACTTGCTATACCAAGTCATCGGGTCACTGGATTACTCTAGGAAAATGCCCCTCAAAATAAAGAGTTATTCATGGTTAATCAATAGGTGAAATTATTGTAGGAAAATCATGTGTATAGTTTGGATTATTCTAGGTAACTTTTCTTAATTTTATTAGTCAATTTTAATTGTATTTTTGATAATTTAGTAATTATGACTTACCATTTTCTAGACTAGGTTTATCGTCTCTTAATATTACACCGAGTTTCCGGCGTAAACATAACCATAAGCCGATAATTAACAAAAAAATTCCAGCTAATGACCCCACGGCTATTGCGGTAATGATTGATGGCTTCATTTTACCGACTCGTTTTGAAGGCGTGCGTGATCTATCTTCTATCATAAAAATAAAATAATATGTATGAATATACATAGATGTGTATCTCATAAATAATTAATAATGACAATGGTAATCAATTCATCGACGTAAGGTAAAGCATTTCAACATCCCCTCTTCACATTCGAACTCATGTCAAGTTCGCATGTGACTATGTGACTAGAGTAATTAATCAATTAATGTAAAACATCATTTTTACTCTGAAATAAAGCTAAAAAAGTTGACCCAAGTTTAAAAGTTTTTACTTTTGAATTTTTTAACCCATATTTTTCTCTAATAAAACAATTAACAATAAATTTTACTTAATATCTTTAATTACTATCGTAGTATATATATAGCTTTAACCAACACGGTTCCCGGTTTCCCACATGGACAAATTTCAAACCCAAATTCTATATTTCAACAATAATTTCCTTTTTTTCTCTCTTTTTTCTATCATCAAACAATGTTCAGGGTCTGGGAAGGAAATAATGACATCAACTCATATTCTATGGGTATGAGCTGTCGTCGTTGATGTCGTCATTCTTCCTTTATCCCAGACCCTAAATATAGTTTTCTATAAATAGGATACACTGGATATGATGATAAAGATGAACAATGATGGAAAATTACCTGGATGGACATTAGAATAATTAGTTTGTAGGACAATATTGTTTGGTGTATCAAGATAAAATTTTTGATCAGTATCATATCTAAGTTGACAACTTGGCGTGAATAGCATCACCGTTATGCTAAAATTACAACAACTACCCATTCTCGACAAAGCACTTATTAGGCAGTTTTTACATCCAACCTCAGATATATCAGGCGTACATTGAGCCATGCAATAAACATTCTCGAACAACGTCCAATTGGCTTCTCCCGTACCAAAATGCCCTAAAGCTGTAGATGAAGCTGCCTTTTTTATTACCATATCCATCGTACTTTTTAGCACTGGCCCAAACTTACCGTAATCGGAAACCTTACGATTAGTATCGTACGTACGAGTCCTTGGAAGTGTTTCAGACGACCCGTACAAAAATGAACGATTAGCGTACCTTAACATACATTCGAAATACCAAATCACAGCTTCTTTGTAAAATGGACATTTTTCATGTATCATTTTTGTTGCACTCTCAATACATTCACCGCAAACCTTTAAACTTAGGTCTGCTCGGCATTGATATAGGACATATACCTTATTGGGAACATTACCAAGGGTAGAATTGTAAAATTTTTTATTTGGTGTTTTTAAGGATAATTTAGAAAAAAGTTTATTGAGATTTTGTTGATATACACGATTTTCGGTGTAATTACCTCTATCTTTATAACAATATTTATTCGCGTAGTTTACCGTAGCATCAATTCTTGAAACTTGGAACACACAATGTAACACAAATGTGAATGTTATAAACAGACGACTTTTCCCCATTTTTACATATATTGTTGAAAGAAATGAAATTGGGAAATGGAAATATTATTGTTGAAGGCATGCATGATTTGATTGGGTAGGATTTTTTCAAAATGGAATAAATGATCATAATATAAAATGATGGACTACGATATAAATACTTCAAGTGGATAATACTTTATTTAATAAGACTAGACATATGTTGTCAAAGGAAGAATTCAAATAAAATCTTAAGTAGATGGTTAAAATCGTCCCAATATAATTTTTTTCCCGTACTATAAAATACTTGCACCATTTTATTTTTTGCGCAATTTAATACACTAATTTAATTCTATTGTCTTTAATTATGTATAATAAAAAGTTATAAAAATTTGATATTAATTATAATGTTTGCATCGAGACGAATCAAATAAGATCTCACTTGACTAACTTTTAACTTATAAATTAATAACTAATCACAAATTAAAGGTCATGTATAAATAGTGCATTATATATTATACTCTATCGGAACTAATTAACAAATAATGTCAATGGTTGTGACATTCCCATTTGTTTTACAATTGAGAATAGTCAAAGCTGAATGGTTGAGCTGGAAACATGGGTTCATGAAACCATGATGGAGCAGGAGGACATTTGAATAGTCAAACGTTAAGAAAATTTATCTTTTGGTTTTTTTATGAAAAACAGCCTTAAAGTTTACCCTTTTTATGAATTACAGCCTCAAAGTTTTTTTTTTATGAATTACAGCCTCAAACTTTTAAAAGTGACCAGTATTACGGCCAAGTTACCGTTGACCACCCTGTCAACCGTTGACCAAGCCTTCTTTCCGGTTACTAACCCTTTTTCCTTTTTTTTTGAGTTTTCTTTTTTCTTTTTTCTTTTTTTTAATTTAATTCCTTCTTTCTCTTCACATCTTCATCCTCTCCCTTCTTCTTCTCCATCATCTTCATCCTCTCCCTTCTTCTTTTCCATCATCTTCATCCTCTTCATCCCTAATAAACTTCAAACACTCCATTAATCTTCAAAGTCACCATTTATCTTTAAAGACCCAATTTCTCTCCTATTAAGTAAATTGGGTATTTCCAATTTCTCTCCTATTAATCTTCAAAGTTACATATCTTTTTTAAGTAAATTGGGTCTTTTCTATTAAAATTAGGTCTTTCAAAGAAATCTATGGGAGATTGAAAGACCCAATTTGCACTTTCTTCTTGAATTTCAGAAAGATGATTTTGATGGTGGAGAAGAAGATTAATGAAGAAGAAGACCCAAATTGTCTCTTGATGTGTATTTTATTTTCTGGGTTTTTCAATGATGGAATTTTGAATAATGTTTAAAGACCCAATTTCTCTCCTATTAAGTAAATTGGGTATTTCCAATTTCTCTCCTATTAATCTTCAAAGTTACATATCTTTTTTAAGTAAATTGGGGCTTTCCTATTAAAATTGGGTCTTTCAAAGAAATTTATGGGAGATTGAAAGACCCAATTGCACTTTCTTCTTGAATTTCAGAAAGATGATTTTGATGGTGGAGAAGAAGATTAATGGAGAAGAAGACCCAAATTGTCTCTTGATGTGTATTTTATATTCTGGGTTTTTCAATGATGGAATTTTGAATAATGTTTAAAGACCCAATTTCTCTCCTATTAAGTAAATTGGGTCTTTTCAATTTCTCTCCTATTAATCTTCAAAGTTACATATCTTTTTTAAGTAAATTGGAGCTTTCCTATTAAAATTGGGTCTTTCAAAGAAACTTATGAGAAATTGAAAGACCCAATTGCACTTTCTTCTTGAATTTCAGAAAGATGATTTTGATGGTGAAGAAGAAGATTAATGGAGAAGAAGACTCAAATTGTCTCTTGATGTATATTTTATTTCTTGAGTTTTTGAAGAATTGTGATCTGGGTTTTTTTCCTTGCATTTTTATATGATGATACAATTTTAAAGTTGAATTCTTTGATGATTTTAAGAGACCAATGATTGATTTATCATATACCCATGTTTGAGTATTCTGCAACAACAACAAAACGCAGGCACAATTACAAAGAGATTAACCCAGAATTTTAACCCAAAATTTTAAAAAAAATCAAAAAACAGTAATATTCTTTAATGAAGAGATTAACCCAGAATTTTAATGGAGAGTAACGTTAAAATCAAAAGAAAACGAAAATCAAGAATTTTAATCTATTTCACTAAAATTTGAGAAAAGTTGGAAAGAAATCTAGGGTTTGGAATTTGGAGAGAAATTGGGTCTTTGAAGATTTATGATGACTTTGAAGATTAATGGAGGATGAAGAGGATGAAGATGATGGAGAAGAAGGGGGAAGAGGATGAAGATGTAAAGAGGATGAAGGAATTAAATTAAAAAAAGGAAAAAGAAAAAAGAAAACTCAAAAAAAAAAGAAAAAAGAAAAAAGAAAACTCAAAAAAAAAGGAAAAAGGGTTAGTAACCGGAAAGAAGGCTTGGTCAACGGTTGACAGGGTGGTCAACGGTAACTTGGCCGTAATACTGGTCACTTTTAAAAGTTTGAGGCTGTAATTCATAAAAAAAAAACTTTGAGGCTGTAATTCATAAAAAGGGTAAACTTTGAGGCTGTTTTTCATAAAAAACCCTTATCTTTTAGACCAAAATCCAAATGCAACATTCACCTATAACAACTCATCAATTAATGTTTTAGAAATTCTGGAAATATGATAGGAAAGAAATAAAGTGCAATAATTAAATTTTGCTTGTATATAGTTTTTTTTTAATGTTATTCTCATACATAATAAATAATGACTATAATGGACCCTTTATATAAAGAAGAATATATGTCAGCTAATAAATATAACCAATAAATAACCACACTTTTTGACCTTTCAATTACATATACAACGACTTTATTAAATAGGAAAACTAGAGTTCTCATTTACTAACAAATTAGTATTAGGCTAATTGAACAAAGTCAACAATTATTCTTTTGTAATATACATAGTTCCCCGGACCATTATATTTTCAATATTTAACTTTTTATGCAATTTAATACATTAAGTTTTGATAATACCAATAGTACTATAACTTGATTAACAAGTATTTCAGAACAAAGGAAGTACTACACGATTCAATATTAATAATAGGGTTATTATTAATATTGAAGAGTGGGTCGGGGAAACCCTTCCTAAAAGGTGGGCCTCGGTTTCACACTGATGCAATTAGGTTTTATCCGAGTTTCCTATGCCTTGATGTATTTGGTTTTTCTTGTGAATAAAAAAGTTTTTTATTTGCCAAAAATAATAGGGTTATTAATTTAAATGACTTACGTCATGGTCTATTATCTAGGCTTTGACCTGAATTCTCCTTGTAACGTCAAACAACTATCTAAAATATATGTCGCTCATGGTAACACCTGCACTACCGCAGGTGAAAGACTTGGATGTGGAGTGATCTGTAGACCCATCATTCTGGGTTGCATTAATTTCAAACTTTGGTAGGCTATAATCATGAATAGCCATTAAAGGTGTAGAGGGAGATGGTAAGGCCATAGAGCCAGTAAGCATAAGCACAACTGTCCCCATTGTGGGTCGATTATCCGTATTTCCTTGTACACATAACATTCCTATTTGTATGCATTTCATCACTTCAGATGTTGGACCACTATTTTTTAATATTGGGTCCATAAATTCATCACATCTCCCACCATTCCATAGCCTCCAAACCTAGCTTCAACAAAAACATGAAAATTTTGAGATATACCTTATGTTTATTATGAGGATAAAATTAGAATATTTGCACTTAGGATATGTTGTAGTAGTACATACATGATTTGGCATGTCTTCCATGTGTGTTGCTTGATAAAGAACTCTATTCTTTTGCCCGCTCACCAACTCGAAGATTATAATGCCGAAACTATAAACATCAGATTTATCTGAATATTCCCCTGTTAATAAGTATTCAGGTGCCATATATCCTCTGCATACAAAACATATTATTAGAGCTCATTTCATTTAATTTCATTACGTATTTCTTGCATAATTAGTAAATGTTCAAAAAATAACTCAATCGCATATGAATCAACCTTTATTTGAGTATTGATTTTACTTAAGAAATTTATATATTTATCTGTTTTTAGTATCCAATATATATAGCATCAAGGAGTTAGGAATTAAGTATTTCAATTTATTAAGAAACTTAACAGAAAAAAAAATTGATGGTATATAATTTGATACATACTGTGTTCCTACAATTTGACTTGTATTTCCATACTTTTGCTCCCCTCCAAAGAGCTTTGCAATTCCGAAATCGGCTATCTTTGGATTCATGTCTTTATCTAATAAAATGTTGCTCGGTTTAAGATCACGATGTATTATAGTAAGACGTGAATCCTCGTGAAGATACTGAAGTCCTCTTGCAATCCCCATTATGATTTTGTATCGGGTTTCCCATTTTAGTAATTCACGTCTTGTTGGATCTAAGATCAAATTAATGTACACAAAATTAAGTTAATAGTGATCATAAAATTATTTGGAAAAACCTTAAATTATTAGACCATCTTATAAATATTAAAAATATAAAAAATAAAAAATTCAAAAAAAGTAGTAGTAAACATAGTAAAGGCAAATTAAACTATACCAAACAAGAAACGGTCAACACTTGAATTGGGAAGGAATTCATAGACAAGCATTTTTTCTTCTCCATGAGAGCAAAACCCTAGAAGCTTTACCAGATTCCTATGTTGCAGTTTGGCTACAAGACGAGCCTCAGTCATGAATTCCTTCGCACCTTGTCCTGTTTTACCGGACAGTCTCTTTATTGCTACTACTTCTCCTGTATTTAAGGTTCCCTGCCCATAAATATATTAAATCAATTTTTATTTAGGTGTTTCATAGGTAAAGTTATTATGTATCTGACCGATTTTAGAGACATAAACAAAATAAGCAATCACTCAGAGTTTAATCTGTTGGACCGTTGCTCAGCAGGTTTCATCTCGTATTATTGGTGGTTAATTGAAAGTTTGTACTACCGGTTGAAACCTGCTGAGCAACGGTTAAAAAAAGATATGTACTACCGGTTGTAAATAGGTCATGTATGCCAGCGGAAAATGCATGTCAAAGTTCGTATTATTGATGGTTAATTGAAAGTTCGTATTATTCTTGGAAAATCAGTGAAAGGTCGTATTATTCTGGGTAATTTTTCCTTAATCGATCATTTGATTGATGTCTATTACTTTTAGGCATCGAGTTTTCTCATTGAAACCAAGTCTCTGTACGTTATTCATAGTCTATTTGCGTATGAGAAATTAATAAACATATGAAAATTTACGTGTTTTTCTAATATTTACCTTATAAACAAGTCCAAATCCTCCTTCGCCAAGCTTATTATCAACTGAAAAATCACTTGTTGCAGCGCACAATGTAGCAAAATCATATTGAATAAATTCTTGCTTTCCAAGGTCCTCATCGTCTTCACCTATAACTATATATATCGCAAAATCAAAGCACATTGAAAATGATAAATTAAGTAACAAATTAATTAAGTAGTTGAATAATGTTCACATTAATAATTCACATCAATTATAGAAAGATTAATCCATCCTCTATCGTCCCTCGCCAATAGATCAACATACGGATTATAATTCAGTCCGAATGAATTCGACCCTAGTCCGAATCGATCCGAGGAAAATAATCCAATTCGAGTCCGAGGAAATAGTCATCCGACCCGACTTCGACTTTATGATCCGAGTTCGAGATAGAGACAGATCGGAGTTGGACCTTATTAAAAATCTGAGACTCTGACCCGAGTCCGACCCATTGCCATCCCTAATAGACATGTGATTCGTTACCCACGAATTAAATAATTAATAAAAAAATGTTTATCACTATTTGACTTACAATTATTTGGTTTCTTAGATTTCCACCAGGGGCGCAAATAGAACCATACACCTGAAAGTAGCAGGAAGAGTCCAGCCATTGTCCCGACAACTATTGCACCAATAATTGGTGGTTTCAATCCTGTGCCTGGGCTTTTTACGCAAAGTTTAATTTGTGCATAACAATTCTTTATGGGAATAGGGATTTTCATACTGAACAGATAAATTACGTATTCATGGTACAAATAAATTTATCGCTAAACGAATTTTTAATTTTGTACAAAAAAATAATGATAACTACGACCGCATAAGATAAAAATGACAAAAATATATATATATTCATGCACCTGATTATTTTTTAAATATACTCTCTTCGTTTTTTATAGTAGTTTTCATTTGTCATTCTGGGTGTTTTATTTATTTTCACATAGAAAATCTTTTCATTTATGTCACAAAAGTTGGACAAAAATAACCTTATTCATACTCACTTTAATATTTTTATAATGCTTATGTACCCCACATATCCTCCAAAAATTTTTATTTAACATTTTAATGTTTCTTATGGTCTCCATATGTTTCTCAATTCTCACTAACTTTATAAAACTAAATTTTCATTAGTTGTGGTCCTTATATTTTTTCAACTAACTTTCTTTTAACATTTTTTTAATACTTGTGGTCCCTACTTTTCTCCAATCAAATTTATTATTCAATTTAGTAATATATTCACTGTATAAAATATATATTTTATTTTTTTTTAATTTTCGTGAATATTACTTTTGGGAACTTCATAAGGAAACAGAGGGAGTATATGATAAAAGTGCAAATAGCTTATGTTGACTTTTCAGCCTGTTTAGCTTGATATTATGCTTGTACAATTTCAATTACTTAATTTTGTTCATGAAATTTATTTCAATGTATTAGTACTATTTGAAGGGGATAATATTAAGTAGTATTGAAAATTATGAACAAAAAAATATTTTTACATGGTCAAAGTTTCATAATCATGAAAAATAACATGGTATATTTTATGAAAATTTAAATTAGATATTATTTAATTATCAATATTAATTTAATATCAACAATCAAATTGTCTTTTAAGTAAATACAAAAGTAAGATACAATAAAAACAACGAACTTAATTGATATTTTTTTTAGTCACGTCATACTACTCTAGTGCAACTACAACTTCTTTATAATTATTTACGCCGCGCCATTTGGTCATATTAAATTTTAATTTTATATAAAAAAGGTTAATTAGCTTTTGAAATTGGATTCATCAATTTACGTACCCTGACATGATCATCAATTGACATTTTGCTCGTACTTATATTTTTAATAATTTTTCTACTTCAATCATCTCAAATTTCTTTTAAAATTCATTTCAATTAATGTATTATAGGCTTAATAGCGTCATGGAGCCCACTTGTGGACTTAACCAACAAGCCTTAATAATGAGTGTTGACTTGCATACACAGCTGATGAGCTTCGCTCTTATCCAAAACCTTTGTTATATTAAGAGGATTATCCACCAAGCATTATATATATGTAAGTCCACAATCCATTATTTTAGTGATACGAAATCTTCCTCACGTATAGAGGTGTTCAATGGGGCGGGTCGACCCAACGGCTTAAGGGTCGGGTCACATTTTAACGGGTCATTAGCGGGTCGGGTTAATAATGGGGCGGGTCATTAACGGGCCTTGGTGTAAAGGGTCGGGACGGGCCGGGTCGGACAATTATAATATTAATTGCGGAAAAAAATTTACCACTTTTTATTTATTTAAATAATATTATTATATATATAAGTAGGTCGACCCAATGGGCCATAAAGTAATAAAAAAGCTATTCTATGAACTTTTTGAAAAAGGGTCAAAGTGGGTCGAATTTAAATGAGCTTGACCCGCCCCGACCCGTTTATTATTTGACATAACCAGCCCCGCCCTGGTCCGTTTAAATTTTGACCTACCCCGACCCGTTGAACACCTCTACTCAGATATGAAGTAATTTTTAACAGTTCAAAAGTAGATTTGATCACCTGTTTCAGAAAATGGCGTATCGGAATGAGGAGTCATTGGTACTGCTTGTAAAGTAACGTTGTAAAACTGAGTCAAATCATATCTCAATTGGCAGCTAGGCAGGAACACTTTCGAATATATACTCCCTCGACAACACGAATTCATCACAACCAAAGCATTTTTCAAACAATTGTTACATCCAAAATTATCAATATCCGGAGTACACTGCGCCAAACAATACACTCTATCCAACAACGTAAAATTCCTATCCCCTGTACCAAAATGTCCTACTGAACTACTATTACGTGTAGCTTCATTTATCACACCATTTATTGTGTCTAACAACACTTGAATAAATTGTACATTTTTCGAGATGTTTTGTTGCTGCCATATAAAACCCCTAGGACTTATCTCATACACGGAGAAAATTGTACGATTTGCGTACCTTAACATACATTCGTCGT